>CM050518.1:23491261-24091261 GCA_027563665.1 Antrozous pallidus | reverse complement strand
ACCATTTATTTACTAGTGGTTACTTTTTCACTCCATTGGGCTCTTTCAGAGATTGCTGTGCTTCACTGAAGACAATCACAATTATAAATCTTACCCAGAGAATGCAAGGAAATATGCGTGATAATTGTTTTCTGGTCATACTGAGTTTACAATTTGGAATTTTATATATTGAAAATAGAACAGTTCATCTTCCAACCATTTATTCTCTTGAACTCTTTAAGACATAATCACTATTTCTAGCATGCAATCTTCTACTTTCCACTCAATACCAGCAGGTGGGGTATGTAAGGGGTTCATAGGTGTAGTAAGTAAAGTGGTCCCATAAAATTCCAATCCCCTGTGAGGCATTGCTTAAGACTGATTCAGGAATGTATCATTCCACCACATAGACTGAAAGGTTCATTGGCATTTGGTAGCCAAATCTTTGCAGAAGAAAGGCGTAGTCAAGGAGGAAGGGTAGTGTGACTAGGCTGGGGACTAGCCTCTGGGAGCTCACCAGGGAAAGGATGGGTTTGCCACACCCATCGCCTTCAGGTACTAAAGGCCTTTAGAAGCTCTGTGAGCAGAATGCAAATGCAGAGCACTAATCAAGCTCACCATTGTTAGCTGTTTATCGTTGGTAGCCAGGATCCAGATCTGGTTCTATGTCTGATGTGAGTGAGCTTCACCAAAATTTATTAAGTCAGCACTGTTCTGGTGGTTCAAATCTAAGCAAACCCCCCTCCACACAAAAAGATTTTGGGGATTCCATGAATGGAGTAAAGGGTTAGAAAGTGCTCTGCAGGGAGAAACAGTGAGTTGGCCCCACTCAGATCCTGATCATGTGAACTTGGCACATTTCTTAATACCTCTGGGTCTCCATTTCCCTGTTTGTAAAATGGAGATAATAGCAGTTTCTGTTTTGATTATTTATTTTGGTGAGGGTTAAATAAGATATGTTATGGAAAGCTCTCAGAAAAATGCCCACCATGACAGTTAAGGGTTTGCTATTTGTCTTGAGCTTCTTCCCATACCTCTAGGCATTTCCCAGTTTTTTTTTTTTTTTTGCACCCACTGAAAAATGTCTTCCAAATTAACATGCACAACCTCTCCATTTCACTGCACCATGAACTTCCTGAATCCTTAACCAGCAATTGGTTCAGAACAACAGATAGATGTCATAGAAGACATGCATGCCATTCTACCAGAAAGATGGGGACACACCAAAGCCCTCCCTCAGAAAGTGAAGTGATAGAAAACAAAAGTCACAGCGATTGCTATAAAGGGGGTAGGTTGTAAAATGAAATCATAAGTGTTCTTTTTCCCTTGCCCTCCTTCTGATACCACTGTTCTAATGCTATTACTGCTTTTATTGCCATTTTTGGCCATCGAATAAATGTGAAGCACTGTACAAGATGTGTGCCATAGAAAGAACATGAATAAATAATGCTTTATGGTTCCATGAGGGAACAAAATGTCTAAATACTTTCAGAATCTCTGAAGAAATATCAGTGTAATTTTCACCGAGAAAAGGACCCTTGGGTTATCTGGAAAATACTATTTTTAAAAATTATACATCCATAAAAACAATAATGTATATGTAAGTTAAAAATATTTCCTTTAATATAGTAAATGCAAAACAAAAAGCGTTGATATCTAAATGGGTAACCTTTGTATATCTGGATAATGCTTTTACATGGAGCTACTACAAATTGCTCTATTAAGAAGCAGATAAAGTGACCAGGCTTCTAGTCCTAGAGTCAGAAAATTTGGCTCTTTTGTCACTAACTGGGTGTAGTACTTCAATTCTTGCAATTGCAAAGTAAGAATATTGAAATAAGTAGAATCAGCTTGTGATTGTCTGCTTTAGATAAACACTAAGAATGTTATTGTTCGCACTGTGTATAGAAAGTCTTACAATGTTACCTCACATTTATATTAGGTATCATAGTTACATCTGTCTTACACACACACACACACACACACACACACACACACACATGCACACACACACAATTCTTATTACTACCAAGCACAGTAATTATTGATAATCCAGTGGGTCTTTAAGAAAATGACTCCCATTGATTATATTCCCATTCTTTTATCAGAAAGTCTAATTTTTAAAGATCTTAGAGAAGTTTCAACTCTTGTGAATTCATGCTGAAGTAAAGAAAGTAATTCAAAGGGATGGATGACCAAACATATGCTCATATTCACCAGCAAATTATAAGGATGAAATTAAAGCTATAGTAAGGTATAGTTTCATAAACATAGACATTTAATTTGATACTATCAATTATTAGGTAGATGTGGGAAAATATTGTTGAGGGGATCATAAATTGGTTCAACTGCTTTCAATTTAATCATTACTTTTGAATGTGTATCATGTAACAGGCAGTATGCATAGCTCCTTACCTACACACTTGCACTTCACCTTCACAATCCCATTGTGGGGTTGGCACTTTACTAGATGAGAAACTGAGTGAGAGCAGTCATGTCCAGAGGCTCACCTCAACTGAATAAAGCCCAGACTTGAAACTGGGCTTGTTGGATTCTAAGTCATATGTGTTTAATTCTATTTTGTATGGTTTCTCACTACCTTTTAAAGGTTTTAAAATAAGGTTCTTAATTTTTTTAATTGATATAAGATTCACAACACAAAATTCACCATTTTAATTGTACAATTTGGTTGTTCTTAGAATATTCACAATATTGTGTAAACATCGACCCTATCTTATTTCAGAACATTTCTATCACCACCAAAAAAGAAACTTTTACTCATTAGCAGTCACTCACTTTGGGGAAATATTTAAAAATATCAAGTGCATCAGTTATCTTTTACTATAGTGATACTGTAACAAACCATGCAATACTCAATGTCTTAAAACAAGAACCATTTATTACTTCTGATGGGTTCGCTCACTCATGCATGTGTGGTCAGCTGTAGGTCAGCTAGACAAGTCTAACAAGTCTAGAAACATCACATGGTTGATTTTTGGCTGGCTGACAGCTGGTCTAGGATGGCTGATGAGATGCCTGGGCTCTCCTACACATGTCTCTTATGTGTGTCTGTTATATCCCTCCAGAGAGCTAGGCACATTCTTCTGCAAATCTCAGAGAAACAACAGTGAGCAAGTTTAGTCATGCAAGGATACAAGCAAAAATGCACAATCATTTTCCAGCTTATATTTGCAACTCTCCAGTTGGCTAAAGCAAATAGCACATGGCCAACCTCAGGGTTACACTTTTATAAGAAAAAGAGTGTGGATAAAGGGAGGCCATTAATTGGAACCATTTGTTCAATGTATCTGACTTATTAAGTAGCATAGACGATTCACATATTCTATAACCCAATATTTCCATTCATAAAGTCTCTAACCGATATGTATAAGGACACATGGATAGACATATTGAAAAGAAATTAGAAAAGTCTTAAATGTTCACCAAGAGATCAGTTGAAAGTTTAATAAAATCATACAACAGATACTATAATAAAAAATAGTGTAAATAATGTTCTTTAAAACCAAATATTAAGTAAAAGAAAGCAAGTTGAGAGAAGATATATAAAACATGGTATTAGTTATGAAAATTAAAATAAAGAAAACACACAGAGTGATTCTTTGAGAAATGTACACAATAAAATATCCCTTACCAGCTCCTGTGGGTACCTCTAGGAAGGTGGGGGAAGAGGAAAGAAGAAGTGAAAGGGGGAAGGGAGGAAGAGCACTGGATTCTATTGTGTCTGAATTATGTATTTAAAAAATGGGTAGTAGGGATATATGTCTGGTGACCATTTCTCAAGGTCTAAATATTTCATAAAATTAAAAAAATGTTAATAAGAAATATTCTGTACACCTGAAACAGCCAGTGAGTTTTATCTAGAAAAGCATGAGAAAGAACTCTTAACCATCTAATAAAGAAGTTCAATGTGAGAGTTATTAAAACTGACATTTTCTTGGAATGACATGAGAACAGGGTTGGTAATGTCAGCAAATATCTTGATGAACTGGGCCTAGGAGGCTCCTGTTCAGTATTCAAGCAAATTGTCAAAGAAGGCCAATCTCTAATCAAAACCCAGAGAAGATCTACTCACAAATAAAGTGAGTGTAAAAAATATCTCTGTAGAAGTGTTGTCACTCACAAAAAATGACAATAAATACTCTTCATGTGCAATTATGTGCTTATCTGAAATTTAATTGACTTTGCTGTATCCATCTCATGGAGTGGCTCTGAAACAGACCTGGGGTAGAAGAAGGAAATGGCACCTCAGAACCCAACTGGGTGTTACTCCAAGGATGGTGCATGAACCAGGACCATCCTCAGGGAGCTTGAGAGAAATGCAGGATTTCAGATCCTGCCCAACACCTTCTAAATCAAGATACCTGGGACTGGAGCTCAGCGATCTGTGTTTTAAGCAACCCTTCAATCAATTCTAGTGTACTCCTGCCTAACTTTGAGAAACACTGCCATGATCCTTTTCAAATAATTAACAGTGAAGTGCATCTAAGCAATCAATGACTGCATCCACAAAATAGTAGTGACATGTGATTGCTGCAGTATCAATAAGAAATGCTAACAGGAGGTTTCCATAAGCCTATGATGAGAAATGGGGTATCTAAGGCAGGGATTTCAGTTCTTATTGTACTGAAATATATTTACATTTATAGTAGTCAGTTTGTTAGAATACCAAAGTGGGAAACTGAAGAACTAAAAATGGAACTGAAAACTATATTTATTCACACTTTTAATCTTTGTACTTTGAACATCTTCATACCTTGTACAGTATATTGCTTTTTGATTTTAAAATTATATACTTCTTTTGTGATACATAACATATATATCACTGTCTATTCCACAGAGATTTCTCACAGGATGAAAAACTATTCAGCTTCGATTCATATTTTATTTGCCTTGATGAAATAAAATGCCAGTAGAATTTAATGTAATAGACTACATAAAACTAATTCAACTTTTATTCTAGTGGCCATAACTATAAAAGAGCAATTTTCAAGAAAGGTTGAAATTTTATAAAATTTAATCACTAACTATCCAGAGAATAGCTATAAACTATTTTTGAGTTTTCATTATGTGTCTATTTGTATCTTAGAGACTTAACTTATTCAGAAAAGTATATTCTATGTTTAAATACTTTTTTGTTCTCTTATGTTACTACTAATATTTATATATTTACTTAACAAGCAGATATTGAGCACTAACTTTGTGCCAGAAACTATGACAGGTCTAAAGAATAAATTAGAAACCAAATTAGGTACAACCCAGTCAGTGTGGCTCAGTGGTTGAGCATCCCTCTATGAACCAGAAGGTCACAGTTCTATTCCTCGTCAGGGGACATGCCCAGGTTATGGGCTTGATCCCTAACAGGGTGCGTGCAGAAGGCAGTTCATCAGTGATTCTCTCTCCCTTTCCCTTTGTCTCTAAAATCAATACAATATTTTAAAATATATTTTATTAATTTCTTATAGAGAGGAAGGGAGAGGGATAGAGACTTAGAAACATTGACGAGAGAGAAACATAGGTCAGCTATCTCCTGCACACCTTGCGCTGGGGATGTGCCCACAAGTTATATGCCCTTGACCCGAACTGAACCTGGGACCCTTCAGTCCACAGTCGGATGCTCTAGCCACTGAGCCAAACTGATTAGGTCAATACAAATATTTTTAAAAAATCAGATACAGTTGCTGATCTCAGGGATTTACAAGCTGGGTTGGGGAGATAGACAAAAAACAAATGATATATAATAAATGCAGTCAATAAAACCAATGCATGATGTTAATTGAGTGGTCAGGGAGAGTTTGATAAGGTGACAGAGGAAAATGAGGAAAAAATTGGTAAAAATATGGGAGAAAAAGACCTCAGAGATGAGGGGGAAGAGAGTGCAAAGTTCCAGAGGCAGAAGAATGGAGGGAGAGGGGGCATGTTTAGAGAAACAGTAATTATGCCAATTTGAAGCTGAGCGAGAGAGGAGAGTGACTGAGGTAAGTTTCATAGACCTGTCTGTTTTGGCAATTTGAGAGCAATCAGCTCATTTCATGACAAAAGAGACATTTCAGCATTATTCCAAATCAATCAGCTTTATTACTTCTGCTATATGCAAAGTATGCAGCTGATACCAAAATGCCATTAGGAGAATGATTCACACTCTGTCAGTAATAGTGAGCTCTTTATATGCTGTCTGGAATGTAACACCGACCACACAATTGGACAAGCCCAAATGAAAATTGCACAGGCGGTAAATGATGCCCTCTTCCTGTCTTTTAGGACTGCTCTCTTGACCTTCTCTTATTATTACATTAGTAATTAGAAACATGTTTCTATCTGGGCCAAGGTTCAGGGCAGGATGGGAGTAAGGAGTTGAAAAAATGAGTTATAAATTCCTTATTTTTAATCTGAGATGATCCTTTGAATTTTGCTGAAATCTCTCCTCATATAGTATATAAAATTCCTATAGAGTACTTTTCAACACAAGGTAAAGTGTTGGGATATACTTTGGATGACAATATCCCAGAGGAGAAATCTTGATATCCCAATGTAAGTGTGTGTAGCTATTGAAAACCTGGAGAAGTCCTGGCTCCTTCAGCCAAGGTTTCTTTCAGCTCCTGGAAACTGTCAGGAAACCCAGGCCATAGGGTCTCTGCGCATGAGCTTCTTTCTGCTTGGATGTACATTTTAGATGACTTGGAGGTTTCCAGACCACACCACGGATTCATTAAATTAGGATCTCTGGGCTAAGATCCAGGTATCAGTGCTTTCTAAGTTTCTCAGGGGATTCCAATGGCCACCAAGCCTTCGAACTTAAGCATCTGTTTTTCAACCCAAGCCCCAATCCCACATCACACTAACTTCTTTTTGGCTTCCTTGCTTAATAATCCTTGCTCAGTCCTTGCTCAGTGACACATTCCCTAACCTTCCCTGTCCTAACCCTTGTTAGGCAAGTACCTCCCTCTCTGCAAACTCTTACCATGGTAGTTACTTTGCATTTCTTTGTAATGTTGTTTAATATTGTTCTCCGAAATCTTTTAAAGAGTGATCTCTCTAAGACTTTACTATGACACCCAACACCTGCAATCTTTGTGTGTTCATGCCAAGACTGATGACTGAGTCTGTATGAAATTATTTTCCTTTTGTTTTCTGAATCAATCAAATGGCCTTTATAAGAATGCCAAAGTTGTGCTGATTAAATTTATTTCAGACAAAGTTATCTTTCCCAAATAGGACTTTGTAGCTTTAAACTAAAAGTAATATGAAATGCAGTGTAGGCATCTAAGTATTAAGCAGGTGCTTATTTTCTGCCAGATGATTTTGTCAAAATGAATCTTGCCTTGTGTGCAGAAAAACATATGGTGTTAAAAAAAGTGTAGCTGGTTTGGCTCACTGGATAGAGCATGGGCCTGTGGAAAATGGAGTAGAGAAAGGAAGAAAGGGGTAAAGAAGATCAAATATATGGTGAGAGAAGAAGATTTGTCTTTGAGAATTGAGCACAATGCAATATAACAGATAATGTTTCATAGAATTTTACACTTGAAACCTACATAATTTTATTAACCAATGTCACCTGAATAATTTAATTGAAAAAATAACAAAGGTAAAACATTGAAAAGACAGGAAAGAAATACGATAGGAGAAGGGAACATCAGAATGAAGATCCTGAAAAATTCTGAAAGATGAAAGGTAGGTGCAGTCATGCCAACAGGTGATTTGAATGAGCTCCGGAGAAGCTGATGCTGTGGCTGGTTGCAAAAATTGGCTGATTGGAAGAGCAGAACCAAGAGAAGGGACAGAAAGTGGGAGACTGGCTGAATTTTTGCTAAATTGCTTATAGAATAGCCTCTCCTAATTTTTTTCATCATCCCTTGAGTGCAACTGCAGAACTCATTCCCAGGATAAAGCCAGAGAGATTCTCTCTTAAGTAGACAAAAGTTCTGGGCAGAGCTTGGGCAGAACGGGAGTCAGCTCTCTAGTCTAGGACCCAGCTTATCATGCCATTTGGAGGAGGGCACAGCTTCCTGCATATTCCCTTACTAGGGAGTGGATGAGAGGCATGCCACTCCACATCCTTTCATTACATATTTTACAGCAAGTCATATTCTCTTTTAGTGTAGATGTTGGAAAAGGCTAAGAATATTCAAGCCAGCTGTAGATGTTATTAACCGAGTCTTTCAACAATGAATTCCTAGATAACCAATATTTTCAGGTATTTAGAGAAAAGTGACAATGCAAAGGATAAAAAAAACAAGTTGAGCCCTAGCCTGTTTGGATCAGTGGATAGAGCATTTGCCTGTGGACTGAAAAGTCCTGGTTCGATTCTGGATAATGGCACATGCCCTGGTAGCAGGCTCAATCCCCTGTAGGGGGTATGCAGGAGATAATCGATGATTTATTATCTCTCATTATTGATGTTTCTATCTCTTTCTTTCCCTTCTCTCTGAAATCAATAAAGAAATGTATATATAAAAAAGAAAGAAAAAACAAGATAAGCAAAAAGACAACAGATTCAAGGGGATACATGAATAATCTAGAGAAAGGGATGCAAACATAAACTTAAGATCTCAGAGGAATTTGAGATGCCATTGCACCCATAGTGAATAAATGAATTCAGTTAGTAAAATGTTTAAAGATTAATAATAAAGGTATCTTCAGGCAAAGATACCTTCAGGCAAAGATACCTTCTCCAGAAAATTCCTCCTGCTATATATGACAGAAATAATACAGATTTTAAACAAACTCAGAGTAGTAAAAGAGGGAGCATTTTGCAACTTATTAATTAGGTTGGCATAACTTTGATATCAAAACCTGGCAGTCATTGTCCAAGGAAAGAAAAATAACAATTCCATATCTTACATGGAAATAGGTGAGAAAATCCTTTTAAAATTAGCAAACAATATATATTTATACTAATAAAAGGGTAATATGCTAATTAGTCCAGGCATCTTAAGGATGTCCTTCCAGACAAAGCCACGGTGGCAGGGGCCAAGGCAGAGGAAGTTGGGGCCAATCAGGCTGGCAGGGAAAAGCAGTTAAAAGTGATTAGGCCAGCAGGGGAGCAGTTAGGAGCATCAGGCCAGCAGGCAGAGGCAGTTAGGGGTGATCAAGCAGGCAGGCTAGCAAGTGGTTGAGAGCCAGAGGTTCTAAATTGTGAGAGAGATATCCGACTGCTGGTTTAGGTCTGATTCCTGTGGGATTGGGTCTAAACTGGCAGTCAGACATCCCCCGAGGGGTCCCAGATTGGAGAGGGTGCAGGCTGGGCTGAAGACCCCGCCTCCACCGTGCATGAATTTTATACACCAGGCCTCTAGTCAGTATATAAAAAGGATGGTGATCAAGTTAAGTTTATTACAAAAATGAAAGAGTGGTTAAATACTATACATATTTACACTATCAGTGTAAAGCTACTGTAAGCTAAGACTAGGTGGCCAGGTATACGGATTGACTGACAGAACAATGGAACATAATGAATTCCATAAACAGACTCATGTCTTCATTGTCACTTGATTTACAAGAGTGGCATTGCAACCAGAGGCAAAGGACTTTTTTCCCTTTAATAAATTGTACTTGGCCACTTGGATATCAATATGGAATATTTGAATCTTGCCTCCAACCTCTCACCATACACAAAAATGAATTCCAAGTGATTATAAATTAAACTGTGAATGGTAGAAAAACAGAACTTATAAAGGCAACAAAATCAGCTTGGCCAGTGTGGTTCCAGTGTTGAGGGTTGACCTATAAGCCAGGAGGTCATGGTTCAACTTCTGGTCAGGGCACATGCCAGAGTTTCAGGCTCTATCCCTAGTGGGGGGCATGTGGAAGATAGCTGATCAATGATTCTCATCATTGATATTTCTATCTCTCTCTCCAAAATCAATATAAAAATATTTTTAAATAAAAAAATAAAAGACAACAAAATCAAATATCTTCATGACCTAAATGTAAGGAACTTAGGACACACAAATAATTAAACACAAAGGAAAATATTGATGAAATATATTATTTTTGTTTATTAAAACATATAATTAACATAATATAAAAGGCAAGCCAAAGAATGGGAGAAGATAATAGCCACTCATACAACGAACTAAGGGCTTATGTCCAGAATATGCAAAGAGGTCCTACAGATTAATTAAAAAATAATCAGCCCGATGGGAAAATTGGCAAAAGATTTGACCTGCCATATAACAAACAGCCAACACAGACATCAAAGTATACTCAATTCAGATTTGAGAAACAAAATGCCATTTCACATCTGTCAGAATAACTATACTTAATAGACTGACAATACCAACAGACAAATAGAATAAGAGCAACTCATATGTTACTGGTATGAAGAACATTGGTATAACTGCTTTGGATAAACGGTGTGCAAATATCTTATAAAACTTAATAGAATCACACTGTATGACCCTAGATGGAATAAAATAGAACATAGAACTGTGAATATATGCGAACAAAACAAAAATGTTCTTAATACCTTGATTTATAATAGCTAAAGACTGCAGAGGGCGGGAAGGCCTGTCAATATGTATAAAGATTAGAAAGGATAAGTTTTTGTATATTCATAAAATGGAACACTATTCAGAAATTGAAATGAGTAGGTCACTTCTATAAGCAACAATATGGATAAATCTTACAGACCTCCTGTTGAGTGACAGGAGCTAGTATTGGAAGAACATATAATATTTTGTTTCTATTTACGTAAACTTCAAAACAGTTACTAGGAATAAGAATAATGATGCCTTATGGAGAAAAGGGGGTTTTAATTGAAAATGGTGCACAAAGGGGACTTTTGAGGCAAAGATAGTGTTTTATTTCATGACTAGTGCTGGGATATACGTATGTGATCATTTTGAAATAATGCATCAAACTGTAATTTGTTCATGTTTCTGTAAGCATATTACACTTAATTTTAAAAAATTAAAGAAGCACAACTGCATTGCATGCTAAAGATTAAGACATGGATTGGCATTAAAATTCTCACATCAGCAACTTTGTATCTTAAAAGATGGTGTAATTATGCCTTCAAAATTCTGAGGGGAAAAAATAACAGGAGGCTAGAATTCTAAGAAATAAAACATATATTCATTCACGTAAGGACTCATTAAATTCACCTCTTGTACACCATTTCTATAAGAATCCAGGAGAAATTTGAAGGCCTTAGGAAACAATAGAACTAACCCAGGAGAACAATAAAAAGAAATAGACAGCTGTGTTTATGGCCTAGAAGCATATTCTATCATTTGACAAGTAGCATGGTAAGAAAAGTAGATGCTTTAAGGAATGTGATAAAATAGAAATATTTTCTTTTTCATATCATGAAAAAACAGGTAATGCAATAAAATTCTATAAGGGATTTATAAAGTAGTATAAGAAAGTCATATTGCAAATTGAAGCAAACTGAAATGTGTCATTATATCAAACAAGTGATGGGATGTAATTGAATATATTTGACCTTAATGGCTGAAATATTTAATCCCCTTCAAGTAAATTAGATTAAGATATGGAGAATTACCTCTTTGTGAGTTCAATCACACTACTGATTTCTGCATAATCATCATATTTTAAATATTGTTCATTGGTTCATGATTTTCAGAACCAGACTATGGATGTAAAATTTTATTGTACATAGAGGTCAGAATAAAAATGCTACACAACATTATCAAAGCAATGCAATGCTTGACAGATTCTGACAAGTGGCAGAGGTGGGGGCTGGAGAAATTGAGATCTGTAACTTAAAGCTGCAGATGATTATTTGATTTTGGATGGAGAGAATACAATGCAATATACTAATTATGTATCATAGAAATGCACACTTGAAACCTACATAATCTTATTAACAATGTCACTCCAATAAATTTAATAAAAATTTAAGAAATCTGATGGGTGTAAAATAGAGGTCTTAGTATGTAATTAAAAACTTTCTTAATGTAGTCAACAAACAGACAGAAAAAAGAGAAAGTAGATTGGAGAGTATAGAGAAAATAAACTGAATATTTCTTGGATCAACATAGAGTCTGAACATTCACTGCTTATTGTTGATAAATATAGACATAAAGGTACAAACATTTTATGTAGTATTACCTTCAAAAGCTTAAAGGGAGAACTACACAAAAATTGTGAGAAGCATTGGAGGGGTAAGGGAACAAGACAGATATAAGGAAGAGTCTTTCTTTTTCATTTTGTGCCTTTTTCTATTTTTGCTTACGTTTTTTTTCTCTATACTTGCATTACATCTATTAAAATAATAAATAACACAAGTTCTCAATTAAGACAAACATAATCATTAAGGGAATTATGGAGAAGTACAGGAAAATTAAAATGTGTATATACAGAACTTATGATTAGAAGCCCCATTTTATTTTGGTACCACTATGAAATAAATGGTCCTTCTCTTGCTTTCCATGGTAGATTTTGAAATTAGCTGCACACTTTGCATTTCTTCCCATCTAGAGTTTTTTTTCATCCCCTGGAATCTGGCTGGCTCAGTGACTTGCCTGGCTCATGTAGCAAAAGTGCTATAAGAAGCTTGAAACGTGCTTATAAATTAGGACTTCTCTCTTGCTAATCTTGGGTCTTAGGACATCTATGTGAAGAAGTCTAGGCAGGCTGCTGAATGATGAGAAGCATGTGGTCCCTGAGAGCTGACCCATCTCTGTGAGGGAGGCTATGCTAGATCATCCAGCTGCTAGCTGACTGGCTTGCTGGCCTAGACTCCAGGGTGTGTCTGGCCAAGATGGGTTGAATAATCCCAGAACAGATAGACTGTCCAGTGGACCCAAAGAATTGTGAGCCGAGTAAGTGTTATTGTTTTATATTTTGGAGTGTTTGTTATGTAGTAAAATTTAACTTACGTATTTCCTATAAATGGAGGCATTTTGAATAGTACCATGTCATAGGGCATTTGTGAATACTAACAATTAGCTCATAATGGATAAGATCCTCAAGATATGACTAGAACAGAAAATTTAGTATATTTTTTTGATGCATAGTGTACATTTAATACATCTTTTAAATGGGTGATGAGGTTTTTTTTTTTTTTTTTAGTACATAAAACTTTATGTGACTGTCTTTATTGTTCCATGTCTTGTGCTAAAATGTTATTTCTAAAATATTGGTATCTATGTATGTTCATATGAATCCATATAGGTAATACCTTACAATGCTTTGTACCTCACCCTTAGCTTGAGATACACTAGAACAAAAAAAGGACTGGGTAGTTGAATTGGGATTAAGGCTTGAAATTGGCCCTAGCTGGTTTGGCTCAGTGGATAAAGCTTTAGCTGGCAGACTGAAGGGTCCCAGATTCAATTCTGGTCAAAGGCACATGCTTGGGTTGTTGGCTTGATCCCTAATAGAGGGTGTTCAGGAGGCAGCCAATCAATGATTGTCTCTCATCACTGATGTTTCTATCTCTTTCTCCCTGTGCCTTCCTCTCTGAAATCAATAAAAATATGTTGTTGTTGTTGTTGTTTTAAAAAAATAATTGAAATGGGATTAAAGATTAGTTTGTTACAACTGTAAAATTCACAAGAGCATTAGTTGGGACATTAAGCTTTCTGACAGAGACAAGGGCATGCTGAGCAATATTCCAGAAAGTCAATAAATGTAGGAGGTAAAGGCAGAAAAGGGGAGCATCTCTAAAACTTTCAACAATCAAGATACATTAAAAAATAAAGTCAATGGATATTTCCAAGAACTTTCACATTTTCAGAGGTATTGAAAAGTATGTTTATTTAGAAAATAATTTAAAAGTCCTGTTAAAATTTATAATTAAGGCATTATCTTTGTTTTTTAAAGGACCATCAAATTAAAGGAAACTCTAAAAGAAAAATTTAATCATTTAGATTCATTACAGTTCTTAACATTATGTCACTAAGACTTTTCACAATCAGATCAAGGGTCAAAAATTATATCAAAATGCCAATACCATTCAATGGAGAAAGAACAATCTTTTCAGTAAATGGAGTTTAGACCACAAGCAAAATAATTAGTTTCTACCTCTTTATACCATGTACAAAAAGTTAAGTTAAAATGAATTACAGAGCTAAGTGTAAGAGCTAAAACTACTAATTTCTTAACAGAAAATCTAGGAACAAATCTTTGTAACTTTGGATCAGGCAGTCTTCTCACATATGATACCAAAAGCCCAAGTGCCAAGAAAAGAGAGATACATTAGACTTCATCAAAATTTAAAACTTGTGCTTCAAGGAAGTGAAAAGACAACTAAAGCATGAAGAAAATGTTTGCAAACCAGATATCTAATAAAGTTGTAGTATCCAGAATATATAAATAATTCTTAAAATTCAACAACAAAATTAACCCAATTAAACATGGGCAAAGGATCTTAAAAGACATTGAAAATGAAAATAATCAATAAGCACATAAAAAAGTGCTCAATACATGAACCATAAGGGAGATTCAAATTAAAACCACAATAAGCTCCGCCAACATGACTCAGTGGTTGAGTGTTGACCTATGAACCAGGAGGTTATGATTAGATTCTCTATTAGAGCACATGTGGGGGTTGTGGGTTCAATTCCCAGTAGGGGGAGTTCAGGAGGCAGCTGATCAATGATTCTCTCTCATCCTTGATGTTACTATCTCTCTTTCCCTCTCACTTTCTCTCTGAAATCAGTAAAAATATATTTTATAAAAATACCACAATGAGATAACACTTCACATGCATTAGGATGACTATAATCAAAGGCAGATAATAAGTGTTTGAACTACATGGAAAAATGGGAAGCCTCATATATTGCTGCTTGGAATGTAAAGTGACACAACCACTTTGTAAAATAGTCTGGCAGCTTTCAAATGATGCAAAGAGTTACTATATGATGCAGGAATTCCACTCCTAGATATATGCTCAAAAGAAATGAAAATATATCTTATCTAATAAAAGAGTAATATGCAAATTGATAGCACCTCTACTATACCAACAAGCCACACCCACCATCCAATCAGGAGTGAGTATGCAAATTAACCAAACCAAGATGGCCGGGGCCACAAAAAGAGCAGGAGGCTTGGGTTGCCCCTAGTGATGGAAGAAGCCAAGCTTTTCACCAGCCCTGGCCTGCTTTGGTCTCTGCTTAAGGCTATAAAGTTTCAGTTATAGAAGATAAACAAATTCCAGATACCAGGGCCTCTGCCTGGGTCACTGGGGGGCATGGCCAACTGCAAACCACCACAGGTCCCTCACCCAGGCTGCCCCATGCCCCAAGGGAAACCTCACCCTTATCCAGGACACCCTTCAGGGAAAACAAGCTGGCCACCACCTGTCCACCAGTCCTCTATCCTATCTAATCCTATCTAATAAAGTAATAATATGCAAATTGACCATAACTCCAACACAATATGGCTGACCCCACATGGTCAAAAATGACTGCCCCATGTGGACATAAGATGGCTGCCACAAGATGGCCAGCAGAGAAGGGCAGTTGAGAGGGACCAGGCCTGCAGGGGAGGGCAATTGGGGGCAAACAGGCTGGCAAAGGAATAGTGAGGTATCAATCAGGCTGGCAGAGGAATGGTTAAGAGGTGATCAGGCTGTCAAGCCAAAGTGGTTAGGGGCAATCAGAAAGGCAGGCAGGCAAGCAGTTGGGAGAGGGACATCTGACTGCCCATTTAAGCCTGATCCTACCTCAAAGGGACATACTCCCTGTGCAGAAATTTCTAGTGTGTACATAAAAACTTATATGCAGATATTTATAGCAACATTATTCATAATAGCCAAAAAGTAGAAACAATCCAAATGTTTATCAACTGGTATATCCCTATAGCATAATATTATTTTGCCATAAAAAAGAATGAAATACTGATATGTAATATACCATGGATGAACTCTAAAAATATTTAAGTGAAAGAAGCCAGCCGTAGAAGTTCTCATGCTATATGAGCTCATTTATATGCAATGTCCAGAAGGATCAAATCTATAGACACAGAGCAAAAAATAGTGGTTTGTCAGAGGTTCTGTAAGAAGAGAGGAAGGGGGAAAACAGCTAATGGGTATGAGGTTTCTTTTGGGGATGATGAATATATTCTAATGTTAGATTATGCTGATGGTTGCACAATTCTATAAATATACTTATGGTAAATTCACTGGATTATATACTTTAGTAAGTATGTGAATTGTATGGAATGGGAACTATATCTCAATGAAACTATTGTTTCCTAAAATTATATCATATCACTTAGGGTAATTGGCCTAAACTATAAGATACTTTACCAAATAAAAAAGGACTCAAAGAATTTTTAGATTTAGGAGACATTAAAGGAGTCCTCAGTTTTGAGATGATGTTTTCTAAAAAGCTAGATATATTACATTCAATTCTGTTAACTCAGTAAAAACTTCTTCAATATTAATAAAAGAAAGTATTTGGTATTCTTTCCTTGGTCAAACTATCGTATGCTGTTCAAAGTCCAAATTATTAAATATTCTATACCTGGTTTGTCAACGCTATTATTTAGGAAAAGCATTCCGATAAATTTTCAGGCTTTAAAAAGCATCAGGTATAAGTAAAAACAAAATAAAAAATTGTTTTTTATAATTATTTTCTTCCTAACATATTCATATGAAAAATACGTGCTAATATTTTATCTTTGTTTCTTCATTCTGCTTGCCAAAGAAACAGACAAGGTGTGATATTTAATCATCTGTGTTACTTTAATATTCTAGAGACATATTTTTTTGCTCTAAGTTCAGCACAGTCATTTCTCAAACAGATGCTATGAGAAGAAATGTGAGAAACTTTTATCTTGTTTTACATGAGCAACTCATTAGATGAATTGATAAATAATTAATAAAAATAGTTTATGGGAAGAGGTAGTGTGGTGAAGAGAGAGAATTGAAATCAAATTACTTATTTTTAGAGTAAAATGAGATTGATTTAAATATATAATCATTTACCAGATTGGGCTCAAATTATTATTATGTATTTAGGTTAACTCCTAATTTATGTTTGTTAACCTTTTCCCTCCTACACTGTAAGCTTTTTAAAGTCAAGTAATAAATAACTCGTTTCTTACTCAAATGAATAGCAAAACACACAGAGTGCTTTGTGGCAAAGGCCTGGTAAGGAAAGGTGTAAGGATTCAATGAGGGAAAAAGCAAATATCTGTAATACTTTCAGCAATAAGGATAAATTACAACAAACAAACAAAACAGTAATAATGGCCATTGAATCCTGCATTAGAAGAAGCAGACTTATTTGGTCTTGGAGGGATTGCTAAGGTCAGAGACGTATTACTATAAAAGATAAAATGGAGCCTTATACAGATGAAACTATTCAGTGGATTATTATGTAAAAGTAAATGTGTAATTAGGACTCAAATCCAAGATATTTGCTGCATCACTTATTTAACAATTATAAATGGTCTATACCTGTGTTCGGCAAACTGCGGCTCGCGAGCCACATGCGGCTCTTTGGCCCCTTGAGTGTGGCTCTTCCACAAAATACCACGGCTTGGGCGAGTCTATTTTGAAGAAGTGGCATTAGAAGAAGTTTAAGTTTAAAAAAATTGGCTTTAGAAATTTCAATCATTGTACTGTTGATATTTGACTCTGTTGACTACTGAGTTTGCCAAACACTGGCCTACACTATTGATGGGCCTGTATTTTAGTGACTGGTCTGTAAGTGGTTGACTGATGTTTCCATGTTCATGCTTCCCAACTACTTAAAATCTTAATAATTGGGGTGTGAAAAGGTAGAGGTAAGATTTCTGGGGCAAAGGAATGTCTCCAGTGCATTCTAAACACCCACAATTGGTGTACATGTGCCTAGTGCATCCTCTTTGCAACCTCAGAGCCTCTGCCTCATGATAGAGCTGACCGTTTTCTTCTGAAGTTCATTCTCCTAAATTTTGCTCCATACATACTCTTTAACTTATCTCAATTTTTTTTAAAAAAAGGAGAAACCTTCCTCTTTATAAACCAAAATCTGTTACTTTCATTATCTCTTTGCATAACTCCCAGACCTATAAAGACCAAATCCATCCCCTTTTTCTTATGAGAAAATCTTCTAAGATAGCTTTTCTGAATGCTCCTTTAGACAGCTTATTTTCTGCACTAAGTAGAATGTTTTTTCAACAGGTTTTGATGTAATGTGCAGTAGATGACTACTGTCCATGTGTGCCTTACCTTCATTCCTCTTCCTGAGATGAGTCAACACTAGATTAACTATCCTTGTCCCAGTTTGAATCCTATATGTTTAGATCTACATGAGATCCATTGTCCTCAATGTGACTAAGCAGTGTATTCCACCCCCTGGGTGTAGGAATGGAATTGCCAAGCCAATATAAATTAATTTTAGGGTGTCTGTTGTAACTATTAGGGAAAAAAGCTTACTTACTACTGGTGTTACCACACAAAGACAGTGAAATGTAACCCCAGAGCCGCAAGGGATATAAACACCTGCCGGGAGACAACCTAAGGGAAGCTGTACAGAGCGATGGAGAGCTAGAAACTGAGGACTTCACAGGAATCCCTAAACCATGCCTTCCCTACAGCCACAAACACCCCAGCTTTTCATATCCATAAGCCAATCAAATCCTTTTTTAAGAATAAGATTATTTGGAATACATTCTATGAATTGACTCAAATTTTTTTTTTCTAAAACCCCAAATTTCTAGATTCTTTACCATCTTTGTGATTATTGTAAACACATTTAGCTAAGGTGATATATCCAACTAATATCCATCCTATTAAGAGAGCAAATAATATTATATGAATAGAATGTTTTTTATGTGAATAGAAGGATTTTAACAGAGAATGAGACCTGTTAATGTGTTTTGAAGGTAGCTTTTGAAGACCTTGATTGCCATGCTAAAGATTTCAGACTTTATTTTATACACAAAGGATCTCATTCAAGTTTTTTTGAAGAGTGGAGTGACATGATACAACCTATGTTCTTATGCTTAAAATAAAAGCTGCTAGAGGCAGAGGAATTGCTATTTTGAAGAATAAGAGGCTTAAAGTCAAGAAAACAGTTATCCAGATAATGAAAGAAAGAAGCTCAGAAAAGATGAATCTGGTCTGCAGTGATTTCAAGAAAGAAATCATGGAAATACTGGTAAATGTTGCAAAACTTCACAAATGGTTTTTCATGAGAATAATCAAATAAAATGTTTCTGAGTCAGTCTTTTTCAAAATTTCCTTTCCTCTCTGTATTACATTATTTCCTTTATTAATACTCTCAAGAAATTTAGCTTCTTTGTATTTCAGGAAACTATAAAGCCTAGTTTAATGTTCTTTACTGAACTACTGAATTACTTTCCAAGGCAATACTGTTAAAGTTAAGTTTAGATTTTGTAGCATATCTGTTGTGGGTTTTGTTTTGTATTTTTTTTACTCTCACCAGAGGATATGTTTATTGATTTGTGTGTGTGTGTGTGTGTGTGTGTGTGTGTGTGTGTGTGTGTGTGACAGAGAGATGTGAGAGAGAAACATCAATCAGTGCCTCCCATATTTTCCCTGACTGGGGATTGCACCTATGATGTGAGTATGACGTACACTGACTGGAATCGAACCTGTGACCTTTTGGTATAAGGGAAGACATTCAAAACAACTGAATCACCTGACCAGGGCTTTCTGTGTTTCAATTTCTAGTTACACTTACAAGTAATCTGAAATTCTGTTTTTAAATTTATCTTTATTGTTGAAAGTATTATAGATGTTTCCCTTTTCCTTATCCATTGACACCCAATCCTCCTCCTCATTCCTGTACCCTCCTCAGGCCTTCACCACACTAATGTCTGTGTCCATGTTATTCAGATATGCATATAAGTTCTTTGGTTGATCTCTTTCCTTTGCCCAACCAATTCCCTCTGAGGATCCAATTGAAATTATTCTTTGATTTTTAAAATTATACTGAAATTTTTGTCTTGCTATTATGATTACTAGTAATTATTTTCTGAAAATTAATGTTAAATATAAAACTACCTCAAATGAGGGGTCATTCAACAAGTACCATTTTATGATGTTCACGGACTTCTTTTGTCAGGAATTTAGACAGCACAGCAATAATGATTTGTCTACATTTCACAATGTTTGGAGCCTCAGCTATAAAGACTATGGCTAGGATGACTTGAAAAACTGAGGTTTGTCATTATTTAGGGGCTGCTGGAGCTTAGGCTGGGATGACTTGAAGGCTGGGCTCAGCTTGGATTGTCCATTTGAGCACTTATGCATGACCTCTGCCAATGCCTTAGACTTCTTCAGAACATGTCAACTGGATCTTGAGATGCACTCTTCATAGGGAAGCATTTAAAGAGTGGGCATTCCAAGACATTTAAGCAGAAACTGCAAGGTTTTAATGGCCTCATCTCAGAAATAACATGGTATCCCTCTATTAGTTAAAACAGTCACAAGGCACCCAGATTCAAATTGAGTGGAAATAGACACTCTCTCAGTGTGAAGGATGAAAAAGAATTTAAAAAAATGACCCATCATTCACAGAAATTCTTTGAGGACTTGTAAAGAAGTTGTGCATTCCAATTGCAATATGCAAAATCAGCATGTCAAGAATTTCTATTGTAGAATTTCTTGCATTGATATATTCTCTATTTCCATCTGTCAAATAACCCTATCTAATAAAAGAGTAATATGCAAATTGACCATTACTCCAACACACAAGATGGCTGCCCCCATGTGAACACAAGATGGCCACCACAAGATAGCCAGCAGGGAAGGGCAATTGTGAGTGATTAGGCCAGCAGGGGAGGGCAGTTGGGAGGGACCAGGCATTCAAGGGAGGGCAGTTGGGGGTGATCAAGCCTGCAGGGGAGGGAAGTTGGGGTTGACCTAGACCTGCATGGGAGAGCAGTTGGGGAGACAGGCCTGCAGGAGAGAGTAGTTAGGGGTGACCAGGCCTGCAGGGGAAGGCAGTTAGGGTCAATCAGGGTAGTAGGGGAGCAGTTAGGCATCAATCAGGCTGGCAAGGGAGTGGTTAGGGGTGATCAGGCTGGCAGACAGAAGTGGTTAGGAGCAATCATGAAGGCAGGCAGGTGAACAGTTGGCAGCCAGGAGTCAGACATCCCTCAAGGGGTCCCAGATCAGAGAAGGTGCAGGATGGGCTGAGGGACACCCCCACCCCATGCACAAATTTCATGCACCAGGTCTCTAGTGATAAAATAAAATGTCATTATTATTTTATAAATTATTTAATTTTAATCAATTCATGCTAATAGTTTACTTAGTAGTTAATTACTCATCTTTGTTATTAAATATGCATTCATTTAATAAATATTTATTTTATTCTTCTTAGATGCCAAGCGTTCTTTGAAAGCAGTGGTCTATAAACTGTGACCCGCAGCCAAATCTAGCTTGCTGCCAGCTTCTGTGTGGCTTGTGAGCAAAAAATGTATTTTATATTTTATACACTTGAAAAGAAATCAAAAGAAGAATATTCATGAAACCTGAAAATTATTTAAAATTTAAATTTCAGTGTCCATAAACATTTATTAGAATATAACCAAGCTTATGTATTGTCCATAACTATTTTTGCATCTTAATGGCCGAATTTAGTAGTTACAATATTCAGCAACACTTCTATTCTAATAAAAGAGTAATATGGAAATTGACCATACCTCTGATCAAGTCACACCCACAGCCATGCCCACCAGCCAATCAGGAGCAAATTATGCAAATAAACCCCTACCAAGATAGTTGCCACCACTGAGAGCAGAGGGAGGCTTGGGTTTCCCCAGCAACGGAAGAAGCCAAGGTTTCTGCCTGCCATTGCTGGCCTAGGCCTCCACTCAATGTTACAAAGTTTCAATTATAGAAGATACATAATCCCGACAGAAATGGCAGCAGCTACAGAGTTAGAGAGAGAAGAAGCTAGGGTTGCCAGGGTGATGGAGGAAGCCAAAATTCTGCAGCCCTAGCCTAGGCCTCCCCTCTAGGCTACCAAGTTTCAAACAGAAATGACTATTGCCACAGAGAGAGCAGAAACCTTGGCTCCACTCCAGGCTACAAAGTTTCAATTGTTGAACATAAATTAATTCCAGACACCAGGACCTCCACTTGGTTCGCTGGGGGGCATGGATGGCCTGCAAACCACCACATGCCCATCTCCCAGGCTGCCCCTCACCCCAAGGGAACCCCCACTCTGATCTAGGACACTCTTCAGGGCAAATCAGCTGGCCCCCTCTCATGCACCAGGTCTCTATCCTATCTAATAAATGATGGCCACCACAAGATGGCCATTAGGGGAGGACAGTTTCAGGTTCCAGGCCTGCAAGGGAGGGCAGTTATGGGCCATCAGGACAGCAGGGGAGGGCAGTTAGGGGCAATCAAGCCTGCAGGATAGGGCAGTTAGGGGTGACCATGCCGATAGAGGAGGGAAGTTGAGGGCAAACAGGCGGGAAGGGGAGTAGTTAGATATCACTTAGGCTGGCAGGGTAGTGGTTAGAGGATGATCAGCCTGGCAGGCAGAAGCAGTTAGGAGCAATCAGGGAGGCAAGCAGGCAGGCAGAGAGTTTGGAGCTAGCAGTCCTGGATTGTGAGAAGGATGTTTGACTGCCCATTTAGGCCCTATCCTACCAGGATCAGGCCTAAACAGGCAGTCAGACATCCCTTGAGGGGTCCTGGATAGGAGAGGGTGCAGGCTCGCTGAGGGACACCTTCTCCTGCTCCCCCCATCCCATGCACTAATTTCGTGCACTGGGCCTCTAGTAGTATTAATAAAATATATAGATATCTTTACTTTTGGAAGCTTATATTTTGGTGAGGAAATTGGACAATACATACACCAGATATAAATAAAATAGATCATGTGCTAAAAAGTGTTCAGGAGGAAAAGAAGACAGGTAACGGGGATATGCAACCTGGAATTTCAGCCAACATGGCCAGGGACACTTTCATTGTGATAGCTAATTTTTCATGAAGACCTCAAATAACTTTCCCAAGTTATCTTGGGAAAGAGCCTTCCAGGCAGATGGAACAGCTAGAGCAAAGGATTCCAATGTGGCTAGAAGAAAATGAGGATAAGTCATAGGAGATGAAATCAGATAGATGAAGTCAGGTAAAGATGGGTCAGGAGATTTAGGCTCGTGTAGGTCACAGAGAACAAGAATGCTTTTTATGCTTTTACTTTTTGAGGCCCACAAGTGGTTTATTTATTTATTTTTATTTATTTATTTATTTATTTATTTATTTTTTGAGTACAGAAGTGATGTTGTCTGAATAATGTTTTCATAGGATCATTATGAGGAAAAAGTATGTTTACTTTGCATTGTGGTCTATTATGATCATCTCATCATGCTTCTTTTCAATTGAGGTGTATTAGTTAACATTTGCTTATATCTTTATTTTTAGCATTACTAATCTTTTTGCATTAGGTATATCTCATACGAATTGCATATTTTGAGGCATGTTAGAGACCTATCTAAAACTACTTATAAGTATTATTGCAATTATTGCACTTGGTTTAACTTTTTATTATTTTTCTTAAAAATAATTATTTTATTTGTGATTTCTGTTTTCTAATTTGTGTTTACCTAAATAGAATTTTAAAAATGGCAGGTAAGATTTTATTTTTCTCTTGAAGTTTTAAGTAGCTCTTACTTCTCCCTTCTCCTCATGGAAGATTTTGTCACTCGTTATTTACTGCTCTTTCCAGAGAGAGTATTGTTCCATCCCATATTGATGTAAGATCAACCAGGTGATGCTCACTAGTACCAAATGTAAGATCTAAGTGCTGTCTCATGGATCCACCATAGATCTCCCTCTGTCACAGGCCTGGACATCCTAGTTCAGAGGTTATCTTTTAGCTTGGATCCCAGAGTAAAGAATCAAGGTTTTTCCCACAATGCTGTACAAAAAAGAAAAGCTCTCCTTACCTTCCATGTCTCCTTTCAACCATTCCTTCCCAATTCTAAGTATGTGTTACATTCATTTTGCATTATACTATTCAATTGTTGCCAGTCAATTATATTTTTCTATTTCTACTATTTAACTAAATTATGTTATTTTTTCTTTATAATTTGATCTAGGATAGAATTAAAATTTTTCTCAAAATTCCTTTTAAGTAAAAATTTAAAAATATATCTACACTAATAAATGAGAAATATGCAAATTGACTGTATCTTCTCGGTGCCCACCAGCCAATCAGGAGTGAGTATGCAAATTAACCAAACAAGGATGATTGGTTAATTATCATACACAGGCACAGAGTGGTCAGGGTTGGGGTAGGGTGCTTGTGTCATCACCATGGCGACAATGCAGGTGTTCCGCACTGCCCCATCTGTTCCAGGCCTCTGGGAAGGCAGAAAGGTGGCTCTGGGGCTGGAGCAGAAAGGTGTTGCCGGCAACCAGAGGAAGGAAGGCCCATTCTTGCACTAATCTTCATGCATTGGGCCTCTAGTGTGTGTGTGTGTGTGTGTGTGTGTGTGTGTGTGTGTGTGATATATAATATATTGCATATATAATAAGTTTATTTTGTTTTCATGTAAATTTTCTAATTTTAGGTCATTTTAAAATTCTGTTAATACTTCTTTTAGGTTAACCAGTCATTTTTCTGATTTTCTTCTTGATTTTCTACCCTGTATACAACCCATTTATCTCTGCAGTAAATACTCAAATAAACTTGAAGGCTTGTTTTCCTTTTATAAGGCAAGGCAATCTATATAAAAGTCTATTTCTTCCTTTATATAAAGAGAAAAAAATTATTGTTTTTCCATGCAATCATTCCTTGAGTGGTAGTACCTCTTTGGTCTTATGTGGGTCTACCAGTTTTTCAGATTTCTCTTAGAAATCCCATATAAAACAATGCTATCAATTCCCTTTACAAAATGCCTGACACGCTGTAGATTTCTGGCTCTACGCAGCTTTAAGAAAATGTTATCAGACAGGTCTTAACCTTCCTTTTCTTCTTAACCTACAAATCTTATATGGCTTGTGTGACCTTTCAGAAATCAGCTCAGGTAATGGAGGACTATCCTTAAACTCCAAAAGTTCAGAGGAGATTTCCCAAGATCTCAATAGTAACTTGAGTCTGGAGGTGCTGACAGATAGGTAGTCAGTGCTGGAAATGTTATGTGGCATAAAAAGAAAAGAGTGGTGGGACAGAAGCAACATCTTAGTTCTTGGAGGAATGTGATATTTGGGATGTGACTTTAAATTTAGTGCCAGGCCTAGTTTTGTTGGAAGAAAACAGAATACAATACAGCACAACAAATACACAAATGTAATTATTTTGGCTGGTAGTCAGTGATGGGTCTAGAAATTTAAAAACGTAATACAATTACTGCACATAAGGCACAACATATATACATTTGTACATGAATAATGATAGAACTGAAAAATATATAAGTTTATCAGGTATAATCCTATCTAATAAAAGAGCAATATGCAAATTGACCATACCTTTGCTACATCCAAAAGCCACTCCCACAAGCCATTCTCACCAACCAATCAGGAACAAATAAAGCCCAACCAAGATGGCTGTGGCCACTGAGAGCAGGAGGGAAGCTTGGGTTTCCCTGCAGTGGAGGAAGCCAAGCTTTCCGCCTGCCCTTGCTGGCCTAGGCCTCCACTCAATGCTATAAAGTTTCAATTATAGAAGATACATAATCCCAACAGAAATGGTGGTAGCCACAGAGCTGGAGAGAACACAGGCTAGGTTTGCCCGGGCAATGGAAGAAGCCATGCTTCTGCAGCCCTGGTGCCTAGGCTTCCACTCTAGGCTACAAAGTTTCAATTATAGAATTTAAATAAACCCAAACAGAAATGGCTGTTGCCATGAAGGCAGCATAAGGCTTGGCTCAGCTCCAGCCTATAAAGTCTCAATTGTAGAACACAAATTAATCCCATATCCCAGGACCTCTTCCTGGGTCTCTGGGGACGTGACCAGCCTGCAAACCACCACAGGCTCCTCGCCCAGGCTGCCCCATGCCCCAAGGGTACCCCCATCCTGATCTGGGACACCCTTCAGGGCAAACCAGCTGCCCCCCACCCATGTACCAGGCCTCTTTCCTATCTAATAAAAGAGTAATAAGCAGATTGATCATCAGCTCAACACACAAGAGGGCTGCCCCCATGTGGTCAAAGATCCTGTCCCTGTGTGGACACAAGATGGCCACCACAAGATGGCCAGCAGGGGAGGGCTGTTGGGAGGTTCCATGCCTGCAAGGGAGGGCAGTTTTGGGTGATCAGGCCAACAGGTGATGGCAGCTGGGAGGAAGCAGGCCTGCAGGGGAGGCCAGTTTGGGGTGACCAGGACGGTAGAGGAGGGAAGTTGGGGGCAAACAGGCTGGCAGGGGAGCAGTTAGGCATCAATTAGGGTGGTAGGGTAGTGGCTAGGGGTTGTTTAGGCTGCAGGCAGAAGTGGTTAGTGCAATCAGGGAGTCAGGCAGGTGAGCAGTTTGGAGCCAGCAGTCCTGGATTGTGAGAAGGATGTCCGACTGCCCATTTAGGCCCTATTCTACCAGGATCAGGCCTAAATGGGCAGCTGACCCCTCCTTCGAGGGGTCCCAGATTTTAGAGGGTGCAAGCTGGGCTGAGGGACACCCCTTGCCCCCCATGCATGAATTTTGTGCACCGGGTCTCTAGTCCTATATAATAGAAGGGCAGCCACCATAATGTAATGACAAGAACAATTAGAGACCAGAATCACCAAGGCCCCTCATAGGGCTGCCCCACCCTCAAGCAAGTGATTAGGAACAATCAGGTAGACAGGCCAAAGGTTATCAGGGATCTGGTAGGTGTAGGGTCCCTCACAAGGCTGGCCCTGCACCCCCAGCAAAGAAAGAGGAAGTCCCAGGCCAGCAGCAGCAACTCTGTGATAGGTGTGTGCTGGCCAGCTATCACTCTGCAGAGAGGCCCATGCCAACCAAGCCATCACACCCCATGCCTGTCCCCTGCAGGTGGCAAGGGAGGCAGTGCTGCACAGATGGCAAGCAGTGGCAGTGGCGGGAGTGGGTCCAGCTCCCTGCATCCAGGGAAAGGAAAACCCCAATAGGCGCTGATCTCAGATCTCAGGCCAGGCTTAGAGACCCTAACCAAGGGGTCCCAGTTATGAGAGGGTGCAGACCGGGCTGCGGGACCACCCCCAGTGCATGAATTTTCATGCACCAGTCCTCTAGTTTTGCTAAAACAAACTGAATGCCCTAAACAAATAAGAATTAATTATCTCAAACTTCTGAGGACTAAAGTTCAAAACCAAGGTATCAATAGGGTTGGTGGGGTTTTCTTGGAAGTTCTGAGGGCAATCTGGCCATCCTCTATCTCTCAGCTTCTGGTGGTTGCTGGCAATCAGAGGTATTCCTTGCTTGTGGTCGTGTAGCCCTATAGTTCCTATCTCTGTCTTCACATGGCATTTTCTTCTCTGTGAAGGCCTGTGTTCAAATTTCCTTCTTACAATGATTCTGGTGATTGGATAAGACCCACTTTAATCCAATGTGACCTCATCTTAACTTGATTATATTTGCAAAGACCATAATTCCAATGAAAGTCACAGGTCCTGGGGTTAGAATTTGAACATATGTTTTTGGGGAGCACAGTTCAAACTACAATACCAACGTATAGGTATATAGCAAGACGTGTAGCTGCTTTTCTCAAATTATTTTAAATCTGTTTGTAGGATCATAATTGGCCACAATATGTGGGCTAAATAAAACCCACTCATGGGGCATGGAGTCTAGCTCTGAAAATTAATGGAGGAAGAGTGAAAAAGAAGGCCAGAAAATGTTGAAAAGGTTCACAGAGAGTACAAGAAACTCTTGGAAAGAACAGAGTATACACATGAAAAATAGCAAAATGAAAACAAATAAACAAGGCACTGTGGTAACTTCTGAGTTTTGATGGTGGATTGCATGGTTGTTCTTGATTGTGCACTCTCCACTGCACCAACACATCATCATGGCTTTGTAAACAGACTATTATATTCCCAGCTCCTTGACTTTGGGCTCCCCATGTGTCTTAGTCAATGTAATGGAAATGAAGAAACCACATACATGTCAATTCCAAATCTGAAGAGGCCTTGAATGTTTCTTATTCCCTCTTAAGCCCCTGTCATTGCCATGAAAATAAATCTACTGGTACAAGGAAAATGAATAACACATTAAACAGAGCTGCATCAGCTTCTCCACCTGAAGGGAAATGCTAAGCCATCTTGATTCCATAGCATAAAGCAAGTTGTCTGCAAGCTGAAGATTCTACATGAACATCTGGAAGAATAAAAAACTATTCTTTTAAAATACTGAGTTTTGTGGTGCTTTCTTATGTAGCATTATGATGGCAACAAATACATGATACAGTAGCCATGGCATAAAACTTCAAAAGTATTTTCCCCCAGTTTCTGGAATGCTTATAATTATTTTTAAAGAACTAATCAAATAAGATAATCTAATATGTATACATAAATGTACGGATGTGGAGCCTCAAGGTTAATGATACACAAAGCTGCATAGAATGTCAATATTAATGCATAAAATCCTAGGAAAGAAAGAAAATTAGTAGGAAATGTCCATTTGAGAGTTAAAAACTAAGTTAAAAAAAAAGACTGAAGTTCTGTTTTTTTTATAATATACCTGTCTTTGTCATCTTGGGTTGCTGTAACAAAATACCATAACTGTGGGGTTTGAATAACAGAAATGTCTCACAGTTCTGGAGGCTGAAAAGTGCGAGGTCAAGGCCCAGGCAGGATTTGGATGCTGGTGGGGATTCTATGCTTGTGTCCTCACATGGCAGAGAAACACACATTTCTGGTGTCCCTTTTTTTTTATAAGGACACAAGTTCTATATGGATCAGCATCCAACCTCCTGACATCATTTAGCTTTAATCAACTCAAAAGCTCTATCTTCCATGCAGTCACCAGGGGTGTAGGGCTTTGACATGTGAACTTAGAGGGAATACAATTCAGTTTATATAGCAATACCTTAATTAGGGCTCAGTGATTCTGATTTCTTAAGTAATAGAGTATAGAAGAGAGATAACTAATAATAATAATAGTTTCTTACATTGAAATGATACTTCATACTTTTTGCTACTTTATTTCCACAATAACTAATGTTTTATACCATCGTGGCAAACACTTATTTACCTTATTGTATAAATGAGGAAGGCAAAATGTTTTATGAATGAGGAAAATAAGTGATTTGCTGAAAGTGTAAGAATTATTATTCAAGGGCAGAAAGCTAAAAAGCCTGAGTACTCATTCCCGATAAATTTTTATTACGATAATCTTTAAGATCAAAGAAAGAAAAGTTGGAACTTAAAATTATGTGCACCACATTAGATTTGAAAAAGTTCATTATTTTCCAAGTCATCTAAAATAATCCATCATTTTAGAGATAAAGATACTAGTTGCAAATAATTGGGTTGGCTTGTTCTAAGTCACTTGTTTATGAAATTTGGTTCCACTTCACCAACATAGAACCTCTAATTCAGACATCTTAATCAGAAATAAATGTAGCAATAATTATCCCCAAGCTATTAATTTCACTTATGCATTAAACATGATGAAATAGCATCAACTGAAGGTTAGTAATGAGCTCACATTTTTATGGAGACTGGCAGGTTAACAAATGCTGAAATCAATGTATAAAGAAGTACTATGGACATATGGAAGTGATAATAACAAAAGTTATGACTAATTAAAACCTGCTCAGATTCACATTTCTTCTGAAATAGAAAAATATTAATTATAATTTATTCAATATATATTATCTATTCACTCCTATGTGCATTGGAAATGTCTTCTGCCTGAGAAAATCTAAAAAAAAAAAATAGGGAAAAATCTGGAAGAAAAAAAGTTTTTATAACAATCTTCACATGGAATATCCTCTCCTAATTTATAGTTTTAGACAAATTAAATATTGTTATACATTTAAATCCATATAATTTTCACCCTTCCATCCATACTTAGGAAGTGATTGCATAGTATCCTCTTGCAAAAGAGGAAATGTCACAACGACAAGAGACATAAGATCCAAGAAGTTAAGGTCATGATACATAGAGTAATGAATGGAAACCCAGAATAAAGGAAGGACAAGTCCCATGATGATTGGCCTACAAAGGTCACTCACTGTAGGAGAAAAATAAGTAATTGTTATATGATCTATTATAATATGCCACTTAGAGTGAAGAAAACTTCTAGAGTTATATGACAGATCTGATAAAAAAAATTTGGAAGAGTAATGAAAATAGATACATAGATAACTATGTCTGGTAGAATAAAGTCAATTATTAATTCCAGGAAAAATGAAAACTTGTAAAAGGAAAGACATGTAATTATAATACAACAGTTGGCTTTGTGACTGACATTTATTAGGTATAATGATAAACAGATGTTATTGCTTAATTATAAATGTCAGGTTACAATATTAGGAGTATCAGGAAAATGGTTTTAAAGTACTTTATTAGTTATCTATCACTGCATTACCTCAAAACTTTAAACAATAAACACTTATTCTTCTCACACTTCCTGTGGATCAAGAATTAGGAAGTAGAAGTAGCCCAGCTGGCATAGCTCAGTGGTTGGGCATCAACCTATCAACTGGGAGGTCAGAGTTTGATTCCTATCAGGGCATATGCCTTGTTTGCAAGCTTCATCCCAGTGTGGGGTGTGCAGGAAGCAGCTGATCAATGATTCTCTCATCATTGATGTTTTTTTCTCTCTCTCTCCCTCCCCCTTCCTCTCTGAAATCAATAAAATATATTAAAAAAGGAATTAGAAAGTAGCTTAGCTGGATGGCTCTGGCTTAAGAACTTTCATGAAATTAGAGTGCAGATATATGCTGGGTCTGCAATAATCTGAAGACTTGGCTGGGGCTGGAGGATGGCTTCCAAGCTCACTCACATGGCAACTGGCAGGCAGTTCCTCAATGGATGTTGAATGGGTGCCTCAGTTCCTCACCATGTGGGCCCCTTCTCACAACAGGGCAGCTACTTTTTCTTAGTGAAAGTGATGAGAGAGAGAGAGAACCATGATGAAATTAAAAATGAATTTCAATGACCTGATATCCAAACTCAAACACTGTCACTCTCACTTCTGTTTTATTTCATTGTCAGAAGCAAGTTACACATTTCAGCTGCCACTCAAGAGAAAGAGTATTAAGCCGAGAAAAGAAAGACTATCAGAGAATCAGAAAACACATTTTTTAAAGTCACATAGAATTTTCATTCATTACAAATAGTGTCAAAAGATAAATCAGAGTAATCAAATAAAACTATAAGCATTTTCTTTTCAAGTATGAAGGTAAGTACTATTGAAAAACAGCGAAAGGAGGTAAAAGTGTTTATTTTTGGAGTGGATAATTGATGAGGTAAGGAAAGGAAAGATATGGAACTATGTTTTGAATTATTTTTACAAACCTTTTTATATATATTTTACTGAATTTTTAAATTTAACAGCAAATAAATAAAAAAGAGAACATTGAAAATAGAGAAAACATCTCATCATGTATTTCAGTGTTATTTAATGCCATGTCTATTTACCATTTAAGGTTTCTTGGTATAAAAATAGTATTATTTGTTCTGTGCTTTCAGAATGGTAGACCTAAAGAAAGAAAAAAAAAAGTGAATGAGATCCTTCTCCCCAACTTATTTTTCTGAAACGACGGGAAAAGAATGGAAGGAAAGAAAAATAAAAGAAGGTAGAGGAGAAGTGGAAAAAAGGTAGTTATAGCCAGTCCCCTTCAAAGTCACCATATCTGACAGCCCTTTCATATGTTGTGAACTAAGAAGCTTTAAATTTTAAAAGAATCATTATAAATCAATTATTAAGAAGCTTGATTAATATTTGCTGAATGAATTAATGAATTTTCAAAGAGCTTAACACATCAATGCAGTTAGTTCTCCAATATTATTGGTTTTACCACAAGGATAGTAGAATAGCCTGCCCCCACACCCTTTCCCTTCCATGGTTTGGAGTAATTTGAGATCAACTAGGGTTCAAATATGTTACAAGAAAAATTCCAGCAATAAATAATTTATAATTTTTAAATTATGTTCTGAATATCGTGATGAAATCTTGTGAGTCCCACTCCGTCCAGCCCAAGACATAAATCATGCCTTTGGCACATCCACATTTCATGTGTTTCCTGCTCACTAGACACTTAGTAGCCCTCTTGGTTATCAGATTGACTGTCCTGGTATCACAGTGCTAGTGTTCACGTCACCCTTTTTTTTTACCTAATAATAGGCCCAAAGCTTAAAAGTGAGGCTGGCAAATCAAATATACCGAAGAGAAACTGTAAAGTACTTCCTTTAAGTAAAAATGTGGAAGTTATGGACTTTATTTTTTTTTAATTTTAACTTTTTATTTTGAAATAATTTCAGTCTTTCAAAAAAGTTACCAAAATCATAGAGTCTCCATATAGCCTTTACTCAGCTTCCCCAGATATTAAACATGTTAAAACCACAGTACAGTAATCAAAACCAGGAAATTAACACTGAAACAATATTATTAACTAATCTACAAATTTCATTCTTATTTTGCCATTTGTCCCACTAAAGTATTTTTTTATGGTCCAGGATCTAATCTAAGATTCTGTACTGCTAATTGGGATAACACTTATTTTCCTTTATTTTATTTTATTTTTCAATTTAATGTATTTTTTATTGATTTTTTGCAGTATAACTTATATTTAATAGTAGTACATGTTTTCCTTTCCCCCTCCCCATTATCCTCCCCCCAGCCTCCCCTACCCCCCAGCACATGTCCCCACCCACTCCTCTCCCCGCCCCAGTGTCTTTCATTCACTGGTTATGCTCATATGCATGCATAGAAGTCCTTCGGTTGATCTCCCCCAGCATCCACCTCCCATCCACCCAAGCCTTCCCCCTATAGCTTGATAGCCTGTTCAATGCCTCCCTGCCTGTATATCAATCACTCTCCCCTGTTTCTTTTCTTCAAAAATATCTTGCCTCTGCATACTAGAAATAAATGTATAAGAACAAAAAATGTTTCAGTCTCAGTTTCAATGTCCAACTGTTCTGAGTCCCAGTTTCAGTGTCAAAGGAAGTTATGGACTTAAAAAAAAAAAGAAAAAATTATCATGTGCTGAGGTCACTTAGATCTACAGTAAGACCAAATCTGTATTTGCTGAAGAAAAAAGAAATTCATGATAATCTTATTGTCACAGTTCAAAATGCAAAAGTTTCAGCCACAGTGTGTGATAAACACTTAATTAAGATGGAAAAGGCATTAAATTTGTAAGTGGAAGGAAGACATGAGCAGAAAACATGTTCTGATTGATGGCAAAGTGATACACCGGAAAGCATTGAGCCTAGATTAAGACTTTAGCAAGGGACTCACTAAAACAAGTGACACTAAGCCATTACTGCCAGAAAGGATGGTAACTCAGTTTCTGGGACAGTTTTGGCATTTTACCATTTCACATCATCACAAGCAGAGTAGTTAGTATCACATTCACATAGCTTTTATCACATTATATTTCTATAATTGTTCTATTTTTTGTTATTGTTAATCTCTTCCTGTGCCTAATTTACAGATTAAACTTTATCATGGATATGTACATAGAGCATGAGACAACAGCAGGTTTACAGTTGTGAGTAGGTGAAACACAATTTATTCTTATATTATTATTTCCTTACTATTGTTTTATTTTCCATCTGAACAACTGTAAACTTTTTTTTACTCCACCCTGTGTAGGAAAACACATAGTATACATAGAATTCAGTACTCCTCTTGGTTCCAGGTATACTACTGAGATGTTAGAACATATCCCCCATGAATTAGGGGGGTCTACAGTAGACAAAAGCAATTCCTATAATCCAAAGGAAAATCTGAATCTTTGGGCTTTCTGATTTTTATTTCTATTTGTGTACATATTAATCTTTGTCTCCATGACACCAAATATTCTTAAATTGAGTAATTTTCTAAAAGATATCTCTCCAGTGGTGTTAAGTTGTTCTCCAGAATCGGCAGCCATCATTCTCACTCTAAGCTGAACCCGATGGACTTGTCTCTTGCAGACTTGTATCCTGCTCTATTTAATACTCTTCCCTTCTCTCTGCCATCCAAGGTGACTCAGGGGACACATCTAAAAACATGCTTTTTTGTTTCTCTCTCCTGTATGGTCCACACCACTGTAAATTTGTTGAGTTTTCCACACCATGACATGCCTTTTGTGTGTGTGTGTGTGTGTGTGTGTGTGTGTGTGTGTGTGTGTGTGTGTGTGTCAGTGGAGATATACATTTAGCACTGAGTGACAGAAACAACCTAGGCTGACTTAATCAAGTAGGAAGTTTCCTTTTTCTCATATAAAAAGTAGTTCATAAACAGGCTTTGTTTCTTTTATCCTTTCCATGCAGCCATTTTAACATGTAGCTTCCATCTCAGCATTTTTGCCTCAATGTTTCAGCGTGGCTGCTCCATTTCTGTCATTGCTTCCACATTCCTGCCAGAAAGAAATGGAAGATTCAAGTCAAAATATGTAAGCCTGCCATGTCTCTCCAACATAAAGTAGTTTTCTCAGAAGCCCTGCCTTTTGACTTCTACTTATTTCTCTTGAGCAAAACTATTATTTGACCCCTAACCACCACCTCAGTGTAACAAAGGCTGGGAAATATATTATGATTTTTTTCTTTTGGTTGTTGATTTTTGTTTGTTTGTTTTTAACCTGGACACATTGCTCCAATATTATGCCAAGGCCTAAAGAATCACCAGCCGAACCAAACCCATATTGCAGTGTCAGAATGATGAATGGTGGTTGTTTTAAGCCACTAAGGTTCAGGATGGGTTATAATTCATCAAAAGCTAATTGATACAGCTGCTCTAAATAAAATTAGGGCTAGATGAGTAAGGGAGAAGAATATTAGTTAGGCATCCATCTGAGTTTGTCACGGGGTGGACCAATATTTCCCATTTCCATTTCCTAGATGTCTTTTTTAATTGATTTCTTTCAAAATTTTAATAAAGATGATCATTATTAATTCTTATTCAAAAGCAAAGCTGAGAGATTCGGATGCATATTGATGGGCATGTGCTACAGTGAGCAGAGAGCAGAAGAACATGTCAAAGCACTGTGCCTCTCCCAGTGCCTTACATACAGGAGCACCACCAGCCTTCCTTGTGGTTTGGGCCATCAGCAGGTTTAGGTGCTTTCATTTTCAGTAATATATCTTTTAATTCATGCCCCGGTATAGAACTAGTGATGAGATGGGAAGACAAACAAATGCTGATTTGGAAAACAGGAGACACATAAAAATCACATTAATACTGTTTTCACAAAATCTGTGGCCTTTAAATCATGTTATCCATTTTTCAAATAGCCTCGGAACATTCTATGATGTTGCAGGAGCCAATGCTAAAAAGGAAAAATATAAACAGTGATTATTATATCTGGCCTGGCATATGATTTATTGAAATAATGATTAGCCATACTCCCATAGTTTAGTTCGGAAAGAAATATGTCTAAATATGAGTCAGAAACCTTCTCTTGCATTTACTCATTTTGAAATACAACAGGAAAATTATAAAAATAAGCCATTAAATATTTTATGCAAAAAATGAGGAATCCCAAATATCAAGTCATAAAAATTCATATGTATGTATTCATTGAATGTTATGGTATGAAACTATAGTTAAAACTAGTTTTATATACATTTATAACCACCTCATTACATATATTTGGTAATTAACTTAGAGAAAGTCAGTGTGTCTTTTAGTAAATAAGGTAAGTTAAAAATAATACTTTACTTATTGTATATAATCATTGAATACTTCAAATGTAATATTTATGGGTATATTTGTGTACATGTATATTACATACACAAATATTAAGTAACTTGATATTTATCTGTCATAGTTAATTTACATTTCACTTCATATTGCTTCTTTAACATAAATTCATGAGGGTAAATAATGGTTCCCTTGATGACAGAGGGTATAACCAATGGAACAGCAAAGTTATATCTAATGAAAAAAAATGTGCCTCAGAGATATGGTTCTTCAGGTGTGGGTGTTTCCTCAGACTAAGCACTGTCTATTTCTTTAGTAAGCTTGGTTCTGCTTCAGTTCCTTGCCATTGGCAGAGGATAAATCATTGGCCTAGTTAACCCCTAGGGCAGTAGGATCCCCCACCCAGGTCTTAGCCTCCTCAGTCTTGGAATCTGATTGTTCTCCATATTTCACAGCAACCTGTCTCTTCTGTGATTCCCAAATGACCTTCCCTTAGCAAATCCTTTTCATGTTGTGGACTCTTTGGGAGCTGAGGGTAAAATCAACTTGGCAGACATGATTCTTATTAGCAGTTATTTCCAATAAGCCAACATCTGACAAAGAAGAACCAATTCAAAGGAGGAGTGCTGAAATTTTCAGAGGTTAAATAGGACAAAAGTAATGCAGGCCATCTTGATTTTTTACCAGAGTGTTGATGGAAGTATGAAGTATCATATACTTTGAGGTTCACAACCAAAGGGTCCATTTAACATTAATTAATGAAAAACAATTATGTTCTGGGAAGATGCAGAAGAGCCTTCAAATAAAGAACTCCACAAGCTTCAGAGCTCTCTGTGCTGTCCTCATTCACGAAAGCTCTGCTCCAGGAAGAGTTCCATCTATAGGGGTCTTGGTTTCTTTTTCTGTTCTTGTTCCAGGCAGTATGGGCAGATAGGAGTCACATGGCTACCTCAGTCCCCAGAAAATTGTAAATAACAATTAACAAAACTTATTTCAACTCACTTTACATAACTGTGTTCTCTGCACAGCTGAGATTTTCCAAATAGCAATAAATGTACATTCTTTGGGTCCTGATTTTGACCTAGTGAACTGCCAGGAGTAAGTATAGACAAGACTCTTCTCAGGAGGCCAGACTTTAACATAAGAAAACAACATTGTACAGCTCTTATGATTTTATACATCTCTTATTTCTGAATTAAATTTTATATCTGTCAAAGATCTGCACTGTATTTTATTCCTTATTCAGACCAAAAATCTATATTGGGAGCATACATATTTATCTATAGCATGGCCATACAAAAGTTTATTGATGGGAATGCTAAAGGATGGTAGTAATCCTCCTATCTAATAAAAAGGGAATATGCTAATTGACATCACTTTGTCACAAAGATGGCTGCAGCCACAGCTGGGGCCAAGTTCCCATAAGGATCCTTAATGAGCAATCAGTAGAGACCTGAGGCTACACCTTCCCCCAAGCAACAGGGCTTGACAGGGGACCTCAGGCCATTCTCCCCACCTCAGCACCAGGCCCAGGGACCTGAGGCTATGCCCCCTTCCCAGCAGGGCTTGACAAGGATGGGACTGGCCAGGTCTGGATCTAGTCCAATGTGGGGGGCTGGCTGGGTCTGGGTCTCACGTGATTTTGAAGTGCATGTGGGTGGGCGGGGACTTGACTTTGTGTCCCGTGGTGTGCCCCAGACTCTGACAGGAGGAAAGTTTTCATATACATTTTACTAATCTTTTCATCTCTGACACTTCTATTATAGAAAAAGGGCAAATAAAAATATAAAATTATTTCCTTTAATTAATCCCCTTTTAATGTGCACAAATTTTGTGCACCAGGTCACTAGTATATTCATAATTAGAAAAAGGGGCTTATGATACTTATGCATTATATGCATCTTGTGAGCATTGCAAAAGAACTTAGGGTATTTATTGGTACACAGTCAAGACAGGTGCATGTCTGAGAGAGTTTAGGTGAGGTCTCAATAGAAACAAACATTTAAAGAGTAGGGTGAAGACTAGTATGTGAGGAAAGATTGTGGAGGTGAGAAGGAGCTGAAGAAGGGATAGCACATTTTATAATGCAAGTTCTAGGTTTGACGAAACACTTTCATTACAATGGCATATTTGAAACATCATAAGATATAATCCATGCAAAGCCCTTAGAAGTGCCTGATGCACAGCCAGCACCCACAAACATTTATTTGAGGTCTCTTATGGGTCAGGCACTCTGCTCAGTGCTTTTTATAAAACTCATTTAACTTTCAAAGCAACTCCACAAGAGAAATGCTATTATTATCATCCTATTACAGATGCTACAATTGATATGCATATTGCCTATAAAATTTCCAGTTAGAAATTTTATGTGTTTATATGTAAATATGCTGAGTACAGAAAATGATTTGTAAGCAATTGCATTTTAGTTCCAGGGTTGATAAAATATTTGGTTACATATTTCCAAGTGGGATTTTATTTGAGATCTAAGCAGCTTCTATTAGCCTGTATAGAAGGTATTCCTTTGGAAAAGAAAGACTGTGGTCTCTTCCTTCTGGGGAACTTATCAGGGCCTTTTTGAAAAATATTGTGTTAGGTACTCTTTACTTTATGTTTAATGGCACTTGAAGATACATCATTGCAATGTTTTCCCCCCAAATTTCTACTTTTTTTCATTCTGGTTTATCCAAGAAATTCTCATTGTGGTTATAATATAAGTAGAGGTTGGGTGCACAAAATTCATGCACTTGGAGGGGGGAGTTGTCTCTCATCCCAGTCTGCATCATCTCCAATCTGAGACCCATTGGAATATTTGCCAGTTTAAACCGGCAGGCAGACATCCCTCTCACAATCTGGGACTGCTGGCTCCCAACCACTCACCTACCTGCCAGCCTGATCATCCCTAACCACTCCCCTGCCAGCCTGATCAATGCCTAACTGCTCCCTTGCTGGCCTGATTGCCCCCAACTGCCCTCACCTGCCAACCTGATTACCTCTAATTGCTCTCCCCTGCAGGCCCAGTCTCCCCCAACTGCCCTCCCCTGCAGGCCTGATCACCCACAACTACCCTCATCTGCCAGCTATCTTGTGGTGGCCATCTTTGACCACATGGGGTTGGCCATTTGTGTGAGGTTATGAAGGTCAATTTGCATATTACCTCTTTAATATATAGGATGCAAACCTGAATCATTTTGTGTGTTGCCTACCACATATACCTCATTACCACTCTGCAAAGGAATGACTGTACAAATTATTAAATTTGCGAGATTGACTTAATTGAAGTTTTGCTTAATTTTAACTCTAAACCTTATTTCTGTATGCTCAAACTTATTATTTAGTTATATATGGAACATTGCCTAATAATTTGATTTTTTTTAAAAAAAGACAAAGAAAAACAGAAGAATACTACCTCTGATGCCATTATCATAATTTTTCTCCTTTTTGATGATGAATCCATTCAGTGAGTGTGACCATGATGCTTACACACAGAAGTCTACCGGCTGAAGACCAACCAGCTTGCCTGCCTAGAAAATTGAATTCTGCTTCTTAGAAAACAGCAGGGACAGACAGAATGTGAAGATCAATGAAGATTAATGGCATATTGCTTAATATAAATTAAAACAGAGAAAATGTAGTCTCTTGGGGCTAATCCCGGACTTATCAGGGTCCATATATTTATCTGGAAATGCAACTCCAGGCTTGCTTTGAGATGCAGATGTTGCTTATGCAACCCCTGCTGGCTGGCAGTGGGAGGCACATGTCTGATGGAGATTTGTGACTTTGGGTTGAAAAGGAAAAGAATGTCATACCACAATTTGTCAAGGCCTCATCATGATTATCAGACATTAGTGATAGGAAAACCTATGCATATCTAAAAAAAAAAAATCTTGTGGCCAGAGTTCACAAAAGGCATCAAGTGTCTGGTCACTGAATGTGTTTGTTTCCTTCTTGATTTTGCTGCTGGAAAACTCAGAACCTGTGACACAGTGCAAACTTTTTTGCAGAGTTTAGAATATTTTTGGTGTACATACTAGTCTGCCTTTACTTTGCCTAACCTTATACACTGTCTTCTGTTAATTATTTTAAAACTTTTGATGGAATTGCACAGGGAAGAAATAGATGAATAGATTAATTAATTGACATTATTACTAGTATAGCTAAATCCCAATCTTTAAAATTACAGCGAGTGATGAGACAAAAAGACTTGCCAGAGGCTAAAATATTTCATAAGCTGAAGGACACATAAACCTACAGCTATTGTTGAGGTTGTAAAGATAGAACCTAGTTGAATTGACTGGTGCTCAATCTCATGGCTATTTTGAGCCAGATACGCATTAATTTCTCAAAGAACTAATGGAACTATAGACACATTTTAGAGAGAAAAGAAAAGGCCACTTAATTTAGAAATAAAACCTAGGTTGGACTATAAATAGGAAAATTTCTCCAGCATTGGCTTGGAAATCAATGCTTGATTTCAGTGCTTGATGGTGAGAAAAAATGAAGTTCTTATCAATGTTAATGAACTCCTTGAATGTCTTGGGAGCTCACAACTGCTGGGGTTCTGGTGCAGTGTAAGTCTGTTAGTGAATTAACTGGAGTAGAAGACAGAGGTTGCGTTCTGAATGATGGGGTCTATGATGCATCCCATATAAATACACTGTTGTTTGGCAAGGTTGGTGTCTGTACTTTCTAAGCAGTGGAGTTAAGCTCCTGGGGCTGGTGTCTCATCTTCATATTAGTCTACTGGGGGTGGACAGTGAATTCATAAGGGGATCGAAAGGCACTTTGGAGAGTGATTCTTAGAGATAGGAAATAGGCCAGAGGCTCTGATTGGGGACTAGTAGCTGTGTGGTCTGCAGACAAAGAAAGTATTTCTAATGGGTTAAATGGCCATAATTGGAACAAAGTGCTGGTATGTGTGCCTATGCCTGTACATTTGTGTGTTGTGGTGAGAGAGAGAGAGAGAGAGAGAGAGAGAGAGAGAGAGAGAGAGTTGGTAGACCTCTATACTAAGGTGGAGTTGCAATTATGGAAGGTAGGCAGGGCTGTAATAGAATTTCTGTAATGACATTCATGCATGTTTGGGGTTTGGGAGATGTCATTGCCATCTTGGTCCAACAACTTTTTTAACTATTTACATATATTAACTCAGTTAACTTTTTTTTTTTAGCTCTGTAATGTAGATGCTGGTATTATGCTCATTTGAGACATTAAATATATAGGTGACTTTTCCAGAGTCATTCAACTTCTAAGCCTAGTAATTGCAATTCAAACCCAGAAATGGGGTGTTAGACAGCCAGCATACCACAGCAACTTTGCTGTTCTGAATCCTTACTTAGAATGTCATTGATGCCCCAAGCAGCAATGATCAGGATAAATTTAGGAGTGCCAGAGTCAGTCATATCTATCACCAGCAGCCAAGGATTGTGCTCATATTATTATACTAGTGGCCCAGTGCACAAAATTTATGCACAAGGGGGGACATTGTCTCTCAGCCAAGCCTGCATCCTCTCCAACCTGAAACCCCTGTGGGATTGGGCCTAAACTGGCAGTTGAACAACTACCTTACAATCCTAAACTGCTGGCTCCTAACTGCTCACCTGCCTGCCTTGATCACCACTAACCACTCTGCCTGTTGGCCTGATTATCCTAACTGGTCCCCTCTGCCAGGCCTGCTCAGCCTCAATGCCCCCACTCCCCCGCACCAGCCTGATCACCCTCAACTGCCCTCCCCTCCTGACCTGGTCACCCCTAACCACCTCTGCCTCAGCTATGGCTGGGGCTGTGATTGGGACCCTCACCATGGGAGGCGAGGGACCTGGCTGCAGCCTCTGTGGCAACTGGGGCTGCAATCTGGACCCTCGCTGCGGGAGGCGGGGGGCCAGGCTGGAGGCCCTGCTGCAGCTGGGGCTGTGATCTGGACCCCCACCACAGGAGGTGGGGGAGCCAGGCCGGAGCCCCTTCTACAGCTGGGGCTGCGATCCAGACCCAAGCCACCCACAGCGCCACCATGGCCAGCAAGGGGTGGAGGGGGCCCACCCACCATCTTGCTTGGGGGTTAATTTGCATATTGCTCCTATTGGCTGGTAGCATAGCGAAGATACTGTCAATTTACATGTTTCTCTTTTATTAGATAGGATAAAATAGTAGCTCTGTTTTCCTGGCTGAATCTGATTGATACAGTTCTCCAGGCACAGACCATATGTAAATCTCATTCTTTTGAGGGCCCAGAGTCAGGACTCCACCATCACCAAACTCCTAGGCCCTATTTTTGGTCCTGGCTCTCAGTCACAGAATGGGTTTCCTTTTCTGAAAACAGCAGCAACAACAACAATAACAAATTAATTGGTGGAGACATTGCCTTCATTTTTTTCTCCACTTGTACATCAAGGAGTAGAGAATGGATCTCAGTCTTGTATCGTATTTAAGTTGGCCCATTCCTTCTGTAGTTACCATCTTGGCAACAAGTGTGACACCTCTGCTAAGCTACTGAAAAGTAGTATCGCTCATATGCATATATGCACAGCCCATGCACACAGACAATAGTGTGGTGAAGTCATGGGTGGGATGGATTTGGGAGAGGGGACCAATGGGAAAAACAAACAAACAAAAAAGGGGATATCCATATTATTTCCAACAATAAAGATCAATTTAAAACAAAAAAAGGAAAGAAAAAGTAGTATCCTTTTCCTAGGCAGATGGTTCTTGGATTGGCCCTAGACATATATAATGCAGGGACAAGCTGGAAGTCCTCTCCAGGACAAAAGAAGTCTATCCCTCTCCCTGAAAATAGAATTCAACAAAGAGCTATAATTGCTTCAAGTTAAGCTCTCAAAAATTAGAGTGATTAGAGCCTCTAAGGGCTGGCAGTATTACTAGTCATCTCGTGACTCTGACAGCCTCGCTTTTGTCATCAGAGATGATGTCCAGACAGCTGCTTCCATGGCAGGGGAATGTCCCTCCACAATAACTTTCCATAAAGGCCATTAGCTTTAGGTGTTTTTTTTCTCTCTTTCCCACATCCAGTGTAGAGAGAGACAGGGTTCAGTTTCTGAGTAGAGGAGCTGGGGATGAAGAAAAATGAAATATAGGTGAGAAAACACAGAAGTAGGGATAAAAATCTGGGGCCAGGCAGGCAGTCTGTTTTCCCTCTCATGGAGACACAGCGACCCTGAGCCTAGGAAGCCTAGGAAGCCAGCTGTGTTTATTGATATTCCACAATACAAAGGGGTTTCTCCAACATTAGGATCAAAGGAGTTTCCGTGGGCCCAGGCCCTATTCATTCCCCCATTCCCAGGCAAGACTACATTTAAATATCAAGACTCTCTCCCTCACACCTGAGGCAAACTTAAGCCCTAGCTGATAAACACCATCAGCCTTATTGGTGAAGTGTACTTTTCCAAGATACGGTTTTGCCAGGCGCCTTGGATTCAGCCGAACAAAGATTTAAAAAATCCTCAAGGTGTCTTCCCTGGGGATGCCCCTCACAATTAGTGGTGACAGTCTTTCTGCTTCTGATCTGCAATATGCTCCAATGACCATTGACAAGATATCAGAGGATAATCTACTACCACACCGGAATATTGGATGCTTCAGCCCTTCTGTTTAAAAAAGGCAGAGGATAGGAAATATTAATTTTATCAGTTATGATTTTTCACTCTAATAAAACCCAATTGAGGTGTAAGTGTGGAAAGAATGTAAAAAAAAAAAAAAGGTGACTGTGCTCCTAATTGCTTCCTAGAGTCACTCACATTTTCTCTTTTTAAGTCACTATAGATTGGGCTCTTTCCCTATGTTTATTTTTAAATTGTCTCTATCTTCTCTAAGATTCAAGATAGCAATTAACAACTACAATGGGAATTGAAGGGATGTCAGTTACCTAGAGTTTCTAATAGCAATTAAAATGTTATCAGGAAAATTTTAAATTCCAACTGAAGGAAAAGAAAACAATATCATTTTAAAAAATCATTGGTGACATTTTAATGATAGAACAAAACTCTTCGCAGATCTTATGGGGAAAGCTCTGTGCATAGAGACCTTTTTAAATAAATGTCACATAGAACAGAGAGGGTCCACCTGCTTAGGGCAGACAGAGAAGCTTTTCAGAGACTCCAGGCCAACAGCGCTGGGCCCTCAGAAGAATGAGGATTTACATATGGTCTGTGCCTAAAGAACTGTATCAGCTGGGTTCAGCCAGGAAAACAGAGCAACTGTCCTATATAATATCATATATAATAAAGAGCTAATATGCTAGGTAGACTGGACAGCAGAATGACCATCCGGATGTCCAGACTACCTTCCAGATGAAGCTGGGGCTGAGAGGGGCTGTCAGGACTAGCTGGGGCAGCCAGGGCTGCAAGGGCTGGCCAGGGCTGTGAGGGCCAGACAAGGCTGTGAGGGCAGGCGGAGGCAGCCAGGGCTGTGAGGACTGAGCCTCTTGCATGAATTTCATGCATTGGGCCTCTAGTGAGTAATATAAAATGAGAACTTTATTATGGGGTTTAGACCTGATGCAAACATGACAACAACTTGGGAAGGGCAGACCTAGAAGGGGAACTGGAGAAACAGCTGCTAACTAATCTGACTGCAGCTGTGACGTGCATGACTTCAGAACTTGCAGGAACATTCTGTTGCCAATATTCAAGCTATCAGAGGGGATCCTAAAAGGAATAGTCCAAGGAGAGGGTATAGGAAACTCTTGCTTCTGTGTAGCTCTCATCTCTCTGGGTCCACAGACAAGTACCTGGCAGGACGAGGAGCAGGATGAGGGGTAGAAGAGATGGGGACAGGCTGGACCTTCCAGATGCAACTGTTCCATACACTGTCTCAGCACCACAGCTTCTCTTTCACTTCCTCTTTCCTTTGGCCAGCTAGCTCTAACCAGGATCACGCAGAGAGAGGATTCTCAAAAACATAGTTCCCCACCTTAGCCTAGTTGACATAACACAAGCCAGGGCTCTGACTATACAGTAGCTCATTTACTTCAAGCTATCTTGCTACTTCATATTTCAATACTCGTCACTATTCTAAGCATTAATATCTCACAAAAGCCTGTTTTTGATCTTTAAAGAGCTCACAGTCTACTTAGCAGAAAGAGAGAGATTAATAAAAACAAAATATCAATGATTAAATGTGACAAATGTATTATTTCAGATATGAACAAAATTATTTAGAAATACCAAGGAAGATTTCCTTTCTGAGGGAGTCAGGGAAGGCTTTTGTTGTGGCTAATACAACCCAGCAATTCAGCTTCTAGGCATCTACCCAAGATAAATTAAAACATGTCCAAGCAAAAATCATAGCAGCATCAGAAATAATATACCAAGACTCAATCAATAAACAAAAATTCATAGACACAGATAACAGTATAGTGGTTACCAACAGGGAAGGTAGGTAAAGAGGAGGTAGAAGAGGATAAAGGGAGTCAAATACATGGTGATGGAAAGAGATTTGACTTTGGGTGGTAAGCATATAACTCAATATACAGATGATGTATTACAGAATTTTATATTGAAAACTATAATTTTATTAATCAATGTCACTTCAATATATTTAATAAAAATAATATACAAGTATAAAACAATTAAATGGCTATTGACTGGTCAGTGGATAAACACAAGTTAATATATTCATACAATGTAAAACTATGCATCAATAATAAGAACAAACTATTGATACATATAACAACATGGGTGAACCTGTAAAAATTACAGTACCTGATAAATGCCAAATATGCCAGAAGCCAATTTGTGCTTTCCATGGCTGGAACCATGGGTGGATTACATCCAGGAATGAGGGAATTTGGGGATTGTTTGAAGTGTTTTATATAATTGTATACACATACTAAAATCATTGAACTATACATTTACAATGAGTGAATTATATGATATATACTTTAAATCTTCATAAAGTTGTTTAAAAATGTTACTGTTTTCTCACCTGGTACTAAAGTGATAAATACATCCTCAACATACTTCTGTGTGTGTTGAAGAGTCATAGATATCTCAATATCTCAGCAATTTAAAATAATTGAAATCTACTTCTGGTTGCTATAAGTCTATAAAGAATGCTCCCTATTCAGATATTTTCTGAGGGACCCAGCCCCTCTCATCTTATGAGTCTTCTGTTTCTACTGTAGATTCCAAGATTGTGTTGTTTATGTGTATGAATACAAGGGATCATAAAGAGATCTTGGAACATGTGGTGGTGGTAGCATGGGGTTTACAAACCAGGCCTGGAAGCAACAAGCTTCACTCCGATTCACATTCCATTGGCCAACACTCCATCATTTGGTCACACCTAAAGGCAAAGGAGGTTGGCAAGGCCATCTAGTAGTGCTTTCTAGACAAAGAGGAAATGGGCTTGGTGAAATACCAGCTGCATGCAACCACATCAGCCAACCCTGTTTCCCTTCTCAATCTCTCTCCACTTGCTCATTTGAGGTTTGCAATTGATGTATAGAGACATGCTGGGCAGACTCTTGGATGCTATCTGTAGTGATTGACTGATGCTGAACAGGGAATGCTTCCTGATACTGCTGGCTATGAGCTTGGCAGTGCTGATCACATAATACCCTTTTGCCAATCATTACATACAACCTTTACCTTTATCTGGAAAGGGCAGCAGAAATTGAGGAGCAAGATTGCACTGATACCTAAACGGCTCTCTATTATACATTAGACTGTGGCACAAGCAAAAAGTATCATCTTTTTCTGACACTTCTTGACTCTTTGGGGGCTTAGGATTTAGTGTGTTAGGTTACCCTTTAACAATTGGGGGAAATGAATGAGCTCAGCCTTCAAAGGGGCCTATTTTCAAGGATGGAGCAAGCTTGATGATGGCAGAACTGAGCAAAGTCCCGCCTGAGCACAGGGATTGCTGCTGGTTAGAGAGAAGATCGATGCAACCACATATGCTATCAATATTCCAGCTAATTAAAGTTTTCCACCTGGGGACCGCCAGAACTCATAAAAACAATGGTGCCCCCTAAGTTGGCAGGCCCTAACCTATTTCATGCTCAGTTCTACTGACTTCCTGCCTCGTAAAGAAATTATCTAAGAGAGTTTATTAAAGCTTTCAGCATCCTCATAAAACAGTCCTGGTGTGGTAGGAAGAGGATATTGATGGATTGTCCATTATCAGCTGTGCGTGGGATCTTGAAAAAGAGCAGGATGCTTGTTGCATCTTCGGAAGGGAAGAGCAGAGGTGCTTAATTACCTCAAAGCACTATTATCCCAGCAGCATTTCTGTTATCACTATAAACACTTGAAATCTTTAGGATGAACTGCTTTGACTGCATAGTGGTAATTGACTGGAAAGGAACATTTAAAGCTGGTTCTGCTTCTTCTTTGCACTTGACCCAGGGCCTCAAGTGTTCCTGCCTAAAATCTTCCCATGCAGTTCCTCCACAGGAGAAATAACTTCCAATCCCTATTGCCTTCCCTGTCTCACCTCACCTTCCTCTCTCTCACCACATCTTGTCACCCTGGGCTTTTCTGTGTTTCCCAAACAAATCCAAGGCTACTCTGCCCCATGAAGTTCATACCTTCTGCTTTTTTTCCCCAGAAAGGCCTCTCCTTTTTATGTCCTCAGTTCAACATTAGGCTGCTCATTTATGTCAAGTGACTATTTACTCTGGGCTCCCACAAACATCATGCCCCACTTTCTAACATTGTCATCCCATTGTTCTCTGAACTGGGGGCATACTTGGGCACTAGTCTGGCTCTGAACTTGATTCTTAGGTCTTCCCCCTTATTGCAAACCCAGATATCCTTTTCAACATCTACTTTCTTTATTCCTTCTGAATGTTATACCCTCCCACATACCCCTGCCAAACTCTTACCTACCTACTGTGGATAGACATTCTTTACTTTCTTGCTTTTCCGGGACTGTACCTTGCTTTGATTCTTTCAATAATGTTCAGACCACACTGTTTAGTCTCTTAGACAATGAAATCCCTTTATTTCAACTCTCACTTCCATCTTGGCAATTTATCTAGACCCTGGGTAACTCCAAAGGTCAAATTGTCTTCTTTTACCATCAAAAGTAAAATTGTCTTGTAAGAAAAATAAGTGAAAGTCAGCATTCTTCCGCACTAAATTCCTTTAGTTCTTGAGGTTCAATTGTTCTTCATCACATGTTACACAGCAAGTGGGCATCTTTCACTCGTCAAAGACTGACTTTCTTACTTAGAGGTCTTCTCACAGCTGAGTTGAAGCAGAACTGAATTAAAGAATCTCTACACTATTAGAATGTAAAAGCTTAAAAGAAGAAAAGAAAAACTGTGCAAGGAGGGATTCAGATTTCTCATATCACTCCTTACTTCCCAGGTTTAAATGGCTTATTGCCATGGTTGGTAGATTAGCTAAACATCACTTTATCATAATTATCTTTATGAAAGTGAAAACTCTATATATGCTCTTGCTTTTCCTCTTTATAGAATGAGGACTTGGATGACAGGAATGAAGGCTGACATCGTTTATTTATAAAGCCAACTCAAAGCTGGCTCACTGTGGGCATTTAAATGCTATTGATAAATAATGCACACAATGGAGCTTTGGTTTGGAATTGAATTAAACCTTGAGTTCAAACAACTTCTCCCTCTGGTTATATCTATTTCATATCCTAGCAAAACGCATCAGTGAAGTTCAATATAAGTGACTAGAGGAGTGAGAAACAAGCCCCAGAGAAATAAAGTTTGTACATTGTGAGCTATTGTAAATCTTTGCCCTAAAAACATAAAACTTCAGCTTAACACAGAGTTTTTATGGCAGACGCAATGTTTGCCTTCTTCCAGCAGATTTGGAAATGCAAAGGTGGCTGATTATTGCATTGTAGGCAGTGTGTGTGTGTGCACCATTTTATAGTTGCTGATTCAGATCAAGTAATATGTTAGAGAGATATGAAGAAGAAACAGAAATCTCCATCCTCAATGAGTTTATTACACACTGGGCTCCATGAACCTTAAAAGAACCCCAAAGGTGGATCTTTAGTTACTTTTCACTGTCTTATATCTTATCGCTCCCTAGCTTACTATTTATGATCCAGCAATATGTATTACTTGTTGCCTCCCTGCCTTTCTTTATATTGTCAGTACTTCCAGGTAAGTGCTGTCCCTTTCTCTCTTTCCCTGAGTGATTCCTACTAAGCCTTTAAGACACAGTTGGGTGTAGCATTCTCCAGGAAGTCAGGTGCTCCTCTTTTTGTTACTGTATGATTCCATGAATGGGCCCAACATGATCCTTAGCTCACTGTACTGCTAGTATTATATTCTTGTTTGTCATCTCTGGCTTGTGGGATAATTCGTGTTATTTATCATTTGACACCTGAAACTTGATGCAGTACCTATAGTCATTGAAAGCCTGACAAAAATTTAATGACTGAATGAATTACTGGGTCTAGTGGTTGCTTCTATAGGGGGTCCACATACTTTTGTGGACCCACATACCCACAGATATTTTTTTAATGTCAGAATTATCTGGAATAAAACTATGTTTATTGTTATTTGGTTCATATCTGGGAATCCTTAGTTACTGATCATATTTGAGAAGATAATCAGCATTTTGCTTTCTGACAATTAATATTCTGAAAAATAAAGTTGACTTAGGTGAGAAAAGACTGAAATTGGGATGGTTAATGAAAGATGATAAGTTTTTCAAATAGCATTGTGATAATAGAATTAGAGAAATAAAGAAGGTAGAATAAAACAAGTAGCTACATAAAATAAATAATGTAAAATAAGGAGAACACTAAAAGATAAATTTTTATATTTTTGCATTGTTTGTTTATATCTTTTGCTTACTTTCCTATAAATAGTTTGTTTTTCTGATTGATACATAAATAGTTTTGATCTACTAATGATACTCTGTCTCCCTCATTTGTTTGCAAATATTTCCTAGATTATTTGCATTTTAATTTTGTTGATGATTTTTAAACATACATTTTGGAGTATAAACTGGATCCCTTTGTGCTTTATAATCATCTTGTATGGAATTTCAGGATAAATTATTCAATGTCACATGATCTGAATTAAAGAACTTGCTTTAACTCAAGAAAGGGGAAACTTAAGAAGCTTTTGACTGCTGATTATAAGATAAACGTTTTCCCCTATTAGATTAGGGAATCTTTTTTTCTAACAATAGCTCAAAGAAGTTTACAACTTGAAAGAGGGCTAAATTGTACTGATTTTTTCCAAGTACATGTTAAACTGATCATTTTTATATATGACCTATTGAAGTATTTTATTAATATATTTTTAAAAATATATATTTTATTGATTTTTTACAGAGCGGAAGGGAGAGGGATAGAAAGTCAGAAACATCGATGAGAGAGAAACATAGATCAGCTGCCTCTTGCATGCCCCCTACTGGGGATGTGCCCGCAGCCACGGTACATGCCCTTGACTGGAATCGAACCCGGGACCTTTCAGTCCGCAGTCCGACGCTCTATCCACTGAGCCAAACCGGTCTCGGCTATTAATAGATTTTTAAAAAGCAAATCATCTTTGCATTCTTGGGATAAACTCTACTTTTTCACAGAGGATTATAAAAATGTAACATTGAATTTAATTGGATAATATTTTCTTTGGATTTCTGCATCAATATTCATGGGTGAAATTAGTTGAATATTTTCTAAATTGGTATTATGTAGCAAAAAATGTTAAGATCATATTTTTTGAAAACAATTCTATAGTCAGGTAAGTGTGATAATATATACTGTCTGTTAGAAATACAAAATGAACTATTTTGTAAGCAACAATTCTGATTAATGTTTTGTAACTTAGAGTTTTCTGAAATTATTAAAAATATTTTTGTAACCATTTTATTCAAACAGGTATTAATAGAGATAGGGCTACACTAATAAAAAGACAGATTAAGTCCTTGCTCCAAGTAATGTGGAATCATTTGGGTACATAAACAAGTACATAGGCAATTATGATGCATTTTGATAAATGTTATAATAAAGGAGGCCAGGGGGGAACACAGAATTTCCTACTGAATGAAGTGTGTGAGAGCGTGTGTGTGTGAGTGTGTGTGTGTGAGTATGTGTGTGTGTGTGTGTGTGTGTGTGTGTGTGTGTGTTGTTGAGGGAGTTAATGTAGGAGTTTTAAAACTACTAAAGTTGAATCTAGAAATGAAGATATACATAAAATGTATTCTAAATTTTATTGTAGATTGTAGAAAAATATTTTCACATATATAATTTTCTGAAACTTTTTACATACTGTATTTTTAAAAAAGCTTATATTGATGTTTCCAGATTAATTGTCCTGAATGAAGAGTTCAAGTGTTTACTAATTAAATTGTGTTTATGGCCTACCTTCTGCTTCCCATAAAATATAAACAGAAATTGATGCTGACAATATTCTACCTTTCCCAATTTACTTTTTATCTACCCACATTTCTAGCCTGGCTTCTCCGGAAGATCGTCCTGTTTCTACCTTGTCTTACATGGTTCATTCTTTTTTTTTTTTAATATATTTTATTGATTTTTTACAGAGCGGAAGGGAGAGGGATAGAGAGTCAGAAACATCGATGAGAGAGAGACATCGATCAGCTGCCTCTTGCACGCCCCCTACTGGGGATGTGCCCGCAGCCAAGATACATGCCCTTGACCGGAATCGAACCCGGGACCCTTCAGTCTGCAGTCCGACGCTCTATCCACTGAGCCAAACCGGTCTCGGCTTACATGGTTCATTCTTAAAGCAATTAAACATTCTGGGACACAATCATCTCTAATCCTTCCACTTACCTTTCAACACAGTGAATGCCAAGACCTGTGATCTACTAAGGATGCAAACAAAAAAAAAGGAAAAAACAGAAAGAAAAAAAAAAAAAAACAGAAAAAAAGAGGAAGAAGCTGACTGGACCAAAACAAAGGTAGGAGGAGGATTTTTCTGGGTGGCTCGGGGAATGATTTCTTAGCTTTTGGGACCAGGCTGCCTGTCTTTCTGAGTGGCGCAGCTTCTTCATCCAGGATGTAAAGCAAGGTATATGGAGGAATCAGTCTTTTTCTGTCTTTGCCCTGTTTTGAATTTGTTCTGAGTATGAAGTAAGTATTGTGTAGTTTAAGAATAAAGTCCTTAATCCAACCCCTTGCCACTATAGTTAGTAGAAATTCCTCTCTCACTTGGTTTCTCATCTTCTTTTAATTTTTGTTTGAATTGTTATTGTCAATTTTTGTCTTTAACTGGTTCATATCCTTAGATTTACATATAACACCGAGGAAGCCAAAATACTAGCCTTTACTTGTCAAAGAGCCATACTTCAAATATTCTATTATGGGCAAGGTGTTTTTCTGCTTATAATTTATCTATAATGTTTGGGTTCCAGTCTTATGGACAGAAGTTGTTTCTCAGCAACAGGAAGAGGCAGTGCAATGCGAGGCTTAAAAGCTGTAGACTCCAGAGCTAGAGAATGGAGGATAAAATCCTGCCTTCTTCACACACTGAATATGTTTCCACTTTAGTTTTCTACAATCCTGTGTCTTGTTTCTCCAATTGGTAATAAGGGCAATAAATAAAGTACCTTAACTATGGATATTGTGATGATTTAACCAATGCTGTAATCAATACAGTAATATACTAAGAGTATTTGACACCAACATGTTTCCCTTGCTTTTATGAAGAGACACAAGCTTTTTCTTGAGTATTTAAAAAATTATATACACCTCAAAAGTTAAAAATCCAATTAAATGATTTTTGTCTGGAGTGCCTTCTTTTTATTTATTTTTAAAGATTTTTTTATTAATTTGGGGGAGAGATAGGAAGGCAGAGGGAAAGAAAGAGGGAGAAGGAGGGGGAGAGGGAAAGGGAGAGAGAGAGAAAGAGGAAGAGGGAGAGAAAGAGGAAGAGGGAGAGAGAGAGGGAAAGGGAGGGAGAGAGGAGAGGGAAAGGAAGAGGAAGAGGGAGAGGGAGAGGGAGAGGGAGAGGGAAAGGGAAAGGGAGAGGGAAAGGAAAAGGGAGAGGGAGAGGAAAAGGGAGAGGAAAAGGAAGAGGGAGAGGAAGAGGAAGAGGAAGAGGAAGAGGAAGAGGGAGAGGAAGAAGGAAAGAGAGGGAGAGGGAGAGGGAGAGCAGATATCAATTGGCTGTCTCCAAATGCCCCCTACCGAGGAATCAAGCCTGCTATCTGGGCATGTGCCCTGACCAAGAACCGAACTAGCAACTTTTATTTGCACAGGTTGACACCTAATCAACTAAGCCACACAGTTCATGGCTGGAATACATTAGTTACTTGTTATTCTAACTTCTTGACTTAACTTGGTTGATAAAGGAACCTTCTGGTCTTTCTTAAATTTGGTATTTGTCATAGTTGCATTTCCCTCAAGTTCAAGTAACAGAGAGGAGCTATCCCTGCCATGTCCTGGATTAATGCTATACTGACTAAAGTTTTCATAAAATTGCTCAATGTCTTTCCCAAGACACCCCAGCAATGATTAAATCAGCATGAGTGCTTCATTGCCAAGTACCCTAATGAAATATATACAAAATATATCATTCCCTTCCACTTCTCCAACCAAGGCTCCCATTAGGCAAAGAAGAGCCTAGAAGATGCTAAGGAATGGGTGGTAGGGGAGTCTGGAGCCTGCTCTACTTCAAAGAGTTTACTGGCCTCTTCCTAGGTTTGTATTTCAGAGTGGCCATCCAAAGGTGTAGCACGGTAATGTGATACACACAACTGCTGCAGGATGGTGACTCATTGTTGACCTCTAAGACACAGGTTAATGAGAACAACTTGCCTTAGGGTCCCCAGAAAGGACAGACCCAGGGTCCTGCTCTAGCTGTCATTTGGTGGCAAAATCACTAGACATTATATTAAGTGTACCTGGGATTAGAGTTAATCAAATGATATAGTTTCATTAGAACTGTCTTGGTTTTAGTACTGGAAAGTACCACTCTCTGGGAATACCCCTAGTCCTGCAAACTAAGCTAAATAATACCGTTGGTCACTGTACCTAGAATTAAGTTACAGCTTTGGCATTTAGAACAAGCTATGCTAACTTGGACAGGTCATGTGGCCTCCTGAGGCTTGGTTCCTCTTGTATAAGGTAGAAATAACAATATCAGCAATATTACAAGAATCAAATGCAATACTGTCCATTAACGTGATTTGTATCTTATAATGAACTGTGCCAATCCCAGCAAATGCAGGCATTAAATGATAGTGTTTCTTTTGGGAAAGAAAAGGGAGAATTCAAGAATGGAAGTGGTTGTATAAAGCTGAAATGATGTATCCTGAAGATTTCTCCAAAATACCAGTATGCATGACTCCCAAACCAATTGTCTGATTTAGCAGAGACATTTAAAATAGATTTGTGGGAGAAAAATGAGGTCTCACAAAGATTCATAGCATGGGATTCTGATAACTTCTATTTCTACTTAAAATTCTCAATGCCTCACTCTCGCCAGTGTGGCTCGGTTGGCTGGAGCAGTGTCTCACACACCGAAAAGCTGTAGGCTCAGTCCATGATCAGGGCAGGTCTGAGAAGCAACGGATCACTGTTTCTTTCGCACATGGATGTTTTCTTCCTCTCTCCCTTCCCCTCTCTCTAAAATCAATAAACATGTTCTTGGGTGAGGATTTAAAAAAAAGTTGCAGTGGCTCTAGCCATAGGTACCCACCCAAATTTTCATGTGGCCTAGACTCCTCTGTTTTTCTATCAGAAAAGTAACCTGCTATTTTTATATATAAAATGAAAGATAATTTTATATAGAATCATTGATCTCTGTGAAGCCATATCATGACAATGATTTTCAGGCATTTCATGCATTGCCACCAAAGGCAGATGGAGATGGCCTCCTGATCTCAAGCCCCCTAAGGTCTTTTGCAGTTACTATTTTTTTTTTACCTCATCATCTATATCTTCTATTTACTTGCTACACTCTCTAATTATCTCCATTGTGTATTTACTTGCTCTTGTGTCCCTGTTTGGCATAAGATATTAAGAGCTCTGAGGGTATTGAGTTTGCCTATATTATTGACTTGCTGCTATTTCTCATACCCAGGAAGGGGAAGTACCGAGCGAATATGTGATAAACACTTGAGTGGGCTGAACATTCATGGTTATTTCCTATTGCTCACAAGTTACAAAATATTTATATTTTTGAATGTATAAATAAATGATAGAAAAAATTAAATGACCCACGTATGAATAGGGATAATACAACTTTATGTTAGCAATACTTTCCATTTCTTTCAAAATAAATATTTTTTAGAGTTGATTGTGATGAGTACAAAAGATATGAACTGGAGAGTTCTCACATACCATTAATGCAAGGATGTTGTAGACTTTTAGATATAAGGCCAGTGGATTATAGTTCAAATAAGAGATTGGTTACTGGAAGTTTGAGGTAATCTGAAATACTTATGGAATATTTACTTCAACTATTACATACATTATCCCCAACTCTTCTTTTTCATCATATCCCAGGTTGTTACTATAGCCTGAAGTAAAGATGGTGATTAATCAGGGTAAGGATGTGATGGATCCTAGCTCTGTAATGCCATTAAATTTGCCTGCCCTGACTTTCCTCTTTCCTCCCTTCCAGTCCATTCAACTGCAGATGTCGACTGGCATTAAAATTGGAGGCACCAGGGCAGCCAACAGCAGGGTAAGGAGGAGAAGGGAGGGTTTGTATAACTCCCAAATTAGGTCTGCTTCCTCTATATGATTTGCAACAGATGTTATCTGTTAAACTAACACAGCTGATCCTTGATTTAAAGATAATTTGTTTATTATTATACAAAATGAAACCCGTAAATTTCTATCATAGGCTCATGAGCACTGAAGAAAACAGTGTATGCTGAATCCACTAACAGTTCACATTTTTCTAGCTTCATTCTTCCCCATAATCTGAAACACTGATAAGAAATATTGACATTTTCAGAGGTTTATAAGCAATAAACAGTACAGGTTTTGTTGTATATTAAATGTGTCTTGAGTTATAGTTACAAGTAGAAGTCAGGCTCAACTTTGGTAATCTACGAAGCTGTATGTTTTGTCTGGCTGAGCCTTGTCTTGCAGGTCTGTGTTCTTTCAAGCTTCTTGTATACATCCAACTGCACCGAGTTCACATTCTCAGAGAGGAAATTGGATGCACAAAGAACAGAAGTTGCAAAGTCCCTTGTATATCCCATGACAGCTATTTGCACAGCTGTGATCATTATAAATAAATGACTTCATAAATTTCAACAAATGAAGTCATGTTATTTTATTTTGTCTGCTTTGTTTCTTCTTTGTGCCGCCAAGTTGCCAGTGTGTCATTTATTTTGGCTCATTTTTGTGGAAATGAGACTTAAAGAAGAGCCCAATTATAGTATCTGAGAGCACTCCTCTCCACTATGCCAGCATTTGCTTTCTCTGTCAGAGGTTAAAAAACAAAGCCAAAAAATAAGAATAGCTAACAGACTCACATATGAACAACTATGTATTAAGGTCCTGTAGGACATTTCTTTTTCTTTTCTTTCTTTCTTTCTTTCTTTCTTTTTTTTTTTTTTTTTTTTTTTGGTTTGTGCCAAGTACACTGAGGTAGCCCTCACTGGTTTCCCTCAGTGGATAGAGTGTCAGACTTTAGATGGAAGGGTCCCAGGTTTGATTCTAGTCAAGGGCAAATGCCTGGGTTTCGGGCTCAGCCCAATGTGCAGAAGGCAGGCAATTATTCCCTCTCATCATTGATGTTTCTATCTCTCTCATCCTCTTCTTTCCTCTCTGAATCAATAAAAATATATTTAAAATGTTTTTGTAAGTATAATTTACATGTACTAAATTTTGCACTTCATAGGAGTACAGTTCTTGGAGTTTTCACAAATAAATTGTCATATGACCGCCATGACAATCACCATCTTCACTAATTCTGTCACCCTAAAGAGCCCTGTACTTCTTTATGATCAACCCCCTTTCTTACTGCTTTACTTTCTATCCCTATAGTTTTACCTCTTCCAGAATATCATATAGAGTCATACAGTGCGTATGCAGCCTTTTGATTCAAACTTACTTTATTTAGATTGATAATTTTGAGATTCATCCCTATGGATACATGTATCACTAGTTTAATCCTTATTGCTGGATTTCATATCATAGATGGGTCACAGTTTTATATCCATTCCTTGTTTGTTTGATATTATTATGGGAAATTGCTTAAAATCATTTATTTATTTTTATTATTGAAAGTATTACAAATGTCCCATTTACCTCCAACCCCTATTGACCCCTTCTAGCCCTTCTAGGCCACACCTTCCCCAGCCCCAAACCTTTGGGTTAGGTTATATATAATGGGAAAGTGGGTGATGAATCTGTTAATGCTGATACAAAGGCAACAGAACAATTTTTGGAGAATCTAGATAAGGTAATTACGGAGGAAACCTTACTTGCTAGAGTAAATTTCAACATGGATGAAATATCCCTTTTCTGGAAATAGATGCTTGAAAGAAATTTCATCCATAAGGAGGCCAAGCAAATATCAGATTTCATGGCTTTTATAGACAGGAGAAGTCATGCTTAAGGGCAATGTCGCAGTTACAAATGAAACTCATTGTGATCTGGCACAGTGAGAACCCTCGGCCTTCAAACATTTCAGTGAGCACACACTGCCAGTGAACTATAGGTACAATGAGAAGTCATGGAGGACTCAGATTCTTTTCCAAGGTGCCCTTCTGGGTTGCTATGTCAGGAAAATGGAGAAGTACTCTTTGAATAATAAGATTTTCCTTCCTGATAATGCTTCTGGACATCCTCCTTTTATTGGTGATCTTCATCCCAATATTGAAGTGGTATTTCTCCCTTCAAGTATCACGTCTTTGATCTAACTGGAGGATGATGGAGTGCCTTTTAAGGCATACTCTACTACCTGAGGAGAACCTTTGTCCAAGTTGTCAACAAAGAAGATGCTGAGAAGACACTGATATAATTCTGGAAAGATTAGAGCATCTGTCACTGCATCAGAAACCTTGATTGGGTTTTGGGTAGTGTATGAATGGCATCTGAAAGAAGATACTCAAGAGATTTACCCATGACTTTAAAGGATTTGCCAAGGATAAGGAGGTTACAAAATCAACAGGGCTGTAGTTGAGACGAGAAACAGTTTTAATATGGATGTAAATGAGGATAACATTGAGGAGCCCTCTAGAGGTGGTTCCTGAGGAATTGACTAATGAGGAGTTCTCAGAGCTGGAAAAGGAACAAAGAGCTGACGAAGAGACAAGAGAGAAAGAAACTTCAGGAGAAGGAAAAGAAGAATCCCAAGAAAATTCCCATCAAAGTTTTAGCAGAGACTTTAGCAGACATCAACAAACTCCTTAAAAAGCTTGAAAACATGAATCCCAACACAGAAAAGTTTGCATTAATAGAGATGAAGGTTCATGACACATTATCTGCTTACAAGCAAATCTATGATATAAAAAACAACAACACTGTGGATATACACTGAGTGGCTGTGCCAGATTATTATGATCTCTGAATGCATAATAATCTGGCCACTCAGTGTGTGTGTGTGTGTATGTGTGTGTGTGTGTGTGTGTGTGTGTGTGTGTGTGTGTGTATCCTATCTAATAAAAGAGTAATACACAAATTGACCATACCTCTGATAAAGCCACACCCACAGCCATGCCCACCAGCCAATCAGAAGAAAATTATGCAAATAAACCCCAACCAAGATGGCTGCCACCACTGAGATCAGGAGGAGGGCTTGGATTTCGTTGGCAATGGAGGAAGCCAATCTTTCTGCCTGCCCTTGCTGGCCTAGGCTTCCACTCAATGCTACAAAGTTTCAATTATAGAAGATACATATCCCAACAGAAACGGTGGCGGCCACGAAGCTAGAGAGAGCAGAGGCTAGGGTTGCCCGGGCAATGGAGGAAACCAAGTTTCTGCAGCCCTAGTGCCTAGGCCTCCACTCCAGCTACAATGTTTCAATTATAGGAAGTAAATGCCCCAAACAGAAATGGCTGTTGCCATGGAGTGAGCAGAAGGCTTGACCCTGCCCCAGGCTACAAAGTTTCAATTATAGAACATAAATTAATCCCAGGGCCTCGCTTGGGTTGCTGGGGTGCGTGGCCGGCCTGCAAACCACCATAGGCCCCCCACGCAGGCCATACCATGTCCTAAGGGAACCCCCATCCTGATCCGGGACACCCTTCAGGGCAATCCAGATGGCCCCACGTATGCACCAGGCCTCTATGCTATTTAATAAAAGAGTAAATTGCAGATTGACCATCACTCCAACACACAAGAGGGCTGCCCTCACGTGGTCAAAGACCCTGTCCTGATGTGGACACAATATGGCAACCACAAGATGGCCAGTAGGGGAGGGCTGTTGGGAGGTTCCAGGCCTGCAAGGGAGGGCAGTTCTGGGTGATCAGGCCAGCAGGGGAGGACAGTTGGGAGGGAGCAGGCCTGCAAGGGAGAATAGTTGAAGGTTATCAAGCCTGCAGGGGAGGGCAGTTAGGGTAGACCAGGCCAACAGAGAAGGGAAGTTGGTGGCAAATAGGCTGGCAGGGGAGCAGTTATCATCAATTAGGCTGGCAGGAGAGTGCTTATGGGGTGATCAGGCTGGCAGGCAGAAGCATTTAGGGGCAATCAGGGAGGCAGGCAGGTGAGCAGTTTGGAGCCAGCAGTCCTGGATTGTGAGAAGGATGTCCAACTGCCCATTTAGGCCCGATCCTACTGGGCAGTCGGACATCTCTCGAGGGGTCACAGATTGGAGAGGGTGCAGGCTGGGCTGAGGAACATCCCTCGCCCCCTGTGCATGAATTTCGTGTACTGGGTCTCTAATACACACACACACACACACACACACACACACACACACACACACACACACACTGAGTGGCCAGATTATTATGTGTTCAGAGATCATAATAATCTGATGGTCAAACTCCTGGTTGAGAGGACAATTTGCATACTAGCCTTTTATTATATAGGATATACACTGAGTGGCCAGATTATTATGCGTTCAGAGATCATAATAATTTGGCCACTAAGTATATTTCTTAAAAGAGCCTCAGGCAGGTCCTTCAGAAGGTATTCCAGAAGAAGGCTTTGCCATCGTAAGAAAGAAAAGGTCCATGTAATTGCCTCGGAATATTTTCCAATGGGACAAATGCCTCACCACTCTCAATGAGACTGAGATCTATAGTTGGTTTCTTAAAGAAAGACAGTCTCCTAGTCATTTCTCCAAACAGGACAAGCCTAGAAGTCACTACAACTGCTGAGACTATTTGGCTGAAGTTCTTTTCTACTTCTAAATACTAAATAAGAATTCGGTATTATATAAGCCTCAATCTCTCCTTCCTTCCACGTATTCTGATGCTTCTCATCTCTTTCTCCACTCTACTGTCTGTCTATTGTGATGAGAAACTGAAACCCTTTATTTCACTCTGCAGTAAAAGGATTCCTTTTCTTCCATGATGTGTCTGTGGGACATCCAATGCAGCATGGAAGCTTATTTTCTTTTTAATTGTATCCATAATTATATATTTTTGTGTAAATCTCTATTAGTTTAGAGAGGGTAAAAAAAAACCCTAATTCTAGCTCCACTTACATAACTAAGAAATTGTGTCTGAAACATACTATCTTAGCAAGGATTATTTATTTCATGATGTTTAGCAAACACATACAGAGAAGTGGAGCTAAGCATAGTGTGTGTGTTACTAATAGCTCTGCAACTGACTTCGCATTTATGAAATGATGGCTCTGGATCTGGTTCATCAACTGACTGAGTTTAAACTCTGAATAACCCAGACACAAATGAATTACATTCCTCCGGAATCCAGATGGCAAATGTGCATGTGATTTCTGGTACTTACTGCATTGCCATTCTAGTAAAGTAGTATACAGCTGTTAACTGAATAATATTGTGTTGCATATGGAGAGATGCAAAATATCTGGAATGTGAAGAATGTATTTGAAGTGTAAGTTCTTTGTATATCATTGCTAATGTCTAGCCAGAAGATATTATAGACATAATATATTTGGTCTAATAATTGCTCCAACCTAAAAATCTAAACTACATTGATATATAATCTATAAGAATTATTGCTTCACTGTTGGCTACTTGTATTGCAAAATGCTCTGTACTAAAAGCTAGGTCAAATCATCGTACACAAGAGTGGACAACGTTGTAATACAAATAAATAATACAATAACTAATAAATAATAATACAAGGATAAAGTGTTTCATGTAGTCATAACTGTAAACCTATGTTTGCCCCACCCCTGGACATAACAGAACTAGCTCAGCTAGATACACCGCATACTATTCATTCACTCATTTACTTCATGAATATATATTAAAAGCCTACTGTGTGCCAACTGCTCTGCATGGTGCTAAAAGATAGTAGCAAGCATATACTGCAAACAAACAAAGCTTTGCCTTGTGTTCAGATCAGAAACTGTTAGAGGAACCATGCATAAAAATTTAGTAATAGCAGTTGATGAAAGACAAATAAATCATGATTTCTTTCTTACCAGAATTTTTATATGTTATATAGAGCTTCTCCGTTTAATATGGTAGCTACTGCCCACATAAAGCACTTTAAACTTAAAAGAATTAAAGTTCAAGAAAATTTTAAATATAATTTGTTAGTCATTCTAGCCTCATTTTAATTATTCAATGGTCATGTTTTCTAGTGGCTACAGTACAACTACAGAACATAGCTATCATCACAGAAAATTCTACTGAGGAGCCCTGATACCGGAGGTGCAATAAAAGCTGCAAGTAGTGACTTCATTTACAATTTAAGGATTAATATCAGGCACAATTGATGAGCTAACACTATTTCCTACAATAGACATGTTTATGAGGACAAGAAATTCTCTAAAACAGGTTTTACAAGGTTCAAAGTTACAAAAGGACAGATTTCACAATTAATTAAAAAAGTTGTTACCTCATGCGTCCTCATTTTTCTTTGTGTTGAATGCTAGAAAATACAGTGAACCCATGCACAACTAATAATAATGATTATGGCAGGGAGTCCACTTTCCTCTTTTTTTTTCTCTGCAATAATATAATGCTACTTGGTTGCTCACACTACACTGCAGTGTCCACCCTCCCTTATAGCTGGATGTGCTGACTTGGTTCTCACCAATGGAATGTGAACAGAAGTGGCATCACTTCAGAACAGACCCTTTCAATGGGCTTATGTGTTTCCTTCACACTCATGTTTACTTTGCTGCAAGCCAGCTGCTGTACCATGCCTTCCAACATGCATAAAAGAATACCCCCTAAGTAGGGCATGTGGGAAACACAAGAAGATGCTAAGTCTCTGTGATTGTGTGGAGCCAAGCAGCACCATAACCTGGGAACCCCAACTCATTTATAAAAAAGAAATAAAGGACCTTATTTGACCCATTTCGTTTTGAGGACCTTATTTGACCCATTTTATGATCCTATCTAATAAAAGAGTAATATGCAAATTGACAGTACCTCTGATCAAGCCATGCCCACAGCCACACCCACCAACCAATCAGGAGCAAATTATGCAAATAAATCCCAACCAAGATGGCTGCCACCACTGAGATCAGGAGGAAGGCTTGGGTTTCCCTGGCAATGGAGGAAGCCAATCTTTCTGCCTGCCCTTGCCGGCCTAGGCCTCTACTCAATGCTACAAAGTTTCAATTATAGAAGATACATAATCCCAACAGAAATGGCGGCAGTCATGGAGCTGGAGAGAGAAGAAGCTAGGGTTGCCAGGGTGATGGAGAAAGCCAAAATTCTGCAGCTCTAGCCTAGGCCTCCACTCTAGGCTACAAAGTTTCAAACAGAAATGGCTGTCATCATGGAGAAAGCAAAAGTCTTGGCTCTGCTCCAGGCTACAAAGTTTCAATTGTAGAACATAAAATTTATTAACCTCAGATCCCTGCTAGGTTGCTGGGGTGTGTGGCTGGCTTGCAAACCTCCACAGGCCCCTTGCCCAGGCCACCCCACGCCCCAAGGGACCCCCACCCTGATCCAGGACACCCTTCAGGGCAAACCAGCTGGTCCCCACCCATGCACCAGGCCTCTATCCTATCTAATAAAATAGTAAAACACAAATTGGCCATCACTCCAACACACAAGAGGGCTGCCCCCATGTGGTCAAAGATCCTGCCCCCATGTGGTCACAAGATGGCCAGCAGGGGAGGACAGTGGGAGGTTCCAGGCCTGCAAGGGAGGGCAGTTTTGAGGCCAGCAGGGGAGAACAGTTGAGAGGCACCAGGCCTGCAAGGGAGGGCAATTGGGGGCAATCAAGCCTGCAGGGGAGGGCAGATAGGGGTGACCAGGCTGGCAGAGGAGGGAAATTAGGGGCAAACAGGCTGGCAGGGGAACAGTTAGGCTGGCAGGGTAGTGGTTAAGGGGTGATCAGGCTAGCAGGCAGAAGGGGTTAGGGGCAATCAGGGAGGCAGGCGGGTGAGCAATTTGGAGCTAGTAGTCCTGCATTATAAGAAAGATGTCCGACTGCCCATTTAACATACCAGGATTGGGCCTAAATTAAATTATTTCTGTTTGAAATTTCTCATTTAAAAATAATGACACTTTTGTCATAGAAGTGTGGTGAAGTTAAATAAAATAATCATTGTAAAATTCTTGAAACAGTACCTAGAACATAATATACCCTAAATAGAAGTTCTTATGTTGTTATTATTTCACAAAGAAAGACGGGGTCTTTTTCAGAGAATGGAGAAAACTTCATTAGGGCATGTTCACTGCTTGCATACAGCAATTTTACGAGGTGAATATAAAATTATAAAAATAAGTAGAAGCTAAAGAAGAAACGTTTACCATGTAAAACTAAGGGGCTTTGACTTGGTCCTATAGGTACTATAAATCCATTGAATTTCAAATCTGTGTTCTTAGGTTTCTTTCATAATAGTTAGCTATTGCTATATAACAAATGACCCTATAACTTAGTGTCCTTAGACAAAACCATTCATTTAACTCATGATTGACAGTTTGGACTGGGATCAGCTGACAAATTCTTCAAGACTCAGGTAGTCTTCTATAGGCCTCTTCATGGCTCTGTGTTTATTTCCTGGTTCTATAGGCAGCTCTGGTTTGGGGGGGAGGGGCTCGACTGAGTATTGCTTTGGGGCACCTTGGGTCTTTTCCCGGTGGGCTTTGAGGCTAATCCATGCTTGTTCTCATCACTGAAGTAGAGTTCCAATTGATAGCGCCATTGGCTCATGAGGCCTAGGCTCTGAACTACACACAAATCACTTCTACTGAATTTTATTGGTCAAAACAAATGACAAGGTAGAACCCAAAGTTGTGACAGAGTTATAGAGGGATGCACATGGATATGGGGAAGCCATTAAGTGGGCTCTTCAGTGAAAACAATCTAGCAGATTCTACAAGGATCTCCTCTTCAATGTATGAGAATGAGCAGATGCAGCAACTACTTTCCCCTTTAAAGTGATCAACTTTTATAAGGTCCCAGAAATGGATTTTTTTAAAACACTACAAAGGGGTAAGTTACCTTGGCCTTTCTCTCATCTTGTGCTTTAGCTTCTCAGAGATTGGAAGTTGATGCCAGGAGATCTAGTTGGGGAGGAACATGTGATTTGGAGGGTGAAGAGGTCTTATAATTCCGATACAATTTTAAAAGAGTAAATAGTACTGATGTCGGGAGAATCCGTTATTGAAAAAGAAAAAAACATTTTCATATATAAAAGTAGTACTTTTTTTCTTCTTTACCATTCCCCAGTCATAAAACAGCTCTGGCCACCAACAGAGGCATCAAGCTAGGATGAACTAAGAACTGGCTTGCTTTGCCCAGGGGTGTCTTCTGCTCATTGCCAGGTGTGGCTGGAGGTGGGGAGGGGAGTGAAAGCAGAACATTTTGAAAAAAAAATTTAGTCCTTCTACTCCAACTTTATCTGTTTATTCAGAAAGTTAGAGGATTTCTATAATCTCCCAATTTATAAAACTAAATGATAAACTAGATAATATTGACTAAATGTCATATATTTGAGAAAGAATAGTACAGTCATAATACTTAAACTCTGCATTAAGCCATGTATGATTGATATAATTTATAGACATTGTTAATTTTCATGTAACCACTTGATATGTAGCCAACAATATCTATTATTGAGGACCACTGGCCTGTAAGAAAAAAATATATGGAGGATCACAGAATTTGCATGTTATATGGAGGTATTTCTGTCAGGGCTGGTTACTTTTAGCTCATTGCCTAGACTTGCCTATGCCCTCAGTAAAAAGTAATTTCTTCATTATTAAAATAGTTCAGTTTAAATTTATCGTTAAAGAAAAAGAAAAATGTAAAATTTATGAAAGAAGTACAACATTTTTTTCTTTTGAATACCTTAGTTCACCTATGAATTTAACATAACTGTGTTATGCACTGATTTTGGTTGCCTAGAAGCTGACCCTGTGATAAGGGTTTAAGACCAAGTAGTTTTTCTGGGAAGGGAGCCCAGGAAACTCTGGTAGGGAAGTGAAGCATGGGAGGAGGAATAGCTAATAGCAGGTGTAATATCACACTGGTTATCTCTGTGTGCTCCATCCCTTAGGGCAAACCCTGGAGGCAGGTTGGGCCACATGTCTCAGAGAGGTGCTGCCTGAGAGGTGAGGGAGCTGGCACATTTATACACCCACTGCCTCAGCCTGTGGTGGAGGGCGGCTTCCAGGAGGTGTTATTTGCCTGGCACATACAGCTAGTCTGTGTGGCAAGCAGGCTCCTGCAACAGAAAATTCTTCAGGCAACGAGATGCAAGTGATGTGCATGGAAATAACTGCTGAGCAAAAATGGATGTGACTTGCAGTGTCTGTTGAAGGCTAAATCCTGGCTTTCAAACATCTCTAAAATTTTAACTAGCAGCTCAGATCCTTTTATAAAGGATTTAAAACTGATTTTTTAAAAAATAGAGCTACTGTGATTTCTGGGGTGGTGAGTGTGTGCTTAGGTTCAGTGTTCTCTCTTCCCCCATGGCTCTGAAAACCAACCTGAGATACCTCTGAGGAATGCCAGGGCTCTTCAGGAAATGGCTTGAAAACACATGACTTAGATATTTAAGGACATTTCCAGGTCTAAGTCTCTGGTTGACATCTTTGTACTTTTTGTTAATATCTTCTCTGTCTCTTCTCCTCTTAAAAATAAAATTAACAAAAGATCTTTCCAAACCTTATTTTAAAAAGTTCAATTGGATTTCATGGTGATAAGAGAAAAAAAGAAAAAAAAAAAACAGCAAGGAGGGAAAACCAAACAAAATGTCAAAATGTAACAAAATAGCTCTTTAAAACCCACAGAGCCTATCCAGACAGGGTAGCCATAGTAACATACCCAGAATATCATCCTCTGGGTGTGACTAGAAGCTGGAGGAGGAAGAGTGGGGTGTGTAGGGCAGAGGTGGAAGGCAGGGTCCTCCTCCCCTGCTGAGACTGGAAAGGAGCAGCCTTAACAAAATCCGAGAAACTCCTCAACGAACACAGAGGTTTATCCATATTTTTGGCAACTTCCTTTTGGAATCAAAAATTGGCTTCCTTAGAGATAACTTAAATGGAAGCATATTTTAAAAAAGATCTTTGATACAATTCACACTAGGAGGGGGGCGGGGCAAGGGGAGGAACAGCAGACCAAATGGAAACTGTGGGCGGTAGCTGTGATTGTGCCTTTTCAAGCGGTTACTTAGATACTGCTCTGGGTTTGGGCTCAGATCCTGCTGATACTCACATTAAGTGACTGAAACTGCAAGGGAGCCCGTGAGGAAGCACAGTAAAAGCTACTGGTGCCTGCCCAGTGCGCTCTGCTCAGCCCCTCCACCAGCTGCTGGGATGCTGAAAGCTAATGACTCACAGATGCTTCCTATCCAGAGCACTGCCTTTGGCCAACAGGCTCTGTCTCTGCAGGAAACGACTGGGAAGCTATGCTTTCCCTACAGCCCCAAACAATGGCTGATTGATACTGGGGTATAAAATCGTGGCCCTTTGCTTCAATTTAAGACATAACTGTGGTACCCTCCAAGCTTTTCCATGGGATCACCCGAGTATGTAATTTCCTTGTTCAGTTTCTTCTGCTGCTCTTCCTGTTCCCCTGCTTCCTGGAAGGTTTCATCTCAACAGAATACTCACAAAACAATCTCCTTTTTCAGGTTCAGCTTCTAGGAAACCTATCCTAAAACAGACACCATGATTATTGCCCTGAAATGAGCATGAGCCCACCTGCCTCAAGCCTCGTTCACCCTGCGGAAGCTAAAACAAACATGGCAAGTTTCTTGAGCTCATAGGGGCACAACTGCACAATGGTAAGGTTTGAGTAGATCACTGCTTTTGTTTTACCCCAACTCACATTTTTGCCTATCTCATTTCATGCTCTATTCTTCTTTCCTCCCTGTCTTATAAGTTTCTCTTGACACTACTTCATCAATACAGTTCTTGCGAGGACCCCCGCATGAATCTTTGCATACAGGGAATCTGACCTAAGGCATGCTAATAGTTGGAGGGAAGATCCATCCCTTACAGCGTTCAATGGGAGCCACCAAATTCCACGAGGGATTGTTATTCATCCTGCAGCATGAGTCCCCTTTCATTGGATCTACACACTGGATTTCTATTGAATAAAAACTCTTGGATACCAATGTGTGAAAGCTATTGGACCAGAAGTTCTCTGAAGTTGGGTCTAGCTCAACAGATCTGGGAGAGCTTTCTCTACTACTCATTGAATAATAGAGCTCCAGATTTATTAGAATTGGAGAATGAATGGGAACAGACCAGGTATTAAAGAAAATATGGTTGGCTGAAGGAAGCCTTGGCTATCACTAAGAAATTCTTCAGACCAATTTTTCTAAATCCTGTAGCATTTCAAAATCTGCCTACTTTTGATTGCTTCCCCCCAAATCTCAGACCTTTCAAACCACAGATGTTGTTCTGCCTAGATCTCCTTTACTGGTCTTGGGCATCCATCCTCCAGTTGTCCTTAGCTAATGGAGGTCACCTCACCCTGAGATGCCTGGGTATTTGTCCCTGAGTCTCCATATCACACCTATACTAGGTCAGAGATAGTTATGGCCAATGGCAAAATGATGTTGGAATTTTATAGCTTACCCTTTTGCTTTCAGCTTAGACCACTCTGCAGTTTAATTCATACTCCAAAACTCCTCATGAGATCAGGCTGAAGCTAGACTCAAACTGAGACCGTACTGATGCTCAGCTCCTTTCCCTGCTTCATCCACCTTCCCTCACTCCTTTACTAGTTTTTCTTGACAGCAATCTCTCAAAAAATTATTGGTAACACAACTCCTAAGAAAGGCTTTGCTGCTAGAGAACTTGACATACTAATAATTCAGATATTTGAGGGCCACAAAGAGTGAGTTTTGGCAGAGGACCAAACAACAATTGATAAAAAAAAAACAAGGTCCAGAGGAAGTAATTTGGGGGCCCTTGATTTAGAAAAGCTTATACTTCATTCCTTTTTCAGGTTTCCTAAATAGCTCTTCAATGTGTGAAAATAAATAGAAAAATAAAGATTTCTTATTACTATGTTTTCTCTTGAAGAGGTTGGAGAATTCTTCCCCCACCCCTTTATGGCTGTATCCTCAGTCTTAGTAATAGAGGGTGCTCAAATACTTATTGGATATATTTGAAGCAATATTTCAATATCTCTTGTTGGTGGACTTATATGTCTGAATGTATTGGGAATACAATGAAGACATAAAAATGGTAAGCTTAAGGGACATGATAAAAGCTTAACCTACTTTTAGGTTTATTAACTTGGCTTCTTTTCACTGAAGTAGAGCGTGCCTTATTTAATACTAATTATCTCCCATTCTTTTGCATTCTGATTGTTTTGTTCTTTTAAAGAGTATAGTTCTTATAGAGAAATTAGCTGTTTTTGGCATTTGTGTGTTCAATATCCATCATATCTAAGCTTTAAGCCATACTTTCTATGGACTGCACTATTATTCAATCCTAAATACCATTTAAAAGCTAGTTTTGATGTTTATTCAAACCATCTGGGTCTGCAGTCCTCTGGGGAGACTGTGAGTAGTGCTCACTGACTAATCTGAATTCCTCTAGCCTTTAAATGGTTTATGGAGCAGGGAGGGATATCAGGATCTCTGAGCTCTTCAGTAGGGTTAAATCTGGCTTCATTTTTGCTGTTTATTTGTTTGTTTGTTTATTAAGAACCAGGTAAACATATTTATTGATGGATAAAGGAGAAACAAGAGGAATTTAGAGAAATATGGTTCCTTTTCACCCCCAGAATATCTTTACTTTAATTTCCTTTCTACTTCTTTAGTAACCACCCCTGGCAGGTAGGGGAATGCAGAGCAGGGATTGGGGTGAGGCACTCACCTAAAGTATAAATTTTAAGCGGTTGCTAAAAATTTCCATAATCAAGATAAATAATATTTTAATGCAATATTTTTATTGTGGTAAAAACATATACAACTTACCATTTTAATAATTTAAATATATATGATTTAGTGGTGTTAAGTATATTCCCATGGTTGTGAAACAGATCTCCAGAAAGTCTTTTGTCTCACAAATCTGAACTCTATACCCAGGGAATACCTCCCACTCCCCCCCGAACCCCAGCCCTAATAAACAAATTTCTACTTTCTGTTTTTATGGTTTTGACTATTTTAGATGACTTAAATAAGTATAATCATGCAGCATTGGTCCTTTGGGACTAGCTTATTTCACTTAGCATAGTGTCCTCTCAGTTTGTTCAAGTAGTATGTGACAAGATTCCCCTGTTTTTATAAAGGCTGAATAGTATTCCATTGTATGTTGTGTACCACATTTTTTTTAATCCATTCATCCACTGATGGATATTTGGGTTACTTCCACCTTTTGGCTATTAACATTTCCATGAACATGGGTGTCCAGATATCTCTTCAACATCCTATTTTCAATGAACATGGGTGTGCAGATATCGTTTCAACATCCTGTTTTCAATTCTTTTAGATATATAGCCGGAAGTGCGATTGCTGGATCATATGGTAATTCTACTCTTTTAGAATTAATTATTTTATTAAATTTTCAATGGACTTATAATCAAAATATAATGTTACATTAGCAACTCTATTTTCATTTTTTTAATATATTTTATTGATTTTTTTTTTTTACAGAGAGGAAGGGAGAGGGATAGAGAGTTAGAATTGTAAATCAGCTGCTGGGGATATCCCCGCAACCACAGTACATGTGCTTGGATGGAACTGAACCTGGGACCCTTCAGTCCGAAGGCCGACATTCTTTCCACTGAGCCAAACCAGTTACAACCTATTTTTAATTCTTTGAGGAATCTTCATACTGTTTTCTATAGAAGTTGTACCATTTTCCAGTCTTGCCAACAGTACACAAGGGTTCCAGTTTCTTTGCATGCTTGTCAACAATTGATATTTGTTTGTTTGTTTGTTTGTTTGTTTGTTTATTTATTTATTTATTTGATAGTAGCAATCTTAATTCTTTGAGATGGTATAACATTATGAACTGATTTGCTTTTTCCCTAAGATAAGCGATTTTGAGCATTTTTCATATATTCATTGATATGACCATTAATATAATTATTATCTTTGGAAAATTTCTAGTCCTTTGCCTATTTTTAAAATCAGGTTTTATGGTTTTTTTCCTCATTATGCTTTCAAAATTCTCCCTTTGTCTTGAATTTAGACACTTTTATTATACTATGTCTTGGTGTAGTTCTTTTTTCATTTTTCTTAGTTGGATTCCTTTTCTCAGATTTTCAAATCTGTAAGTTCATTTTTTCCCCCTCAGATTTGGGAAGTTTTCAGTCACTATTTCTTCAAATAAGCCTTCTGTTTGGTTCTTTGTTCTTTTTTGGAATTGCTGCTTGATGGGATCCTTTAAATTCCTTAGGATCCATTCATGTTTCTTTATTTCTTTCTTTATTTTTTTTTGCTCCTCTAATAATAATTTAACACGATGGTCTTTAACTTTGCTGATTCTTTATTTTGTCTGGTGAAGCCTTCTGCTGAACACTTCTTGTAAATTTTTTAGTTCATCTACTGTATTTTTCAGCTCCAATGTTTCTATTTGGTTTGTTTGTGTGGTTTCTATGTCTTTGTTAATATTCATATTTATTTATGCATTGTTTTCCTAATTTTAATTAGTTGTCTATTTGGGTTCCTTCTAGTTTATGAAGTATTTTGGTGACAATTATTTTAAATCCATTTTCAGGTAGCTCATAAATTTGCATTTCTTTAGGATCTGAATTCTGGAGATTTATTTTATCTTTTACGTTTTGCTTTTATTGGGCCCTGTTTATTTGTTTCTTTGTATACCTTACAATATTTTAAAATTTATTTTTTTTATTTTTTTTTAGAAAGGAGGAGAAAGGGATAGAGAGTTAAAAACATCAATGAGAGAGAGAAACACCGATCAGCTGCTTCTGCACACTTCCTACTGGGGACGTGCCTGCACCTAAGGTACATGCCTTTGACCAGAATCGAACCTAGGACCTTTCAGTCCGGAGGCTGATGCTCTATCCACTGAGAAAAACTGGTGAGGACTATCTTACTATATTTTTATTGTTAGGATTTGAGCATTTGAAAACAACAACCACTTCTCTCAGTCTTCGTGAACTGACTTTATGCAGTGAAGGCCTTGACTAATTAGCCTGGCTGAAAGTTCTAGAATCTCTCAAATTTTTTGCTCCTCTTACATTTGCTTGCAAACTGCACTCTGACACATGCTCACTTCTGTTTTCAGTGGCTTCCGAATCCCATTAGCACTGAGGCAGGCAACACAGAAGCCAGTCCTTCAAGTTGTCAGATAAACCAGAATATTAGATGCTTAATTTAGTCTTGTGTTTGTCTTCCAAGGGAAGAGCACCTGTAAGGGTATGGGAAGGTCCTCCCAGTTACACTGTGCTATGCACATAGGAGGAGGGACAAAATTAATGTGACAAATGGTGTGAATTATCCTATCCTTTCCAGTGATATCCTGATTTTGTTTTATAATGGTCTAGTGCTGTGGCTTCTTAGTTGGTCTCTAGAGTGTACTCAGAGAGGTATTCATATATTGTTAACTTGGTGTCTCTGTGGGAGAAGGAGGGCCTGTAACTTCCCACCCCATCACCCTGTTGATATCTGAGTCACTTTTATCTTTATTCTCATCTACTCTCAGAAAGACTCCACCTTAGTAAAAAAGGCAAGCCATGCACTTCCCAGCCTGAGGCCTTGTATTTAAACCGTATTTTGCTGCAAGAGTGAAAGAATGAACATTTTTAAAAAATCAAAATTAATGCAGAAAATCCTTAAAATTTCAAATGAAGATATTATCAAAGTATTCATTATATTTTAAGGTGAAATACTAAAGGACTACTGTCTTGTTATAAAAATGAAGAAGAAATGTTAAGTGTGACAATATGTTGTCACTATTTGAGACTCATGGGCTGAGATCCAACGTAAAGCTAGAACAAATGTAAACAGCATGTTTAAAGCAAGTGTAATAGTAGGATAGAGTTGAAAGGTAGGGAAAGAAGAGGAAAAATATGCATTTACTGAAATAGCAGAGGTACACTTAGCCTTGCTTAGTATAGACAGACAGCCAATAGTTGGTCAATAGATAAATAAGGATAAAGAGAAATCTCAGACAAAAAAAATAGAGACCCAATGTGTGGGTTATACAATGCACTTCTGAAGTTAATGAAAATTTTCTTTTTGTTTGTACTTTTTCACAGAAAAGCAGGCATGTAAATTTTGAAACCAAAAGCATCTTTTTCTTTGCAAAAAACTATATTTCATTTTGCAAGACTATTTGGAGACAGGTGGTAACTGAGGAACAATATTTTAACTTTGGGTAAAAGTTATTGTGTGTTTAAATTGTCCCTAAATGGGTAGATAAGGCTGAATTATGCCCCTAGTCCTCTCTCAGCCCTGAGGCCTCTAGACCTCTTCGGCTTCAGATCTCTTTTTGTACACCTGCTGACATTCATCTTGACCCAAATCTACTCTCAGAAAATTCCACCTTAGTAAGAATGTAAGCCATCTGTCTTCCCTGCCTGGAGCCTTGCATTTAGACATTCTTTTGCTGCAAGAATGAAAGGAATGAACAGTCTTTACCCTTGTCAAATGATTTTCAAGATGTCTTAAGGAGGCTGCAACTACTGAATGGGGTCATGAATAAGGACTAGAGAGTCATACTATCAACTTTGCTTCTGCAAAGGCTCTTGGTTGCACTAATCATGCAGAAAGGATTACTTAAATGAGATAATATTTAATCCTGAGATGATAATTGATGAGTGGAGCTGCTATAAAGAGAGAATATCATAATTCTGTACCCATTCTGAAGTTGTTTTCTTAAGAATCTGAGGAAAATGAGCAATGAATATTTTCCAAGAACTCCCTGGATACTTCAGTATAAATGGAGACATGCAAAACTGACAGCCTCTTAGGTAGAGTTAATTGTTCTGTCTCAAATAAGAAGGTCGCCTTAAAAAAACATTTTTGAGGATATTAATTCATTTCTTTATGCAACACATACTTATTGAGCTTATGTCACAGGCATTTTTTTCTAGGCCCCTGATTTTTAGAAGAAAACAAAACTTTTTTTTAATAATTATCTTTTTATTGTTTAAAGTCTTACAAATGGTAGTACATATGCCTCCTTTTTCCCCCCATTGACCTCCCCCCAGCCTCCTCTACCCCACAATACATGTCCTCGCCTCCCCCCCACCCAGTGTCTTGTATCCATTGATTATGCTTATATGCATGCATATAAGTCCTTTGGTTGATATCTTATAGCCCCTTCCCAACAAACCTTCCCTGTCTTCCCATAGTAGCCTGACAGTCTGTTCAATGTTTCTTTGCCTCTGTATCTATTTTTCCCCCATTTCTTATCTTTAAAAAATCTTACCTCTGCACACTAGAAATAAACATATAATAACAAAAAATGTTTGCATCCCAATTTTAATGTCCAATAGTTCTGAGTCCCAGTTTCAATGTCAAAAGTTTCTTATGTGTTCATGTCAGCAATAATATCTGGATGGTGGACCCATGGTGGCAATGCAGGTCCAACCCTTTCTGGTTTGGTCGTAGGCAACCTGCAGCCACACACAGCTGCTGACTGCTAGCATGGAAAGGCGTCATCAGCCTCTTATATCTCTGGACTGTTTCTCCTCTTGTCTTCATGGTTGGAGCAGACCTGTCAATTCCTCTCTATTGCAGGAATCCACATGGTCTTAGAGTTGTTTTCTGAAAATATACAAACATATTCCCGACCAAAAGTTAATAAAGGAATCTTTTCTATAAAATTGACTTGGGATCCTTTTTATTTTTGCCCAAACGATTTTCCTTTGGCTTATTTTGACACCATGTGTGTTTTTTATGGGTGTCTTGCTGTCAGCTTTACAAAAGAAAATTAATTTTGTAAAGTAAAAATTTTCAGATGTAATTTACTTACAGGATATTTTTACTTACATGATATTACCCTACTATCCCCCCTTTTTTTGATTAATGGAGGCTTTTGGAAATTTTATAATGCAGTCTTGATAACTTCAAATTTTAATTTTTTGTACAAAAATATGACTGCTTTAGGTTTATTGCATTTTAGGCAATTTTACCATGAGATGAACTACCAATAGAAATTTTAGTTAGTAATTTAGGAACAGCTTTTGTCCAGTACAATTAAATTTTCTTAAATATTCACTTATTTCAATTAGCCAATTTAAATTAATCTGAAAACTTGATTACTATTTTACTGGCAAATTTAATACTCTACCAACAATCTTAGTTAACCCTGTAAATGTTAGTGGAAAGGATTATTTGCATTCTTAAGTAGGCCCTGAGCATTCCTGGTGCTAGGCAGGATTTAGATATAGGGCAGCTGCTGTCTGCCAAGTCTCTGTCTGTTGTCTGGGTCCCAATCTGAGCTGGGTCAAGCCTCTGCCCAATCTCAGCTGGGCTTGGGAAGTGAAGTAGCCATGGGGGCAGGAGAGCTCCCTCAGAAGGGGTGAGGATTCATACCCCTGCAAGATCGGGGGTATAGGTACTATGATCTCTGGGAGTAGTATATTAGGATGATATATAACTTTAGAAGTGTTACCTTTTTATTTTTTAAATATATTTTGTTGATTTTTTAACGAGAGGAAGGGAAAGGGATAGAAAGTCAGAAACATCGATGAGAGAGAAACATCGATCAGCTACCTCTTGCACACCCCCTACTGGGGATGTTTCCGCAACCAAGGTTCATGCCCTTGACCAGAATCGAACCTGGGACCTTTCAGTCTGCAGGCTGATGCTCTCTCTACTGAGCCAAACCGGTTTCAGCTAGAAGTATGATCTTTGATTTCAATTGTAGAAAATATGAAAAATTTCTAAAAGAATGAAACTTGGTGAATTACATTATAAAAACTGTTTTATCTGCAAGCATCAGTTGGAAAATTTTCTTAGCTGGCAAGTAATTTTCCTAATAATAATGATGAAGTAACACAAAAGTATAAGTACCTCTGAGTCATCAAAGAATATTGGATTCTGTTTAACACAAAACATGGGTTAGATATATTTCTTAATTATTTGAAAATCTATGCGTCTCAATTATTCAGGCAACGTCATTAAATAAAGAAGGTTATTACTTGGCCTGGCAGGATAACACTTAGTTTATTATAACGTGATTGCTTAAAGCTGGAAAGTCTGTAAAAATGTCAGGACTGAGCAAGAGACAGATATATATGAACTATTCATAGATGGATGTAAAAGTCAATTGTGTGAAAAATTGAGTCCAAAAAATGCCAGTCAGATTGGTGTCAGCTATTCAAGTCACTTATGTTTCCTGGGTTTTATTTTTCCTCTGGTAAATAAACACAGAAGATCTTTCCAAAAAAGCCTTACCTGGGAAGAATGGGATTTGCAGCAAGTGAACAAACAGATTGACATTGCTTCAGGTTGTCCAGAAATAACTTACTAGAACTTCTAGCTCATCAGGCAGCAAGCCAATCAATATTGTTTTCACTTAAAAGTCCTAAAACTAGAAAACAAAAAGCTGTTTTTTGAGAGATGGGCCATATGGGTACATTTGAACAGCAGGTATGGGGGTTCAATTGCACGATGTGCCTCTGATGTCTTTTAAATGATACTATGTGCTATCTCACTGCATATAGAAAGAATTCCTAATGACTGAGTTACTGTGACAGGTTCTTTATTATTAAGGTAAGGAGAACTTGTGAGATGTAACAATGAGTTTTAGGCCCAATGCCCTTGGAGTAGAAGTTCATAACCCTAATCACAGGGTAGAAAACAATAGAGAAAGAATCTACTTTTAATCTGAAATTAAAATAAAGAAGGCTTCAGGTCAGAAAGTCCAAAAGTGGGAAAAGAATAATAAAGTGGCAGGGAAGAAAAGAGAATACCCAATCCATTTCACAATAGAATTATAAAGCTCTTTTAAGAAAGTGCCAACACACTAAGGAGCTTCATCCTAACAATAAATAAAAAATGGAACAGACTGAACATGAGTAATTCTTCTAAGATATCAGAAAACTGAAGTCACAAGCAAACCACTGTCCACAAAATGGAGATAGAAAGAGATACAGAAAATAACTTATCAGAGCATTAATTCATAAGCAGAACCTCTGCAAGAGCCACACTGTCATTAAATTGCTTGAGGTTTAATATGGATAAGTCTGAGAATTAGAAACTGCAGAGTGACCTAGTCAGAGCTGTTGTCCCCACTTTTATGAGTTTGATCTTCAGGAGCACAAATATCTAACCAAATCAGAGAAATGTGACCCAACTCTACCAATCAGACCTAAGAGTAAGTTTGTTGTGTGTACTCCTGGTAAAAGTGTTTGCTTCCTGATATAAGGAACTGTTTTGGCTAACATGCCCTTTGCTCTTTTAATATTTTCTCTCTCTCTTTTTTTTTTGTCTGGAACACAGATGAGATACCTGGCAGTGTGGCAGTTCCATTGTGACTATGAGGCAACAATAAGCCACTGAGTTTCCTAATTACCTTCACCCATGTTTGGTATTATTTTACCTATCTATGAATAGTGTATTCTGAATTTGTGTCTACCCTGTGTGTAAAATAATGCTAAAATTAAACTAGTCTTTAAAGAGTTTGTAGTAAACACTGTTGTCCAAGTCCACCAATAGGAGTAGTGCATCCACCCCCAGCTGCTGCAAGCAGAAACTTTTAACAGCTCAGGGCTGCCTTTTTCTTATGACATTTTCCCTCCAGCCAAGAGAGGCACCTCATCCCAAAATAGGAAATTCTTTGTCTTCCCCCTATGTATCACAGCTAATGATTATCTCAAGGGAGAACAAAAAGGCCAGTGTTATTGCCTCAAGGTGGACCAATTCTGGAGTCCTATGCATGGCCCAGAGTTCCCTGCTGTATCCAACTGAGGCTACACTATAGTTAAGATAACCTCTTTGCTTGTCTCCTTCCCCTACCTGTCCTCCTTTCCCTACTCCCCTTCTCCAGAGAGCCCTCACTCAGTACGTCAGTTCAGTTGCTCAAGAACCTCTGTCTCAGAATCTGCTTCTAGGGAACCTGATTTAAAACACATTTAGCATTATATTCTCATCTCTTAATCTATGGAGAAAAGTTATAAGTGCAATTAATGACATCATATCAATGTTTTTAACAGTATCTATTAGTAGTTGTCAATTCTTTAAATGAGTTGGTAAAACTTAGAAATTCTACTGGAGAATTCACAAAGGTAATCTTTATACAGAAGAAAGGTTATTTACGCTGTAAAAGTAAGATTTGTAACAAATCATACATAAACTTTTAATATTTTTTATTTAAAATATTTTATTGACTTCAGAGAGGAATGCAGAAGGAGGGAAATATAGAAACATCAATGATGAGAATCATTGATCAACTGCCTCCTGTACTTCCACTACTGTGGATCCACCTCATAACCTGGCCAGGTGCCCTTGACCAGAATTGAACCCAGAACCCCTGTCCAACAGCTCTGTCTGTTGAGCCAAATGGTCTTGGTAGGGCCTTACATAAATAATTGAATTGTTCTGAATCTGCTTTCCACTTAAACATTCAAGCTACCTAGAAGTAGAATCCTCAAAGCAGAACATCTTTACCTTAAAACTAATTTTACTGCTACCCCAATGAATAGAATCATTGAACCATAGATGGAAAAGTGTTTTGGGATTGTTATTAAATTGATTTCAGGCTCGACAGGGGCATGAACTATCAAAGAAAGTTCTTGGTAATATCAGGCAGGTGCCCAGAGGAAATTAATATGTAGATATTGAAAGCATAACTAGACTTTTAATACTGAGTCAGACACAGAATCTGGTGTCAGAGTGACTGGATAAGAGATTCTAATTAGGAAATGAAAAGGAAAGAAATGAGTATGCTTCCCTAAGGATCTGACTGAAGGGGAGAAGTTTCTATTCATTTGCGTTGGGTATTGTAGTCTAGTCAAAGCTGGTTTTGTTCCATCAGTCAGGGGAGAACTAAATGTGTTTTGTGTAGCATTACCTTTGCTCTTTTTTTTTTTTTTTACCATATATTGTCTGATTTCATGGAGATGTGCATAGGAGGGGGGAAATTGGGTATAAGTTTTAACTTTTTTGGAAGAACAAATTGTATATATCAGAGATGAGGTAACTTAGTTGTTTTGGACAGTAATATTATCAACATCAATATTATCATTAATATAAAACAAATCTATATGTTATAACTATGAAAGATATATTGCATAGAGTATTTAACTGGGAAATTTTCATACAGGAACTTACTGGCCATTATTATTCATTCAAGAGAAATGGAGTGGAAAAAATGGACAGATAAGGGAAAGAGGCCAGTAAAAATCCATGTCTAACCCTAATCCTATGGAGAGTTCTGGAATATAATTTACATCTCAGAATAAGTTTTCAGAAAGGTAAATAATATGGGTCATTAGCTAAGAGCTGCCACAAGTATATAAACTTCCAGAAACAACTCTAATAGCCTAATGGTGGACCTCTGTAAAAGAATGCAGAACCCAGTTGTTACCAGCAAAGCAGGCAAAAGCTGTGCTATTGGGTGTACAGAACATGCACAGAGCACCTGTTAGTTACAGGTTATGATAATACCATAATTTCCATTCCAATGGCATCTATTAGAATTAGAGCTGTGATTAGAATGACAGTGACTCACGGACATTGAAATTCTTGAAGTAAAATACATTAAAATCTTTAGACAAAAAGTTTTCTGTTAAGCAATGATAGCAACATAGGCAGAGATTAAAGGCCTATAAAATTATGGAACATCAGAGCAAAAATGTAAAAGAACCTTAGACATTACCTAACCTGATGACCATTTGTAGATGAAGAAACTGTGGTCAAGGAAATCACTATGCCTACATAATTAGAGGCTTTCTTGGTCAAGACAAACAAACCTTTCGAGTTTCTATGTGTTCTACCACTTTCATCTTAAACACAGAAATTAAAATTCAAGATTTAGTAGTTGGCCAGTCAGTTCCTTTTTTATTTAACCATATTTCTGGTGGGATGTTAAGCTTATGGTGAGTTACTACTTTAGACGGTGCTTTTGTGACTATTCACAATGCCCACTTTCTGACAACAGATACACTAAATAAAAAGTTTTACATAAGTCAAGAGAAGGGCATTAAAATAGAATTAATCAATATAATGAGAAAAAAGAAGATAGACATTTAAAATTTTACTATGTATTTTTATGTTTAGCTTGTAATGCATTTATATGTTCCTTTTCCAGAATAACATGTTTCTTGGAGCATATTTTTATTTGGACCTGGTGGTGCAGATGGTGGAGGGGAAGTGTGAGTCCCTTAAGGTGCTGAGAAAATGAGAGATTTGGGGCTGGAATAAAAAGTGAGGAATAGAGACCTATGTAGAAGGAAAAGAAAAAAAAGAAGCAAAAATAATATTAATTATGAGATCTAAATAATGAAAGAGAAAGATTCTTTAAAGAGTAGAGTGGATATCATATAATATCTATCTATTTATCTATCTATCATCTAACTATCATCTATATCCAATCTTCCCCCCACAATTCACCACTTCTTTTGGAAAACTCAGTGCTCTCCCCCAGAGAGGAATAAGCAGAGTGGTGATAAAAATAGAGAGAGAAAGATAGGTGGGAGTTGGTAGGGTGACCAACTGTCTTATGACTAGATTTTCTCAGGAAGTGGGATTTTTAGTGATGAAATCATTATAGTCCCAGAAAAACTGGGATGATTTTATACCTTGGAACTTCAGACAATTCACAACAAAATGATCCTGACTAATAAAGTAGGAGATTATTGTGATCAGTTTTGAAATATAATTACCTAGTGAGAAATTTGGTAGAGATCTTTGCCTTAATATCTTACTCTTAAACCAAAATTAAAATTTTACAAGATACAAAGGAGATGTGGCCAATAGTCTATTAAAAATACAAAACTTTATAGAGATTCCCTATTTAGAAAAGGCCACATCACACAGTAGTTATGTCATTTCCTCATCTCTCTAAAATTTGCAGGTACATATCAGGAGCTATTAGTAAAATATCATAACAAATGGTAAAGTAAGAGCCTAAAATGATTAGTTGCATATATAGTAGTTGATGAAGCATTCTATACCATCCAATTATGTGTTCAGATAGTAGTACTTCTCTAAAGCCTATGTCTTGATTTTCATCTTCCAAAAAAGCAGAATCTGAGACAAGGATATCAGTACAAGTAGTTTATTTGGAAGTGAGTCCAAGAAGTACCAGTAGGGGCTGGGGAAAGTTGAAAAGTCAACAGCTCTAAATTCTGTTTTCTGGATTAATGAGCAGGAGTCAGACCCTCTTTTACATTACTACACTCCTGATACTTGAACAGTAGTTGCCATGGTTCCCAAAGGGCCTATGAAACTTTTCCAGTTTCTTCTATTAATTTTCCTAATGGAATTCCCTTATACTCTCCTTTCTTAGGGTCTGTTAATCTCAGCGGACTCCATCCAGTTCATCTCTGGGTATTCTCTTAAAACACCATCATGAGTTGAACACAGAACTCCAGGTGTGGAAGTCTGGACATTGTTTGCAAGAGCCCTCACCTTTTCCTCCCTATAGCCTTCACAATTTGGAGACCACTCTCTGCATTGAATCTATAAGGGCTAAGCACACTATATTCTTTATCCCTTACAAATGTCAGTCACTTTAAGAATTCCAGATCTCCCAGGTAATACCTTACTTCTCACATAACTCTGTACCTCAACTTTTCTGACGCCATAGTTCATCCTTCTCAAATGCTCCACTATGCCTCTAGGACTCATAGTCATGAGTAAAATCCTCCATAATCTCACCTTCCCTTGGGAACATTCCCTTCCCTTTTTCTCCAATGAAAACATTGGTACCCAGCGCCCCTTGCGACTCAATTGGTGGTTACCTTCTCTTGTATACTTAGGCACCACTTTGACTAAAGATAAGTAGGTGTCTCGTTTGCTTCTCATTGTCATCTCCAAGTCTCTCTAATTTCTTTCTTAACACTACCCCTCGACCTGACTTAGTCATCATCTTATTCTACCACCATCATTTCTTTACCTTGTTGCAGTTATCTTTAGACTCCCCAATTCTCTGCCAATGTTCCTTGATATTTTAGCTTCAAGAAATTGTCAGGATCTCTAGTGTTAATTCCTTGGCAGCTCAGTTCATTAATCTCTCTCGCCATGCTCTTGTCCTGCATCCTACCTCATTCACTTTGAGTTTTCATACTCTAGACATTGCCATTGCCAATAATTGCAGCCCCCTTAACATTACCACTACCACTTCCTAACTTGCCTTCTCACTGCTTCTAGTAGACCACCTGCACGTTTCCAGATCTACCAAGAATTCCAAGCAACAGATGCAATTTCCTCTCAGCCCCTCAAAAACATGTAAAATTCATACTTTCTCTTGTGAAAAATGATGTAAATGGAACCATTTCAAATGGATGTGGAACTGCCATTCCAGAGGAACTGACTTGCAAGTTTTGCTCCTTGAACGTTTGGACTGTTTGAATTGAGCCAGACCATTGTCTTATGAACAAATGTTTGTAAATCCAATAAGACTGTGGACATCCTGATTACAAAGGCTGATTATTATGGACTATGTCTGGAGATAGAATCAGTAACCAATCATGCATAGCCAAGTGTAATCTGACTTATCACCACTTATAAGAATTCTTTCTTTTTTTCATGTTATTATTCCTTTCCTTTTCTCATAAAAACCTTTTGCCTTCACCGTGTAATTGGGACACTATTTGGGATTCTGCCTGAATCTGTGATATCTGAATTGCAACAAGCATTTGCAATTTGAGTATCACAGATTGTTTCCTGGATTAATGAGAGGCTAAAAATGGATACCCATTTTTTTATCCCAAATAAATACCTGTTGCCTCTCATTTTAGCTTTTTAATTTTAGGTTAACCCTTCTTAGCAATCTAAATTCCTTAGCATTTTTTTTCTGCTTCATTCTTTGTCCTTTCCACTAGAATGCAAATTTTATAAGTGTAGGGCTTGTGTGTTTGTTCATTGCTATATGGCCGCACTTAGGTCAATTCTTAGCACATAGTACCTAATGAGAAATTTGGTAGAGATCTTTACCTTAATATATATTTATTGAATGAATTAATGGTTAAATAAATGCAGGGAATGTAGGGCTTTTACTTCCCATCATAAGAATACTATATAACCTTAAATGCAATCTACATGTGGATCAGCTTCTTGTTTATTTAAGCAATCACATCTCACTCTTATATATACCATGGTTATAATCAACTACAATTCCCAGCTCCTTTTCAAGTGAAAAGGAGCTGGGAATAGGAATCAAGCCAGGAATTCCTTATTGTGTATTCATAAGATTCTTTTAAAATTTCCATACATGGCCCTTTGTAAACTTCATCTTGTTTTAAACTTACCGTCCAAGTCTGCTAAAAGATAATTCTGGGTATTGATTTTATATATTTTACATGAGCATTCTCTTCTAGCTTTGATATTCTTTTGACTTTATTTATGTTCATTATAATATTTATTCACAGGACAAATTGAAATGTCTCATGAGCTACCAAAAGATAAGCTGTAACAGATTGCATTTTCCAAAAACAGTTGCACTAATACATGTAGATGCTCTTCTTGTAATGTGAGTCTGATGCTCCTCCATTGAGAGACTGGGTCTAAGTTCCCTTCCCTTGAACCTGAACAGGTTTTCAATTATCTCAGTCTATATGTGTGATGGAAGTAACCCCATGTGACTTCTGAAGCTAAATTAGAGATGGTGACACCATTACTGCCTGGATCTTTCTTTAGTGAGACATGTATCTTGGGTACATGAGCTGACTTGTAAGAAGTTCAACTACACTAAGGCCACCATTCTGGAGAAACCACATGTATAGAGTCATTGAGGCTGAGGAAGCACATATATTCAAGCCCCAGTTACTTAAGTCTCTCCAGCCTTGTCATCAGACAGGTGAATGAAGATGACTTGAAGATGAAGCTAATCTCGAACACCAAAGTAATCTGTTACACAGTAATTGGTGACCACCACCTACTGCATTGTTGAGAGTACATGGCTAAAATCCAGTTGTGGGGAGCTGTCTGTTCCATCCACTCAAGTATTTGATGTTATATATGAGAAACACTCATGGAAGGGAAATGCTAACATCCTCTGTAGAGATACTTAATAGCTTTATTTTAAATTTATGCTGAGTAAGTAGATGGTTAAAACATAGGAAATACTTGAGATAAACTGGTGTAAGTGAAATGAGAAGAGCAAAGTTGACTGGAAAACAAGATTTAGGAAATTGGAACAAAAATAGAGATGGGCTCTGATTTACAATTTTGCTTAGACTGGCCCTACTTGTCAATTATTTGAGGGAAAATTGAGGAAACATTTACTTTTGCACAGTGTCAAAATCTCTGCTTACACAAGCTCCATTTCCACTTTTATTCAATTTCTTCATGCCCCAGTATACTCCCCACCACGACCCCTTATGTCTGATTTGCCGATAGGAAGATCATAGTGTAAATTCTACAGCAGAATGTGACTTCTCAATATCTTTGCTCCAAATTTACTTTTTCACATTTGAATGAGAAAATAACAACAAACAAATCCAAATTCTTACATTTACTCCACCAATACCTGATACATTGCACCCTTTGACTCTTTAATACTGTATGGGATTTTAATTGATTTCTTCTTCTTTTTACTTTGTAGGCAACCTGAATTTATTTAAAGGTACAAACTTTATCTTGGGCTTTTTATTTTAAAATATATTTTTCCACTTCATCTAGCTGTTTTAACACCAATATTTTAAAGTGATTTTGTTCATATTAATCACTTTCCTTAGCCTGTACAACATTTTTAAGTGTGTACTTTCCAAGAATAGACAATTTGTTAATGTGTTATTTTCCCAATGCCTCTTTTTATGATAATTCTCTAAACCAATTTAATAAATTTTTGCTTGATGAATATTTATTTAAGGAGTGGTGTATGTAAAGTAAAGGAAATTAGCCACAATTGCATTTTAATTAACTTAATTAGACTATATTTAATAAGCTGTGAGAGGTTGACTTCTTAATCTTTTTCCCCCCCCTGTAGAAGCTGATCATGCAAAAAATGTACACAAGGATCAGTAGCCAAAAGAGAAGCAAAGAACGATGTGTTAATGTATGGCACTCACGTGATGGACAGCTTAATTCCATATTCATATTATAGCTGAGCTGGTCTTTGTTCCAGGGCCAGAATGTGTTGTCACCCATCTCCTATTCTGAATCTTAGTAATAGTGTTGGGCATTTTAAGATATGTCTACAGTGAAGTGATTCTGATACCTCCTTTCCAGTTGGTCATATGGGCAAAGATGGTATTTACCTCTAGAAAGCGGGCCTATGGCCTTCTCTAGGATCCTTATAGCATGGTGACAGTAAGTGGAGTGAGGTTCTTGTAGAACAGGAAGTGAAAAATAATGGGTAAGACTTAGACACCATTCTTTAAAGGTATAATCCTTATGCCTACAATATATGCTTCAATAAAATTTTCATATTTTTATCCACCTGGTTCTTAACTCCTCCTTCTGTGAGAGTAATAAAGTAATGGAGTAGAGATAGGCCAGAAACTTTTATAGGAATCCCCCTGCATACTTTGTCCCATCTGGTTATTAACTCCTCCTTTTGTGAGAGTAATAAATAGTTGAGTAAAGATAGACCAGAAATTTTTGCATGAATTCCCCTCAGTGGAGAGAAAGGGTTTAAATTACCTTGGGTTTGCTCACTTAACTACCTTAGGAATGCGGCATAACATCTGTCTCAGTCAGTTCTGATCTTATAACATTCTCACAGCCATAGTCTGAATGATTTGAACAGCACACATTCATTTCTCATGGTGCCAGCACAGTTGGAGTCTTGGTAAGGACTCTCTTCCCCTGGTTTCTTTACATGGCAGGAGATGGTAGCATAGAAGGGGAAAGAGAGAGAGAGAGAGAGAGAGAGAGAGAGAGAGAGGGATCGATCTCATGTTTTGTTAATACCTTAACATCTTAACATATGGGTACTATTCCCACCATACTCTCGAACTAACAACCTCCAAAGGGCCCCACCTAGAAAGACCATCACATTGGGGATTAGGATTCAACATAAGAATTTAGAGAGGAAATAAACATTCACTCTGCAACATAATTCTTCATCTGCTCAACCTTCCCCAGACATTTATTTCCTCTTATCTAATTGAGGTCAATAATTGAGCTCCATTGTGATGGGCCCTTTTGGACAAACATGTCCAATTCAAAGGCTAACGAGGGCCAAATAAACAAGGTTTAAGTTTATGTAGGCCCCCCAAAAGCAAAAGTTTCAATTTTCATAGAAATATAGATTTATTTTGATAGAAACATACTGAGTAAAAGGGCTGAAATAAATAAGGAATCATTAACATAAAATAATAGAACATTTAAACAAAATTTAATATTTTCTCTTGAACATTAACTTACCAGACACTGAATAACTGCACAAATTAATAAGCATAATGCAAATAAACCTATTTTATTTTGTTCTTTGAAAGCGAATTATTTCCTGTTGCACACGCCAAACAGGTCAGTTCAAGACTAATGTAATGACGTGGCAATTGGCTACTAAAATATTCATTGCTAGTATTAGTGGAGAGAAGGAAATGGTGTGCCTGCAGGTAAGGTGCATAAGGAAATGAAATGAATGCAACATGATTATAGTAATCAGTTATTAGTGAACATTGTAGTTTGTTATTAATAATTATGTATAACAAGGTGTTGTAAAAATTAAGTTACGAAATTTTTATTAAAATGATTCTTACATACTGTTATATTGGCCACAAAAATATTTATTGTGGGCTGCATGTGGAGTTTGACATGATTGCTTTAGAACAGTTATAACAAGCCATCCCAAGACTTGGTGGTTAAAACCATAGCTAGTCATCTCTTTTGTGAGTCTATAGGGCAACTTGGTGGTCCTGCTGAATTTAGCTGGGCTCACTCAGCCATTTTCAGTCAGCTAGAGGCTGACTGGTCACCTGAGATGGGACAATATGCGTCTCTTCCTTATGTTTTCCAAATCTCTCCAGCAGGCTAGTGTGGCCATGTTTACATAACGATTGCAGGAAATCAAGGACAAGAAAGTATCTGCATGTGTTACATTTCTTCTCGTTCCATTGGCTCAAACAAGTCATATAACCAAGTCCAGATTCAGAGTAGAAAGGGAATACATAGTTGCACTATAAATTCAAGGATCCTCTTAATTGGGGCTAAGAATGCAATAAAGAGAGTCATGCTATCACTTTGATTCTGATGCCACCCCCATAGAATTTGCTATCATAATAGAAATGTTCTAAATTATAATGTTCAATGTTTAAGCCACTAACCACATGGGGGTCTTTAAATTATATTTAAGGTAAATATACAACTAAAATATGAGTTCCTTAATCATAATTGCTTCATTTTATATCTTAACTGGCGGCCTGATTCATGAAATTCGTGAGAGAGTAGGCCTTCCTTCCCCTGGTTGCCCATACAGGCTTCCTTTTGGCACCGGGACCCGGGCTTGCTTCTGGCCCGGCTTCATCCAGAAGGACATCTTGTCTAATTAGCATATTGCCCTTTTATTATTATAGATAGCTAGCAGTATACTAATCACCATCCTAATATTTTACCCTAAATCTGTGAGGTAAAAAACTGGGCTGCTGTATTTAGAAGTCTCTACAATAGATCAATATAGGCCATTAGGTTGAAATATTTGAGGCATTGAAGTACCCTATTAAGAGCTGACAAATTGATTAGGTTAAGATCAACCAGTTTATTCTTTGGGAGAACTTCTTAGCAGGACCATAATGGAGAAGGTGATATGTTTCCTTTTGCTTTACAGACTTGCTAAAAAGTTATCAGTTGTTTGAGTGTCAACCCATGCACAAAAGGTTGTCAGTTCAATTCCCAGCCAGGGCACATTCCCTAGTTTCTGGATCGATCCCTGGTAAGGGACATGCAGAAGGCAGCTGACTGATCAATGCTTCACTCTGCCATTTGATGTTTCTCTCTCTAAAAATTAATGAAAATATTAATAGAAGAGGTCGAAATGAAGCCAAATCTCAGATGTAGCTAGCTCTGCCTTACCTATAGACATTAACAAACCAACTTGAGAGTTCACATACTCTGTTCTGTGGGCTCAAAGGCTCCATCTCTACTTAGGTAATTTAATAATACCTTCCATAAAATATTCACCCAAAGGCACATGTAGGAGCTAAACATGCAAGAGACTTAGAGAACCAAGAATCCTCTTCATTATCTGCCGAATATTGAATCATTTAAGAGTCAAGGAGAGAGTATCATTCCTAATTGACAAGACTCCAGGATACCCTGAATTTTATCTCCTGTGCATGTTGTGTATCTATATATCTATGGCATATTTTTAACCAACCCAAATATCCTGAACACCATTAATGTCACCAGTATAAACTCATCTCAAAAATCCTTTGTGCTCATTAACTAAACTATTAGACCCATTAAAGGAAACTCATTCAATTATGATAAGTAGGAAAACCTTAGATGTTGTTCTGAGATAAACGTTGCTACAGAATTTGCAGTAATCACCCTGACAGTGTGGTCTTTGATGGACTATTAACAAACCATTCTGGAGAGTGGATTGTTACTGGGGGTAACCAGATGCTCAATGGTCTAGATTTAAATGACATAAAAATGTCTATTCTCTGTTTATACTAAAGTATCTTAAAGTAAATGTTGGATCAAATCATTTAAAGTGAAAACTCTACACTCTTGAATGTAATTCTCAACTATAATCATGACAAAGCCCATGTTTTTTTCAAAGGCTGATTTATTGTTTCTTTTTTCTTATTTAAAGTTTTACTAAGAATTTGTGGTTTTAAACATCTGTGTTAAGAAATGTGGCAAATGTAATTTTGTTAATGACAAATTTCAATTTTTTTATGTTTAATACATGACCAATTTTTGTAATGATTTCAAAGAAACTTGGAAAAGAGGTGCATTTTTTGTTTATACATTAGATATTTTAGTACTTCCCTACAAATTTTATTTTATATTATTTAAATTACTTATGAATTTATTTACCTTTTAATCTGCCTCTTGTGTTCTTTATTTATCAAAATCTGGAAAATTTTTATAAAACTCTTCTCCTTTAGTTGTAATTCTGTTAATACCTCCTTATTTTTAATTTATACATTTGGTGGACTGTTATTTTATGTGTATCATTTTATGACTGCTAAATTTACACAGTGAGTGTATATTTGAACAATAAAACATGACACTTTAATTCAAATCATTTTTCATTCAGCAAAAATGTAAACTTTTGGTGATTAATTATTAATATTATTCAGAAAGGGTATAGGATTGATATCATTTACAATACTTGCATATTTAAGACCTTATTTTTTTTCCTCCCCATGAATAGTGACTTGGCAGTGTATAAAAATCAAATTGCTGGTTTACTATCTTTTCTTTTCTAGATGATGCTCTGTTTTCTCCTATCACTTATTTTTCTTTCCTTTGCGGTAACTTGTTTCTCATCTTGTTCTGTTGGATTTTTTGTTTCTGTATTTTACTCATAAATGCATCCAGGAGGTGTCTTATGGGATTCCATTCTATAGTTTTTGCCTGTTATTATTGGAATGTGTAAGCTTTTTTAATCAACATATTTGGGTTCTTTTCTTAAACTCTTTCTTTTTCTTTTAAGTGCTGTCTTTATTGTTTCATTCTGATTTTCCTGTGTCTTGTCTCAGTAGATATGCTTTTAACTCTGAAGTTAGGTTTTTATTTTCTACTAGAGACCTGGTGCACAACATTTGTGCACTGGGGTGGGGAGTCCCTCAGCCCAGCCTGGGCCCTCTTGCAGTCCAGGACCTCTCAGCGGATGTCTGCCTGCTGCACTGCCACCATCACTGTGCTCACCAGCTGTGATCCTGGCTTCTGGATGAGCAGTGCTCCCCCTGGGGGAGTGTAGGGACCACCAGACCCAGCTCCTATGTTGAGTGTCTGCCCCCTGATGGTCAGTGTGCATCATAGTGACCAGTCAGTCCGCCATTTGGTCAATTTGCATATTAGCCTTTTATTATATAGGATTCCTTACATATAATTTTCTACCATGCTGTTTTCATTTCTTTATATTATTTCTTTAAATTCTGAGAAAAATCTCTCAATTCTGTTTTTTGAGGTCTCCACCCCATCACAAATTAAATCTTCATTGATGTTAGATCTGCTTTTTTACCTCTTGTGAAATTTCAACCGGGCTTGTCAAACATCAGTGTCCTTAAAATCCCTCCCTATCTCCTCACTCACCTTTTGTATCTTGACCCAAGGATCTATACCCCTCTTTATTTTTTATTGTTGTTATTGTCGCTGCTTTCTGTTTTTATTTTATAAAGATTGAGTCATGACGTTCTTTGTCAATAGAGATTCAAGCATTCATTCAACAATTATTTGCTGAACACCTATTTCATGCTCAGTAGCATCTTTATTAGTCACAGACATTAAACAAAATAATTACACAAATAGTTATATTGAGAAAAAACAATGGGCACTCCAAGAGCGTGTAATAGGTGGTCTATTTAAACTGAAGGTAAGAAAAGGACTCCTTAATAAGATAACATTTACTAAAATCTGAATAAGGTGCAGAACTAAACTAATTATGGAGAAGGTGGTTGACAGCCTTTTCATTAAAGTGCTCAGCCTCGGCCCAGGGGATAAAAAATTCTGCTTCCTTTTATGGAACCCATCCTCTAATTTGTTTAAAGGAAAAAAAATCGTCTTTCTCTTGATTTCTAGACTTTTATAAAGAGATCATGTGTTTGCATTTTCTGTTTAACTTTGGTAGAGGGGTGTTTTTCTTTGGACCATAATCAAGGTATAGAGCCCATGGATTGGTCTAAGTTCAACATTCTGTCCACTTTGGTGATGGTATTGTTCCCAGATCATGTCCACGCTGGGGGCTGGCCTTGCCTAGGAAAGTCCTAGGCCTTTCACAGGTCAGATGGCCTCCAGATTCTTGATTATTCCAGGACAAAATTTAATACATGAATCCAGAAGAGAACAAAGCAAGTTTTTTTTGTTTGTTTGTTTGTTTGTTTTTCAGATGAAAGTTTTATATCAGAGTAAAAGAAAGAGGCCAGGGAGCAGGCACTGCTGAAGAGAAAGAAAAAAAAAAGGATGGGTCCAAGTGAATGTCGGGTCCACTCATGGTGGTCAGTTAGTTCTTGGGGTTTTATGGGTTTCCAAGTGGGAAGGGGGTTGTTGCTAAGCTTGTGGCTCCAAATTCTGACTCCATCTGCTGGTTGGGAGAAGGCCTTGTTTTTAAAATGGCCCATTCAGAAGTGTCATGGTGTTCATTCCCCTGACCCCCTTCTAATTGCTGTGTCTATTTTTGTTACAAGGATTATATAATGAGCTTTAGAGTTGTTCTCTGGTTATTTTCACCTTTATCTTGGACTAGTCTGGCTCTAATTTGTTTTTGTTATGCACCTCCCTAACTATGTTCTCTACCACCTGCTCTTAGATATCTTTGATTAGGAAGGATAGTGTTGTGATTTATCTGCTGTCTGTCAATTGCTCTGTCTTTCTGGCCCTTTGTTCAACCATTGGTCTCAGTTTCCTCATTTCATTTGTCACAGAATTTTCCTAATTTTTTACTAATGTGCCTCAGTGAAAACCCTTTCGCATGGCAGAATTGACCCATGAACTAATGCTGATCTGTGGACCTCCCAAGCTAACTGTTGCTGTTGTGGGGTATATCCTCCAGCTTGTCTTTGCTGGACTGGCCATGTCTTCAACCTAAATTCCTTATGTGACTCTCTCACTAAAGAATACCCAGGCACAAAACGGGCTGTCAGTTTTGGTGGGGATGGAAGGAAGGTGTTAGATGCCAGGGCTTTATGAGTCAGGGTCTGGCTGCTGGGAAGCATTTTCCTTGTATTTTCTTCCAGCAAGTAGAGCTACTTTGCCTAATGAAGCAAAGCATTAACTGCCCAATCTCAAGACTTTAGAGAAAGAGGACATTTGTTCCAAATTCTGGAACTAGGTCACTCAGCGCATTTTATTCTGGGCTTATGTGAGATTTTTTGTTTTGTTTTGTTTTGGTGTTTTATATTGTGTCTACTTGTGTGTATTTTTGTGATATGTAAAAAGTTGTAACAAGTGCTATTTTAAATTAGGAATCTTTGTATGTGTTTTTATTTTGTAGACTTCATGAAACTAGTTGATTTAAAATCAGAAGTTTTTTTGATGACTTAAAACACCTTAGCAGGAAGAGAAAGCATGGATGAAGGCTAGGTCAGCAATTTTATTAACTAGTGCTTTCATTGTATGCTATGGACCTGTGGGGATTTGGGTCATTTGAGATGGGGAAGAGAGAACATTGATCTGTGTTTGAGGAGTCTCAGCCTTGATGTTAAATGTGACCTTCCTGGGAACACCTTCCCTCTTTGCAAAAGTCAATGTTTTTTAGTTATGCTGCTATATTTTAGGGTTATGCCACTCAAAATGTGTTCCTGCAATAGAGAACTTGTAAGAAATGCAGAATTTCAGACCCCAATCCAGAGATGTTGAATCTGAACGCTAACAAAATACTAGATGATATCTGTACTTGTTCATGTTTGAAAAGCACTGATCCAGGTGTGTCTATGGTGCTGTAGGGATCCTCTGGGCTGGGGGATGTGAGAAAGAGAAAGCAAAGGGCATTTGAAAAGGCATTTGCTTCACTGTGCTCCCCTTGACCTGCATCAAACAGGGAAGCCTACGATGTTGTTGTTGTTGTTTTTCCCATTTTAAAAATTAATAACTACTGCCCAGATCTAGGTCCTTCTGCAAATAAGAAAACTTTGACTAGATCAGTAGTTGTCAAACCACGGCTCACAAGCCACATGTGGCTCTTTGGCCCCTTGAGTGTGGCTCTTCCACTCTCCTGGGCGAGTCTATTTTGAAGAAGTGGCATTAGAAGTTTAAGTTTAAAAAATTTGTCTCTCAAAAGAAATTTCAATTGTTCTGTTGATATTTGGCTCTGTTGACTAATGAGTTTGACAACTACTGGACTAGATGATCAAAACATTTTCTCAGTTTAGAAGTTTCACAAATACATTTTCTCTCAAAAATAAGAGAAAGGTAAGTTCATAATAGCTTTAGAGGAAAACAATATAAAATGAAGCTTACAAACTTGATTTCTTGAAGCCCCTGTGGGATTAACTCAAAATAGAATGGTCAAAAGTCCAGGAGCTGACCATGAGAATCCATATCAGGACCAGCAAGGACACTACCTGCATGTCCACAGCTTCCCCCCTGATCTTCTATTTTACTTTCTCTCTCCCTTATGAAAATATCTGTCTGCACTGAGATCTTAAGACAAGTTTTTGCAGTCTGGAAAAAGTCCCCTAGCTTCTCGAGATGCTGGCACTCAATTTCTTTTTCACTAGCACCTGTTTCACAAGTTTGGCTCTCCTTGCAGCAGGCAACAGAATCTGAGTTCAGTAGCAGACACTCACAGAGCTCAGGGGAGGGGCAAGACCCTTCCTCCAATATTTCTAATCTCAGAGCCAAGTTTTAAAAAATGTTAAATTTGACATAAGGCATATACTTGTTAAATGATAAATTATTTTGCGGTGATTAGATGCATTTGTCCTCATTTGGCAAATGTGTGACAAATTCTTATTTGGCAAAAAAAAAATCAAATGTTCACTTATCATCTTTCCTTCTTTTCAGCTTCTTCCATAGTATTGCTGCATAATAACCACTTCAAACTTCAGTGCCTTAAAGCATTGTTATTTTTAATGTCGTACATATCTGTGGGTTCACTGGGAGACCTGCCACTCCTGGCTGGGCTCATTTTCTGACATGTGCCAACAGGTTCACTGGTGCTGGCTGGTGTGAGTAGCCTCTTCTATGATGACTCAGGTCTCCTCCCTAAGCCTTTCACATCTCTTTACTAGGCTATCCTGTGTGGGCCTTCTATCACAGCAAATAGCAGAGAATCAGAAAAGGAAGCAGAAATGTGCAAGTGTTTCCATGCTTTTGCTTTCCTTATAGTGACTAAATTTCTATTGGCCTAAATAAGTCACATGACTAAATCCAGAGCTAGAATGGGAGGGGCTAGAAAGCTACAGGATAGAAAGTATGGATGCATGATGGGCATTAATTAAATAAATTACATTATATTTGAATCAATTATATTAAATATCATGGTCTTAAATAGTAATTGTTAGGAATTCCAGCTTAATAAATATTATTCTCACTTAAAAAAAAGAGTCCTTGATTCTGAAACAGCAATACCTTAGAGAGATGACTCTCAATGAATTACAAGAAAGTCTAAGCACAAAGTGTATAAATTGATGCCTTTTAAATATGCTAATTATACTAAGATAATTTAGGGAAAAGCATATGGCATTTAAAAATATATATTTTTATTGATTTCAGAGAGGAAGGCAGAGGGAGAGAGAGATAGAAACATCAATGATGACAGAGAATCATTGATTGGCTGCCTCCTGCACACCCTTGACTGGGTATTGAGCCAACAACCTGGGCATGTGCCCTGACTGGGAATTGAACCATGATCTCCTGGTTCATAGGTCAATCCTCAACCACTGAGCCATACCAGCCAGACGGTATGTTCTAGTTTGGAAAACACTATGCCCTTTTTTATATTAATTCATGAAGGAAAAGCTAAATATATTATTGAGCATTTGATTTATGGCCAATTCAACTTTTCTGAGTACCAGTGTGGCACTTACATGTGATCATTTACTTTTTCCAAGTCCTTCGTCCATGTCCATGGTCTACTTAGGACATCCTGCTGTGGTCTGCCTTTAAAGTGCTTTTATGTCAGCATTTGAGAAAGCCAAGCAAGTGGCTAACAATTACTGCAAGATGCATTTGTCTCCTGAATCTTAGATAGTCAGAAATAAATTGCTTAATGGAACTGCCTTTTTATCCCAGAGAAAGCTTTACTGGCGATGACCAGAAGGAAAGAATCAGACCGAAATCTGTGATCTGCCCTAAGTGTGTTGGTAGTAACCCAAATTAATTTGAGCCTTGTTTTCCCCCTCTTGGAGCCAGGAGCATAGTGGGTGGAAGGTTAATGCAGTGCAGTCTTATCTCCTCTGGGCAATTCTGCAGACTTGGAATAGATTTGCCTCCCACTCCCTAAGAAGGAAATGTGCTTTGCCATAGTGATAAGGAGAATGGAAAAGAGGTCAATCCAGAGAGATTAGAATGCAGAGCCAAGTCTCCCTGTACTTCAGAGGCTTATTATGAATCTAGGAAGTGAGAGGCTGCAGTTAATTTTAGTTCTGAGTAACCCAGTCTCGAAGGGGTTCTTCTAAGAGATGCAAACAACCCAACAGAACCTTGTTAAAAAGACTTCATTGTGTGCATCCCGGAGAGACTCACATGTGATTTTTACACAGGAGACAACTCAAACCCAATTCAACCAAAAAGAAAATCAGATTTCTATACTTTTCAAGAATCTATTGTAGGAGAGGAAAAAGTTTTCCTCAACCTCCTTAGGGTCCCTAGCTATGTATGAAAATTAAACTGACAAAAACAGGATAGCAGGAGAAAACACGAAGGTTTATTAAATTTAAGTTTTAAATGACAGGAGAGCCGTAAGTAGGAAGTAAAGATATGAAGAAATAGTTAAATCTGAGTAACTTTATGCTAAATTTTATGAAGAATAGGTAAGTGTGTAGAAACATGATAGGTGAAGGAGTATGATGTGAGTGTAATAAACTCAGGGAGATCTAGCAATACCTGTTTGTTCTGATTCTTCTCAGCATGACTTTGTCTTCAGGGATAAGGATACTTTTTTCCTCTGGTGTAGAGAGAGCATCTGTTTTAGAAATAAAGGGTAGGGGTGATACCATTATAATTAGCAAGTTAATAATAAGAAAGGAGCAAAGGGAAGGCCAGACATTATAGGTATGTCATTTGGGCAGCTTCACCAGGAAGCTGCAATTTCATACCCCCCAAGCAACCACTAGCCCATTATCCACAGATCACTGGGGAAAGGGTCCAACAAAGAGGAGATAGATGCATGGACAGTGAAGTTGGGGTGATTAGGGGAGGTATTTGTCAGTCAAATCTGGGAACAGAGGTCATTGTCCAGGGCCACTGCAAGTCCACAAAAACTTGAACCCTTCAAACAAAGGAGTTTGCTTTCTTGTGACTCTTAGCTCTCCTGGTTCCTTTGACTATGCTCCTGTGTGTAATCCCTCCATAGCCACATGGCACATGGCCATGTGGATCCCACACATAATGGATTGATGGACTGTAGCAGGAAAGCTAGCCTGATGCTGGATTGGACTATGCCCTAACATGGAGTGAAAACTCTGGACACTGGCTTTGATTTTAGCCCTATTGATGGCAAAATGGAACTTCTTCCTTGGCAGGAAAAAGGGAAATGGGACCTTGGAAACTCAAGGGTGTAATTCCACAGAAATAAAGCTTTCCACAGTAATACCTCATCTTCCCATGGGAGCCTCTGGAAATTTTTATTCTCACAGCACCTCAAGAACCCCACTTTCGGCAACAACAATGAGAGTCATGGTGACCTTTCTGTTTCTGCTATTTCCTCAAGCTCCTTCAGCTTAAAATATCCGATATGCCAAGGTGCTATGTTTTGAGGTAACAGGTCCTAAACTACATCACTAACATACTAATCTGCCATAAGTTTTCTGTTAAATTAGAATAATTTTCCTCTCTGACGTGGTTAAGAGACAGAGAGAGAGAGACAGAGAGAGAATTGATAACAACTCTCTCTTAACCATTAACTCAATTGTGTTTGTGGGTGACAAAGCAGAAATTCTCACAGGCCTTGGATGCTAATGAGGTGCCAAGAAATGCTGACAGGAGTAATGCATAGTGAGAAGAGTTCCCATCTAATTTCTGAACAAACTTCCCTTAAAAGAGAGAGAGAGAGAAATAAGAAGCAGCTGCAGCTTTACCATCTCATTTGCATAAGTAATAAGAAGGAGTAAACTCTAGGTTAGAACCTGAATAATAAATAGTCACTGTCTCTTGCTCTCTTCTCTCTCTTTCCTGATTCCCTGATCTCTTTTCTATTTTCCCTCCATAGCTCAGAATGCTGTTTCATCCTATTTAAAAACTACCTTCCTCAGCTCCCACTACCAAACTCTCTACATAAAATTGTCTCTGCTATCTCTGGGTTAACACCAAGAAAATAAAAATAATATAAAGAAACTTGTGTCCTACCTGGTTTGGCTCAGTGGGTAGAGTGTTGGCCTGCAAACTGAAGGGTCCCAGGTGATTCCAGGCAAGGGCACATGCTCAGGTTGCAAGCTCTATCTCCTGTAGTGAGTGTGCAGGAGGCAGCCAATCAATGGTTCCCTCTCATCATTGATGTGTCTACTTCTCTCTTCCTTCATATCTGAAATCAATAAAAATATGTGTAAAAGAAAAGAAAGAAACTTGTGTTTACCCTCAGATATTTCAGACAGTATAGGTTCAGATTTTTCACAGAATTATTGTGTTAAGGAACAAAATTCTCCTGAGTAAATTTAAAGATCTAATTGGCTTTATGAAGTTCATAAATGGGGCAACATTACATCTAGCAACTAAGAGGAGGTTTCTAGGGGTTGTACAAGAAGGAAGGCATTATAGGTATTATTATAGTATTAGCAACAGTAAAGAAAGGGTCATTTTTAGGCCAGGAAGATAATGTCAAGAGTTTTATCATGCAAATTGCTTATTCTTCTTCCTATGGTGGGAGCAAGGGTTAGGGGTAGTGAAGAGTGGAGGTTGGAAAAGACTCATCCTAGACTGGTTGATTAAGATTACATATATGGTGAATGTGGAAACTGTAGGGCTTTAGCACAAGTGACACCAATTTAGGAGTGTGTGTGTGTGTGTGTGTGTGTGTGTGTGTATGCGTGTATGTGTGTGTGTGTGTGTGTGTCTATTTTTCCCTTTAATAATGAAAATTATGGTCATGTCATTGGATAGGCTGGTAAATTTTTGATTATTGGGACTCCAGGAAAGCTCATAATTTTCTTTCCTACCCAGTCTTCCTGCACACCCTGCCCATGCACCACACTGTAGATGATAAGTAATTCTAGAACAATTGAAATATAATGTAAGCTACATATGTAATTTTACATTTTCTAATAGACACTTAAAATAATTTTTTTTAAATTTTTTTTATTGTTCAGTTTATTAATTACATTTTTTCCCCTTTTTTATCCCCCTATATCTTCCCTCCACCCTGTACCTATCCCACCCTCCGCCCTCACCTCCCCCTCCCCAATGTCCTCTCCCATTGTTGCAAGATTTTTGTCCAATTTCTTGCTGTACTTCCAACACTTTTCTCCCCAAGAATTGTCCGTCCATTCCCTCTCTATGTCCATGTTTCTGTTATAGTCACCAGTTTATCTTGTTCATCAGCCTATCAGTTCACTTGATTTTTATGTTCATTTGTTGATAGATGTGTATTTGTTGTTCATAATTTATATTTTTACCTTTTTCTTCTTCCTCTTCTTAAAGAATATCTTTCAGCATTTCATATAATACTGGTTTGGTGGTGATGAACTCCTTTAGCTTTTTCTTATCTGCGAAGCACTTTATCTGATCCTCAATTCTGAATGATAGCTTTGCTGGATAGAGTAATCTTGGTTGTAGATTCTTGCTCTTCATTATTTTGAATATTTCTTGCCACTCGCGTCTGCCCTGCATCGTTTCTGTTGAGAAATCCGCTGACATTCGTATGGGTGCTTCCCTGTAGTTAACCAACTGTTTTTCTCTTGCTGCTTTTAATATTCTCTCTTTATCTTCTGCTCTTGGCATTTTAATTACGATGTGTCTTGGTGTGGTCCTCTTTAGATTCCTATATTTTGGGGTTCTGTGTACTTGTTGGGCTTTTAAGTCAGTTTCTTTCACCAGGTGGGGGAAGTTTTCAGTCACTATTTCTTCAAGTAGGTTTTCATTAACTTGCTCTCTCTCTTTTTCTGGCACCCCAATAATTTGGATGTTGGCTTGCTTGAGGTTGTCCCAGAGGCCCCTTACGCTATCTTCAATTATCTGAATTCTTTTTGTTTCTTGCTTTTCCAGCTGAGTGGATTTTGGTTCTTTGTATTTCAAATCTTTGACTTGGTTCTTGTGGCCCTCTGGACTGCTTTTAGGACTTTGTGTAATATTTTTAATTTCAGTCTGTGTATGCTTGATTTCTAGTTGGTCCTTTTTTTTTTATCTGTGAGGGTCTGGTTCGTATCCTCAGAGGTCTTGTTCATTTCCCTGAGGGTCTCATTCATTTCCTTGTATCATTCATCTCCTTGTAATTCTCATTCATTTGCTGGTTGGTCTTGTTTATTTCCTGGTAATTCTCATTAAGTTGATCGGCCTTTTGTAGGAGCCTCTTGAAAAGCCTTATAACCGTGGTTTTGAACTGTATGTCTTGTCGTCTTTTCTCCTCCATTTCTTTCACACCTGATTTCTTTCCATGTCTCTGCATGGTGGCTGCTTTATGTGGTAGATATCCTCAAAGGGACCGTGGCTCAGTCTCCCCAGTTACCTGAGGTGGGTACTCTTACTGCAATGCTTTATGGGTTGTATTCAGTGTTTTTGAATTTAAACCCAGCTTTTTGTTGTTAGCCCTAGGAGGGTTTGACCTCCAGGCCAATTGGCTGTGAAGGGAGACTGTATTCAGGTTGGATGGGCGGAGTCTCTGGGCTTCGCTGCAGCGGCAGCAGCTGGGTCCTATGTGGAGCTCGCGCATGCGGGTCTCTGTTGGATGGGAATGGCTGCAGACCCCTCCAAGAGAAAGCCGCTAGTCTCTTCCCCTTGCCAGACAACTCTGCCTTTCCCCAAATGTGCCTGCACACCAAAAGTCCAGCCCAGGGCTGTAAAATAGATGGTTTCCGGAAGCTGGAGACAAGTTTCCAGGGGGCAAGTCGCGGGTTTGCGCGACCCTTGGGACTAGGAGCCTCTGCCGCGCCCCGCTTAAATCCGGCCGGTCCCTGCTCCAGCCCCAGCCCGCGCGTGCGCGACCAGGGCGGCTCCTAACCTGTTTCCCTTTGAATGGCTGCACTCCCGCAGGTCCTGGGTCTGTGTCCCACCTTTGCTCCTATTAGTGGAGTTTACATTCAGCCAGCTTTCTGGCGATTCTGGGTGCTTGTCTGTTCTGCTGTTATGTTGTAGTTCTTAAATCGTTCCGCGGGGCAGAACTTATAGGTGTTTGCTTATGCCGCCATCTTGGTGTTCCTCCACTTAAAATAATGTTTAAATGTTTTATGGATCTCTAATAAAAAATAAAAAAAGATATCTTAGAATTTTGACCTTTTATATCACAAATTGTGAACTTATTTGGAAATTGGGTATTTAAAGAGGATATCAAGTTAAAGTGAGGTCACTGGAGTGGGCTCTAATCTAGTCTGACTGTTGTCCTTACACAAAGGAGGAATTTGGACACAGAGACAGATGTGCCTAGAAGGGTAATGATGTAAAGACATCAGGGAGAAGACAGCACTCTGCAAGCCAAGGAAAGAGGCCTGGACAGATCTTTCCTTCACAGCCTCTGAAGGAATCAATTCTTTTGACATCTTGATCTTGGACTTCTAGCCTTTAAAACTATTGTACAATAAGTCTTTATTCTTTAAACCACTCAGTTTGTGGTACTTTGGAAGCTCTGAAAAACTAACACACAGTGAAATTTATTTTTTAAGTATATTTTATTCAACCTCCATATATAAAATAATTATCATTCTACATGTAACCCACATAGAAATAGCTTTTATTCTTCCAAACCTGGTATGTTTTAGACACCTACAGCATATCTCCTCAACACATTTCAAGAGCTCAGTAACCATCATTGGGTTGTGGACCCCATAATCAACATCATGGGTCTAAGGAGAGCTGAATCTTGGGGATATAACCCCTTCTTCCAAGTTTCCACTCCTAGAAACTACTGTTGGAAGGCAAATAGGATTTGGAGACTTTAACTTCTTGCCTGAAGATGGCAAATGAAAAATTCTTCCCTTTTTTTCATTAGTGTGGTTCTGCTTATAAAGGGTGCATGTGTTTTTTTAAAAATCTGGCAGTGGGGTGCATTTCCTAATTGGGAAAATTGGGCATTTCAGTGTAATTACTTTAATCATATAAATGCAGACTTTATAAGTGACTTACCATAGAAACTGAGAAAAAGACCTCATGTCCTTCCAACTAAAAATATGAGTCTCCATATAAATATGCACAACCATATGACAAATGGCTTCTGGGACACAGTGCTACATTTTATTTCTTTTAAGGAAGCCAATATGGTGAATCTTGAGCAGTATTTGAAAGTCTGAATTTCTTATCTGTATGCCTGCCTTTAGCCTCCTGGTCAGTGTCGTCTTTGTTGGGTCAGTCCATCACCTCTGACTTTTCTATTTGTTGAATGATGATGGGGAAAAGGGGCAGAGAGAGAAGACATTTCTTATATTTGTCATCTGCTTTTGTAACCAGACAATCAAGAGGTCCAGGCTGCCTGTCACTTCTTGAGCCAATTGAGCAGTCTCCAGTAATGCTGGCAGTATGGGAGAACAGCAGGTTATCCACAAAAAATCTACTCTGCACCCCACCATAAGCCAGCTACTTGTATTGGGTAAAAGGACAAAGATTACATGGGAAAGTAGGGATTTCAGGCATGGGAAAGCAAGCTTGGGATAGTCATTACAGGTTAGGAGTTATGGGGACTGGAGAGGCAGTCACAGAAGGCAGGTGCCTCAGGGTGTCCTAGGACCAGATTTCAGGTAATAGGGGCTGGGGATTGTAAATAGACTGTGCCCTCAGGACTAGATTGTTTCAGCCACCAGGTTGTAAATCTTTCCATAATGATAGGCAGTTTCTGGGACAATAATATGGATGGCATTTCAATGCTAGCTCCGATGTCCCAGGGCAACAATTCCCAGCCAGGTTGGAATGTGCTTTCTCTTATCAGAACAGAACCATCATGGTTAACAGAGCATGCCTAATATTTCTTAAAATTTCAGATAGTTTCCAATATTCTACTTCTGCCCCTAACACTTTCTTCCTATATCTTAAAAACAAACACAGATAAATTAATATGGTTGATATTTTGGAATATTGTCTCCAAGAAAAATACATACTAGATGGTGTCAAAGTAAGAAACATCTAAACCTGTGGAGAATTTTTATGAGTTTATTTGAGCTAAACTTAAAACATTTGTCTCAACAGTTTGAGAAAATGCTCTGGATAATGGCAGTTTTGCAGCTTATTTTACACAATCAAATCGAAGGACGTAGGAAAAGGAGGATAGCATGGAATCTGTTGATGCTAGATTAAGGGGGCAGGAGAGAGAAAACCAGTGAAATCTCTGGGATGCAATAAAAAGTAAAACAAAGAAACACATACTTCTTTTACATTGATGGGTACAGGATAGTTAATAATTAATATTTATAGCCCAGAGAGATGGTATTCTGGAAACAAGATAGCAATGAGGGGTTTTATAATTTCCAGCTCTGTTGGGAGGTTGTATCTTGAGGGATCTTGAAAAGGTATGTTCTATTAGTTGCGAAAAGACAATGAACAGGCTCACCTAAGTTAAAAATTGACCTTCGTCAGGGAAGCTATAGGCCTAAGACATGGTTACCACCCATGACCACTTTTAGTTAGCAATTTTTATGTTTAGACCACCCTACATAATTACTTTTAGTCTCTGAGTTTGTAGAGCTGGCCACGCTGACCTCCCCTGAGCTTGTCAGGTTTAGTATGCGATCCTTTTTTTTTTTTTTTTTGTCTACAATAGGATGTAATATTGAGATTTATTGTAAGAAATTCCTTTGACTTTCATTCCATTTCTGGTATACAGAACTCCTAAAACCCTTAGAATTTCCTAAATGATAAGAGGAATTCAAGGTATCTTTTGTTATGTTAATGAGATGACTTTTGTATCCTACCTGAGGATGGGGTCTGCTTGCCAGAACTAACCAGGTGGTTAGGGAACTTTTAACCCCAGCCTTTAACCTTTGACCTCCAAAGAGGGGATATGGCCTAGAGGTTGAATCAATCATCAAAGGTCAATGATTTATTCAGCTCTGTCTGTGTAATGAAACCTCCATAAAATGTCAAAAGCAAGGGCTTCGAAGAGCTTCCAGAGAGGAGAACTAGAATTCTTCCATGCACACAATGTCAAGTCCCAAGCTTCAAGAAGACCTTGTTTAGGATCTTGTTGATGTAAAAAGTTCCAAACCTGTAGAGGGTTTTTATGGTTTATTTGAGCAAAATTGATGACAATTACCAGGAAACAAAATCTCAATGGACTGTGAAAATGCTCTGGAAAATAGTAGTTTTACCTCTTTTTTATACATCAGAATCAAAGGGGAAGACATAAGAGGGTTACATAAAATCCACTGGTGACAGATTAGGAAGTCAGGAGAAAGCAAAGCAGGGAAATCTTTAACTGGATGAAAAGTAAAATGAATGGACACAGACTTCTTTCACATAGGTGGGTACAGGATAGTTAACTATTAGTATTTACAGCACAGAGAGATGGTTTTTGGGAGAACAAGAGAACAGTGAAGTGAAGGATTTTGTGGTCTACTGCTCTGATGGGAGATTGTGCCCTGGGCAGTCTAGAAAATAAGCCAATTACTCTTATAGTCCAAAGGTATGTTTTTGTAAATACATAAAGACAATATACACATTCAGTGAAGTTAAAAATTGACCTTTGTCCCAGTAGACACTGGCCTGGGACTTTACTACTTTCTATGACTTATTTTAGTTAGGAAGTTTTAATTTCAGACCATTCTATGTGGTTATTTAGGTCTCTGAGTGTATAAGGTCCACCATGCAGGCCTCCCCTAAAGCTTGTTAGGTTTAGTATGTGGTCCCTTTTTTGTTCACAGGACCTTGCCCTAAGCATCTCTTCATCTGGCTATTGATATATATCTTTTAATATCCTTTGTAATAAACTATTAATATTGTGAGTAAATGAATTTTCTAAGTTCTTTGAGCTGCTCTAGCAAATTAACTAAACCCAAGGTGGGGGTTATTGGAGTCTTTGATTTACAGCCAGTTGGTCAGAAGCACAAGTGACAAACTGGACTTATGATTGGACTCTGAGGTGTGTGTGTGTGTGGGGGGGGGGGGGGGGGGCAGGGAGTCTTGTGGGATTGAGTCCTTAACCTGTGGAATCTGGTGTCCTCTCCAGGTAGATAGTGTCAGAATTGAATTGAATTGTAGGATGCCAACTTGGTATCCAAAAACTGCTTGATGTTATGGGTAACAATACTACCATGCCAAACACACACATTAGAATCGGGTGCAGAATCATTATGATACAACTGGCAAAACTAATAAATAGCCATGTTTTCCAAGTTGTGGTCTAGAAGAGAGAAGTTGAATTCCACGTAATTGTGTGAAGAATATGAGAATTACTAGAGGCCTGGTGCACAAATTCATACATGGGTGGGGTCCAGCCAGCCCGCCCCAATTGGGGCTGATTGGGCCAGGTTGACTGGGGGAAGGGGATGCAGGAGGTGGGCCAGTCGGCCCTGCCCTGACCAGGGTGGGGGGACCTATCAGGGTCAAAGCAACTGGTCATTCCAGAGCTTCAGTCACTTGGCTTTTATATATATATATATATATATATATATATATATATATATATATATACACACACACACACACACACACACACACACACACTAGAGGCCTGGTGCACAAAATTCATGCATGGGAAGGGGGAAGGGGTGAGTGTCCCTAAACCCAGCCTGCATCCTCTCCAATCTGGGACCCCTGGAGGGATGTCGGACTGCCCATTTAGGCCCGATCCCACTAGGATCGGGCCTAAATGGGCAGTCGGGCATCCTTCTCACAATCCAGGACTGCTGGCTTCAAACTGCTCACCTGCCTGCCTCCCTGATTGCCCTTAACCACTTCTGCCTGCCAGCCTGATCACCCCCTAACCACTATTCTGCCAGCCTAATTGATGTCTAACTACTCTTCTGCCACCTTGTTTGCCCCCAACTTCCCTCCTCTGCCAGCCTAGTCACTCCTAACTGCTCTCTCCTACAGGATTGATCTCCCCCAACTGCCCTCCCTTACAGGCCTGGTCCCTCCCCTGCTGACCTGATGGCCCACAACTGCTCTTCCTTGCAGGCCTGGAACCTCCTACTGTCCTCCCCTGCTGATCATCTTGTGGTGGCCATCTTGTGTCCACATGGGAGCAGGATCTTTGACCACATGGGGCAAGCCCTCTTGTGTGTTGGAGTGATGGTCAATATTCTTTTATTAGATAGGATAAAGGTCTGGTGCATGGGTGGGGACCAGCTGGTTTGCCCTGAAGTGTGTCATGAATCAGGGTGGGGTTTCCCTTGGGGTGAGGGGCAGCCTGGGCGAGGGGCCTATGGTGGTTTGCAGGAAGGCCATGCCCCCCAGTGCCATAAGCAGAGGCCCTGGGATCTGGCATTACTTTATGTTCTACAATTGAAACTTTGTAGCCTGGAGCAGAGCCAAGCCTTCTGCTCTCTCCATGGCAACAGCCATTTCTGTTTGAAACTTTGTAACCTGGAGTGGAGGCCTAGGCTAGGGCTGCAGAAGTTTTGCGTCCTCCAATGCCCCGGCAACCCTAGCTTCTTCTCTCTCCAGCTCCGTGGCTGTCACCATTTCTGTTGGGATTACATATCTTTTATAATTGAAACTTTGTAGCATTGAGTGGAGGCCTAGGCTGGCAACGGCAGGTGGAAAGCTTGGCTTCCTTCATTGCCGGGGAAACCCAAGCCTCACTCCTGCTCTCAGTGGTGGCAACCATCTTGGTTCGGGTTTATTTGCATAATTTGCTCCTGATTGGCTGGTGGGCATAGCTTGTTCGGAGGTATGGTCAATTTGCATATTACTCTTTTATTAGATCAGACTAGTAGATAAAACTTTGTTGAGGAAGAAGCTGAGATCAGCACTGACCTGATTCCTGGAGGGTTATAGGTGTTAGTCCTGCATCTTCCACAGCCCTCCATTCATGTTTCTATTTCCTTCTTACTTTGTGATCTATAGTGTGGTCTCATGCATTCCCATGGCTTCACATGTTGTACATAATTCACCTGGAAACTCCTAAACCTTTCTCTGGTCTGGATCAGGCTAGCACCCTCTATCCTGGTGTATACTGGACTCCTCACTCTAGGTCTCCAGCAGGACAAACTCTACAGAGCAATAGCCCAACTCTTCCTCCTTCTGGCTTCCCTTTTTTATTGTTACTGATTAGTTATTATTTTTATTGATTTTAGAGAGAAGATGGGAAAGGCAAAGAGAGATAAAAACATCAGTGATGGCAGAGAATCATTGAATGGCTGCCTCCTGCACATCCCCTATTGCAGATTGAGCCCACAACCCATGCATGTGCCATGATGGGGAATCAAACCATGACTTCCTGGTTCATAGGTGTATGCTCAACCACTGAGCAACACTGGCCCAGATTTGGCTTCCCTTTTTTTTGCTGGAAAGCCAGTAATATTAGTGACTCCTTCCTCTTCTTTATTTCCCATCTTCAGTCAGCTTCTAGTCGTGTGGATGCTATTGCTGGAATCTCTAGTTCTCTTCAGTCATTACTAACTCCCCCAACTTCAGCTCAGCCTGCTGGCATTTCTCACCTGGATCACACACGAGCTTCAACATAGATCTCCAGTCAATGTTTTTCACCCTTTTCAATTTGTTCTCCAAGCTCCAGTCAGAAGGATTTATCAGAGACAGATGTGATTAAGTAGCTTCCTGTTCCCATCCTTTAATAGTACATATGTTTCTTCTTGATATGGCTTCTGACTAATTCTCTGGTGGCCCTATCCCTTTCCTCTTCTTGTCTGATGCTATATCAGTGAATCTTAAACTGAGATGCTGGTTGAGCAGCGTAAGCATCACCTAGAACCGTGGTCGGCAAACTTCGGCTCACGAGCCTACACACAGCTCTTTGGCCCCTTGAGTGTGGCTCTTCCACAAAATACCACAGCCTGGGTGAGTCTATTTTGAAGAAGTGGTGTTAGAAGAAGTTTAATTTTAAAAAATTTGGCTCTCAAAAGAAATTGCACTTGTTGAGAACACCAAGATGGCGGCATAGGCAAACACCTATTGTTCTGCCCTGCGCAACGATTTAAGAACTACAACATAACGGCAGAACAGACAAGCACCCAGAATCGCCAGAAAGCTGGCTGAATGAAAACTCCACTAATAAGAGCAGAGGTGGGACACTGAGACTCAGGAGCTGCGGGAGCACAGCCTTTCAGACGGAAACAGGTTAGGAGCCGCCCTGGTCGTGCGCGCGTGGGCTGGGGCTGGTGCAGCGACCCGGCTGGATTTCTCCAATGGAGAAGGGCGGAGGCATCCCACTGCCCAGATTCCCCAGTGCCAGGCAAGGTCCGAGATCTGGGGTACGAGGAGAAGTCCCCCTGCACAGATTCCCCAGAGCCGGGCAAGGTCCGAGGTCCGGGGGACGCACCCTGGAAGCGGGGCACGGCAGAGGCTACTAGTCGCAAGGGTCGCACAAACCCGCGACTTGCCTCCTGGAAACTTGTCTCTGGTTCCGGATACCATCTATTTTACAGCCCTGGGCTAGACTTTTGGTGTGCAGGCACATTTGGGGAAAGGCAGAGTTGTCTGACAAGGGGAAGAGACTAGCGGCTTTCTCATGGAGGTGTCTGCAGCCATTCCCATCCAACAGAGACCCGCGCAGGCATGCGCACACGCGAGCGGCGCATAGGACGCAGCTGATGCTGCCGCTGCCGCGCAGCTCAGAGACTCCACCCATCCAACCTGAACACAGTCTCCCGTCACAGCCAATTGGCCTGGAGGTCAAACAACAGGGCTAACAACAACAAGCTGAGTTTAAATTCAAAAATACTGAATATAACCCATAAAGGATTGCAGTAAGAGTACCCACCTCAGGTAACTGGGGAGGCTGAGCCACTGTCCCTTTGAGGATATCCACCACATAAAGCAGCCACCATGCAGAGACATGGAAAGAAATCAGGTGTGAAAGACATGGAGGAGAAAAGACGACAAGACATAGAGTTCAAAACCACAGTTATAAGGCTATTCAAGAGGCTCCTACAAAAGGCCGATCAACTTGATGAGAACTACCAAGAAATAAACAAGACCAACCAGGAAATGAATGAGAATTACAAGGAAATGAATGATACTTACAAGGAAATGAATGAGACCCTCAGGGAAATGAACAAGACCTCTGAGGATACGAACCAGATCCTCACAGATAAAAAAAAGGACCAACTAGAAATCAAGCATACACAGACTGAAATTAAAAATATTACACAAAGTCCTAAAAGCAGTCCAGAGGGCCACAAGAACCAAGTCAAAGATTTGAAATACAAAGAACCAAAATCCACTCAGCTGGAAAAGCAAGAAACAAAAAGAATTCAGATAATTGAAGATAGCGTAAGGGGCCTCTGGGACAACCTCAAGCAAGCCAACATCCAAATTATTGGGGTGCCAGAAAAAGAGAGAGAGCAAGTTAATGAAAACCTACTTGAAGAAATAGTGACTGAAAACTTCCCCCACCTGGTGAAAGAAACTGACTTAAAAGCCCAAGAAGTACACAGAACCCCAAAATATAGGAATCTAAAGAGGACCACACCAAGACATATCATAATTAAAATGCCAAGAGCAAAAGATAAAGAGAGAATATTAAAAGCAGCAAGAGAAAAACAGTTGGTTACCTACAGGGAAGCACCCGTACGATTGTCAGCAGATTTCTCAGCAGAAACAATGCAGGCCAGACGCGAGTGGCAAGAAATATTCAAAATAATGAATAGCAAGAATCTACAACCAAGATTACTCTATCCAGCAAAGCTATCATTCAGAATTGAGGATCAGATAAAGTGCTTTGCAGATAAGAAAAAGCTAAAGGAGTTCATCACCACCAAACCAGTATTATATGAAATGCTGAAAGATATTCTTTAAGAAGAGGAAGAAGAAAAAGGTAAAAATATAAATTATGAACAACAAATACACATCTATCAACAAATGAACATAAAAATCAAGTGAACTGATAGGCTGATGAACAAGATAAACTGGTGACTATAACAGAAACATGGACATAGAGAGGGAATGGACTGACAATTCTTGGGGAGAAAAGTGTTGTTGGAAGTACAGCAAGAGATTGGACAAAAATCTTGCAACAATGGGAGAGGACATTGGGGAGGGGGAGATGAAGGTGGAGGGTGGGATAGGTATAGGGTGGAGGGAAGATATAGGGGGATAAAAAAAGGGGAAACAATGTAATTAATAAACTGAACAATAAAGAAAAAAAATAAATTTCACTTGTTGTACTGTTGATATTTGGTTCTGTTGACTAAGGAATTTGCCAACCACTGTCTTAGAAACTTGCTAGAAATATAAATTCCAAAGCCTACCCAGGACCTACTGAATCAGAAACTTTTGTCCTGGATCTTACCCTATATAATAAAGAAGCAATATGCAAATTGACCATCACTCCAACACAAGATGGCCACCCTTATGTGGAACAAGATGGCCACCATGAGATAGCCAGCAGATAAGGGCAGTTGCGGGTGATCAGGCCAGCAGAGGAGGGTAGTTAGGGGTGACCAGTCCAGCAGAGGAGGGCAGTTGGGGGCAACCAGACCTGCAGGAAAGGGAATTTGGGGGGGCAGGACTGGGCGAGGGCAGGACAGGCTGGCAGGCAGGCGAACAGTTGGGAGCCAGTAGTCCATGATTGTGAGAAGGATCCCAGACTGCCCATTTAGGCCCAGGCCTGGTGGACATCCTTCAATGAGTCCCAGATTGGAGAGGGTGCAGGCTGGGCTGAGGGACACCCACCCCCATGCACGATTTTCATGCACTGGGCCTCTGGTGTTTAATAAGCTTCCAGGGGATTATGATGCAGCTCAAATTTAAGAACTCCATTCAATATCAAGACTGAGTAGAAAACATACTCAGTTACTCAAATAAACAAACAAACCAACAAAACAAAAACAAACCAGAACTTAGAAAGGAGAGACATTATTCTAAAGTCTTATTGCAAGGGGTGGGGAGGGGTTATTACAATAGAGAGGGTGATGTCTCCATAGATCAGCAAGCATCTCAAATATTAAGCAAAAAGGATTTTTCTTTAAAAGGAAAAGTGAACTAGGCCAGAAAGAATCTGAAGTGAGAAAATGAGATGGAGTGTGACATTAAAGGACAGCAGAATGCTTCACCTTGAAGCCATCTATTATTTGGGGGAGGGGAGAGGGGCAGAGAGGAGCCATGAAGGAGAGGATGTGTGCTAATCAAGGTTAAAGATGGGTCAAAATTCTGGGCCCTGGGGAAAGGAGAGAATCCTAATCATAATTTAGTTACTAGCATTTGGTTCTGGTTGATTAGAGGGATAAGCAGTTTAGCCAATCATGAGGCAAAAAATGGGAATTTGGAGGATCTGTGTCTGGCCTATCCTAGGAAACCAAAGAGGATATCATGGGTCTTATGGAGATGGATGGTTCTTTGCAATAGGTGATTCTGAAAGACAAAATGTTGCGGGGAGGGTGGGAGAAGCGGGGGAGGAGTAGGGGATGAGAGGGGTGAGGGGATTGGTTTTCTGTTTTCTCGGAGCATGGGCCATGGTAAAATCCTGCTGTGTCTACTCTGAACTTGCACTCTTCCTGTTGGGAGCACTCCTGTCCAGTTCTGCTCATCTACCCTTATAGGTCCATCAGTTCCTGGTGGCATCTTACTGAATCTTTTCTTCCATGCCAGCCTCCACAGATGTCATCTCCACTCTAAATCTCAGTCTTGACACAGTGCCTGGCACCCAGCTGGAGTCAATATATATTTAACAACTGAAAAAAAAGTAGAGAAGTTTCTTGAAAGATATATGAACTTAAGAACCAACAGTGCATCGATAATAAACCCTCAAAAATGTTCCCCCTCTGTCTATAGTGAGAAAGCAGTCAGAAGTTTCCCACCCCCCAATTCCCCTGTTCCAGAGCTCCTCAACACTGCTCTTAAAACAGCTTCCATTTTATCAACCCCACAGGAGTTCCCTTTATCCAAGTTCAGCTGCTTGGTGGATATTTAAAACATTTTCTATTGTGTTCTTCAGGGTGGGGATAGAGGTGTTACAGCTTTCTAATGTGCTACCAGGTTGTGGATAAAGAATTTAACAGCCAGTGGGAGAGCCAATTAGAGTCAATTATAACGTAATTGAACTGCCTTGTGTTCCTTGTCTGTACTGAACTTCTTTTTGGAAGGAAGATTGTGTTTCTGTTCAAGTAATGATAGGGGCAAATCACACATCCATAGGTTCACAGGAAATGCCTCTGACCCTAGATCTGGGAATAGAGTTTTATGGAAGCTATAACCTTTTAGATCAGGGTGAGCAAAGCTCAGCTCAGCTGCTATTTTGAAAAGGCAGGGGAAACATTGCCTTTCCTATTTCTTTCCCTTTTTGTTGTTTCGTAAAATAATATAACTACTAAATATTTATGAAGAATTAGGGCATATAACAGTCAGTCTCTGAGAATTTAGCAAGACACATTTCCCTTCAGTTTCTCTATTGTTGGATGTTGAAGGTTGTAAACCATAAGAGGACCAACTCTGTACTTTTCCACCAACTATTCCCTGGAAACTAGTCTTTGGACCATTGGTGATGGGAGCCAATGATTTCCCCTTTCTTACTATACCAAACCATCACCATTATCAGTCTTGAGATGTAGCTTATATGAATTTCCAAAGGCTTGGTTCCATGATTGCATAACCAGTTTCCCTAGTGGCAGCCACCCCCATACCCCAGCATCCTCCTATTGGCTCTCCATCCTCCCCTTTTCCATTCTTCTTGATTCTTTCTTCTCTTCCCTGGGGTTATATACTCTAATAAAATCATATGCTATATACCTTCAACCTCACCTTGAAGCCTTCTGATGAACTAAGGATAGGACAAATTATGTTTGTGAAAAATAGAAAAGAGAGCAGGTTTTGATTGATTTGCACATTTCTCATTTTTTAGTAAACCACTTAATGTCTGAGAGCCCATGGCAGTGGGCTCCCAAAGTGATAGAAGGAAAGTACTTGGTAATTTAAACATTATGCTGTTTGAATGCTTACCAGTTCCCTTGACCAGTGATCAATCTGCTATGTGCCTTTCTTAGCATCACTCAACTTCCCACACTGTGGTTCTAAGAAATCTAACTATACATCTCATTATTTAATACTAGAGGCCTGGTGCATGGATTTGTGTGTGTGTGTGTGTGTGTGTGTGTGTGTGTGTGTGTGTAGGGGGGGGGGATCCCTCAGCCTGGCCTGTACCCTCTTGCTATCTGGGACCCTCAGGGTATATAGCAGGATGCCAAGCAGCAGATGACCAGGGGGGAGCCAGAGCCTGTGCCATGCCACTTGCACTCATCTGGGCCAATGTACCCACTACCACTGCTGGCTGCTCAGTTGTGCTGCCGTGGAGTCTGGAGAGGCTCCCACTGCTGCAGCTGCGCTTGCCACCCATGACCCAGGCTTCTGGCTAAGGGGGCAGCTCCTGTGTTGAGCATCTGTCCCCTGGTGGTCAGTGTACCTCATAGTGACTGGTAAACTGGTCATTCTGATTGTTCCAGTCGTTTGGTCATAATGGTCACTTAGGCATATATATATATATATATATAATAATATGTAACAATATATGTTATTATGTATGAATCAAATCATTGAGCATGAAAGCCTCTCCTGAAACTCAGTAAGTTGGACTTTCCCCGGGTGACAACCAAACTCTGGTATCTCTTGCACAAGGCCTCTAACATGCAGGGAGCATTGGGGTAACTGAGAAGATGTGGACCTCCTTTAGTGATCTTTGTTCAAAGGTCTTTCTCTCTGGATTGGAAGCAGTTGGTCTCTGTCTCATGCTGTTTAGGCCAGTGGTCGGCAAACTGCGGCTCACAAGCCACATGCGGCTCGCAAGCCACAGTTTGCCCTCTGTTGTGATTAAGCCCCTATCCCAGTGGTCGGCAACTCATTAACCAACAGAGCAGCAAACCGCATATGGCTCGCGAGCCGCAATTTGCCAAACACTGGTTTAGGCATAAGACAACTTAAAAATTATTGTAGATTCTCAGATTGCTAATTCTAAGTATTTCAAACCCACACACAAAACATAGGCCACATGCAGTTATGAATCATTACATATTTTAACCACTTTTCAAATATGTTGCTTACAATTTCCTTAAGGTAAAAATCTAGCCCTTTTCTGCTCATAGAATGCACCTCCAAAGGTGGTATCAATGTCAATTGGGAGCTTATTAGAATGAACATTCTTGGGCCCTATCCTCAATCTACTGAGTCAGAAACTAAGGGTTAGGGTCTGGGAATCTGGGTGGTAGCTACTTGTCCAGATAACGTGACAGTGTGATGTGTGAGAACCAGTGTCCTATACAAAGGAATCAAGCATGAGGCAGTGGTCCTAAAACGGCTGAACATCAAAGTGGCTTGGGATGTCTTTAAAACAATTAGTGATATTTTAAAAATACTAATACCTGGATTCCAGATCCCCCAACTGTGGTTTAATTGATCTGGGTCATAGCATGCACTCTGGGATTGTTATGAACTCCCCAGATGAGTATAACGTGCAGGCAGATTTGAGAAACACTGATGTAAAGGCAGTATCGAGCAAATTCCAGAGCTGGACTCACCAACAGGCTGGTCCTCAAAACTGGCCCCTGGAAGCCCTGCCAGGCAGTTCCTCTTGAGCTGTATCCTTTTCATCCTCCCTGTCCCCATGTCCTCCAGGTCATTACTACTAATACCACATTTTTATCTCATTCCTTTACTCTTTCATGATCTCAAGGAATGCAAACTGCATCACCAGGAGTTAAGCAAATGCATGTTCTTTAATTCATGATTTGCTATTGATTTGAAGTCCCAGAATTATTGAAGTTATATGTTATCTTGCAAGTTTTTCTTCAGTAGAGATGCAAATTATTTCCAATAAGTTGGAAAGATCATCTCAAAGGTTGTGGTTTATCCCACTGTTAAACATTAACTAGCTTTATATCTATCCCAGCAATATATCCCTAACCTGCCTTTATTAACTTCCTTATAAATACTTATCTTTTCAAATGTTCTTTGGACTGGTTTTAACACCTTATTGTTTCTCTCATTAGTTAATGAGTTGAATAAATCTTTGACCCATGTTCATTGTATATTTGTCTGTGCATTATGATGCTATCTTTTCAAAATTATTTTTTTAATATTGGGATGGAAGTTTTCATCAACTACACAGAAAAATAAAGTTTATTTGATTTTGAGAAATAAAAAGGGCATTTAAACTGCTGTTGGGAACAGCAATTCACAGCCTCTGCAATACTCTCAAATTCTAAGAAAAAACATGTTCTTTTGGGGGAAGGAAGGAAATAAATCCACCAGTAGCTGCCTCACTTCTTTCTGTGCACTTGCAGACACCTGACCTCTGGTCTCCAGGTTGGAGAGAATAATACTCAACTACCAGGTGTGGTAGTGATGGCAGCAATGCTAAAACATTGAGACTGCAGACAAAGATTCATTCTGAGAGCAAGGGATACAGGTCAGAACCCTTGTAACACATGCTTTGCTGAGAAATATCTCAGATTGAGCATTCACGGATATGATGGAATTCCAACACAATCCTCAAACACTGTTCACGTATGATTTAATTTGGTTCTTAACATATAGAGTGTAATGCAATTAAATATGTTTAATCTAGTAAATTAAATTTATGTATAAATATGCATGTCATTTATCATGTATAGCTTATTTATTTTATTTGTTATATATCAATGTACAGACACATGTATATGTACATATACATATGGAAGGGTTATGGTAAGTTTGACTTTATGCTATTTTTCATCCTCATATTTACTTTAGAATATGAAGGGACAGGCTTGGGTTACATGCCCATCCCTAAACCAATTGCTATGGCTCTGGAAGGGAATAAATACACTAATTTATCTATTAAATACAATAGGTATCTTTTGAGTTATATATTGCTATATTATTACTCACCCCAAAACTTTGTGGCATAAACAACAATCTTTGTATTTCCTTATGAGTCTGCAGTCTGGGCTTGGCTGGGTGGTTCTTCTGTTGGTCTCACTTGAATGAGTCTTTCATGAAGCTGTGGATATTTTGAAGCTAAACTCGGGGATCCAGGAGGACTTTACTCATAAATCTGGTATCTCAGTGTCCTCATCATGGTTCCTCTTTTCACACAGTCTCATCATACAATGGTCTAGTCCAAGCTTTATTTTGGCATGGCAAATTATTCAAACAGTGAGTATATCAAGAAGCAAGGTCATAGCTTCATGATTATGGCTTGTCACAAGGCTTGTACTTAGTGCTGGAGGTGAGTGCACAATAGTCAGAAGGCCAGGAAGTTTCACTGGATGTTACCAAAGTACTGAAATTAAACTGAAACATGTGGTTTTTCTCTGAGTAGGATGCAATGATAGCTTCCTTCCTGGGTCCTTGTCCAGGTGGATTCGAAGAATGAAGCCACAAACAAAGGTGGTATAGGAAAAGGTGGAAATTTACAGGTAAATAAGCAGAATCCCACGTGGGGAGTGGGAGAGAGCCACTGAGTCCCTCTTTCCTAAGGTTTATAAAGGCTGCAGTTCTTTGTGTCCTGATATCCCCCCTGATTGGTCGCTATAGCAGCTACAGAGCTGAAACCCACGTGAGGGCGTCCTCCTTTTCTCACTTTTGTCTTTCTACTTCCTGTGGCTTTTCCCTTATCTTCTGTGAATGGGTCTCTTCCTCTCCCTTTAGACTGTGGTGCCTTTAGTTCTTTGTGAATATATGTCTTTTGGCAGCTTCCAGCCCCCCAGCTTTGCAGTACTCCCCCATGGACTCCCTAATTCCCCAAACTTCCCAAACCTGCCTATTTTACCCCTAAAAACTCCTTTCAGTACAATCTACTCTAAGTGGTCCTAACTCAATCAGTAACTTTCAAAATATATTCTTTGGGATCACTGGAGTTCCAAACAACCCTTCAAAGTGAAGTGGTGAAGCCTCACTTAGCAATAAGAATTGCACTTACAAATATATGGCATTAACAGTTAGATTTCTATTGAGGAAAGTGTTCACAGCTAAGTTTTTAAAATCACTGAACTGTATCATCCCTTGCAAGTTAAACATTTTATATTTTATGACTCCAGGAGTTCCTGGGCACTTAGTGATCGTCCTTGGATGATAGCACATATTCTTATCTACTTCCCTGGCTAACTGCCAAGATGAATGCTATAATGTCTCCACATTGCTTAGAGGTCTTCAACAGACACACTGAATGCATCCATTGAAATTTAATTCCTTTTCTGCATCACATCCTGCATAGGAAATACCTCCATCATTTAGAAAGTTAATATCCATAATTATGAGCACTTATGAATTTAGAGGCAGGTGTTAATGTTAAATAAATCAGTAGTGTGAACTTATATGCATCTGAAATGTTCTGTCCTGTGCATGTGACTATGGTATCACTGTTTCAGTCAATAGCACATGCTCTATTTTTAAAGTTGTAAGTGTTTTGCCAATAATAACAGTGACAGCTATCAATCATGGAATACTGATCCTTTATCATGTTCCAGGCACTGCACTAAGTGCTTTTCATTTTATCCTTTTAATTTTTTTTAAATACATTTTATTGATTTTTTTTTTACAGAGAGGAAGAGAAAGGAATAGAGAGTTAGAAACCTCGATGAGAAAGAAACATTGATCAGCTGCCTCCTGCATGCCCCCCCGACCCCCCCACTGGGGATGTGCCCATAACCAAGGTACATGCCCTTGACCAGAATTGAACCTGGGACTCTTGAGTCCACACGCTCTATCCACTGAGCCAAACCGGTTAGGCTTACCCTTTTAATCTTTACAAAGCCCATACAAAATTATTATTATTTCCATTGAATGAACAAAGAAGGAAACTGAGGCTTAGCAATTGATCCAAATCCATACAGCTTAGGAGTTAGTGACAGAGCTGGCTTAGGAACCTAGAACCTTCAAGTCACAAAACCAGTTCTCTTCTCCACCATAATACTGTCCTCCCACACCTTAGCCATTCTTCTTATGATCAAGTAGCTAATTGAAAATGCAGAGTTTCGCCCTGGGTGGTTTGATAGAGTGTCAGCCCTCAGACTGAAGGGTCCTGGGTTTGAGTCCAATCAAGAACATGTACGTAGGCTGCAGGCTTGATCCTGGGACATAAGTGGGAGGCAACCAATTGATGTTTCTCTCTCACATTGATTGTCTCTCTGTCTCTTCCCCTTCCTCCCACTCTCTCTAAAAAGCAATGGGAAAATATCCTCAGGTGAGGATTAAGAAACAAACGAAAAAGGTGGTGTTTCAGTGTACAGCAAAGAAATAGACCTATCTGAATAAGGCATACTCTTTAGCTATTGCTCACAGCATTGGTTCTCAATCTTGGTTGCATGCTGCAATAATCCAGGGAGCTTATAATACATGTTGATACCTGGGTCCCATCCTCTTTAGTCCAGATTGAAATTGATCATAGTACAACATGAGGATAGTACTGGGCTTTTTAAAAGCTTCCTTGGTAGTTATCACTCTGCAGCTAGGATTAATAAAACTGACCTAGAGGAACTGGCTGGTCTCTTAGTGCCTCCAAGAGCCACTTACTTGCAGGACCCTGACTGCTTCATGTCATTGCAGATAACTTCCTTATTTCCTAAGAAAACAGCTATCTGACATTACCTGAGGGGTCCTGGATTGTGAGAGGACACAGGCCAGACTGAGGGACCCCCACTGGTATATGATCAGGGCTGGAGAGGAACCATGGGAGGGCTCCAAATGCATGTATGGCCCGTCTTGCCCAGTCTCCAATTGGCAGGACCCCAGCACCAAGAAATCCTGATGGTTGGAACGTCTGCCCCTGGCAGTCAGTGCATGTCATAGTGACTGGTCGAATGGTCGAACAAATGATTGGACACTTGGCATAGTAGGCTTTTATTACATAGGATTACTTTATTACATATAATTATATAATATATATTATTGGTTATGGGCTTATACCTTATTTCCCTAAAAATAAGACAGTGTCTTATATTAATTTTTGCTCCCAAAGATGTGCTAGGTCTTATTTTCAGGGGATGTCTTATTTTTCCATGAAGAAGAATACAGTACACATTTATTGTTGAACAACAAAAAAAAAGGAAATTTATTACCTGTATATGGTATGGTAGTAGTTGTCATCACAAACCAGCATAACTAGACAAACTGTGAATCTTACAGTATCAAGAATTTCTTGTTACTACCATTATTTCCATGTAAAAAAATCTATGGTACATTTACTGATACTGATATTTACCGGTATGAACACAAAGTAAGATTTATTCAATGACAGTCATGTCATCATCTTCTGGAACATCATCATAACAATCCAAAGCCTGAATTTCCTAGTTAATTTCTTGTGACACCGTTTCTTTCCAAATCAGTGGACCAAATCTCTCATGTTTAGCAATAACACTGTCCTTAAATGAGTACTTCTTGTCAAGGTAGCCTGCTCATAGTGCATTTGCAATGCAACTGTCAGTGATTTTCTCCCATGAATTCTTCACGCAAGTCTCAACCTCTTGCAGTTTAAGTTTCACAAAGTTTCCACACTGATTTCTCTCCATTCTATGTTCAATGTGGTCATTAATTTCCATGCGCAAATTGTCCTTGAATGGCTTGTTTATTGCAATATCAAGAGTCTGGAGATAGGCCGTCATTCTTGCAGGAATCATTATTTGATCTATTTTTCTTTTGTGAAGAAATTTCTTCGTGTCTTTAGCACGTTAAGTGCTGGCTGCATCCCAGACTAGCAAAACCTCTTTGGCTCCCTCGCATAACAAGCAGCAGCATTAAATTGATCTACTTCCTTATAACTGCTTGTGTGGCCCAGGATTTTTCAGTTTCAAGAATAAAAATATTATCAAGGAGGTCTTATTTTCAGGGGGGATGCCTTATATTACAGCGAGAGGCAAAACTGTAAGTAGGTCTTATTTTCAAGGGGTTGTCTTACTTTCGGGGAAACACGGTAATAATAGGTGTGTCTGTCTCAGGCTTTATGATTATTAAAAGATTTAACTCAAATTAATGAGCCACACATATGGCCTGTCTATTAGGAAGTGTTCAAAAGTGTCTGTAGCTGATATCACCACCAGAAATTGGCCAGACCATAAAATAGGGGAGTGAGCTCCCAAGCAGAAAAAGTGCATGGAGGTGTATTTAAACATGCTAATCGTGCCACAGAGAATCTGAGATCAGAAAGCCTCTTTGAGATGGTCTGGTAAACAGAGATGAAAACCAATTAATGGAAATGGGAATGTCAGAAGTGAGAGCAGAACTTTGGCATCTCAATCTCGGTCCACACAGCCTCCTCCTTGTTTTCATTTGTATCCATCCATCTCTGGAATGACATCTCTGACAGCACATTTTATGGCTGTTCAGAGCATGTCAGAGCCAGCACAGGGAAATGGAATGACCCCTCTAACTAGTAATGATGGTTCCCCATGCAGTCTTTTACTCTGGAATGAATCTTTTCTTAAGAGCAAAAATAATACAAGCTCTTCCAGAGGGCCTCAGTCAAGGGCAACCTTCTACCATCTCCTCTGAAAGCAGAGACTCTCTGGAGACTACAATCATTTTTTCCTCTTGGTTGTGTGAACTGAGAAATTTGGGCAGAAAATATACTGCTTACTAACTATCCCTTTCTATACAGGCTACTGAAAGAAACTCAAAATTTGGATGATATTATAAAGCAGATGGCAATCTTAAAAAGAAATCTGGGAGTTGAGGTATGCTTGTGTTCCTGTGAGAAATCAGAGCTGTGTGTGAAGATCAGGAAGGAGAAGACACCTGAGCATCCAGTGATGATTCTGGAAAAGGAATGTAATATATCCAACATCCATGAGTGAGGGCCTGTTGCATGCAAAGCCTTAAATGGAAGGCCTTTGCCCCAGAAGTTCTCATAATCAGATGGAGATGAAAAGACACCCACATGTGTTCAAACAGTGGCCAGGATGCTTCTCAGGCTGAGCCATAGTGCTTAGTGAGAGGCAAGGCTGGGGGCAGGAGATGATCTCCAGGGAGCTGTGGTGGGGTGGCAGGACACGTGCAGGTTTGAAGGAACGGTTACAGACCTCTCAGGAAGAGAGGCATGAGGAGTGTGGTCCAGGACAGAGGAACAGCTGCCCAAGGAGAGGTGGCAACAGATAGCTCAGAGGGTTTGGTGGCTGCGGTGGCGAACTCATAAAGGGGAATTCATTCATAAAGCTTCCAGCACTCCTGGGAAAGCTAACTATAAAAACAGGGTGGAATTCAAAGTTAGCTATAATGCCTTTTTAAAAATTAAACATGGCACACATGTAAAAACAGGACTGAGGAGAGCACATGGCCAGGAAATTAGTTGAGACTTAATGTCCGGCATTGTCATTTCTTTGATGATGGCCATGTTTCTTTTCTTCTTTCTTTCTTTTATATTTTATTGAGTTTTTACAGAGAAGGGAGGGAAAAAAACAAGAAGAGAAGAGGAAAAGCAATCATAGCCTTGTAGGAGAATGAGATTTTGACAAATGACCTCATCTGCCATTTCCCCCAGAAGTATCCAAGTTAAGAATAGATTCCTATCAGGTTTTTCTAGGTAGGAACTTGGACCAAATGACTTTTAAAGTCCCTTCCAAGTACATATTTTTATGAAAAGTTATATTTTGAATGACAGGGCTGTTTAGAGTATGCAAATATGTAAAATAAACCTTTTGTTGTTTTTGTTTTCTTTCAGCTAGTCTTTCAAATCCCAAAGAGCAAAACTAAAATGTTTACAAATGCCATTTCATAAGTAAAATTTGAGGGACCATTACTGCACCCAAGGCTGACAGATACACTCTTTCTATCTCTCAATTTCTTTAAAAAACTTGGTATTTATGATCTGATCTCTCTGTAGTCCAACTATTCAGAAACAGTTTCTTTTTAAAAAATAGCAACCAAATAAAAGTTTTCATGTAGTGCAACTTAGTGCTGTAATATTAGTTATGAATGCTTTATTTTTTAGTGAAATTAAAAAAAAAAACATATCCCATGTCTTTGGGAATCTAGACTTTTCAGCATGTATGACCAGTGATATGCCTCTTTCCTAGACAATTTTATTATTCCTCATTAAAAGAACAGCTTTAATCCCCACCTAGGTTTTAAGTCTTACATGTCCCATTAATGTGGCTATTGAAATTTATTATTATTACACTTGGAACACTTTTTACATTACTGCCTTTGATTGAACTTGTATTTGCCAACTTTCTCCAAGTTCAAGGACAACATGTGTTATTGATTCTCTCAGATGGGTTTATTGAGAAAAGCACAGTTCAGATCTCTGTCTAGACTGGGAGACTGAACACCTGGTATGTTTAGATTCTGCTATGACCCATGCAGATTTGGAAATGTTTATAAGCACTGACATTTATTGTCATTTTATAGAACTGGAATGGTATTTTATTTACAGGCATTCCTTGTTTTATGGAGCTTAGCTTTATTGCACTACACAGATGCTTCGTGGTTTTTTTGTGTGGGGGGGGGGGGGTTTTGTTTGTTTTTTTTACAAATTGGATGCAAAGCTCTCCTCCAGCAAAAACATTACAACTTACTTTATTGCAGTGCTCTGGATCCAAACCCACAATATCTCTGAGGTGCTGTTGTATTTCTGGAATATATGGCTAACTTTGGGTTAGCCAGTACCTCCTTGGCTTTGTAGTGAGTGACTCTGTATTTTGTATAGAAAGGCTTTTCATAGGCATAGTATATTATGTTTTCAAGCATCACATTTCCTCACAAGTGTGGTTTTTTCTTTAAAAATATTATAAACTGGAAATAATAAATTCATAACTTTTAATATATATATTTTATTGATTTGTAGAGAGCAAGGAAGAGAGAGGACCACAGAGAGAAACATTGATGTGAGAATGATGGAACATCTACTGGCCACCTCCTGCATGCCCCGTACTCGGGCATGTGCCCTGACTGAGAATGTAACTGGCAACCTTTTGATGTGTGAGGTGATGCCTAACCTATTGAGCCTCATGGCTAGGGCTTTTTAACTTCACTTGAAGATATTCATGTAGACAGAAAGCCAAGACATACCATAGCATAGCTTTCTGTACAAAGGGCAGGTGTGCCTGAGTTTGCTGTGAGTTGTGGAAATTGATGAGGTGAAGAATTTCCACTAGATTTTTATTTAAGGAAAATAGAAAGTGGCTAATTTCAAACAAATATGAAAGGATGGTGTTGCTCTATGGACCTTGAAAATGGTCAAATTACCTCTAATATGAGGAGTGACTTTGCCATGCTAGTTGAAAGGCAGGATCAAAAGCATCACTGGACCTTTCTGGAAAAACATATTGGATGAATGATAGGAATTTGAGGAGGTGGAACCAGGTGCTGCTAGTTCCATAAAGCAAGGGTTGGAGTTTTGTCAAAGCAGAGAGTCTACAGGTGAGGCTATAGACATTCTCAAATGGGGTCTTCTTACTTTTAAAGAAAAAATAAATGGGGTCATAGGAAGGAGAAAATGACGTGAAGCTCCTTGGCAGAGCGTGAACTTAAACCTCGGCCTGCTGAGCTTAAACGCAGTAACCTCCAAGCTCACCTGATTTAAGAGAAATTTTGTCAGTTTTGCCAGGCACCCACAGATTCAACCTGAGTCAGCTGGGATGGCCTCCCTGAACCTTTAGAGTAGGCAACATGGGCACAGGTGTGAGGGCTAATTTTGGCCTTGGGGGAATTCTGTTCAGTCCTAACTAAGGCTGGAGGACCACACTGATGAATTCTGGAATGCTCTTTCTCTGACCCTGAGGCTGCAGGTACTGGGTACTAAAGGCACATTCGTTGAATGGCTGTATGTTTGCCCATCTTGTTACACTTTTCTGCCATAATGATCTTAATAATCAGTGCTTTTATTATATACTATGCTCATATTCATCTTCAGAACAACTCATTCTCTACCTGGTCAAGTTTAAACGCCCTTCCTTCTACTTGATAGAGTATTACATTCCTTAGACTTCATCTATCTCAATTGGAACAATGTCTCAATGCCTTTTAAAATATTTTTTAAAATCTTTTAAAAATGACTTTTAAAATATTTTTTAAAATCTTTTAAAAATGACTTTAATGATTTTAGAGAGAGGGAAGGACAGAGAGAGAAACATCAATGTGAGAGAGAAACATTAATTAATTGCTTCTGGGATGCACCCTAAGTGGAGATGAATCCTACAACCTGGACATGTATCCTAACCACGAGTCAAACTGGTAACTATGCAAAGGCACTCAGTCATGCTACACTGGCCAGTGCTCTATTATAATCTTGTTTCTTGTATGAAACCTTCTTTGATTAGCCTAAACTTATCTTTCTTTCCTCTAAAGTCACATAAATAGCCCACAGTCAAGATGGCCAGGATGTGCCGTAGAGTTAACACCTACAAAAGCAATCTATAATAATAAAAGTATAGTATGCAAATCGACCGAATGGCTGAACAGCAGAATGACCATCTAGATGTCCTTCTGGATGACCTTTCAAATGACCTTCTAAATGAAGCCAGGGCTGCAAAGCCTACTCTCGCACTAATTTCATGCAGAGGGCTTCTAGTAGTTATATAACAAACAATGGGAATCAGTGGCACAATTCTGGTGCACTCCTCAAAAAGACACCAATCAGACTGAGTTCTAGTCACTCAAGTGATTCCATACTATGCAAAGGCTTTTTATTACCTTTCACAATCTGTTTTGGAGTAATTCATTTCTCCCTTCCCTGTTTTACTTTCTCTAACCCTCTCTTGTGCTTTCTGGAATTACTTCCCAGATATACTACCAGTACCCAAGTCCTTGTTTCAGGTTTTGCATTTAAGGGAACCCCAAGTGAGACACCCTATAGTGAAAACTTCAAAAGCAATAATTCAGTGTCCAACTAGATCAATGTACATTTCAGAGGCTAAAATCATACAGATTAAAAAGATATAGATGAATGAAAAATATGCCTTATATTAGCATCTGTTTTTGTCTTCTCTGAAGCTGTCAGACTTTGCTGAGCTGAGTATCCATGATTAATAATATAAGAGTTAAGAGTGGCTGTTTCTCCCAATAGGATCCTCTTGTAGCCCATTTGGTGCACTGCCCAACTGATGCACCCATCTTTTAGCTGCTGTGTTGGTTGTCCCAAGGGCCCCTTCTCTGGAGAACTGTCCTTGGGCAAGGGGAGGTGCCTCACTCAGGAGGCCATGTCTACCCTCTAGAGCAGTGGTTCTCAACCTTTCTAATGCTGCGACCCTTTAATACAGTTCCCCATGTTGTGATGACCCCCAACCATAAAATTATTTTTGTTGCTACTTCATAACTGTAATTTTGCTACCGTTAATGAATCGTAATGTAAATATCTGTGTTTTCTGATGATCTTAGGTGACCCTACAAGCGGTTCTCAACCTGTGGCTCCTGGCCAACAGGTTGAGAGCCGCTGCTGTAGAGCCTAAAACCATTGAAAAACACAGATATTTACATTACGATTCATTAATGGTAGCAAAATTATGGTTATGAAGTAGCAACAAAAATAATTTTATGGTTGGGGGTCACCACAACATGAGGAACTGTATTAAAGGGTCATGTATTAAAAAGGTTGAGAACTACTGCTTAGAGGCAGTCAATGACTGTCTGACGAGCAAGCTACTTCCCTTGCTTCAAAGCGGGTTCTATGGTGAAATTCATACTACAGATTTCCTTGTGATATCAGATTAAAATTATATACAGTATCAGCTTCTACATTGCTCATCAGTTTTCTCTACTCAAACATGCTTCCCTTATTCCCTTTTACTAAAGGCCTTCCCTCAATACACTGCACAAACCTGAATCCCCATTTTAGTTTCTGATTTTAGAGAACTTGACTTAAGATGATTCCTGATATCCATTGATCTTATCTTCCAGGACCTTTTCCCAAGACCCTTAGACAACCTTATACTTCATTTCTCATGTAATGTGACAATTCATATATTCGTTAAGTTTCAGAGATGTCACCTTTGCCACAAGATAAGATCTGCTGCCCCTTATCATCATTTCCACCTCTCTCTATTCAAAGTCCAGGAATAGTGGTTGGCATCTTTTTCAAGAAGCAGCCAAAGAAGATGTAAACTGCTCAGTATATGGATTACGTGACTAAAATTTTTCTAAGAAGAATAAATCAAATTTATTGGGGGGGGGGAAGCATGACTTTTCTCTGATTCTTGCCATAGTAATTTTACTGCAACACGCTATAGGATGACATTTAATATAACTCAAATGATAGTTTATGAGGTTAGAATATTTTTGAGGTTAGAATATTTTGGCTGCCCTGTTGCTTTGTAACGAAAGGGACCAGAGTAGCTAGAAGAACCACAAATAACCTTTTAAATTCCCCCAAGGCCTTGTTTAATGGAGTGAATACAATCAAATTTCAACAATCCATGGCTAGATTATCTATGGCAGTGCTTGTCAGGCATTAATGTGCACATGAATCACCAGGAGATCTTGTTTAAATGTATATTCTGGTTCAATAGATCTAGGATTGTGCCTTCGACACTACATATATGAAAATGTCTCATTAAATGGCAACGCTAATTGTCTACAGACTGCACTTTAAGTAGCAAGGTTTTATAATTTCTTTCACTCGGTAGTGCTTTTTCTCCCCATGTGACCATATAGATAATATAATCTAAAGATAAAATTGAAAGTCTAACATTGAGACCCTTTATGACTATGCAGCAGAAGCAACATTATTTCCTGATCTTTGATGTTAAACTCGGACTCTAAATGTATATGATGATGTTGCGCAGGATCTGAAATATGAAAAATGTTAACTTTAGGTCAGTTATTCTCAAAGATGGGATCAGGTAAGGAATACACAACTTTATCTAGCTTTCATAAAAGGATATTGTTTCAAACAACACAAGAGAAGAACATAGTCAATACAAGAACCAGCCCAGCCTGTGTGGCTCAACGGTCAGCATCAACCTATGAACCAGGAGGTCATGGTTCAATTCCAAGTCAGGTCCCAAGATCAAGTTACAGGCTTGATCACCAGTGGGAGGCGTAAAGGACACAGCCAATCAATGATTCTCTCTCATTATTAATGTTTCTATATCTCTCTCCCTTTCTCTTCTCTCTGAAATCAATTAAAAAAAACATAAGGATCATAAGTGGTCTATGTAATAACAAAAGTATATTGAGTGCATCCTAGCTTTCCTGGGCTTTGAGAACCTTATTTCACAATGGTAAATTTTAGTTTCAGCTCCTGCAATGTTTCATTAGATTCTACGACATATCTTAAATATGAAATACCAAAATCAATGCTTATTTTACTACTGGAGGCCTGGTGCATGAAATTCATTCACTGGGGCCGGGGATGTCCTTCAGCCTGGTCTGCACCCTCTCGCAGTCCAGAACCTCTCAGCAGACATCCTTCTCACAGTCTGAACCCCTCACTCCTTACTGCCCACCTGCTTGCTGCTCTTTACCTCTCAGCTCACCACTCCTTAGCTCTGCCATGGAGGCAGGGGAGGATCCCACCACCGCTGCTGTGCTTGCCAGCTGTGGGACTGGCTTCTGGCTGAGCAGTGCTCCCCCTGTGGGAGCCCAGTGACCACCAGGGGGCAGTTTCTGCATTGAGCATCTGCCCCCTGGTGGTCAGTGCATATTATAGCAACCGGTTGTTATGGTTGTCTGTTATTGAAGTTTATTATATAGATATTTCTTGTATTCTAAGTTAGGCTTGAGGTCATTTACTTTCCCTAATAGGTAGTCCATGTTTCCAAGTTCTAGCTGCCATTCTGAGAAATACACATCTCCAAAAGATATCTTCCTGATCATTTGTGTTACAGGCCATCTGCATATCTTTATAAAATTCTATATATCTTTATAATATTTTCAGTAAAGTGAATATGCACAATGTTTTTAAAGCTAGAATATCACACATATAATTGTTTTTACACTGGGACTATTGAACAGTAAAACAAGATGAAATTTGTAAACTTTCCAATTTTCCCTCAGACCAATATTTTATGTTTACCTTAAAATAAATAACATGTTTGATATCAGCAAAAATGGCAGAGTAAAAGTCTAACCTCTGAAAATTGTCTCCTCCATAAAATCAACACAAAAGTTGACAAACAATAGTCAGAAATAATTAGAGTTCATTTTTTATAACTCTTGAAATTAACTAAAGAGTCTAGTATCCAGAATATATAAAGAACTCCAAAACTCAACAATAAACACACCAATGTGTGCAAATGAGTTGAATAGACATTTTCTCAAGCAATATATGAAAATATCCAGAAAGCACATGAAAATATTTTCAACATCATTAGACATTAGGGAAATGCAAACAACAACAACAACAACAATAAAAAAAAAAATGAAATACCATTTTACACCAAGTAGTATGTCTAGAATAAAAAACGCAGACAAAAATCAAGTGTAGACAATGATGTGGAGAAATTAGAAACATCATTCATTGCTGCTGGGCATCTAAAATAGTATAGCTGGTATGGAAAATAGTTTAGCTTTTGTTCAAAATGCTAGACATAGAATTACCACATGGTCCAATGATTCCATTTCTAGGTATATACAGAAAAGAATTTGTAACATATGTTCACATAAACACTTGTAAAATAATGTTTATAACAGTGTTCCTCAGAATAGCCAAAAGAGTAGAAACAACCTCAATGTTCATTAACTGATTAATGGATAAATAAATGTGGTATATCTATACGATGGAATATCATTCAGCCATCTAAAGAAACGAAGGGCTGATATATGCTGTGGCATGAACAAAGTTTGAAAACATGATGCATGAAAAAAATCGGACCAAAGGGTCACATATTTAATGACCTCATTTATATGTAATGTCAGAATATGGAAATTAATAGGGGCAGAAAGTAACCTAACAGTGATCAGAAGCCATGGGAAGGAGAATGGAGAGAGGCTGCTAATGGGTGTGTAGAGATGAAAATGTTCCAAAAATGAGGTGAAGTTGCATAGCCTTGTGAACATATTGAAACCATTGAATTATATACTCTAAAGGGTTAGTTTTTGTATGTGAATACCTTTTTAAACTCTCAATTAAAAAAATGTGAGTTCACAAAAAAGGAGACATATTAAACGTTACTGCAAATACAAAGAATATTGCAAACCTAATTTAATTGACTTTGGGGTCCTTTTTTACTTGTTCTTTTAATCTGACATATTGGGACATATATTTGAAGCTGAGATCAAAAAGCATCCCTTTGTTAGTGAGGCTGCATTCATTAAAAAACAATGTGAATAGAGAATTTGCATGCTCAAAGCTAAGAATTCTTGAGTAATAAATGAAACCCAGGAAATACGTATGTACAGACAGCAATGATAAAGCTTTGAATTAGTTCAGCATTGTCATCTCTGGTCAACAAAGTTTGAAATAACAGTGAGAGAAAAGAAAGAGGAAAACGGCATTGCAGGACGTTGGGATTTTAATTGGAGAAAAATCATATAGTTGCTCTCATTGTTACTTAGTAATTTGTGCATACGTTCTTTCTCTATTGGGCAATTATCTCTCCAGATGATCATGACTATATCATGTATCAGAGCTCCTCAAATGAAAATATACATTTGAATCCCCTGGAGACCTTGTTAAAATGTAGATGTCAACTCAGTAGGTCTGGGATGGAGCTTGAGATTGTGCCTTTTTGAAGAATTCACAAATGATGATGTTAATTGCCCATGGATTGGCTACACTTTAAGTAGCTAAGTCTTATATGACTTTTCTTCTCTTTCTCCTTAGCTCAAGCACTGTGCTTAATAAAGGACATCCATGCATTCATCCAATTGAATAAATAGATGATTTTCTCTCCTGTGGATAAATGTCTTTCCTATATGTATTTTCCTAGGCATACACACAGAGTGGAGGATTCATAGCCCATCAAATGTGAGGAGAATGTTGTGGATTCCATCAGAATTTTTTCCTGTATAAGCTCAGAGCACACTGCTGCTGCCACATTTTTTCACATAAGCAATGTGAATTGCAGTCAGCTGTGAAAATTGAAGTTTACCTTCATCATGCATGGGAATTCCTTCAATAAAATGTACTTAAATAAGTGAAATTGAATGTAAGCACTTAGATGTCTAGGCTCCTGCCTATCAGGACTAACAGTATCTCCATATGTCTTACCAAAGCTGCAAAAGATGTGATGTCACATCAGCAGCCTTTGGGCTCTTAAGGAAATTGTCGCAAAATCCCCTATACTCCTTCACACTATGAACTGCTTCGTGGAAGTGTACCTCACTGAGGAAGTACAGAACCTAATTCTCTCCTTTGCTAGCTCCTCCTAGGCCCAGAGGAAAATTACACTCTGTTACTCAAGATGAAAATAGTTGTCTCCCAATAGAATTTCCTAGTCTTGTGACCTTATTAACCAGGCAGAGCTCACTTGCTCACTTGGAGATAAGCCTCTTGAGGGTAGAGTCTTAAGTCATTTGAACTTAAAGCAGTCATTGCATAGCATTCATTGAACATCTAGCATGTGCTCCAACACTGTGATAATTTCTTTAAAAAATATTTTTGTATTGACTTGAGAGAGAGAGAGAGAGATAGAAACATAAATGATGAGAGAGAATCATTGATCAGCTGCCTCCTGCACACCCCACACTGGGAATCAAGCCCACAACCCGGGCATGTGCCCTGTCCTGGAATCAAACCATGACCTCCTGTTTCACTGGTCTACACTCAACCACTGAGCCATGCTGGCCAGCCTGTGATAGTTTCTTTAATAATCACAATAATTTAAGAAACAAGCTTCTTGAGAACAAGGACTTGCTGGCCTGTTTAACATAGAATTTCTAGTAACTAGAAACTGGTGGGTCTCAACGTTGGCTACATATAAGAGTCAATTGAGAATTTTTGTAACATGCCAGTGCTAAGGCTGCACACTAAGTCAATTAAACCAGGATCTCTGGGGAAAGGATTCAGTATTTTTAAAAGCTTTCCAAGTTTAATTCCAATGTGTGTCCAAAACAGAAAGATTGCAATTTAACCTTCCATTGCTAAGCTAACCTGATTTTTCCTCTTTTACTCCTTCTTGATGTCTTCTTCTAGCCATTTTTCCTTGCTATCTTCAACTTTCTCTCTTTTGTTGGAGGATATTATTTTGATTTTATCATATTCAATAAGAAAGACATATAAAGACTTTCAACAATAAATATGGTGTGGCTTTACAAAAGATGCTCTGCTTTACCCCCAGGAAACAGATTTTCCACCTTCACCATTCTTAGATCCCTCATCTGCAGAATGGGGGGTTTGGAATAAAACTATAGTATTTTTTTAATTTACAAACCCCACAATTCTTATATAAAAACAAGAGCACAGTCTTATGAAAGGAGCTCTGGATCCCCAAACTGGAGATTAGGTCTGATTTAATTAAGGCAGATGGTTTTATTCTATGCATCACTGTCTCTCTTAGTTTTGTTTTCTCAAGAAGCAGAATAGGAGACAAGAATTTAGTGTGAGTGACGTAATTAAGACGTGACCCTAGGAAGCACCAGGGCAAAGCAGATGACTCAGCGTAGATTCTCAAGTTTAGTGCCACTGTGGTTAACTGGAACTCAGTCTTTCTGGACCCTGGAGCCAGTGTAGTGAATGGCCTTCAGAGTTATCCCACCAGAGGGAAGAGATTGCTGGAGGCAGAGGGGCTGTATACCCACATTAGATTTTTGCTACTCATAAAGATGGCTGCTCTTGGGAACTGTTAATTCTCCACTCCTTTTAGCCAATTGTGAGGAGAGCAGAGAAATGTGGTGTCAAGAGATGCCCTCAGGCAAATGAGATGCAACTGTTGACATTTGGGATGTCAAGTCAGTGTATACCACAGGTTAGGGCCAAAAAAAGATATGGACAGATGCTAATGTGGCTTATTTAAAAATGGCAATAAGTTATTGCTCTTTATACGTTATTTAAGGGCATTGAGGAATAAGTGAGTTAATATTTCCAAAGTACTTTGAGAATCTTCCCCACCCTTTGAGAAAACTGCTTGCAGGTAGACAGGGTATGGCTACAAACTAGGCTTCTTGTATAAAAGGCTCTCTTGGATTCCTTTAGAAAGAAGATAAAAATGTTTAACTTCTTTAGGCCCCATTTAGTCAGATTGTGCTTCAGGTCACTAAATGACAAATTTTCCCCAAATACCAGGGGGTTAAAGACCTAGATTTTTAATAGTGAAACTAAATGAAAATAAATATTACTTTCAAATCCCTATGCAGGAGTTAGGAATAAAGGGTTTTGCTACTATGCTCTACATCACCTAAGCCCAGAGGGAGAAAAAGTATACTTCCATGTCTAGGCCGGGGCCTACAAACACATCCCGGGATCACACACATTTGTTTTCTCCCCCAACTGAATAAAGAATATCATTACTATAGCTCAGGCTCATCACAGTATCTACTCCTAAGACCAAGGTTTCCCTCCATGTCTTATTGTGGAGTGCTGAACAAGATGGGCTGGTCATCTTACAATCTAATCATTAGTGTAGATATATTTCCACATTTAAAAATCTCTCTTGGAATTTCTTCTGTATGTAATAAAAACTGATAAAATTTTGACTTCAGATGCATTACTCTTATCTCTCTTGATTTCATTTATCAGAGACTTCAGCATAACTGATGGAAGTACAGAATCTGTAAGCAGGATTTCTCCTAGTGTAGAGTAGAAGGAATGAATGAGGTTGAGGGTGGATTAAGAAAGAATAGTGGGTGGAGCATATGCCCCAAATATGAATGAATTCATGGTTTTATGACATCAAAACAGAACTTATATTCAGAGCCATCAAAATCACTCAGCCCCATTTGAACTGCCAGGTGACCAAAGTTATATGAATGAACCCAGACTAGATCAACAGAAGAACCACTCAATTGAGTCCAACCCATATTGCTCATTCACTGAATTATCTTATCTAATAAAAGAGTAATATGCAAATTGACTGTACTTCTGCTACACCCACAAGCCATATCCACAACCCAATCAGGAGTGATATGCAAATAAACCTAACCAAAATGACTGTGGCCACTGAGAGCAGGAGGGAACCTTAGGATTCCATGGCAATGGATGAAGCCAAGCTTTCCACCTGCCCTTGCCAGCTTTGGCCAGGGCAGAGCCCAGCAATCAGAGTGAGCTGGGGGTCTCCTGTTCAGGGCCCAAGCCTTGGAGCCTCAGCCAGAGGCTTGCGGCCTTGGCTGAAGACTGAGCTGGGCAATAGGAGTGAGCTGGGGGTCCACCATGCAGGGACAGAGGCTTTACGCCTTAAGGGGTGGAGCTGGAGATCAGAGGAGATAGATGTGAACTACAGAGGAAACACCTTTTCTGACTGCTCATTGGCTAAGCTGCCTATATGCCACTGGTAATATTCTTACTAAATTGGGTATAAGAATCCAAAAAAGTAATCTTGGGTTTTTCTACCACACTCCTGGGGAAAAAAAAAAACAACAACGAAGATCCGCTGCTGGAGGGCTAAGAAATGTCGTATCCTGCCCTAAGTGGTTTGGCTCAGTGGATAGAGCCTTGGCCTGCTGACTGCAGGGTCCTGGTTAAATTCTGATCAAGGGCATGTACCTATGTTTCAGGCTCCTCTCTGAGGGCTCATGCAAGAGGCAACCAATCAAAGTCAGATCCCAGTGGGCAGTTGGACATCCCTGGAGGGCTCCCAGATTGGATAGGGTGCAGGCTGGGCTGAGGGACACCTCTCCCCTCCCATGCATGAATCTCATTCACCAGGCTTCTAGTCTAGACTATAAGTTCGGTTCAGGAAAGAAGATGCCTATACCCTGTATGGTATCTTTCACATGGTTCAAAATATGTGATCAGCCTCCAAAATGTAGGAATCTCAATGATCTACAGCCAAGTGTTCTTTTTTTTTTACATTTTTTTCCTTTATTGATTAAGGTATTGCATATGTGTCCTTTCCCCCATTGACTCCTCAACCTCCCCACTCATGTCCTCCCCCCCCCCCGTGTTGTCTGTGTCCATTGGTTAGGATTATATGCATCCATACAAGTCCTTTGATTGATCTCTCCCTCTTACTTCCACTCTTCCCTACCTTCTCTCTGAGGTTTGACTATTGATTGATGCTTCCTGTCTCAGGATCTGTTTTTGTTCATCTCTTTATGTTGTTCATTATATTCCATAAATGAGTGAGGTCATGTGATATTTATCTTTCTATGACTGGCCTATTTTGCTTAGGGTAATGCTCTCCAGTTCCATCCATGCTGTTGTAAATGGTAAGAATTCCTTCTTTTTTACCATAGCATAGTGTTCCATTGTGTAGATGTACCACAGTTTTTTAATCCATTTATCTGCAAATGGGCACTTAGGCTGTTTCCAAATCTTAGCTATGGTGAATCGTGCTGCTATGAGTATAGGGGTGTATATATCCTTTCTGAACAGTGTTTCTAGTTTCTTGGGATATATTCCTAGAAGTGGAATCACTGGGTCAAATGAGAGTTCCTTTTTTTTTAGTTTTTTGAGGAAATTTCATATTGTTCTTCACAATGGCTACACCAGTATGCATTCCCACCAGCAGTGCGTGAGGGTTCCTTTTTCTCCACATTTTTGCCAGCACTTATCATTTGTTGATTTGTCAATGTTAGCCATTCAGGCAGGTGTGAGATGATAGCACATTGTCATTTTGATTTGCATCTCTTGGATGATTAGTGACTTTGAAAATGTTTGCATATGTCTCTTGGCCTTCCTTATGTCCCCTTTCGAAAATAATTTATTTAGGTCCATTGCCCATTTTTTTTTGATTGGGTTGTTTATCTTCCTTTTGTTAAGTTGTATAGTTCTCTGTAAATGTTGGAGATTAAACCCTTATCAGTGATAACATTGGCAAATATGTTCTCCCATGCAGTGGGCTTTCTTGTTGTTTTGTTGATTGTTTCTTTTGCCATGCAGAAGCTTTTTATTTTGATGTAGTCCCATTTATTTATTTTCTCTTTAGTTTCCATTGCTCCAGGTGCTGTATCAGTGAAGATATTGCTTTGGAAAATGTCTGAGATTTTGCTGCCTATGGGTTCCTCTAATATTTTTTGTCTAGTGTTCTTTAAGCTGGCACATAGTAGGAGGAAAAGAATAGGGAAAAAATGAAAGGATCTAAGTTCATGGCTCTTCTCTCTTTGGCTGTGTATTTATGTTCATTACTTCTCATGACATTTAGTTTTGTAGTTCCCAAATAGATTTTATGAATGGTGATGGAATACCAAGGGAGTATTATCTTTAGAATCATTGTAAAGTATTATTGTGCTGAATGTGATTATAAGAGTTAGGATGGCATTAAAAAAGTAGATGCAGGGGTGCTGCCCACCATAACAAACTGAGTAAGTGCAGAAGACCTTCAGTACATTTGTGGTACTGAATTCTACTGAATAACCTCATCTCCACTGTCTTGTTTTTCTTTCTTTCCATTCTAACTACAACACACTTGAGAGTTAAATTGAAACTCTGATTTTAATTAGAGTTAAGATCAAACCTACACGAGGATTTCCTTTCAATTCAGCGATACTGTATTGTGAACTTGAAAAAGGTCAGGTTTCAGCGATATTACATTTCTGGTGGATGAACCTAGGTAATAGGTAATAAACTTCATTCCCTGGTGGAGAGTCACTGGCAGAGAGCATTGGAACTCATGGGGTCTCTAAGAAGATCTAAGCAAGGAAAGCATAAATATGCAATAGGAATGTCAGTCCACACATTTCCCCATGGAATTTGATGCAAAATTCATAAACAGTGACAAAGCTGACCTAGGAGAGAATCTGAAAACAAAAACAGAGGTTAAAATAATGCCACTTGAAATAAGAACTAAAGGCTCTATTTTCACACTTTCTCAGTTTTAAGTTAAAGAGTTCAAAGGTGGTGCCTGCTTAAGAGTCCAGGCTTTACTATCAGACAGTTTGAATCAAAATGTGCTTAGTCACTAACTACTTGTGGGACTTGGAATAGATTACTTAACCTTAATTAGTATGGGTTATTTATTTGCAACTTAGCCCATAGATAATATAACTTACAGATTGCTTTAAACATTGTCTAATAAATAATAATCATGCAGAGTTACTAGCATGCCTTGGTCTTAGAATTTTTAAGAAAATCCTTTTGTACCAATGTCTCAGGTCAGGACTCTAGAAGGCCGCCCATAGACAAATATTCACTTAGAAGTAATTTATTAGGAATTGCTCCCACAAAAGACTAGTGAAGCAGTGAGGGAAGCTGAGCAGGGAACAGGAAGAAACCAAGAGAGGATAGAAAAATTTCAGGTGAATTCCAAGCTTAGCCTGTTCCCAAAGGGGAACTTCACAATTTGTCCTACCTCATGACAAGAGAACTGGGATTATATAATTCATCACTGAAGATTTGTCAGTTGAGACTCATCTTGGCATATGGAATCTCGTAGCCCTTCTGGCTCTGGATGTGCCATATTCTTCCAATAGAGTCACAGAGAGTTCCTCTTTATCAGAAGCAAGCACACAGAATGAGGAGGAAGAAATGTAGGTGCTGAATATTTTCAGGATAGAATATGGATTCATTTATGTAATATATATTCTTTATTTTTACCATGTATTAGATACTTAATGAGAGATGAGAGAACTGTATTTTCAAACAAAAATTTAACAGTGGTCAATGTAAAATATTTCTAATTTAATGGGGTTTCCATATAAATGCACCCCCACGAGTAAATAGATTCAGATTTTCAGAACAACTCTAGCAATCACAAGAAAGGATCTCTTTTATTACTAATTATTCACTTTAATTCTTGTTGATTTTAGAATTAGATCCAATCAGGAGACAATTGAGTACCAAATGACCCAGAGTGTAACCATGAAAGTTAGTTTCTATGACTCCTCAGGGAGACTGAAGAGAAAGAATCAACCACATGTCCTCTTATAAGTCTCTGCTTTGTCTGGATATGTGACACTTGAGCCATTCGGTCAATTTCTTCAATAATGATGACAATCATTATATAAACCACCACACAACCTGTACTTAACTTACACACATAACATTTAGAATTCCAATAGCTCAATAATGTAGATATGACTCCCATTTTATGAATGAGGAGGTGAGCCTTACTGTCTGGTACAAAAATATGAAAGCTTGCCCGGCAAGTGTGGCTTAGTGGTTGAACTATGAACCAGCCAGGAGGTCACAATTTGATTTCCAGTCAAGGGTTATGGCCCAGGTCACCAGTAGGGGGCATCAGGGGGCAGCCAATTAATGATTCTCTGTTATCATTGATGTTTCTATCTTGCTCTCCCTCTCCATTCCTTTCTCTGAAATTAATAAAACATTAAAAATATATGAAAGCTCAGCTCATTTGCTTTGACATAGCACAAACTCTGGAGTGTAACATACTCCATAGCTCTGCTTGGGATCATACTAAAGTTGGAAATTACCTGAATATTCCATTATTCACTTGGCTTGTTCCCTTTCTACCAGCTTCCCTTGGTCTTTCCCATAAATAATTTCTATAAAAAGTCTTTATATATTAATTCTCATCTCAGAGGTAATTGACTTAAGACACTAATTCAAAGGGATGTTAATACCAATTAATAAGGCCAAGGAAAGGTCAAAGACACAACTTGTTTAATCTTGCCACAAGGTTGGTAAGAATGACAACCCACATTTGAATTCAGATCTGACTCCTTCCCAAGTCACATTCCAAACACCATCATATAGTTTATCCCAATAAACTGAGGAGGTCTTGTTAACTTAGGCATATTACTTAACAGATAACTACAGTATCATGACTCTGACATTGTCCACCTCACCTCACATCACTTTCAACTCCAGAACAAGTATTTTTATAAGCTGTTTAAGATATTGAGACTCTATAGCATCTCTTGTAAGATTCTGCAATTTGCTGTGTGTATGGCACTATCCTAAGCCCTTTACATAAACAATTTCATTTAATGTAATGCAACACTGACTGGACATGGTCACAGTACTCTACTCTTCCTTACACCCTAGGCAGTATGATTTTGTAGCAATGCCTAACAAGAGGTGGAATCTATTTCTTCACCCCTTGAGTTTGAATTTGGCCATGTGATTTGCTTGGATCAGTACAATGCAGTGGAAGTGATTGTGTGATAGCTATAAACCCTTAGAAGGCCATTTATACTGCTACTTTCTTTTTTGGACCCCTACTACCAGGAGAATGAGTGTGGGATACAGCCCACCAATGAGAGGCTACATAGAGCACAGATGAGCCATTCCAATGGAAGCCATTCTAGACTAGGAAAACATGACTAACCAGCCAACTATTCAAACATTTGTAAGTCATCCAGCCAGTCAGCCAAGCCCAAGGCAGGACTGCAGAGTCTTGCAGCCAACTCATTGATTCAGAACCAAAAATACACATTTATTGCTCTAAGTCACTGAGAATTTGTGTATGTTTTTAACATAGCATTGTTGTGACTATAGATCCAATAATCTTACAATGGAGACATGATTTCCTTTAACAGATGTGGAAATAGGATATATTAAATGACTTGGTCAAGGTTACACAATAAACATTTGATTGCAAACCAGTACTATATAATTTCATGGGTTTTATTGCTACAATTTACTACTTAATTTTCTCTGGATCTTTGATCTTCATTTCTTGCTGACTAATGGCTCTTAGTGAATAATTTGACCACATTGTCATCTGCCTTAAGGTGCAATACATCTTAATTTTATGTTTTGAAGGGGCTTGGATGTTATAATCAAGTAAATGTTATATAGACAAAACATTCAGTGGGAAGGAAGAGAATAACAGAATGTGTGGTAGAGAAAAGATATCAAAGGAAAGGCAGTCAAGTACAAATTTTACACTAAGGGAGAGAAGGTGGGAGACTTGGAGTGGAATGATGTGCATAGTGAGCCCATCAAGGAATGGCTGGTCCTTTACGTAGCTCAAGTCTGTGGCATATATCCATCTTTGAGTTTTGTGGCTTTGTATCTCCTTTCTAGGAAACCTGATAGCATTGATTTGCTTCTTCTAGTCTGTGAAAGGTGTGCTCATAAATATGTTGGACTGATGTTTATATGTGGCTTATAGAGTCAGTTGCATGCATTCATTTAAAGCCATTTCTCATGGACTACCTGCTTCCTGGGTGAGGACCTGGTATCTATATTCAATCAGGGTCCTCTGCAGTATTTATCCAGCTGCATTTGAACACATACACACAAATACAAGCCAGGGTGAGGTCAGTCAGTAAGCCTGGGCCTCCTGGACACCAAGGTTTATATATCTGCCTCATCAGTGTAACAGGGAGATATGGACCTCATTTCCATTAGTGTTAATGGCACCAATCATATGAATCCACCACATATCAATGTGTATTAGCTCATGTTTTGATATCTTAATGCACAAAATTACATCTCTAGGGAAAGGCTTGCTTCCTATTAAGTGCTCCCAATTCCCATTAACGATAATGGAACACACACACACACACACACACACACACACATACACACACACACACCCCATTGGCTCAGAAAAGTGGGTAAAATATGGGAAGTGATTAGGTTTCAGGCATATCGCAGGAAACTCACAGAAACTGCAGGGAAGGACTAAAATGATCATTTTTTTCCAAGTTTATTTAAGCAGTTTCATTATACATATTCATTTTCTCAGAACTATCAGCAGCTAATTGGTTGCATCTCCTCTCTTGAAGGAAGAACTGATGTACATACATGTTGAGAATACCCTTTGGGATGTGGGGTGTATTTTTGAATAAAGAGAGTGGAGAAGGTGCTGGAGCTAGGTCAGCAGGATGGAAATGAACAAAAGGACAGTGTGGGAGATTCTAGCATTTCTTTGGGTGTGGGAAGAGCTGACACAAACTCTCACAGTTTCTCTGAGCTGGGGAAGAGAAATATGAGCCAAGACACTGCCCTGCACTCCCCTGACTACACTTCCTCTTGGAGGATGCTTGGCTACATTTTAGGAAAAGCTAGATAAGAAATTCTGGCATTACCCTACGCTTTTTCTCTTTATAGAGAGGGCACTGATATAGGTCCTTCCATGGTCTGAGGTTATAAAAGAGATATAGTTATGTAATTTACAGATAAGGCTATCTGATCAGAATATAAATTAACATGAAAATTAGCCCACCCTTATTTACTCTCTCAACAAGGTTGGCTGATTTTTCTCCTGTTGAACTAGAATTATGGCCTTTTGGCAAGTTCATATAGTTTAAGGAAATGGCTTGACTAGAATCAGCCACATCTCTATACAGCATCATATTGTCACTTGATGGTGGGAGGGACCCTTAAATAGTTTTGATTTAGAGTCCACAGTATCTGAAGTTCTATCAAATTATTCCTTTGGTGTAAACTCTCATTTTCTGTTATTTGGTATTTCTTTTTGCTTGTTTTTTATTTTTTTAATTTGTAAGTATAGAGCAAAAGAGTCCTGGGAGAGACTATTTACCTGGCAGTTAACACCCAGGAGGAAACAATTTTATGAAAGAAAAAAAAAACACCTGGACACGATTCATGGAGGGCCAGGGGCATTTCAGAGGAAAGGAGAAAAAGGAAGGGAATAGAAGAAAGAGGAGCAAACATGAGAGGAACTAAGATGAGCTTCACTTACATTATCCTTAGATACTTTGAGAGGATGGAAAGAATAAACATATTACTGAGCTGGGTGTGCACAATAGCAGGCATTCTTTCTAAGCCAGCATTTTTGCCCTTTTGGGGGGTGATCTACTCTGAGACCCTGATGACACCTATGGAAGCTCTTGTTACAAACATGCATACACACATACACACACACACACACTTACACACAGCTTTATAGACTGTTCATAGATCCTCCAACATCTATCCATGGACCCCCAAATGCAAGGAAATAGCCATTCAGAAGAGTGCAACGTCAGACGTCCAGGATGAATGAAAACCTTGTATCACCTAAAACAGTGGTTTGGAGGTCACTCATTTCTAATAATCACACATAGAATACGATTTTTTAAATAATGATGAGAGTTTAAATGAGCATATTGAAACTCATAGAAATACTAGAATAGTCTTATAAAGTTGCAGTGCTACTTGTTAAAAGGGACACATATATAAGTATGGGTAAAGATTAAGTTTTTATTTAGTTTTTTTATTGATTTTAGAGAGAGAGGGAGAAATAAAGAGAAGGAAACATTGATAGGCTGTCCTCACATGCACTCTGAGCCCACAATCTGTGCATGTGCCCTGATATGGAATGGAGCTGGTGACCTTTAGGTGCATGGGATGATGCTCAACCATCTGAGGCACACTGGCCAGTGCAAGGGTAAGTTTTAAGTTAACAGACTTATGTAGTCTCACAGAATGATTTTTGGAAGTATTCCAAACCTTTATTTCTGTTCCCCCTCTTACACACACACACACACACACACACACACACACACACACACACACAGCCAGCTTTCTTCCATTGATTCTTATATCAGAATCACTTAAGCAAGAAAGAATCACTAGGTCTTTAACAACATTACATTAGTGAAACACCAACTATTCCTCCATGCTTCCCTGCCTCTCAATTGCTCTGGATTCCTAAAGGGAAAGCACCACATTGATATGGTACCCCCCGCCTCCATATCCTTCTTCCTTCCAGTATTTTCATAGCAAATGGCAGGCCTCAATATTATACCTGTGGGAGCAGAAATGATAGATTACTCCACTTTCAGAGTCTTGAGAGGACAAAAATACAATGATTAAATCCTCTTTTCATGGCCCCAATGAAATGTCTGCCATGTGAGATTAAAGTGATTACTTGTAATGGTTTGTTAACTGTCACATATGAGGAGGAAGTTCTTGAAAAGTGACAAATGCTGATTTCTCAAATATATGCATTCTTTAGTCTGCAAGACACAGATGGTGATCACCTCAATTATTACAGTAGAATCTTGTCTTGTTTTATTGCCTAGAAGGAAAATAAAATAATTATGTATGTATGCATGTATGTGTTTATTTTGCATGTCACTATTTAAGTCTAGATCAAGGCAAGTCCTGAATTATAATATATTTGTCCTTAAACCAGATGAATCTTGCTCTTAAAAATCAGAGCATAACTACAAGAGGCACCTACAGGTCCACTAAGCTAGGTACACACAATAGAATATAGACATAGGCCCACATTTCAGCCTGACCTTTTAAGTGGTAGAGAATGGTGCAGCTGAGATTAAGGACCCTGTCCACAAATTCATTATTACTAACTGGGCTCACACAGGATTGCATCTGACAATCTACTTTGTAAATGACTGTTGCAAAGTTCTGATTGTTCCTTTGGCTATGAGCAATGAAAAGAGGCCCCTTGACTATACCCAAATTGTAGAAGAATTTGTCATTACTGAATTCTTTCATTGTAAAAGTTTCCCAATTCAACTGGACTCTTTGCCAAGGATACTTAACATTGTGCCACTAAGATAAGGGCCCTCCTAGAGGTTATATTTAGTTACCTGGTATCAATCAACCTTATTTATCCTCTACTCATAAACACTAGCCAGTGTTCATAAGCAAAAATATATGCCATTTCAAAAGATGAGCTCGCCAGGAACACAGAGCATCCAACTTCTTAAATTCCAAGACACTTTTCATAAGAAAGGTATCCATTCAAGAAGATAACCAATTAGAAAATTAAATTCACCCTTGTTTCTCTGTTAGTGACTTCCTCCTTGCTTGGCTTCAGATGTAGAGAAATGACAGAGATGATGCATGGGAAACCACATAAGTTGATTAGCTTACAGAGGTGGATTGTGAACATCTAGATGTGGGTTATAAATGTCTAACAGTAATAGCACATTGTGACCTGTTATCTTCCATCAGATCTCCCTTGGGCACCATTTGTCAACTTTGTTCTTCAGGAACAGTGGTCATATGTGCAGGAGAAAATGGTAATCAAAGATCTATAGTTCTGTGTATCTGGAGTTAAGGCAGGTAGTCTAGCCTTAAAGATGAATCCCCAAGAGATTATGACCAATACACATGAAGCTTGTAATACCAGAGAGGGCTGCTGTATGTATGCGTTTGTATAATGAATTCCTACTGTGAATCTTTTATAATAAGAAGCTGATGCCTTACAGCCTCTTAGGCATTTTGTGTCTACACTCAGAGCCAATGCTATGGGCTGGTGGGAAGAAGCTGAGATGCATGTTCAAGCTAATGTTCTTGCACTGGCTTGTTAACAATGCCATGCTCCTGATATTTTTTCCACAGAATTCTCTCTAGGAAATGTTTAGTATTTCATGTTGGCCAGGGTCACAGAGAAAATATTAAGCAGTCAATGTCAAGGTACAATACATTTCACAAAATTAATCATTAGAATGGAAAAGTCATAAATTCACCTAATTCAGGACCAAGAATGCAACAAAAACATCAAAGCTCATAAATTTGTCAGCTGTCTGTTTGTTGTTATGAATGCGATTCTGAACACTCTCTTCTAACCTTCTGATTTATTCCAGAAAGAAGAAACTATGTTTAAATTGTGTCTAAAGTAGATTGTTCCTAAATGAGATTCCGAGGGATTCAACTATGAGAGAATCCCTCAGTGAAGCTTGTAGGATCAATTTAGACTGACCTTTTGACTCAATTTTCTTTCTAGCCTAAATTAAGCTTACTGTATTTGAGACTTCTGTAGATGTTAATTAGCTTTTATTAGTCAGGGTAGGTAAGTTAAACTGCAATAACAAAGAATTCTGAAACTTTAGTATTGAACAAAACAAAATGGATTTTATGCTTATGGAATTTCCTGAGAGTCCAGGAAATCTGACAGGACAACCGACTTCCAAACAATAACTTGGTGGTCCAAGATGGTGGGTTTCACTACTACCTGCACCAATGGGAATAAGTGACCTTCTTGTTCAACAAGCAGGGGAAAAGATACTAGAGAAATATGATTGGGCTTTTTGCTGATTCACACACATCTCTTGGCCAGAATCAGTCAAATATCTTCACCCCATAGCTAAAGAGTAGAGATGTTTAACCTTCTTGTGTCTCAAGAAAAAGAGTTGGGTAAGTACAGTCAAACCCTGGTTCTCAAATATCTCCCTCTCCACCAAGTTGTTCACAAGAAAATGTCTCCATTGTGGAACAAAACTGTGTTCTCAACCCAATGACCCTTTTATGCTGATACCTATATGATCAGACACATATCTCTCAGGCAACAAACAAAGGAGAGAGTATGTGCATATGAGTCAGTTTATCATGAAAACTCATATTGTTAACATTTCAGGTAATTGTGCTATGTTTATTACCATGGTGTATGTGTGTGGTTTTTTTTTTTTTTTGCTTTTGTTGTTGCTTATTATTATTAATTATGTGCAGTAAGTCACCATGGGTCCTAAAAAGGATAGTGATAGCAGCAAAGTGAAAAGGAAATTGTGAGAACAATAATAGAGCTTTAAAAAGAAATAATTGCAAAGATGCTACTACTGAGGATAGTATGGTGAAATTGAAAATTAGCACAATTTTAAAACATAAAATTTAGGCCATCAAGACTGCTGATGCTGCTAAGGGTGTGAAAGTGCTCACAAAACAATAATTGCAGGCAATTGAAGAGTAAATATATATATATATATATATATATATATATATATATATATATATGTGTGTGTGTGTGTGTGTGTGTGTGTGTGTGTGGGCGCGCGCGTGTGTGTGTGTGTGTGTGTGTGTGTGTGTGTATGTGTGTGTCGATGTGGATAAACAAAAAGCAGGTAGCTAGTGATAGCATTTTGGAAACAATTATATGTGGAAAAGTGAAATGCTGCATGATGACCTCCTGAAAGGCACCCCTAGAAGGAGTGCTGAAAGGGATTTGCTTAAGGCTAGTAGGGGCCATTTTGATTACAAAAAAAGAGTTGCATTCATAGTGTAGTGACCTATGGGGAGGATTCCAGTTCTAACAAAGTAGCTGCTGGTCATTTCATTGACAGAATTTCAAGAATATGTAGAGGCTAAGGGATTTGTTTCCCAGCAAGTGTTCAATTGTGATGAGACGGGCCTCTTCTGGAAAAAAAAATGTCAAAGAGAACCTACATCACATGGGAGAAAGAGTCATTGCCAGGACACAAGCCGTTGAAGGACAAGCTGATGTTATTATGTTGGAATGTGAGTGGCACTTCAAACTGAAGCATCTCCTGGCCCACCAATCTGAAAACCAGTGAGCTTTCAAGAGAAATAATGTCATGTAAAAAATGTTGAATGTGATGTGGAGGGTTAATAACAAAGCCTGGGTAACCAGGAAATTTTTTGTTTGTTTTATTGAATGGATTCATTAAGTATTTCCTTAAGTGTAAACGAATACCTCTGAGAAAAAGTATCCTCTTGGGGCCCTCCTTGTAACGGACAAGACTCCCATCCACTGTTCCATCTTGGAGGCTGAGTTGGTGGATGAGTACAGTTTCATCATTATTAGCTTCTTGCCATTTAATATAACTACTCTCTTCCAGCCCATGGACCAGCAGGTCATTTACAATTTTAACAAACTCTATATAAAAGCATTGTCAGAGGTGATTTGAGGGGTCCTCTAGAACTAATTTAACCCTCAGGGAATTGTAGAAGAAACATGTTATTATCCTTACTTGCTTGGGCTCACAAACAAAGCATGGGAGAAGTGTCTTCCAGGATCATGCAATCAGCATGGAATAAAGTGTGGCCTGAGTCTGATGATGAAAGAGACGAGGGCTTTGAGACTGAGCCTGTGTCTGTTGTGGAGGATACTGTGTCTCTGGGCAAGTCTGTGGACTTGGAGGGTGCGTGATGATGATGTGGAGGAGTTGGTGGAGCACCTCAGCACTGAGCTGACCACTGAGAAACTCTAAGACCATCAGAGGGAGCAGCAACATGTGGCAACTGAGGAACTCACTTCAAAGGAGGAGGGCAGGATATTCCTACTTCACTAACCAAGGACATGCTTGCCAAATGGGGAGAAATTCAAAGTTTTATTGAGAAATATCACCCTGAGAAAAAAGTGGCAAACTGGGATAAACTTGTTCAGTGGCAATGCAGTGAGTGTTTCACTTCAGGCAAGTGTTAAAATGCAAGCAAAAACAAAAATAATTGGATGGGTTATTAGTGAGACAGTGGCACAGTGAGCCTGAAGCAGGCTCTAGTGGAGCAAAGAGACAAAAGAGAGAAAGAACTCCAGAATACAACTTCCTGATGTTTTTTTATGGAAGGGGACTACTCTTTCAAACAGTAGCATCCCTCCATCCCTCCACCTCTCTTCTCCATATTCAGTCATCAATAGCTCTCAGCATTAAAGGTAAGTTCTAGTGTGCATGCACATTTTCATTCTTTACTATGCATTTCATAACTTCTCATTTATATTTCATGTCCTTTTTGTTTTTAAAAAGTATTTCCATATTAAACAGTGCATTAGACATTACTGTATATATGAAAGGTTAACACATGGAAAATGTCTGCATTGGATCAATTCAATTTACATTATTTTTATTGGGAAAAATGATTCCATTTTCAAAAAAAATCATTGCTTAAACAGCTTTCAGAATGAATTAAGTTTGAGAATCAAGGTTCCACTGTACTAGAAATCTCTGTAATGGCATTGATAATTCCAGAGTAATGTTCTAACTCAAACTAGAAAAATTTCTGGCTTTCAGCTTTTAATATCCTTCTCATATCATAATCGGTGGGTACTACATCACCACAAGAAAGAAAGAAAAGGCACTGCCTTGCCCTTTGTTTGTGACAAACAGGAGGCACAATGGCTGGAGTTTCCAGATCATAAATTATTGGTTCAGTCAGAGCAACGGCAATGCTGCATTCTTCCAGAACACTTAACAACACAGCAGGCCTTTGAAAATCCCGACCAGCTCCCTCCCTGCATAGGAGGGAAGGGAAAGTATCACCCCAGTGAGCTCTGGTGGAAATGAAAATCTGCTCACACTGAAAATAGAACTCTCATGGGGATTTTCTTTAAAAAGGAACGACAAGGCCCCATAGTTCTGGGTGACATATGTTGAATCATTTAAATGTGGTTTCTTTCCACATAGTTTTGTTATAAAGTAAATGGTTTTGAAGCAGGAAAAAAAATAACACAGAAAATAGAACTTGAACTCAAAATGACAGTTCAGGAATTTCTCCCAGGCCAGGGCAGCCAAGGTATCTGTCAGTACAGGTTATTTTCCTTTATCCCTCTCTTGCTCCTGGAATATAATTTTTTGAAATTCTATTAAATGACAATCCTATAATATCTCATTATTGCCCCTCGTCTCTCCTGACTCATCTTGCTTCCTCTCTGGAAATGCTTATCTAATGTTTTCTATCTACAGGACATTCAAGGTCCTCTTTTAAAGCTCTCAGCTCCCGAAGGCTTTCTCTGCATGTGCTCCTTGCTGCACAATTATCACTTTAAAATATACTGTCCTTTTTCCTAGGAGCTCCTCTAGGTGGTTGAGAACTTAATCACACCCTGGCTTGTTCAATAAGTGTTACAAGTGTGTTAGTCATGTCTTCCCAAAGAGGTCAATTGGTCCTTGACACATCACTTCTCTTTTGGACTCAATAACACCAAGTTGATGCTGCAGTTTAGGTGTTCAATAGCTATTTGTTGGTTGATTGCATAATGGTACCCACTTACTCAAGCTGAGGTAACCTGACGTTTCTGAGGCATGTGCATTATACACAAGCATGCTCTCTGGCCATCCTGATGTTGTGGTCTCATCCATCCACTTTCAAATGACTGTGGGCTGAGTACATATCGGAGCCGAGGGGTAACACATTCATCGTGTGCTGTTCCTGCCCCTATTCATGCTGGGAACCCACTGTACTGTTGTCTTGGGGGTATTAGAGAGGTCTGTAGATTACACTACCATTTTCAATTTATGAATCCTTCTTAAAATTTTATGTTGTATTTTATAGTTATACTACAGGCCCAGTGCATGACAGCCTGTGGGGAGCGGGCCTAAGCCGGCAGGGTGGATATCCCTTGAGGGGTCCTTAGCACTGTCAAGGAGCTCGCTAGCCCTGAGCCTGGCTTCTGGCTGATTCAGTTTTCAAAAAAATCATTGGCGCTTCCCTGGTGGTCAGTGTGCATCATAGCGACAGGTTGTTCCACTGTTTGGTCATTTTGTACATTAGGGTTTGATTATATAGAATTCTCATGTTCCTTCATCAAATTATTCTCCCTCCCAGTAGAGTAGGCAGAGCTATGCATCCCTATCCTGTGCATTTTGGTTTCATGCAACTTGTTTTGGCCAATGTACCATTACGAGACATGTCATATGCAGAGGCTTTAGATATGCTTCGTCATTAGTTTAGTTTCTTTGGCTCTATTACTTGTCTTGGGAAGAACTTGTCTTTGGTGTTTATCCAGTTTCAAAATTATAAAAACACTTGGAGCCAACTCAAATGTGATTTGAAGCTAAGAGTCCAACCGAGCCTACTAGTACCAGGTAAGGCCAATGAAGATATTAGCCAAACCACAGTTGATCTTTAGACTAGAGCAAGAAAAATAAGCATTGGTTGTTGTAAGCCACTGAGATTTGTGAGGGAGGGGGTTGTTGTTACATAGCATTATCTCAGTAAAAGCTAAAAAAGGAGAGACGAGGTGGTGAGGTATCTGCAATATAGATTCTTTAAAAATAAACTGGTAGTGCAGGAGTAGTTGTTAATTTAGGAGACAGAATAGGGAAGACACAGGTAGGAAACAGCGTCCTGCTGGACAGATGCCAGACAAAGAAACATGGCTTCTTGAGGATGCCCAGGGGGCTGGGCTCCCCTATGGCATTGATACTTTTGTGACAATCTTCTCTACTTGCAGATATTAACAGTGTCAAATTGTGCTGCCCTTCAGACATAAAAATTCCAATATGATCTAAGGATAAACAGTACTGTGCAATGGTTAAGAGAATGAGTTATGGAGCCAAATTGTCTCAGCTTCATTCTTAGCTCTGCCACTTTACGAACTGTGGCAAGTAATTTAAGCTCTTTGTGTTTCAGTTTCCTTATCTGAAATGGGACTAATAATAGAATCTGCAACCAAGGTATATGCCTTTAATCAGAATCAAACCTGGTACCCTTTAGGCCACAGACTGATATTCTAACCACTGAGTCAAACTAGCTAGGGCATACCCCTAAATTCTGAAGTGTATGTTTTCTAAGGATAAGGGTACTCTTTATTGTTTAAAAAAATCCTTATTGTTGAACCTATTACAAAGGGTTCTCTTTAAATAACCAAAGTCACTTGTGAATTTCAGGATATTTATAGCATTATTTTCTTTCCAGTGTAGGATCCAGTATAGGATCACGCATTTTATTTAATTGCCATGTCTCTTTAGTTTCATTATTCTGGAACTGTTCCTCAGCCTGTCTTTCAAGTTTTGATATGGGATCAAGCTGGGGCTGGACTCCAAAGGAGCCCATACTCTTGCTCACCTAGTTCCCTTGTCCCATCTGCTTCCTTCCCTTCCTTACAGATTTCTCCCAAGTGCACTCTCAGTAAGTTGTGTCTCATGGGACCCAGATTCTTGTCTCAGGCTCTGCTTCTAGAAAATTCAACCTAAATAACTCAACAAAATTAATATGGGAAACATTTTGAATTTATAAATAATTTCATAAGTGATTTTCAAAAGTAGGTAGGAATGTATATCTTCCATGTGAATCATTTAAAAAATAAAAATAATATTTAAGACCATTTTATACAAACCTAGTACAAACATATTTTTTTCAACAGCATTCATCTCCCAGTAATATTGGTTAAAATTTTTAAAGTTATCTTTGACACTTTTCCCACAAACTTACCTCCAATTAGATGCCATTGTCTAACTGCAGACTTGCTCACTTCTGCAGACTCCTTAACATTTCCAGTTAAATGCTTCTTCCTCCATGAAGTCTTCCAAGATTTCCTGAATGAAAATTGATTTATCTTTTTCCCATATTTGCCATATTTATTTGTCTTTCTAGCAAGGCACTTCTCATATTCTGTTGGTCTTTTTATTACCAGTGAGTTCTAGCTAACTTCTCCACTGTACTAGAAGTGCTTACAGAAAATAACTGTATCTTATTCCCCTTTATCCACATATCTTCAGTTTTCCTTCTTCTGATATTTTTAGCTCAACCTCCTTGCCTACATTTTGCCTGGTCTATACAGGACAACTGCAAAAAAACAATGTCTGCCCTAAGTAATGCAGCAATCACTCACCATACCACACATCACTGCTTGAATTCCAGCCTTTGTCCTTGACCCTTGATTTTTCTGCTTCTTCTCTTCTTTAGTGACTAGAGGCCCAGTGCATAAAATTTGTGCACAGGAGGGGGGGGGAGAAGGCATGTCCCTCAGCTCAGCCTGCACTCTCACCAATCTAAGAACCCTCAGGGATGTCTGACTGCCTGTTTAGGCCTGATCCCAGTGGGGCCAAAATGGACAGTCGGACATCCATCTCACAATCCAGAACTGCTGGCTCCCAACTGCTCAACTGCCTGCCTGCCTGATTGTCCCTAACTGCCCTTCCCTGCTTGCCAGATTACCCCCAATGGCCCTCCCCTACTGGCCTGGTTACTGATAACTGTCCTCCTCTGCAGGCCTAGTTGTTCCTAATTATCCTCCCCTGCAGACCTGGACACCCCCAACTGCCCTCCTCTGCCAGCCCGGTTACCCCTAACTGCCCTTTCCTTCAGGCCTGATCACCTCCAACTGCCCTCCCTTGCAGACCCTGTCCCTCCCAAATGTTCTCCACTACTAGCCTGATTTCCCACAACTGCCTTTCCCATCTTGTGGCAGCCATCTTGTATCCACATGGGGATGACCATCTTGTGTGTTGGAGTTGCATATTACCTTTTATATAGGGTGATTACAACTTACCCTTCTGAACATTCATATTTCTACTCTGGTTCTGGGCTCAACCCATTTCAATATCCCCTATAGCCTTGGTTGAGAATTGCTTTTCCAATGGAGTTTCAATAAATATGTGTATGCTGAAGCCCATGGAAATACTCTGCCCTGTTTGCTTTCAACAAGTGCTCTGTTTATCAGCTGGGAATCACAAAGAACCAAGAAGCTGATTGGTCCATGAGTTAAATTACAATTAACAGGAGGCCTTCCCAGCTGGTGACCTCTGACTCATGAATTTCAGACCTTTTACCAATGTTTGGTAGATTCAAGCCCTGGTCTATCCTTTAGATTCGTTTCCTATGTAAGCTCAAGACATATACAAGTTCACCTGGAAAGTCATAGAGGCCATGGTCAAGAAAACAAAACTGTCAGAATGAGAGATTTTTTGGAGAGGTACCCATTTTCTTTGGAGTTAATGAACTTACTGTATCTAGATAAGCCTCCCTGATTGGTGGGGATCTCAATGCGATTCTCTTTTCCTAGTTTTATTGCTGTAACACAATATTTCATATTGTCTGAGTTGACCCCTAAATGAATCTCTATAAGTGAAAGTGTCTAATCAGCTGCAAAGGACTAGAAAAATGTTTTTCTAGAAAAATTGTACTGTTTTTGCAATTGGTATTTCAAGGCAGGGAAATGTTAATTTTGGCCATCTCTTTTTAAACTTCAGAATCTCTGAACTCTGACATCTAATTGTTCTTAAAATTACAGCAAAAAAGAAGGAGAATTAAACATAAAATTTAAGCAATTATTTGTAGAAGAGCAAAAGTGGCTAATATGTTGAAAAGATCTGAGATACAAGAGGTGGAGCCAGGGCTGTATATTAGGATCTTAACTTCAAAGCCCTGTGAATGCGTTTTTAATTCTTTCAGCCCTAGATAGATGTCTTAGGTAACAATATTCTATGAGACATGTCGTATTTTTTGTGGCTTTGGAGACAGATAAAGACTCTTCTCTAATAAATGTTTCTAAATTTGTGACATTTTGATATTTTAGGAATACTTATCAAAGTCTAAAATGTCCCTTTATTCCCTAAATGTCAACAAGACCACAGCTTCTAATGAGAACCAGCAAAATTAGAGCACAGAAGTTTATCTGATAAAATCTTAGTAATATTTGATAATAAAAAAATAGAGAATACATTCTTAATTAGAAGAGAATCTGTCTCCTATTGTGGATAATGTTCTGTTTGTTGATTTGATTGTTCATTCATACATTTGTTAGTGCATCTATTTTTTCATTTTATTTTTTAAACTTTTATTGTGAAATAATTATAGATTCACAAGAAATTGCAAATAAATATCCTGGGAAGGTGTGTGCACTCTTCACCCAACATCCTATGTGACTATAGTATCAACATTAGTGAATCAATGCTGGCATAACTCACAAAACATATTCAGATTCCTCCAGTTATGCATGCACTGGTGTGTGTGCATGCGTGCGTGCGTGCGTGCGTGCGTGTGTGTAGCTATATGAAATTTTCTCTGTAGTGTATCTCAGTGCAACCATGACCACAATAAAAATAAAGAATCCTTTATCACCACAAGACTCCCTAATGCTATTCTTTTATAACCATACCCACCCTCTCCCCCCAAACCTAATTCCTGAAAACTACTAACTTGTTCTCCATTGCTTTATGTTAATTCAGGACATTTTAACTAGATGGGATCATGAAGTATATATCTTTTGAGATAGGCTGGTTTCATTGAGCATACTTTTGAGGTTTATCTAAGTCATGTGTATTAATAATTTGTTTCTTTTCATTGCTGAGTAGTGTGAATGGTACCATAGTTTGTATGGTACCCATTGAAAGACAGGTATTTATTTAAAAATTTCTGTGTATGCATTTTAGCTGAGTGGCTCATTAGCATTAGACATGAAGAGATTCAGCTCAGAACTGGTTGATTATAGAATAGGGTCTAACCTCCAGAAGAACTGGGTTTTAATGAAGAAAGAGGAGCAGAATAAGACAATGCTCTTGGTTACTTCTCATTAAAAGGTGTATTACGACTCCTCCTACTTGTGGATGTTGCTTAGAAGTATAAAATCAGAACCGGGTTCTAGATTTGAGGAACTAAAGTTAAAACTCGGGTCCTGAATTTATAGAATGGCAATATATCAGCTCTGTGCTTTTCCAGCTTTTATGTGTATACAAATGCCCTAGAGATCTTGTGAAAATGCAGACTATAATTTGGAAGATCTGGGTGGGGCCTGTGATGCTATTCCTAACAAGCACCTCATTGATGTTGATGCTGGTGGTCCACAGACTTATTTTGGAGTAACAGTGGACAAGATGATACCTGAGACTTTCTTATAACTTAAAATACTTTTCCTTCTTCTTTTAGACAACGTGATAGGCTGACAGGTAAAGTGCTAGAGATAGAAATTTCAATGGCAGGAATGCAATGTCTTGAGACTCAGATGCCCTTCAGAGAAATGAGGGGTCAGCATGCCAGCCTGCTCTCCCCGATGTGGCCTCACCTTAGATTGCCACATGGGAACAGCATAGAACTCCTTCAGGACCACAGCTTTGGCTCCTGTGAGCAGCCATAGCCTGGTTGGTAGGCCTTGGCGAATCTCAGTGGTACCCAGCTCTGCACACCCTAACTCTCCTGAATGATACTGAGAGGAGAGTAACTATGAGTAATGGGTGAGATTCCTCTTTGGGCTCAGTGGTGTTGAGCAACCAACAGCTCTTCCTGTGTGCAGCATTGACAAAGGAAGAATTCTTCTCATTTCTTTTTGCTTTCATGCATGGAAGAGGATATACTTATTTATTCCAAGCCATTCTAATAGAGCATAATTAGGCCCAGCGGGTGTGAGATTTGAGTTCTGAATAAAGATAACTTTGATGATGGCTGCTGTCAAAGGCTGGCTTGAGAGGTGACACACCGTGACGGTTTGGGGGCACAGAGCCTGCTGCTCATCTGCTGGGACTTTAAAGGGACTATGTGGGAGGATGGCCTATATCAGGAGTCAAATATATATTTTTTCTCTAAGGGGCCAGATAATAACTATTTTAGGCTTTTGGTTTATACTACTATAGTCACTGTCACAAGTACTCAAATCTACTTCTATAGCCCCTAAACAGCCACAGAATATACATAAATGAATGAGTATGCCTGTGTTCCAAGAAAACATTATTTGTGAACATTGGAAATTGAATTTCATACAATTTTGATGTTTCCTGGACTATTGTTCATCTTTTAAATTTTTCTACCATTTAAAAATAAGAAAATCAGCTTGGCCAGTGTGGCTCATGGTTGAGCCTCGACCTAGGAAACAAGAGGTCATCCCATCAATTTCTGGTCAGGGCACATGCCTGGATTGTGGGCTTGATCCCCAGTGTGGGAGCATGTAGGAAGTAGCGAATCAATAATTCTCTCTCATTGATATTTCTATCTCTCTATCCCTCTCCTTTCCTCTCTAAAAAATCAGTAAAAACATGTTGTGTTATTTTGTTTTTTTTAAATATATTTTTATTGATTTTGTACAGAGAGGAAAGGAGAGGGATAAACAATTAGAAACATCCATGATAGAGAAACATCGATCAGCCATCTCCTGCACCCCCCTCCCCACTGGGGATGTGCCCACAACCAAGGTACATGCCCTTGACCGGAATCAAACCTGGGACCTTTGAATCCACAGGCCGACGCTCTATCCACTGAGCCAAACCACTCAGAGCTGTTTTTGTATTTTTTTTTAATAAGTAAATCATTCTTAGCTTATAAGCTGTACAAAAGATGACATGATGCTTTTGGGTTGTTGACCTCAACCTAAACGAAGCCCAAAATGTTAGGAGTCTGAGGTGCAAGAATTTGGCCTTGGAATCCTCCGGGAGATGGCTTTTTCCTGCCCAGAAAAAAGGGATTGCCTTCTGCAGATAAACGTGTTTCAGAGAGAGATGGATGTCTCACTGCATCTCATCCTGCTGGAAGTGTTTGCTCCTTCCTCTGAGAAGAAGGGTCTGAGCTGACAAAGGTTGCCTTTCTCAGATTCCAATCAGTACATGCAGCCCACAGCTGGCATTCCACCTCAGATGGTTTCACCTCTGTATGTTGCCATGAGTTGTTTTATCTTGTTTCTAAAGAGCAGGTTTATTGTGCCTGTGGACAGCAACCCTTCAGAGTAATTCCTGGCCTTGTTAAGACTTACTGAGGCTGATCTTGGAGGTGCTTTGCATTACTGTGACTAAACTGTTCATGCACAACTTTGTTCTTGGGTTAGCACTCTGCAACACTAACCCTGTGCTCTCTGCTGTAGACATCAATATGCCCCCTATCTGATAGTCCATAGAAAGGGTCACTACAGACAGAAATATTGCCTGGGTGAATAATTAAAATGAATCTGTTCACTACTGAAGGCAGTCTTTTGTCTGAACGTCTCAACTGCTGTTATCTCATCCGTGATTTCTTGGATTAGACCAAGGAGGCAGAAAGTAGTCTGATTCCTGTTTGCAGAAGAAGAAATGAAAAAGGCAAGGGGTTGAGTAACTTTCCTAAGACCACTGAGCGAGACTGCAGCTGAGCCAGACTGAACAGGCACAGCTACTGAATTCTCAAATGCTATCAGTCCTTTGACTACATATGTAATCCCTATCCTATTCAGAAATCTCTATGCACATTGTGGGCTAAAATGGCTGTATTCCAAGACCATGAAATGGGCCAAGGACTATAAAATCATAACTGGGGAAAAAAACCCACCTGGCTTCAGAGGGAAATGATAACCCATTGGTAGCAAATAATGTGGTACTGTAGGTGAATAAAGCACCCTGCTTAATACTAATCGAAATAGAGTAAATTTATGTATAATATGCAGGGGAAGATTCTATGCAGAATTTTAAAAACCCAGAGTTAAGCTCCATTCAACCAACTGAATTGACCAAAGAATTGATGCAATTAGAAAACATCTTTTGGAGAGTAGTAACATTTGTTCAATACTTGGGAAGAAAGCTTTATAAGGATATTGAAATATTTATTTGCTCATGAAAAGAACGGGATTTTAAAAATGGAGGATTAATGTCATGAGTATATAAGCACATGAAATATAATTTAAAAGCACTAAAACACATGAACTCTAATTTATAGAAAAAAACACAAATGGTCAAAAATTTGAGAAGATGCCCTGGCTGGTAGCTCAGCATTGTCCCAATAAGCCAAGGTTGCGGGTTCAATTTCCGATCATGGGCTCATATAAAAACCATCTAATGAATGCAAAAATAAGTAAAACAGCAAATTAATGTTTCTTTCTATAAATACATAAATAAATAAATAAATATTTTTAAAATGAGAATATAAAAAACTCCCAAAGTAAGAAATCACTTTATTTTATTGAATTAATAAATATGAAAAGTAACAAGATGCAATTAAACTACAGTGAGATATCCCTACACACCTCTCAGAATGGCTAAAAAATAAATGCTGGTGAGGATGAGAAGAAACTGAATCACTCAGATGTTGCTGATGAGAATGTAAAATCATACAGTCACTCTGGAAAAACAGTTTGGCAGTTTCTCATAACAATAAATATATAACTGCTCTCTGACCCAAAAATTGCATTCTCTTGGGCCTTTATCCCGGAGATCTGAAAATGTATGTTCACTCAAAAACATGAACATACATGTTCTTAGCAGTTTTATTTGTAATAGCCCCATATCTGAAACAATCCATATATCCTTCAGGGAGTGAATGGTTACACAAACTGTGGTACATTATTACCATGGGTCATTACTCAGCAATACAAAGAACAAGCTACTGGACGACTCTCCAAAGGATTATGTTCCTTGTAAAGAGACAAAGCCAAAAGGTTACATTCTGTATAATTTCTGAAATGACAGAAATATATAAAAATGAACAGGTTAGTGGTTGCCATAAAGTAAGAAAAGTGTGGGTGCAAGAAGGATGTGGGTGTGGCTATTAAAGTGCAATGTTAGGAAAACTTGGGATGGAATAAGTCCATATCTTGACTGGATCCACGTTAATGTCCTGGTTGTGACATTGTGCTATACTAGTTTTGCAAGCTGCTAATTGGGATACATTGGGTAAAGCATGCATGGATTCCCCTGGATTATTTCTTACAGCTTTGTGTGAATCTTTAATTATCCTATATAATAAAAGCCTAATATAATAAGTATTTGATTGGCTGGTTGGCCACTCAACCAATCAAAGTGTAATATGCTGATGATATGCTGAGGCTGCTCACTCTGACATCTACTTACCACCAGGGGGTAGACAGTCAACCAGCTCCTATAATGTGCACTGACCACGAGGGGGCAGATGCTTTGACCAATACATTAGCTTGCTGTTGAGGTCTGGCCAACTGGGACTGAGTGACATGGGCTGGACATTCCCTGGAGTCCTCCTGTGATCTCTCCCCGGCCCCAATTGGGCACCAGTGAGGTACCTCAGCCTGGCCTGTGCCTTCTCACATTCTGGGACCCCTTAAGGGATGTCAGAGAGCCAGTTTCAGTCCAATCTTGCAGGCCAGGCCAAGGGACCCCACTGGTGCACAAATTCGTGCACTGGGCCTCTGGTCTCAAAATAAAAAGTTTAATTAAAATCTTATTCTGAAAGGATATAATAAAGTCTCTTCTTCCATGCACATTGGGAGTGGTCTCATTACCAATATATGGGTAATTTTTTTGAAATATGTAAATAACACAAAAGCCTTAAATTTTCTTTGAATCTGCCTTAGAAGGATTTCTTATAAGAATGTATCTTAAGGAGATAAATGAACATTCATGTGAAGATTTCAGTGTAAATATGTTCAGTGTTGCATTATTTACAAGTAGAAAAAATTAGAAATAGACAAAATGTCTAATAATTAAGGAATATTTAGAGGGTTGTGGTACTAACATGCCATGTACACAAATACAGATTAAACTCAATGTTTTTGTAAAAGAAATAGGTCATTTTATTAGAATATGAGTTGTAGGGAAAGAGAATTTCTTTTTAAGTAGAAATGATTGGTAACTTGCTTTCATATAATAGAAAGATATATGTTTCATAGTGACTGCTACCATTTTGGAGATAATCACATAAGAGTTAGAAAGTACACTTTTATGTCAAAAGGAACAGGATGAAAGTTGAGAAAGCAAAAAAAAAAAAAGTAAATGAAAATATATAAAAAGGAACTCAGAATAAAATCAATACTTTACTCATGAATTCTCCTGTGTAAAATAGAAATGCTTAAATTCATTTACAAAATACAGTCTCACAATATTTATAGGCTATAAAATATGGGGGCAGAAATATTACTAGAAAATTTTAAAAAAGGTCAAGAGGTCAAATGGATCAAAAGGAGATAGTGTGCAATATGCAGATGAAATGATTTATGATGAAAGTACTGGTCTCCCTATTTACAATAATACAAGTGTAATATGCTAATTAGACCAGGCATCCTTCCAGATGATCTTCAGGCTGAAGCTAGGGCTGTGAGGGAAGCTTGGATCCCAGGTGCTAGAGGGAAGCCAGTGCTGGCAGCTAGGGGAAGAAAGGCCTACTCTTGCATGATTTTCATGCATTAGGCCTATCCTATCTAATAAAAGAGTAATATGCAAATTGACCATACCTCTGATCAAGTCACACCCACCAGTCAATCAGGAACAAATAAACCCTAACCAAGATGGCTGCAGCCACTGAGAGAATGGACTGGCTGGGACAGTGAGCTCAGTGTCTGCACTCTATAAGCCCACCTGTGGGGAAAGAGGAAAGGGGTCAGCCGGGGCCGAGAGCACAGCATCCATGTCCCACCAGCCTGGCCGCACAGGCGCAGAGAGAGAACACGGGCCGGCTGTGCTGAGGGAGGGAAAGAACCAGAAAAATGGGTCTTTCTTGTTCCTGATGCTGAAGGAGCTCTATGGGTGATGGGTTCCTCCACCAGCAGATCCCTGCCTGCAGTCCAGATGCTACCAGCATGGCCCGCAACAGGGGGTGTCTGGTGGGCACACTACAGGCATCAAATCACTGCTGCTGAAGCCGCCCCCCCCACACACACTCACACTCGCAAGTAGTATGGTCCCAGGGAGTGACTCCTGAGACACCGCTCCCATAGCAGCAAATGTGCACCAGGCCAGGCAGGGAAGCCAGACCTGGAAGTCCAAGCCCCCAGATACCCAACAGGGCATCATGTGCCAGGGCCCTGAAGAGGCCCCAGGACAAGCATATCCCCAGAGGCTCAGTGGAAGGAGGAGAAGAACCTCTGGCTAGAGGCCGGGGTGAAGGATGCTGGCATCTTTGCAGGCCGGGCTGAGGGGCACCACCCCCTGTGCATGAATTTCATGCACCAGGCCTCTAGTAGTATTTAATAAACAACAAAGTAATGTATTCTGTGTAAGTTACTGTATTCCAATTCTCATGTATTTAAAAATATATGTAATACATTTTTTGAAATACATGATAGTTGAAAGGCATTAACTAACAATAAATGATGCTATAAGCTTATCTTATTATCTTTTTACATGAAGTTCCTGATAACATTTAATGGTTTGACTTATAATAAATGAAGTCAAAATGCTTTTTTTAGGCAGAAATTATTTTATTTATAAATTACATTATTACTTCACAGGAATAGCTATAGAATTATTTTGCAAATATGCCTAAGATCATTTTGTAAAATTTCTAGATGTAAGCCATGACAGCAAATAACTATTGTCACCTAATGACCTGGAGGAAAAATTGTCTGGCTTTCTCTCATAGACATCTGAAAAAGAATGAGAGATATTTCCTTCCTGCATCCCGGTCACCACACTCCCTCTAGTCTAGTCACCAAACACATGCATCAACAGGTAGCCTGCAGGACTTGGGCCCTAAAAGTAGCTGGGAAGACTGTGTCCTAATATCTGGGACAGATAGAGAGTGATAGAGAAAAACATTTATGAGAGGGAAACATAAAATATATATGAAACTCTCCCTCTATGTAAGAAATAACATAAAATATATACGTACGGGGATCGAACCCGTGACCCATATCCCCACTAGGAATGTGCAAGAGGGAGCTGATCGATGTTTCCCTCTCATAAATGTTTTTCTCTATCACTCTCCCTCCATGTAAGAAATAACATAAAATATATATATTTTTCAAAAGTTGGACTCTAGAGGTAGTTTGTCTTAGAGGATGGATGACTCCAGGGTAAGGACAAGAAAGGTGGAGTTGTCAGCATGGTGGGAACTTGCATCCACTCCCACACACTGCTCTGTGATGTGGCAGAACTTCCACAACTGCCAAGAACCTGCCTGGAACATGATCATAAAGCTTCAAGTTCTGGGAGGCAAAAACCAGGAGTCTCTTTTGGATAAGGCTTTGTCCAGAAGGGCTTGGACCAACTCCTCTCCTTGTCATCAGCATTGCCCATACTGCGATGGAGACCAGCACCTAGGCAGTCAAGTTTAGTCAAAGGAGCGGTAGAAAATATAGCATACCTCACCAACCATGGCTTGGAGTCAGACAAAATTTAATTTGGAAAAGTTAAAAAATATGATAGTTTTTTACTACAATATGTAGGAGTAAATTCGTAGTTCTTACATTATGTTTTTTATTATTTACTAGAGGCCCAGTGCACTAAAATCATGCATGGGTAGGGTCCCTGGGCCTAGCTAGCAATCAGGGATGATCAGGATCAGGTTCCCTGCCTCCCTGCCTCCCCACCCCCTCCTTCCCTCTCTCCCTCAGCACCCTGCTGCCAACACTGCTCACCTACCATGTTCCACACTGGCCCTTGGAACATGGGATCGAACTATAGCAAGTGATCCAACTATTCTCTGGGTTGAAAGAGGGGACACTTTGCATACTATATTAGCAAGTGACTATTTGAGCATTTTGGGGGAACTTTTGCTTTTATTGATTGTTTCCAGTATGATTAGCTGTAGTTCAAGAATCCAAATGGCATTTATAGAACATGGTGTATAATTTCACCTGGAGCATTTTTTTGTCTTCTCCCTGGCATCATCATATTTTTACATGAAATATTCTGTTTTTCATCAGTGATCCATTTCTGGATTAAATCATTGTTTTATCTCAATAGAACAAATGTATTAAAATAAAATTCATTAAGAACCAATTTAAATATGTAATTAATACAAAATTTTGCATAATTTATTTCACTGTGATGGAGTATAGTATACATTCTCTTGATATTGGACAACCAATTGAGATATCACAACAGGTAGATACACAAAACTCATATGCTTGGGTTTAGTGCTTTCATTTAGAGTTACACAAAAATAATTACCCTTAAGAGTACCTTTAATAGAGCATAGTATTCTCCTCCTGTAGATGTGAACTTACTTGTTCAGTTTTAAATAGAAGGACAGGCACACACCTAAAGTCACAAGAGCTGAGTGCAGAACAGCAACCTTCAGATCCACAACACATTTATAGGAATCCAAATACTTGGGGAGCCTTCACAAACTCAAGATACACTTCAATTTAACTGAGACAGCAGGAGTGCTTTCATTTAGAGTTACACAAAAATAATTACCCTTAAGAGTACCTTAAATCTTCAATAATCCTCAATATATTTAGTGTATTTTAATGCATATGGTTTTTTAAAACTATATTCAAAATAATTTAAAATAATAAAAAAAGTAAATTTGAAGTAAAAAATCGGGAAGCCCCAAAATACCACTATGGAATTCTAAGATGTTTAGAAAAGTAAGTTAAAAACTAATGGTCTAAAATCCCTTCCAATTCTCTGACCCTTTGAACCTATGTTCTGAGTAATAGTTATTCATATTTCTATTCAGGGCTTCATCAAATAGTTCTATGGTTGGCCTAAGTAAAACTCAAACAACACGTAGAGTAGAAGTTGTGTAACAATACACAGGCTAGAAATCCATGTAAAATCAGTCCTCATTCTCTATGGCTGAGTGTAGTGACAAGAACATTTCGGCGAACGTATTAAACTGGGCAGAACTGGATGAACCCTCACGGATTCTCTTAAACACATTTTATGCATAAATGCAATGAGAGGTTGGGGCTTATTTATTTAGATTATTTTCCTCATAAAAATTACTCTTTGTGCTTTTCTGAATTATTAAAAAATGGAATATTTTTGTTTGTTTTTTTAAAAATATGTTTTATTGATTTTTCACAGAGAGGAAGGGAGAGGGATAGAAAGTCAAAAACATAGATCAGCTGCCTCTTGCACACCTCCAACTGGGGATGTGCCCACAGCCAAGGTACATGCCCTTGACCGGAATCGAATCCAGGACCTTTCAGTCCGCAGGCCGACACTCTATCCACTGAGCCAAACCGGTTTGGCTGGGGAAAAAAAAAGGAATATTTCTGGTCGATATTTTATAGTTCAGAGTATAATCACTCATTTCATATAGACCTTGCTTGGCAGTGCATTCGAAGGCAAAATTTCCAAAAAGAAAATGAAAAGTATCTCAGGAGCACATAATTTTCTTTCTTAAACCAGAATTATTGAATTATGATTGACATAAAATAAATTTCACATATTGAAATTTGATTTTTTTAAAAATATTTTTTAATTTTTTATTGTTTAAAGTATTATGACTAGAAGTACATGTTTATTTTCCCACCCCATTGACCTCCCCTAGTCTCCCCACCCCCCGGCAGATGCTCTCACCTGCCCCCTGCTCTGTGTCTTATATTCATGGGTTATGCTTATATGCATGCATACAAGTGCTTCGGTTTATCTCTTACAGCTCCCATCCCCCACTTTTGCCTGCCTTCCCACTGTAGTTTGACAGTCTGTTAATTGCTTCTTTGCCTCTATATCTATTCCCCCTTCCTGTTTCTTTTCTTTAAAAAAATCTTGTATCTGCATCCTAGAAATAAAAATATAAGAACAAAAAAATGTTTGAGTCTCAGTTTCAATGTCCAACAGTTCTGAGTCCCAGTTTCAGTGTCAAATATTTCTTTGTGTGTACATGTCAGCAATGATATCTGGATAGTGGATAAATGGGGGCAAGTAGGTTCCACCCTCTCTGGTTTGGTCCTGGGCAACCCGCAGCAATGCACAGCTGCTGACTGCTAGCATGGCAAGGTGTCATCAGTGTCTTCCATCTCTGGACTGTTTTCGTGGTTGGAATAGGTCTGTCAGTTTTTCTTTGTTTCAGGAATCCATATGGTCTTGGAGTTGTTTCCTGAAAATATACAAACATATTCTCGACCAAAAGTTAATAAATGAAACTTTTCTGTAAAAGAAACTTGGGATTCTTTTTATTTTTTGCCCCAATGATTTTCCTTTGGTTTATTTTGATAGTATGTGTGTTTTTGATGGGTGTTCTGCTGTTAACATTACAAATGGAAATTAATTTTCTGAAGTAATTTACTTATAGGATATTTTTCCTTACATGATATTATCCCAGTATCTCCCCCCCTTTTTTTTATTAATGGAGGCTTTTGGAAATTTTATATTGCAGTTATGGTAACTTTAAATTTTAATTTTTGCATAAAAATATGACTGCTTTAGGTTCTTTTCATGTTAAGCAATTTTACAATGAGATGAACTACCAATAGAAATTTTAGTTAGTATTTTAGGAACAGCTTTTTCGCCATTACACTTCAATTTTCTTGAGTATTCATTTATTTCAATTGGCCAGATTTAAATTAATCTGAAAACTTAATTACTATTTAACTGTCAAAATAAATACTCAAACAATAATCTTAGTTTACCCTGTAAATATTAGTGGATAGGATTATTTGCATTCTTAAGTAGGCCCTGAGCATTCCTGGTACTAGACTGGATTTAGATATAGTGCAGCTGTTGCTGGCCAAGTCTCTGTCTGTAGCCTGAGTCCCGATATGGGCTGGGCATGGGTGACAAAGCAGCCATGGGAGCAGGAGACCTCCCTCAGAAGGGGTGAGAGTTCAGGCCCCTGCAAGATTATGGGGGTGAGGGTCTGTGCCCCACCTCTGTTGACCTTCAAGTCCTCTCCTGATGGCCCCTCTGCGACTGTGACTGTCTTAGGTTGTTTCTTCCCTGAGGAATCTTACCTGTCTCTGGCTAGCCATCCTCTGGGGCCAAGCAGGGTGATGTGAGATTCAGTTCTGTCTCCTTGGTAGTCTATGCCCCATGGCCTACATGCCCAGCACCTGCCTTGGGATCCCCTCGCCTGCTGGCAGGGTCCTGGTACTGATCACATATCTTGGGAGACTCCGGTTTCTTCTCCAGGGAGGGCCCAGCTCACACCATTGAGCGAGAGACAGATCCATGGTGCCAGCCACCCAGAGGCTGTGACCTCAGCTTGAACTGAAAGCTCAGGCAACAGCTGTGTTGTTTGAATATATGTGTAAATCTATGAAACCATACAGCATCAAAAACATCCATCATCTTCAAAAGTTTTGTTATATCTCTTGGTAATTTCCCTTTCCCACCCTTCCTTTTTGGATATTGATTTTGCATTTTGAAACTTTAATAAGTTTACTATTAGTTCTAGTCACTTTAAAAAAATTTCATCAAATTTTATAAATGCAATGTTGAATAAAATAATAAGTGCATATATTAGTATACTTGTCTTTTTTCAGATTTAATTGGAAAATATTTAATTTTAAATATTAAGTATGATATTAGCTGTAGGTTTTTTTCTAAATGCCCTTTTTTGATTAAGGAAGTTCCATTCTATTTCTATGTCATAAGACGACCACCTCTTTTTGTTTTCTTTTACTTAGTTTTCTAATATGACGACATAAATTGATTTTTCAATCTTAAACCAACCTTGCATTTCTGAGATCAACCTTACTTGGTCATTACGTGTTATCCTTTTCACATATTAATTCCATCCTTATTTTTCCCTTTTATGCATTATATAATTTTTCTGGCTGCCTTTAGCATTTTCTTTTTATCACAGCAATCAAATATGGCAAACATGACATTGAAGCCAATTTTGCATCTAGGCTGCAAGAAGCTTTGCTTAATTCTGGTTTTCTGTAGGATCCCTGCAAAAGAAGAGGTCTGAATTGACTTTCTGGAAGATTAGAAAGATCAGAGACCATGTTAACTGAGATCAACCATCAAGAGGCTTTTTAGTCCAGGGAGTCCTCAGCTAGACTCCAGCTAACATGAGTCATTTCAACCACAGTCAGTCAATGCCTGCCAAGGCAGCAGGAATATGCAATTGACACACAGAATTAGGAGTTAATTGATATTTATTTCAAGCTATCATGTTTTGGGGGAGTTCATTAAGCAACAATACTAAGTGATACAGTATATTTACAAATATGTACATGTGTTAGACTTCAACCAATATTACCCATTATTAAAGATGTATGTCCAGGTAATTCATACAATATGACCACACTAATTCTTTTGGTTGAATTTTAAATATCTGTAGAGTGGTTAATTTTCACCACCTTGAGTAAAATTTCAACTTTTTCTCCTAACACAAACAAATGCCCTTTTAAAAGTGATGCCCAGAGATTCTGACCATGATTTATTACTACCCACACTATAAGTGCAGTTTTCTTAAAAATAAATTAGTTATATGAGGATATACATAGTTAAATAATTACTTTAAAATTTCCTCATTTTTCATAAAGATTTGTCATTAAATTTTTGCCTTCCGATTGTCTGTGTGCTTTTAAAATATTACAATCAGATTTTATTATAAATATTTCATTTTAAGAAGATATAAAATTTAATTTGCACAAATAACTCAACAATATAACTGTTGAGAAGCTACAGTAGTTTAAGGGATAAATTGGGAAACTCCTGGCAAAAATGGAAAATAACTGGGCTGATGGTATGTGCGGGATTATGAACTGGACTCCTTTCAACCAGGAGAAATCTTTTCAAGGAGAAAGTCCCTGGCAATAACAGACAGTACGCCTTGTTGGCACACCTGGCAAGCTGGTGAATTTTCTGCAAAAAGGTTGTTCATCAACTGTTTTCCTGAACAGATCAATTTGAGATGAGACAAAATATACTATATAATAAAAGTATAGTATGAAAATTGTCCCCTCAACCGACCAGAGTTCTTTTGGGAGTTTTACTAGGAGTTGAGCCAGCAGGGGGAAGGGAGGGAGGCCCCAGGCTGGCAGTCACTAGGGACCCTACCAGTGCATTAATTTCGTGCACTGGGCCTCTAATTTTTTATAAAAAAAAGCTTGATTAATTGATCTAGTAATTTTAGAAAATAAAGGTCAAGAAAGAATTTTGTAATAAAAGTTACTTGGAATTTTTTAAAAATCTATAATTGTTACCCTGCAGCTGGTTCTGATTGGGAAGGACACAAGGGAGACTTTGTAGGGCTGGAAATTTTGTAGATCTTGGTTGGGGAGTGTTTTAAAGGTGCATGCCTATGTACAAATAAATTGAGATTTCAGATCCATGGACTTTATGTCTGTTTGTCTCAAAAATAATTTTTAAAAGAAGAGTGGGTGTTGAGTTCAAGAGAATAGACTATGTTTATGCTGAAAAGGTATTTGAATGTTCATACAGTACCTATCATGCTTTACATATTTTAAATTGTCATTTAGAAAGATAATGTCAAACAGGTTTTATGTTTATAATTAGTAAGAATACCAAAATAAGCTAAGTTCTTTAAAAATAGAAAAATGTGGGTTTAGGAACAAAGGGGAAATAACAATATTTATATTAAATGGTAAAATCTCAACTTTTACCTTTAGCTGGGCCCAGTAAGTGTATAATAGCTAAATCTTGAGTAAATTCATTCTTACAGGGAATCTTTAAGGTGAACTTGAGATTCAGGAATTATTGCTTTATGTTTGAGGTTGACATCATATGGGACAGTTGTGTTTCCAACTAAATGTTTCCTATTGCCATAATCAGAAAGAGTCAACTATAGCCAGCAAACTATGCCCCATGACCAAATATGAAGTGCCACTTATGTATTTCCTCCAAATTCAGCAGTTGAAGCCTAGCCTTCCAAGGTATTAAAAGCCTGATACAGTGGGAAGAGTCCTCATGAGCAGTATTAGTAATATCATAAAAGAAGCTCCAGACAGATCCCTTTCTCCTTCCACCAAGTGAGGGCACAGACAGAGGTGCCAGTTGTTAGCAAAAACAGGACCCCTACTGAAACCAACCATGCTGGTACTTTGTTCTCAGACATCCAGCCTCCGGAGCTGTGAGAAATAAATGTTTGTTGTTTACAGACAATGTTTTGTTATAGCATCATCAACAGACAACACTTGTTGTTTTTTTTAAATAAAATTTTATAGTAACTTAGCCACATGCCTTTCATTTAATATTGTATTTAATGGCTTTCCCACTATAAGAGCCATGCTGAGGGACTGTGACAGAGTCCACATGGCCTGCAAAGCTTAACATAGTTACTATCATACATTGGAAAAAGTTTGCTGATCTTGTTCTATAAGAACCAACAACCATAATTAGCAACCTCTATAATTCTCATTATATATCCATAATAAAATGCAGTGTATTATGCTCACCCATGATGTAGGCACCTATGGGGAAGAACAGTCTTACAAATAACCTTGTATTTATTTCTTAGAGTAGTTGGTATATGCCAAGAACCAATTCCAGCATGTAATAATTACAAGAGCTTTACCAAAAGGTTGGTGAAGCTTGGGGAACTCAACAGGGTTGAGTTACATGTAGTTAACCTGTTGGAAATGGCTAAAAGGCACTCCCCCCTAACCTGAATAGGATTGTTAACTGCCAGACAGCTCAAGGCATTTTATTGTCTCCTGTTTTCCAAACTGACAATGTTTCTGTATACCCTTTGATACTGTACCCTGTGAAGTGTGTATTTCCAACTTGCCTTGGGACAAATTGTGTTTAATAAAAGCATGGGTCCTTGGTCAAGGAGGAGCATCTTCTAGCTCCTTAAGCTGGAAGCTCCTCTGACCACCAATGCCTTTCAAAAATATCTTTCATCAATGGACTCCTTCTTAATCATCTATGTGCAGCCCTTTCTCCAGAATGCTGAACCCTTTGTAAGGCTGGGGAAAAAGAAACCTGATAATTGATGCCTGAACGAGGAGCACCAACAATTGGTGCCTGGAAGTACCAACAGCTATAAAAATGCCAGTTTCCTCTCTTAGAAGTCTAAGCAACTACATATTAGAGAAGGTTAATACCAATAACTTTCCTAAGCTCTCTTGTGTAAGAAGTGATTAATTCTACACTTCAGTTCACATCTGTCTCACTCTACCTCCTTGCAGTAGAAACATGATGTTTCCAATTCAGATTTGTAAAGTATAAAACTTTTGACCTAAAGTGGGCTGATTATGGGAATTTGGTCTAAGTATTAATACCAGGTCAGGAGCACAAAGTGCAGATAAGACTGAAACCAAGGCTTGAGGAAATACAGCAGAGGTGAGCCATTTCTGAGACTCTGGTTATAGCCATTGCAGTTGGGTTTCTTCTGAAGGGAACTGATGATTCCTTAATCAATAATCCTGGTAATGAGTCACCCATGGAAAGCCTTTGACTCATTCTTTCTACTGTGTATAAAATTTAAAAGAAATAAGATCAAAGTATTTTAGTCACAGACTCGTGAAGAGCTTAATCCAAGCCTTGTTTTTGTTTTGTGTAATTGTTCTTTTCTACATTCAATCAGGTCATTTTGTGTTGAGTAACATTCATATCTTTTATCTTCTTTTCCTCAGTCATAAAAGTTAGGACAGCTTGAGTGATGTCAGGGTGCATGGGATTATGAAGAGAATGGAGTGAGAGTCAGATTTTGTGTAAAACAATACCAATCCCTGCAAAGGTAGACTAAACTTTAGGAAGCTATTCAGGCCTTCTGATCTCTCACAGAAGTTGGCCTTTTGTTGCTTCTTGGGGCCAGATAGAATAAGCATCAACAAATGCTGGTGCCCCAACTCACAGTTTTTACACAGGGTTGAGGCAGAGGAACTCCTATTGCTGCCTACACAGAATCTTATTTTAGTTTTCTAAATGAAGATACACATACATACACACACCACCACCACCACCACCACCACATAAGTTTTATTATTTTTAATTACTTTAAATAACTGGGCCCTGACCACACCAATTCAAAGTCCAATTAAATAATCTCAGTTCACAAGAAAGCACCCAACCCCTTATTCAGAGTGTGTTGAGTTCTGCCCTTGAAACAGAAGGGGCTAACCTTGGGGAAGGAATGAAAATGTAGGGAGGCGACTGCATAATTTCCTAGGACCTTTATAACAAACTAGTGGCCCCGTGCACAAAATTCGTGCATGGAGGGAGGTTCCCTCAGCCCAGCCTGCACCCTCTCAAATCAGGGACCCTTCAGAGATGTCTGACTGTTGGCAGTCAGACATCCCTCTCACAATCTAGGAACACTGGCTCTTAACTGCTCATGGCCTGCCTGACTGATCCCCCCTAACCCCTTTGCCTGCCTGATCACCTCTAACCACCCCTACCTACCTGCCTGATTGCCCCTAAGTGCTCCCCTGCTGGCCTGATTGCTCCTAACTGCCTCTGCCTTGACCTACACCTGGGACTCAGGCTTTCCCTCCCTCTGGCCAGCTATAGGCACCCAGGACCTGGGCCAGCTTCACTCAGGCCGGCCGCAGCCACAGGGAGCTGCAGGCACCCAGGACCACAGGGCATGCTGCCTAACCCCAGGGCCAGAAAGGGCCCCTGCCCCTCTATGTGCCTGCCTGGCCGAGTTTCACTACTCTGACCGCCATGGCTTAAAGAACTTTGCCAAATATGTTCTCCCCAGCCTCCTGGGGAGAGGGCGCAAGCTGAGAAACTGGAGATGCACGCCTTTCTCAGCATCTCCAGAAGCTGGAGCACCTGGCTGGTGGTGCTGTGGTTGGAAGGCTCCTTGCTCCTATCCTGGCCTGAGGAGGCAGGGAGCCGTGGAGCGTGCATGGTGCTTGAGGAAAAGATGACCTTACTGGACTCACAGCACACCCCGCAGACAGCTCGCCCCACCCCTCTGTGTGGCCCCCCGCATGGGGAGTGCACGCATGCTGCACCACGGTGCTGCGGGGCCCGTGGCCTGGGGAGCACACGCTGCACTGCTGCCAAGCCCCCGCAGGCCTCGCTGGCCTCACCTCCCGTCCTGCTGGCCATGCCCCCTGTGTCTGCCACCAGAACTACATTTCCCAGCATTCCTGATGCTCCCCCCACTCAATGTCTGCTTCTGGTTCAGTTATGCACAAATCAAGAAGAATGTGAACTTCCTGCAGCCAGTGGAGGCCACCGGGGTCTGGGCACACCCTAGAGACTGGCAGCAAGCCCTCTAACCCCCATTGTGGGTGCTGGGCTGGGGGGCATGCAGGGACCCCTGGGCCTCTCACAGCGGTGGCCACCAGGGTATCTGCATGCTCCATCATAGGCACTGGGCTGGGGGTGTGGACCCAAACTGCCACTTGGCTCTCAACCCCGCCTTGCACCTGGTGCTCATTATCCAAGGTGCCCCAGGCACTCATTTGCATGTGATTCAGTCACAGTAACTGTAAGGAGGGCTCTCTCAGCCCTTAAGTACTGTGTGGGCAGAGCTTATAGCATGGTGCTTGCTTACGTGGCACTGTGGCCATGCTCCCACTAGCCATGCCCCCTGTCTGCTGGCCATGCCCCCTGCCCACACCCCCTGCCTACGCTCCCTGCCTACGCTCCCTGCCTACGCTCCCTGCCTATACTCCCTGTCTATGCCCCCTGCCTACGCCCCCTGTCTGCTGGCCATGCCCCCTATTCCTGATTGGCTGGTAGTGTAGCAGAGGTATGGTTAATTTGCATGTTACTCTTTTGTTAGGTAGGATTACCATAACCTCAGTGGCTTAAGATAGTAACAATGTATTCTCTCACAGTTCTGGAGGCCATACATAGGATATCAAGGTGTTGGCAAGGCTGTCTCCCTTCAGAGGTTCAAGGGAAGATTTCATTCTTGGCCTCTCCCCACTTCTGGTGTTGTTGCCACTTCTTGTTTTGAGGCCACATAATTGTAATCTTTGCATCTGTGGTCACACTGTCTCCCCTTTTGTGTGTATTTTCCTCTGTATGTCTTTCCCCAAACTCTCTCTGCCTCTCTCTTATAAATTTACTTGAGATTATATTTAGGGTCCACCAAGATAATGTAGGATTGAGTTCCCCTTTTCAAGATCCTTAGTATAATCACATCTTTCTGCCATATGATAATTCCTGGGAATTAAGACATAGACATATTTTAGGGGGGAATGTAATTGAGTCCATTACACAAATTTTAAAGAATGGTATGTAGCAGTCTCATTCTATCACCACATACCTGTCAGAATGGCTATCATCAATAAATCAACAAATAAATATTGGAGAGAATTTTGAGAAAAGGGAACTCTCTGCAATGTTGCTGGTGATGCGTATTGGTATAACCACTATGGGAAACAGTATGGAAGTCCCCCCAAATTTAAAATGGAATTGCCTTATGAACAAGTGATTCCACTTCTGGGATTTTATCCAAAGAAACCTAAAACACTACTGAGAAGAGATAGATTCACCCCTATAGTAATTGAAGCACTATTTACAATACCCAATATATGGATGTATCACAAATACCCATCAATAGATTAGTGAATAAAAAACTGTGGTATATTTAAACAATGAAATATTACTCATCCATAGAAAAGAACAAAAGCCTACCTTTTCAGACAGTGTAGGTGGACCTAGAGAGTATTATCCTAAGTGAAATTATTGAGTCAGAGAAGATAAATACAACATTATTTCACTTATATGTGGAATCTAGGCTGACATTGTGCAGTGGTTGAATGTCAACCTATGAACTAGGAAGTTATGGGACTATTCCCAGTCAGGTCACATGCTTGGGATGTGGGCTCAATCCCCAGTGTGGGGCATGCAGGAGGCAGCTGATTAATGATTCTCTCATCATTGGTTTTTTTTTTCTCTCCCTTTCCCTTTCTCTCTCAAATCAATAAAAAAGTACAAAATAAAAAAACAAACAAAATAGACTCATATACAGAAGAGAAACTGATAGTTGCTAGAGGGGCGGGGGGTTGGAGAACTGGATGAAAAATGTAAGAGATTAGTTAATGTAAGTTGATAGTTACAAAATCATCATGAGGATATAAAGTATAACACAGGGAATATAATTGATAATATTGTGATAACTATGTATGGTGTCGGGTAGACATGGAATATCTGGGGGATTATTTTGTAAAGTATATAATTATCTAACAACAACTATGCTATGCACCAGAAGCTAATACAAAATAATATTGAATGTAAATAGTAATTTGAACAATAAAATTAAAGAAAAAGAATCTTCCTCTCTCTAAAAATCACATTTTGTTTGTGACTTTAGAACTTAGAGAAGCCTGAAGTGTATCTGGTGAGTATAAACTACAATGAAGCTGTGGCTGCCATCTAAGGTGAGACTTAAGATGCAGCTGTACTTCAGTTGTTGCTGTCAATTAGTCAGTGGTCATGCACCTCTTCATTATCTTCAAATGTCAGGGACACCTTGTTAAAAGTTACAGCCTGACCTCTGGTGTTCCAAGGAACCAGGATTGGGCCAGTGTCCACATTTGGACCAAAGAGATGTGGGTATGACTATTTCTCATATGTCAACAGGTCATCTTAGCCAGCTATAATGACTGATATTACTGTGATTATGCGGGTTATTCTATGAAGAGTTGTGGGCAAAGAGAAAACTGATAAGTGGCTAAATGAGGGAGACAGGGTGCAAGGCATAAGGTCTTGATTGTCCATGAAGTAGTCATGGAAAATTCCAAAAAGTAGCTAGGCATCATTTTGAGGTGGGAGTAGAAAGCATCCCAGAAGGCCTATGAGCTCAGCCATGGTAATCCTCACAGCATTACTCATGGACCATTGAGTTATAGTTAATAAAATAAGCAAAAGCTCTATTGCTATTTGGGGATGGAGTGATGATTTCCTATTCAAGGGACATTTTACCTTTGATTCACTTCAAATAAAATACATTGAATATATCAAAATATTAATACTATTACTAGAGAATGGAGGCTTATGATTTGAAATAATGTAGCTTAATTTTTCATTCATCTACGTGATTCTATTATGTGCCACTGGATCAACTATACACATTCTATTTTCTTAGCAGGAAAAAAAAAGTAATTTCACAATTGAGAGCAGTAGGCTCAGAGAACATAGGCACATCATGCTGGCTATTAATCCCGACCCACTGCAGGGCTGTCAAATACAAAAATTGAATGGTAACGCTACACGGAAATTGAAATAGGAAGAAGCCAAACTCCTTTTGAAAAATTTAAGACACATGAAAAGGCAATTTGAATACAAAATTGACCCTGGCAAATAATTTGGCAAGGTGTGTTAGTTTCTTCTAGGCATAGAATTTATTAGCAGATGAAATACAATAGATAAGAAATGGGCAAGAAGTGGATGTACTAGTAAAGCAGAAGATAATAGGGTCCTTGGTTCAAATATCACCATGATGTGATTTTTCAGGTATAAATGTCATAATGGAAGACAGAGTGAGGCAAGTTGGCAAGAGAATGTGTCAATATTTTCCCTCTCCAAAATGTCACCAGCAGTTAGAAGACAGCATTTTCAGTCATAACTCTCATGAATACTATTTATATTGTAAATAGGGGGAAATCTGAAAGTACATTGCATATGGTAAAGCTATGTTGCTGAGTTAACCTAAGAGTAAAGGAATCCTAAAATTGGTGTTAATATTAAAAGTTGTCCAAATCAATGTAGGTTATATTATGTAAATGACCTGGGAGTGTTATTTATGTTTGGACAGGTTGGTGATGGAGAACTGCATGACATATTCTGATGTAGAAAATTATACTTTCATTCCCACTATAGAGTTTATGCAAACATCAGCTACCAACTTGGATGATAATAATTCAGACTAATAAGGGGGATGTTGGGCAAAATAATGAACACTTATGGACCAACTATTATGTGCCAGGCAGGTGCTAAGAACTGTTAGATATGATACATAATTTATTTCTCTAAATATCGATGGTTAGAGATCATCTATGCATATTTTTATAGATCAAGATACAAGAAAGAGAAACATGAAAAACTTGAACAAGATCAGATAATCAATAAATACAGAATAAGGATTTAAAGTTGACTCTTTCTGACTTTATTGACTCTTTTTAAAAAAAATCCTGCTGTAAGGATATGCTTTTATTGATTTTTAGACAGAGAGAAAGAGAGATAAAAACATTGATTTGAGAAAGAAATATTGATTGGTTGTCTCATGAATGCATGTGACCAGGGATGGACCCTAGATTCTAGGAATGTGCTCTGACAAGGAATCGAACCACAACCTTTTGGTGTACAGTTCAATGCTCCAACTAACTGAGTCACATGAACAGGATTATCGACTCCTTTAATAACATTATATTACCTCTGAAACCAATATTGTAGAACAATTACTAGTTGAGTAAGTGAATAAAATTTTAATTTAAGGAGTTTGGTTCCTTATAAATATACTTAAACTCCTCTCAGGCAAACTCTTCAAGGTTATAAACCTGTGAAAACTCCTTGACTCCCAGCTGGCTGTTAGCTTATCACTCCGGTGGCATTGTTAATCAGTTACATCACTGGTATTCATGTGCTTTTAATTATTAATTTTATTAATAAAATTTTTACCATATGTACTTATGTATGAATACCATACATGTAGGTATTTGTATAACTTAAATATATGACCTGCTGCAATAAGGTATATTGTGCATTACAAATCTCAAACAAAATAGAAATGTGAAACCTGAGAAGGGATAATATAAATATTTTAAGCCATTACTTAAGTAATTTTCTTTTCTGTTTTATTATATATTGTTATTTCATTACATAGTATGTTTTATTTATGAATAGTACACACATATAATATTTTAGTAACAATTAGATTGAATTTTCTCATTCTTTTTAAAAATCTTACCTCAAAATTTATAATAGCACAGTTCAAAAATCATAGCTTAAATTAATATAAAATTTTATTTATATAAATAAAATTTGAATACTTTTAATATATACATATTATACCACACTTTAAGAAAATTTAACAAATCTCATATGTATACTTCAATGAACTTTTACAAAGTGAATATACCAGACCTCAAACCAGAATAATCCCACATCCCATCAGATACTTTTTGACTCTTATAGTAACTACTAAAGGCCTGGTGCACGAAATTCATGCACAAGGGGCGGGAGATGTCTCTTAGCCCATCCTGCACCCTCTCCAATCTGGAACCCCTCAAGGGATGTCCGACTGCCTGGGCAGTCAGATATCCTTCTGACAATCCAGGACTGCTGGCTCTGAACTGCTCACCTGCCTGCCTCCCTGATTGCCCCTAACTGCTTCTGCCTGCCAGCCTGATCACCTGTTAACCACTACCCTGCCAGCCTAATTGGTGTCTTACTGCTCCCCTGACATCCTGTTTGGCCCTAACTTCTCTCCTCTGCCAGCCTGGTCACCACTAACTGCCCTCCCCTGCAGGCTTGATCGCCCCCAACTACCCTCCCTTGCAGGGCCTAGAACCTCCCAATGGCCCTCCCCTGCTGGCCATCTTGTGGTAGTCATCTTGTGTCCACATGGGGGCAGGATCTTTGACCACATGGGGGCAACCCTCTTGTGTGTTGGAGTGATGGTCAGTCTGCAAATTACTCTTTTATTAGATAGGATAGAGGCTTGGTGCATGGGTGGGGGCCAGCTGGTTTGCCCTGAAGAGTGTCCCAGATCAGGGTGGGGGTTTCTTGGGATGAGGGCCAGATCAGGGTGGAGGTTCCCTTGGGGTGAGGGACAGCCTGGGCGAGGGACCTGTGGAGGTTTGCAGGCTGACCACGTGTCCCTCCAGCGACCCAAGCGGAGGCCCTGGTATCTGGGATTAATCTATGTCTACAATTGAAACTTTGTAGCCTAAAGCGGAGCCAAGACATCTGCTCACTCCGTGGCACAGCCATTTCTGTTTGAAACATTGTAACCTAGAGTGGAAGCCTAGGCCTGCAATGTCAGATGGAAAGCTTCCTCCGTTGCCAGGGAAACCCAGGCCTCTGTTCTCTCCAGCTCAGTGGCTGCCACCATTTCTGTATCTTTTATAACTGAAACTTTGTAACATTGAGTGGAGGCCTAGGCAGGCAATGGCGGGTGGAAAGCTTGTCTTCCTCTGTTGCTGGGGAAACCCAAGCCTGCCTCCTGCTTTCAGTGGCAGAAGCCATCTTGGTTGGGGTTTATTTGCATAATATGCTCCTGATTGGCTGGTGGGTGTGGCTGGTGGAGTGGCTTGTGGGTGTGGCGAAGGTATGGTCAAATTTGCATATTACTCTTTTATTAGATAGGATGTCCTCTGTCCTTCCCAAGGATATCTTCTAATAGCATTTTCAACCTTTATATAAGGGATAATGCAGCATGCTCTCTTTTGTGAGTGGTTTCTTTTGTTCACGTTTATGTTTGTCTGATTTATTGAGGTTGTTGATAGGCAGTGCTTGCTTGCATGGAAATAACAGAAAATATTGTAATGCCAATAGGCATTTGGCTTGTTTCAAATGTGAGGTATTATGAATAACGTTGCTATAGCAAATATTTTACGTATTTTTGCTGCATATAAGTCTACATTTCTCCTGAGTTCTAGGAGTATAATTATCTTTTGAGGATCACATGGTAAATATAGGTTTAATTTTATAAGAAACTGACCAGGTTTGCTTTGGCCAGCTAAGCTCAGTTGGTTGAGCATTGTCCTTAGCACTGAAAGGTTGCTGGTTCAATTCCAAATCAAGGCACTTGCCTGGATTTCGGGTTTGGTCCTGATTGTGGTGCATATGGAGCCAATCAATCAGTGTTTCTCACATTGATGTTTCTCTCTCTCTCTCCCTCTCTCTTCAAAATCAATAAAACATATTTAAAAAAAATAAAATATGGTTTAAAAAATAAATAGGTTTCCATGTGGTTGTGCCATTTTATGTTCCATAAGCAAAATGTGAGTGATTCAGTTGTTCCATAGAGGTACCACATTTGATATTGTCATTCTAGATCATTTTAAGCAGTCTGGTGGGTATGTAATAATAGGTATTATGATATGATTTTTAATTTGTATTTCCACAAAAGTAATAAAGTTGTGTGCTTTTTCATGTTTAATGGTCCATTGGATAATCTCTTTTCTTGTGAAATAACCATATAGGAATTTTTTCATTGGATTATTTTCATTTTTTTAATTAATTCACAGGAATGCTGATATCATTTTTATACAAATTCTTTTTAGACAGAAGTTACTTATTTTGTAAATATCTTTACTCATACTCTGGTTTGCCTTTTCATTCTCTTAATTGTGTGTTTTGATTCCCACTTTATCCATCTTTTTATTTGTGGTTAGTGATAATTAAGGGCTACTTATTCATCTGTATCTTCACAGTTTAGGCTTTTGCTTAAGAAATCTTTTTCTCCCCCAGTCATATAAAGGCATATTCCTACATTAGGTCCCAGAAGCTTTATTGTTTAACATTTGTATTTTGTTTTAGAATCATGATCAGCCTGGAATTGACCTTCTGTAGATGATAATATGAGAAAGTTTGCATTTTTCTATATGGGCATTTAGTTGGCCTGGAACCACTAACTGAAAAATTATTATTTACCTATTACTCTGCAGTGTTACTTTTTTTTAGAGCTCTAATAAATAATAAATTGATTTGTTTACTGTTCCTTGGAGCTACTAACATTAGCTATTATTATTTTTTAATAATTTTTTTCTTTATTGATTAAGTTTTACATATGTGTCCTTATCTACTCGTTGGCCCCCCGACTCCGCTGCTCATGCCCTGACCTCCCTGATGTTTGTGTCCATTGGTTAGGCTTATATGCATGTATACAAGTCCTTTGGTTGATCTCTCCCCCTTACCCCCAGCCTCCTCTACCTTCTCTCTGAGGTTTGACTATCTGATCAATGCTTCTCTCTTCCAGGATCTGTTTTTGTTCATTTTTTTATGTTGTTCATTATATTCCATGAATGAGTGAAATCATGTGATATTTATCTTTGTATACCTGGCCTATTTCACTTAGCATAATGCTCTCCAGTTCCATCCATGCTGTTGCAAATGGTAATAATTCCTTCTTTTTTAACATAGCATAGTATTCCATTGTCTAGTTGTACGGCAGATTTTTAATCCACTCATCTGCTAATGAGCATTTAGGCTGTTTGCAAATCTTAGCTATTGTGGATTGTGCTGCTATGAACATAGAGGTGCATATATCCTTTCTGATTGGTGTTTCTAGTACCTTGGGATATAATCCTAGAAGTGGGATCACTGGGTCAAATGGGAGTTTCATTTTTAGATTTTTGAGGAAAGTCCATACTGTTCTCCACAGTGTCTGAATCAATCTGCATTCCCACCAGCAGTGCACAAAGGTTCTTTTTTCTCCACATCTTCACCAGCCCTTGTCATTTGTTGATTTGTTGATAGCCATTCTGACAGGTGTGAGATGGTACTGTATTGTTATTTTGAATTGCATCTCTCAGGTGATTAGTGACTTTGAGTATGTTTTCTTATTTCTCTTGGCCTTCCTTATGTCCCTTTTAGAAAAATATCTATTCAGGTCCATTGCCCATTTTTTGATTGTGTTGTTTATCTTTCTTTTGTTAAGTTATATGAGTTTCCTGTAAATGTTGGAGATTAAACCCTTATTGGTGATAACATTGGCAAATATGCTCTCCGATGACGGTTTCTTTTTCTGAACAAAAGCTTTTTATTTTGATGTAGTCCCATTTGTTTATTTTCTCTTTAGGAGCTGCATCAGTGAAGAAATTGCTTTGGCATATGTTGGAGATTTTGCTGCCTGTGGATTCCTGTAATATTTTTATGGTTCCCATCTTACATTTAAGTCCTTGATCCGTTTTGAGTTTATTTTTGTGTGTGGTGTAATTTGGTGGTCTAGTTTTATTTTTTTGCATGTATCTGTCCAATTTTCCCAGCACCATTTATTGAAGAGACTGTCTTGACTCCATTGTATGTTCTTGCCTCCTTTGTCGGATATTAATTGAGCATAGTAGCTTGGGTCAATTTCTGGGTTCTCTATTCTATTCCATTGATTTATATGTCTGTTCTTGTGCCAGTACCAGGCAGTTTTGAGAACAGTGGCTTTGTAATACAGCTTGATATCTGGTATTGAGATTCCTCCTTCTTTGTTCTCTCTCAGGATTGCTGCAGATATTTGGGGTCTTTTTTAAATTCCAGATGAATTTTTGGAAAGTTCATTGTAGGTCTGTGAAATATGCTTTGGTATTTTAATGGGGATTGCATTGAATCAATAGATTGCTTTGGGTAATATGGACATTTTAATGATGTTAATTCTATGATCTATAAGCACAGTATGTTCTTCCAACTGTCTATGTCTTCCTCTATCTCTATTTTTTCCCAGTGTCCTGTAGTTTTCTGAGCACCTCTCTAGTTAAGTTTATTCCTAATTATCTTAATTTTTCGGTGCAATGATAAATGGGATTTTTTAGTCTCTCTTTCTGTAAGTTCACTACCAGTTTATAGAAATGCCAGATATTTCTTGGCATTAATTCTGTATCTTGCTACATTGCCAAATTCATTTATTAATTCTAATAATTTTATTGAGTCTGTAGGGTTTTCTATGTACAGTAACATGTCATATGCAAATAATGACAGTTTTATATTTTATTTTCCAATTTGGATGCCTTTTATTTCTCTTTCTTGTCTAATTGCTATGGCTAGCACTTCCAGAACTCTGTCAAACAAGAGTGGTGAAAGTATGCAGTGTTACTTTTGTCTGATGCACATGATCTGTTTTAGACTCTAAAATCTGTTCTACTTATCTATCCTTCAGACAGATTTATTTACTGAGGTTTTATAAGTCATAATATCCAGGAGAGTATAAGTCATCATACCCAAGATTTTAATCTTCCAGATTATTGGTCCCTCTCACCGTTACACACTTGCCCTTATTCACATATTAATTTAATATCAACCTATTAATTTCTAGCAACAATATGGCAGTTTTAAAGGGATTTCATTTGATTCATAGATTAATTTTTAGTAGCATTAACATCTAAAATGTGTTGAGCCTTTCAATATAAAAAATAGTAAATCTCCATTTTTGAAGAGTTTCTTTAGATATTTTTTTCTCTTGACATTTTAAAATCCTTCATTTAATTTTTAATTAGTATCTGGATTTTTATAGTATTATAAATTATATCCTTTTTTAATGGATTACACTTCACCACTTTGGTAAAAATACCTGTGTTTTGAAATAGCAACAGCAAAAATGTATATACTACTTAAATAAAACTTTAAATATTCCAAGGAGCGTGAACAGTGTTCACTGCAATTTTATGATCTCCTTTATAATTGATAGAAATATAATCTAGCAGGAATATGCAAGGTTTTCCATTCCTGAGTGAAAGACATTGATTAAAAACAGCATTTTCTGTGTGTTTTTTTTAAAAATATACTATAGAATTGAAATGATTCTCTAAATTGACTCTGTACCTGTGACCTTGTGATTTTTATTAGTAAATACAAACATTTTTATTTCAGGTTTTCTACATACACATCTGCAAATAATGACACTTTTATTTCTTCATTTCATATTCTTTCACTTTTTATTTTTTACTCTTTTTTACTGTACTGGCTTGGCCGCCAGTACAATAATGATTGGAAGTTATGATAGCAGGTATTTTTGTCTCCTTCCCAATATTATAGTGAAAGCTTATTTACACATCATTAATCAGCTTAAGAAAGTTGCCATCTATTCCTAGTTAGCTATAAGTTTTTTTGTGTGAATATTGAATTTTACCAAATACCTTGTCCTTTATTCTCTCCATGTGGTGAATGATATTGATTGAGGTTTGAATGTGTAGTCTCAAGACCACCTCTACCTCATTGTGACGTATTATTACTCAAGTTATATTTTGCTGGACTAGGATTGTTGATATTTTGTTTAGTTTTGCATCAACTTTCATGAAGCAAAGTGGCCTATCATTTTTCTTTTTTATAATGTCCTCATTAGGTTTTGGTATTAAGTTGTGCTGACTGCATTAAAAGAAACCTGATGAACTAAGGACTTAAATGTAAGATGCAAACTCATAAAACTCCTAGGAAAAAAACGTAGGCAGTAAAATATCTGACATTTCTTAGCAATATTTTTTTATATATATCTCCTCAGGCAAGGGAAGCAAAGGAAAAAATAAACAAATGAGTCTACATCAAACTAAATAAGTTTTTGCACAGCAAAAGAAACCATCAAGAAAACAAAACAACAATTGACTGAATGGGAGAAAATATGTGCCAATGTTACATCTGATAAGGAATTAATATCCAAAATTTAGAAAGAACTCATACAATTCAACACCAGAAAAACAATATAATTAGAAAATGGGCAAAGGACCTGAATAGACATTTCTTTGAAGAAGCTATATAGATGGCTAATTGATATATGGAAAGGTACTCCACATCACTAACAATCAGAGATATGTAATTAAAACCACAATGAAATATCACTTCATATCTGTCAGAATGCCAATAAACAAGTGTTGCCAATGATGTGGAGAAAAGGGAACCTTAATGCACTCTTAGTTTGGGCAGCCATTGGGGAAAGCTGTATAGAATTTCTTCAAAAAATTTAAAATGGAACTGCCTTATAACCCAGTGATTTTGTTTTTGAGAGTACATTCAAAGAAACCCAAAACACTAATTTGAAAGAATATACACACCCCTTGGTTTATTGCAGCATTATTTACAATAGGCAAGACATCCATAGATGAGTAGATAAAGAAAGCAGTGGTACTTACATACAATGGGATATGACTGGCCATAAAAAAAGTCAATGAAATCCTATCATTTGTGAGAGCAGAGATAGACCTAGAGGGTATTATGTTAAGCAAAATAAGTCAGACTGAGAAGGACAAATACCATATAATTTAGTTACATGGGAATTTAAAGGACAAAATAAATGAGCAAACAAAATAGAAACAGACTCATTGATGCTGAGGACAGTCTGATGGTTGCCATACAGGAAGGGGATCTGAAACTGAGTGAAAAAGATGAAGAGATTGAGAATTTGGTAGTTACAGAATAGTCATAGGTATGTAAAATACAGCATAGGGAATATAGTCAATAATATTGTAATAATTATGTATGGTGCTTTGTGGATACTTGAAGTAATGTGGGAAACACTGTAAAATATGTAATTTTCCAACCACTCACTATGCTGTATGCTGGAAACTAATACAAAATATTATTGAATGTAAACTGTAATCAAACAGTAAAATTTAAAAAAGAGAGAAGAAGCTGAGTGACTTCCTTCTTTTTCTGGAGAAATTTATGTGAAATGAGTCTTATTCTTCATTAAACACTTGGTGGAAATTAAGAGTAAAGAAATTCAGATCTGAAGTTATTTTGGTAGTAAGATTTTTAATTATATATTTAAGTGTTAAATAACCATCAGACGCATTGGATTTTTTTTCCTGTATCAAATTTGGTAAGATTTGTTTTTTTAAATATTTACCATTATACCTAAATTTTTAAAAAAAAATTAACACATAAACTTTCATACTATTCTTCTATTATCTTTTACTCATAGTGTTTTCCCAGTCTTCATTCAGATTTTGGTGCTTGGTGCCGCTTAGTTTTCTTGTTTTTGTTTTTTTTTATCTACCTTATCAAGGTTTTAGCAAATTTATGTTCTTTCTAAACAAAACAAAACTTCTGACTTGGGTTGATCCTTTCTATTTTATATTTACTTTTCATTCCATTAATTTCTTCCATAACCTTCATTGCTTCCTTCTTTTTTTTAGGTTAATTTCCCACCAACATTGATGTTTAGAGAATGCATTTTCAGTTTTTCTTCTCTCCTGTGTACAATATGATTGCAAAGTTCAATCTGAGCACAGATTGAGCTATGTTCCTCAAGTTTTGATTATTTTTTACTTTTATTATAATTCACTTTCTCTTATTATCTATTTTTTATTTATCCATTGCCAACTTAGGAGTCTTATTTTATTGAGTTTCAACTGAATACTACTCTGAGTATGTGTGGTTTCAATACCATAAATTTGGTTTTATTTGTTTTATAGTATATGATCCATTGGTAAATGTTTTATGTACACTTGAAATAGTATTGATTAAGATGTTGATGAGTTCAGTATACTAAATAGGCCAAGTAAGACTGATTTATTAATCAAACTGTTGAAGTACCAATCACATTGTAATGAATGTTTATAACAAAATGGGGAGATAAAGGTGAGCCTCTGAATTCCAATCACCCACTTTTCCCTTTTGAGCTAATTGTGATCCTCTGTCATCTGGACCAAGAAAAGATTCCAGCTTTGATTTGTATTTTAATTTAGAATTTAGTACTTAGAATTTTATATTTTCCAGTTTAAAACCTTTAAATCGTTATTCAATAATTTTTTCTAATCCTAACCATGGTTTTGTCTTAAAGTTTTTTGGGTTTTTTTACTCATCTTAATGTAATTATACTAGACTTCTTTGAGTTAATAATTTCCTTATATATTTTCCCCATATCTTTATTGTATAAAAGGGGGCAAGTTAGCCTATCTAATAAAAAAGTAATATGCAAATTTGACCATACCTTTGCCACACCAAAAAGCCACGCCCACAGCCATGCCACCAGCCAATCAGGAGCAAATTATGCAAATAAACCCCAACCAAGATGGCTGCCACCACTAAGAGCAGGACGAAGGCTTGGGTTTCCTTGGCAACAGAGGAAGCCAAGCTCTCCACCTGTCTAGGCCTTCACTCAATGTTACAAAGTTTCAATTATAAAAGATACAGAAATGGTGGCAGCCACTGAGCTGGAGAGAAAAGAGGCTTGGGTTTTCCTGGCAACAGAGGAAGCCAAGCTTTCCACCTGCTGTTGCTGGCCTTGGCCTCCACTCTAGGTTACAATGTTTCAAACAGAAATGGCTGCCGCCACAGAGTGAGCAGAAGGCTTGGCTCCCCTTCAGGCTACAAAATTTCAATTATAGACATAGATTAATCCCAGTTACCAGAGCCTCCACTTGGGTCACTGGGGGGCATGGCCAGCCTGCAAACCTCCACAGGCCCCTCGCCCAGGCTGCCCCTCACCCCAAGGGAACCCTCACCCTGATCTGTGACACTCTTCAGGGCAAACCAGTTGGCCCCCACCCATGCACCAGGTCTCTATCCTATTTAATAAAAGAGTAATTTGCAGATTGACCATCACTCCAACACACAAGAGGGCTGTCCCCATATGGTCAAAGATCCTGCCCCCATGTGGACACAAGATGACTACCACGAGATGGCCAGCAGGGGAGGGCCATTGGAAGATTCCAGGCCCTGCAAGAGAGGGCAGTTGTGGGTGATCAGGCCTTCAGGAGAGAGCAGTTAGGGGTGACCAGGCCAGCAGAGGAGGGATGTTGAAGGCAAATAGGCTGGCAGGGGAGCAGTTAGACACCAATGACACTGGCAGGGTAGTGGTTAGCGGGTGATAAGGCTGGCAGGAAGAAGCAGTTAGGGGCAATCAGGGAGGCATGCAGGCGAGTAGTTTGGAGCCAGCAATCCTGGATTGTAAGAAGGATGTCCAATTGCCCGTCTAGATGGGCAGTCAGACATCCCTCAAGGAGTCCTAAATTGGAGAGGGTGCAGGCTGGGCTAAGGGACATCCCCCATGCATGCATTTCGTGCACTGGGCCTCTAGTTAAGAATATGAAAAACATAATATAGCCTTTGTGTAGGAAATTTACCCTAGCTACAGTGGAAAATAATCCAGGAATAGAAAACAATTAGAACCTGAGAGTCTCCCTCTCCCTGAGCCCATATTTCTTCATGTCATATTTGTTCTGCCCACTATTTCTGTAATTTTTCCAATGCTCTCATCCTGTTTGGAGCCCAGCATGGCTTCTGTGTTCATCTCTTTAACTTGCTCGGTGGAGCTCTCTGAATCCACTGACCTAGCATATTTTATATAACTCAGGTGTAAAATATTAGCTTTCTGATCAAGTAATGAGAAATACCTCTAGTGCAATACATGGACTAGAGTATACATATAGGATATTGCCCTATAAGTAGTTGACAACAATCTTGCAGGAAGCAGTAACAAATGTCTTGTCAGTTGCCAGTAATTATTGGATCTGCAGTTCTTTGCAAAAGGGTATAACATAAAGATTCCCTGGTTCATGACTCAAAATTGCCTTTTAATTGAAATATTTGCTAACATTTATAAATTACAAGATATTGCATAGAAACCCAATAATCCCAGTTCCTTTTGAAAAATCAGAAGTTCTGAGAGGAGTAGATCAACATTCCACATAGAAACATATGCTTAATAAAGCTGTTTTTCCCCTTTTGGGATCTGGCCTTCATTGCTACCTGGACCAATTCTTTTGTAAAGCTCACCTGATTGCTTGTGACTTTGAGATCGTTGAAAAAAATTCTGACCATAAACTCTGATGGCTTTGAAGACTAGCACTTTATTTGAATTACCTTCATATCATAGTGTGCTACAGAATATTCAGGCCACATTTAGTGACCAGATCGATGCCACTGAAATAGTTAAAGTAATATATATATATATATATATATATTCACCAAACTTGATTAATAATAAACAATTATATAATTTTAATTAATGTCTGAAAGCTACAGAATCCATAAACACCTTAATTTATGCAATATTTTTTCTTAAATCAAAATTTTAGAAAAATAATTATAGGTGCTGTCAAGTAGTAAAACTGTGCATAGAATTGGCTTTTTGTTGTTGTTTGGTAAAGGAATGTAATTAGCAGAAAATGGCAAACATAAGATGCAGAAAGAGTAAGCTGGGAATAGGAAGAACTTCACACTGGGAAACAAAAACACTGGGATCACTAAGAATCCATTTCATTACAAATCCCAGCAATAGTTCAGAAGAGTTTCTTGGGACAAAGAGTTAGAGCAGGTCACACATATGAAAAGAAAATGCTTTATTTTGTATAAAAGGAAGAATTGGGAATAATAGAGATTTTTTTATGGGTCAGTACCTTGCTAATCAATGAAAACCTTACAATTTAATTTAAGGCTTTTTTAAGCCCTTGGACTCATTATTGCAGAAGCCATTGGAAACTGCTGGGACTCTCTCAGGTCATCCACAGAGATGCCTCCGTTCCCAGAACTGAGATGCAAATAAACAAGACATCGGTGTCCAAAAGTTTGACTCTCACTCTCTGTGACCAATGAAGTTGAGAGCAAAAGCTCCTTCAGAAGAGGCTGACCTCAGAAGATTCTGGCACATTCCCAGTCTTGGAAGGACTAACCGGATTTATATGCACGGATAAGAAAGGGCCTCTCAGCACCAGGTGATAACACCGCATTCAATCAAGGGAAATTAAATTCTAACAGGATTAAAGAAGTCAGCAGTTAATACATAGGAGCAAGATTTCCCCCAAGCAGACATGCACATTGAAAGCCTATCTTCTTTGGGAGAAATTGCTAAGAACATGACACAATGCATTAAGGAAGGAAGAGGCTTAAAATATGTGCAGAAATTTTAGCTTTTCATTCTGGTATGGGAACACAGATTAGTTCTGAATCTCCTAAGATTTATTGCCCTATTTGCTAGCAATGAATGCAAAAACATGCATTAAAATAACACTGTGGAACCAACCCAAATAAACTAAAATTACATATCAAATTTGTAGTGTGACTATCACACACGCACCAGAGCCCGCGTGCGCGCGCGCGCACACACACACACACACACACACACACACACACACACACACAGGAAATATACCAAAATATCAAATATGGAAATCATGAATATATTTCATTATCCCAAATCAAGGCTCTTTAATACTTTATTGTTGTGCCTCGGAAATCTAGCTGTTTCCTATCAATGTTTCTGCACTTCTCAATTTGCAATTTTTATGAAACTCAAAGAAAATGCCCACAGTTTATGCAAATCAAGAATCAACATTTCCCTAACCACAGTTACTAGGCATTTATCGTCTTCCCCAAAACTCTCTCTTCCCTGGAGAAGAAATACACTTGCTTTTATGGGCACTGTCACTTCCTCATTTTGCTTCCTGCCATCAATGCGAAGTTAAACCAAGGACTGTGCTGCTTTTAGGTTGCTTCTTTCTCCTTGTAAAAATTGACTCAAGGCAACTAGATGCTCAGCTTGTCAAACAAGAAGCCAGGATTGGTGAAGTGCCCAGGCTAAAGGATAAACTTGTCCTTGAATAGATCATGGCTCAGCTGAAACTTGCCTTTCCCTGGGGACAATCGTTCCCTGCCCCCCCCCCCCCAAAAAAAAAAGGCTGGTTGTTTTTTGCTCATATTCTGTATCTCTCAGTTGGAGAAGGAAATTGATCTCTGTGGTAGACTAATTACATTAATGATCCCACTACTTGGCTCCTACCAGTGTCCTCACACTCTTCCCTGTAGCATTATAGTACCATCTGAGTTTGACTCTGAGATCAATGAGATTATATAATTTCTTTTGGCCAGTGGGATATTAGCAAGTGTGATGCAAAAAGAGGCTTAGAGAGTGCTTGCATATTGCATTTGTTTCTGTTGCTATTTGCAATGTCTAAGGGAATATACCTCGCATGCCTGCTGGAGGATGAAGGACATGTAGCTTACAGCCAAGTTAACCCAGCTGAGCCCACCATCCCATCCTAAATCAGCCAATAGCCAGTGATATGCATTTATGTGTGAGTCCAACCAAGACGAGAAGACTTCTTTTATAGCTTACAATCATAAAGGCTTTGTTTCCCTGTGAATAATCTCTTTCCTCCATCAGCCCAGAACTTCAGAACCATAATTGTATCTTGAATAATCTTTCTAATAGGAGAAAATACTTTCCTAGTGAGGGAGGAGAGAGAGGGGAACATCTCCCAAATCCCTCTCTAGTCACTGCTCACCATTTTCTTGCCAAGTTACTAAATGCAAAAGAATAAATAAATATGATTAAGTAAGTAATTAAGTATTCACCCAGCTTAGATCAGTCCCTAACCAGAAATGTTAAATGCTCTATTACGCTAGTAAGGTTTGATAAAGACATTTTTGTTTCCCTTTAAAGAATTTTTTTTCTTCTTAAAAATTGAAATGATTTAAGAATCAGTATATATTTAGGTCTGTGTTCCCACAAAGTGTTGTAAAAGAATCAGATTGGAGATAAAATTAACTTATTTTAAAGCTGCTGATTCATCTTTATGGTAATAGTTAATTGTGTGACAAAATCCAGTCTGTTATTTTTGTAAGACAGCACCTTCATTATCTTAAGTTACACAGGAAAAAATGAGTGTTCTTAACTGGAAGGTTAAATTTCATTGTTTATTTCCAATCATTGAAATATAATCAGATTTTGTAAAAACAAATCCATGTGCATGCTTTTTATAAGAGATACATCCAAATCATATGGACCTTGACCACTTGAGTATAAAAGTATGGGGAAAATATATGGCAAGTATGAACCAAGTGAAATCTGGCATAATTATATTAAACTAGAAGCCTCATGCACAAAATTTGTTCAGGGGGTGGGGTGTGTCCTTCAGCCTGGTATTCAGACATCCCTCTTGCAAGCTGGGCCCCCTCGCTCCTAGCTTCCTGCCTGCTCGCTCCTTACTGCTTGGCTCGCTGCTCCTTAACACTGCCACAGAGATGGGGGAGGCTCCCACCTCCACCTCTGTGGGAGCACACTGACTGCCAGGGGGGCTGCTCCTGCATTGCCTGTCATCTCCCTAGTGGTCAGTGCCTGGTAATTCTGGTTGTTCCCCTGTAAGGGTTGCTGGTCTTTTATTATATAAATAAGTCAAAAAAGAATTTAAGATAAAAAATAAAGTTAGGGATAGAAAGGGTCTTTGTATCATAATAATAAAAAAGTTTAAAACAGGAAACTAGACTTGTACACACATAACAAAATAGTCTCCACAAAAATATATTTCTGGTAGACTAAAGAATTAATTTTAAAAGGCAAAGTGAAAAATTTGGAAGAATATATATCTTTGGAGAAGGAAGGCTATCTTTTTGTTGTTGTTGATAAAAAAATATGAAATGCTTCATGAATTTGTGTGTCATCATTGCATAGGGGCCATGATAGTCTTGTCTGTATAATTCCAATTTTAGTGTATGGGCTGCCAAAGCAAGCACAAGGAAGGCTATCTTAAGTCACAAAGTGCTAAACAAAAAATATATTTGACAAAATTCAATTAATAACTTTTTATCAAAAACATCATAGGGGAAATAAAGACATGCCACAGACTCTAAGAAGATAGTTGTAACATATATCATGTGTCAATCAGGGTGTAGCACAATGAATTATTATATATTTGTACAATAGAATATTAGTCTGTTGTGAAAATAAGTAAGGTCTACTTCTTAAAACAAAGGGATGAATTAAAAAACAAGAATACTATTGAGTTTAAAAAGTCAGTACCACAAAAACTATGTATAATATAATACACTTTTAATAAAATCAAGCTGAATAATGCATTGCGTAGGGCTGTATACTTAGGAAAAAAGCTAATCATGATATAACAAAGAGATATAGAAACAAAATTTTGAATAATAGTTATTCCAAGGATTGAGGAAGGGCAGAGGAGAAAACAGTGATTGCCTCAATAATAATAATAATAATAATAGCTTAAATAAAAGGGAAGAAATTTAATGAGTTTTTAGCGCACTGCTATATATTTTACCTATATTCTTTGTATGCATGAAACATTACATATTGAAAAAATAAATGCATCTAAACTGGGTCAGTGCTATTTGCAACTTATCAAAATTAATTATATTAAATTCAAAACAATAAAAAATGGCTACAGAACTTTATATTTCAAAAGTCTAGTTTGTCTTTTGAAAAATGAATTCAGTTAATAGTTTCAGGTGGAAGCTCTATATATGAAAAGTATTATAAAAGTCAGGAGAGAATGAGAGAGAGAAAAGAGAAAATAGAATACTTACTGTGCACTGTATTTTTTATATGATAAATCATGTTTTTTGGCATTATTTTTATCCCACCTGCTTCCCTAAAATGATAAGGAAGGGAGTCAGTTGGATTAGAAGTATTCTTGGCATTTGCTATTTTGAATGTATTTTCCATCTTGAAGTCACTGTGCGTGAAGCCAGGAGCAATTACTTTTCAAGTGGATACAGTGTCACCACTTTTCAAGGTGTCATTGTCCTGCATTTCATCAGAACCGCTTGAGCCAGCTAGAGAGTCACAAGCCAGGTATTACAAATAAGTAGAGAATTGGAATTCTTTTCATCTGCAAATCAAGGAAATGCAAAATTGAGTTCTGACTAAAGAGGCACCCCCCTCTTTCTGAGAAAAGCTTGTACTCCAACTGTTCTGGTGTAGTGCAAAGAAAGACTCATATTGGCAGTTCAAATACCTTTTTTTTAAAAAAACAACAACAAACAAACATGTTTTCTATCTTTCCAATTAAGTTCATTCTATAGAGAAACAATAAATTAATCATTTGCCAATTGATTTGTTTTTCTTCTTCCTGGCAATCTTGATGAATAGCCAGTTGTCTGAAGCTTGATTTACTAGATCTTATAGCAGATCAGTTGTGCCCATAGGACAACCAGAGTGGGCTTCTTGCAGATAATCTGCCCGGCAATGCGGGATTTTAATCAGCCAGGCGCTCAGAGGGGATTCAGAAAAGTAACCTTTATTGCAAATGCACTAGTGTGTGACTCAAGTCAGTCAGTCTCCAAATCCTGATGAATATGGACAAAGCTTTCCCTTTATACCTTTAGTTTATTTGTCCCCCAAATATGGATCAGGTGTCCAGAATTTTCGCAGGCTTTGCAGCTCCCTGTGAGTCGGGATGGGGGAAATGAGATGACACTCAGAGGTTTAGTCTACCTGGCGTCCGGACTGCCAACCCTCTCAGGGGGTTGTATATGGTTCATAGTTTTTGGCCTTTGTAAAATGGGAGGATTCTGGGAAACAGTTTCTGCAAGGCAGGACAGGCAAGAATGGAGTTAATTATCAGCTAGTAAGAGTGTGTGTCAGAATGCAAGTTAAGATAGCTAGCTTCTCTCCCCACTCCCCGACCCCTGTCCTATTTTCACCTTCAGGCTGATGGTTGCTGGTTCAGGTGTTTCTCAGATATGTAGGTGCCTGCACACTGGACACACAGTATTGTTTAGATTCATATGCCCATGGGAAACTCAAATAACTTTTTGGCAATTTACTTGTTTAGAAATTATGTATCTTTTACCTCACCTCTATCTTGACCCAAGCAAATTTGACTCCAAGTATACATATATAAATGCACATATATAAAATCTACAACTTGATGATTTGATATACATATGCAGATGAGGTAGAAGTAGATTTACAGTTGTTCATTTGGACAATAAAAAAGCTATTCCTATATAATAAAAAGCTAATGTGCAAATAGACTGAATGGCGGAACAACTGAACAACTGAACAACCAGTTGCTATGATGAGCACTGACCACCAGGTGGTGTGCACAGAATAATGGCAGGTGTTGGCTGCAGTGGGATGGTGGAGCAGGTGAGTGGGGTGCCAGACAAAGGCCAGTTGCTGTCATTGGGGTGAGCCTCTGGTGGTTACTGAAAAGTATTTGTTTCAGCAAGATGCAGTCCTGCCCAGCACTTGCACCTACTGCCAATGCTGGAGCTGCTGCTCACACCTGCTGCTGGTGCCAGCCCCAATTACTCCACTTCATCAGTGGGTACAAGCAGGCTGGTGCCAGTGGGAGTGGGGCTGTCAGCAGACAGGGATTGAGGGCTGTGGTGGGAAGGGCTGGGCAGGGGCATAGAGGATGGGCCGAGACCCGCCCCTTTGCCCACCACAGCCCACGGCCCACAGTGCCTTTCAAGGTGCAGGAATTCATGCACTGGGCCCCTAGTAAATAATAATACTAGAATAAACTGCAGTACGTAGAACTGTAAACCTACCTTTGCCCCACCCTGTACATTGTGCAGTAATCTGCACAATAAATCTAGTTAACATATCTACCATTTCATATATCACTTTTTTCTTTTGGTAGTGACAGCACTTAGTATCATCCTTCTTTGTAAATTTCAAGTACACAGTACGATATTGTTACCTAGAGTCACCATGCTATGCATTAGATCTCTGGAACCAGTTACTGGTCTTGCAAAATTGAAACTTGACTGGCATCTCCCCATTTTCTTTTTCTTCTGGCCCCTGGTAACCACCATTCTGCTTCTGCTTTTATGAATTTGACTATTTTAGATTCTATATATAGGTAAGATCATACAGTATCTTTCTGTGTCTGGCTTATTTCAATTAGCACAATGTCATCCAGGTCCATCCAGGTTGTCACAAATGGCACAGTGTCCTTCTATTTAAGGCTGAATAATATTCCATTGTATTTATATTACCACATTTTCTTTTTCTACTCATCGATCAATGGACATTAGTTTGTTCCCAGATCTTAGTTATTATGATTAATGCTGCAATGAACATAGGAGTACAGGTAACTTTTTGAGATACTCATTTTATCTCCTTTGGGTATATACTCAGAAGTGGGATTTCTGGATTATCTGGTAGTTTTATTTTTGACCAGGAGCCCAGCACGTGATTCAAAATTGTGTAGCATCACCCACCCTTGAGTAGTTGTTCTGGCCCTGCCTCCCTTCCTGGACTCTGCAGCAGCCTCGGCCACTGCCAGTCCAGCTCTGCCGCCCTCTCCAGCCCTTGAAGCAGCCTCAGCTGGTGCTGATCAGTCTCTCGCCCAGGGCAGGTGTGCATAGGCCCCTGCTGCCCCACCTCTGATGTTGTATGAGCAACCTCTTCCTATCTGGTCGACCCATTATGGCATCCTGGTTAATTAGCATAATATATATATATATATACATATGCACACACACACACACACAAATTTGACTCCAAGTATACATATATAAAATGTATATATATAAAATCTACAACTTGATGATTTGATATACATATGCAGATGAGGTAAAAGTAGATTTACAGTTGTTCATTTGGACAATAAAAAAGCTATTCCTATATAATAAAAAGCTAATGTGCAAATAGACTGAATGGCGGAACAACTGAACAACTGAACAACCAGTTGCTATGATGAGCACTGACCACCAGGTGGTGTGCACAGAATAATGGCAGGTGTTGGCTGCAGTGGGATGGTGGAGCACACACACACACACACTAGGGGCCCGGTGCATGAAATTTATGCACTGGGGGTGGGTGATCCCTTAGCCCAACCTGCCCCCTCACACATACTGGGAGCCCTCAGGGGATGTCCTACTGACTGCTCACCCCCAGCCTGCCCAAGGCCGAAAACCTCTGGCCAAGAATCTAGGCCTTGGGCACCTAGCCATGGCCTTGCAATGGGGCCGATCGCTGGCTCCATCCCAGCCCTGGCCATGCCCAAGTCCTGGCCTTGCCCAAGTCCTGGCCTTGCCCCAGCCAGTGATCACCCTGCCACAGGGCCAATCGCTGCCTGGTTCTGCTCCATCAGTGGCCTGCCCAAGGCCGGAAAAAGCCTCTGGCAAGGCTTTTTCTGGCCTTGGGCCGCAGCAGTCTTGGTTGGGTGTTAATTTGCATATCACTCCCGATTGGCTTGTGGGCATGGCTTGTGGGCATGACTTATTGGGTGTAGTGAAGGTGTGGTCAATTTGCATATTACTCTTTTATTAGATAGGATATGTATGTTTTGATAAGGCTCCATATTATTTGTCCATAAAGGCTGTACCAATTTATATTCCCACCAACACTGTACCAGGGATACCTTTTCTCCATATCCTCACCAACACTTGTTATCTTTTGTTTTTTAAATAATAGTCCCCTCTTAACAGATTTGAGGTCTTATTTCATTGTGAATTTGATTTGCATTTCTCTGATGATTAATGATGCTAAGCACTTTTTCACATACCTCTTGGCCATTTATGTCTTTATTAGAAAAATATTCAGGTTCATTGCCTATTTTTAAATCAGGTCATTTTTGTGTGAGTGTGTGTGTGTGTTTTTCTATTGAACTGTATGATGAATTCCTTATATATTTTTGAAATTAACCCCTTATCAGATATTTGGCTTGCAAATACTTTCTCTCATTCTGTAGTTGCTTTTTCATTCTGTCAATTGCTTTTTCTGATGTGCAGAAGATTTTTATTTGATATAGTTCTAACTCTAGTGTTTATTTTTGCTTTTGTTTTCTGTGCTTTTGGTGTTATATCTAAAAATTCATTGTCAAGACCAATGTCAAGGAGCTTTTCCTCAGGAGTATTTTTTGACATATGACACTAAAAAATATATTCACAGCCCATAAAAATGCCAAATTCCCAGTGAGTCTCAAATAAAAAAAACATACAAAAAACTGTCTTCAATGCAACAGTTATTTTCCCATATGAATTTAATAGCTTCAAGAAAATTACAGTTCTATTTATTTTTACTGATTTTAGATGGGGTATAGTGTTCAAAATGAGTACATAAAACAGACAATTCTTGAACCATACATGTGCATTGTTATGAAAGTTAAGCATACATAATTGGCCTACTTTGCACACACAGAGATAGACAACACGTACACCACTTAATCTGTTTAAAATTTGTTCCTGGCTTCTAAATCCCCCAGGCTTTAGAGAAATAAAATCAAAACCAGAACCATATAATTGCATAAATTCAACTGTGCCATATTAACCCAGTCACTTCATGAGCTAATTCATGGGCCATGTGTCCACAAGACCTCAGTGTGTTTAAGATTTATAATTAAATTTTATTTTTTCTGCCTTGTTTAAAGATCCATGAAGTGTGTGGTTATCATACAAATTCTTGTGGATGGATTGACCCGACCTTCCCTTAATCTAGCCTTTTCTTTTTTTATTATGTCACCAGTTTACAGCAAAGGATTTAGCTTTGTTTTCTAAAAAGACATTCCAGCCTTAAACACAAGATATTAAAAGAAAAATCCTGACAGTGCATTTGAAGACGTTCCCTGAATTTCTCCCTGTTCCTGGGGGGAAACATTCTAAAAATTCAATTTCTATCCATGAATATCTGTGATTTAAAAATGCCCACTAAGGAACACTGTCTATAAGCCTGGAATAGTGAAAAGATAAAAAAAAAACTATGTTAGTCCAGCTCCTATGAGAAACCGATGCCAGACAGAATTAAAGACAAAGAGTAGGATTGGTTTGGGGGCAAGTGGGGAGGGGGAGTGTGAAAAAGCATGAGGATGGAGTGAGCTCAGGCCACAGTGCACATCTGACTTCCAGTGAAAGTGAGCATGAAGGAAGACAAGATATAAGTGTCCTAGACCATTTGACATTTAAGTTTCAGCAAGGCCTTGAGTCAAAGACAGTCACCAGAGGACTCCAGTTTCCCCTAGAAAGGGATCTGCCCTAGACTTAGCTGTGATATGCTCAGTCATTTGCTGGGATCAGCTCATGGGAGGTACGGTCTCAGAACCAATCAGGGATGGATTGTAGAGCTCAGTGACTGGGGCCCTGGGATTTCATTCTAATGCCATAACTATCTTCATATGCCTTATGATTCTTTGCTAAAGATGGATATGTTGCACGAGGTAATAAGAACTGAAATACATAGCCACTGAGTGTGAGGTTTTATGTTAATCTGGCTAAGAGATGGACTATGTATGATGTTTGCCCTCCCTATATATAGGAAAGACTTTAAGTTTCTCTGGTGTCCTTGTTTTTGTCTCACTTTGACTTCAAGTTTCCCTGAGTGTACCTGTTATCTCTTTCAGCTGTAATCCACTATCCACTGTTGTATAACTATGATAAATACAAAATCCAGGAGCTGCATTGATGTTGCTATTAAGTGTGCAGAAGGGATGTGATCTTTAATGTTATAGCTAAATCTCAGTCCTTTAGGTGTGTCTATGTCTCTGGGACAGGACTTGCACAACAAGTGTTTTGCCAATGGAAAAAGCTTTTATTTTATTTCTGATTCCTTCTTGCATCCTACTCCCTTACCTAGCTACAGCATCCCAGTTCAATTTTCTCTAAGTCCCATTTTCTGTTGACAATCTTGCTCCCCTGTTAGGCAAGACAGAAAGGCTACAGGAGACTCAAGTGGCAGGAATGTTTTTCTGGTAGATGATGGGACGATGCTCCAACAAAGTCTTTTACCCAGAAGCACAGGCCTTCATTGTAGAGAAGGTTTTGGGCATGTTTCAAAGTGATTATTTTTCCTCTTCCAGACAGACTATATGTGGGGTTGGGGCAGGAGTCTGCCTTAGATCTTCACTGTGAGAACCTAGTGGGGTTCCTGGAAGTAAAGCCCAGAAATGTTTGGTGGATTCCTAACACTTGCCTCCTGTATTCACCTCTCCATCAGGGATTAGACCTGAAACCCAAATACATGTCCTGACTGGGAATCGAACTTGAAAGCTTTTAGTGAATGGGACAATGGGTTCAACCAACTGAGCAACCAAGCCAGGGCTATATTTTTATTTTAGTCATTCTAATCATTGTGTAGTGGTATTTATTTTATATATATATATTTTTTTATTTTTTTTTTTTTACAGAGAGAGGAAGGGAGAGGGATAGAGAGTCAGAAACATCAATGATAGAGAATCACCAACTGCCTCCTGCACACCCCGCACTGGGGATGTGCCCACAACCAAGGTACATGCCCCCAACAAGAATCAAACCTGGGGACCCCCCACATTGGGCAGGCCAACACTCCATCCACTGAGCCAAACCAGTTACGGCTATTTTATCAGAGTCTTAATGTGCATTTTTCTAATGGCCAATGATATTAAACAATTTTTCATATACATATTTGTCATACATACTTTGCTCATCTCTAATTGAATTGTTCATTTTCTTACTGTTGAGTTTACCAAATTATTGATATATCCTAGATCTAGAATATATCTATTGATATATCCTAGGTCTTTGTCAGATATATAATTTCTTCCAATCTTTGGATGTTTTTTTACCATCATATTAGGGTATTTTGCGAAGTGACATTTTTTATTAATTTTAATAAAGTTTAACTTATTGATTTTTAAAATAGATATGCATTTGGTAACATGTGAAACCATTATTTAATATTTTTCAATAGACTAAAAATAGTAATAGACAAATTATAAAACAGATAATTGTAATGAGAGGTATTTTGGGGAGGATAAACCAAGATAGCGGCATAGGTAAACACCTAGACTGCAGCCTAGCACAACAATTTCAAGAATACAACTAAAAGACAAAACAGACATCACGCAGAACCACAGAAAAGCTGGCTGACTAGAAATTCTACAACTAAAAGGAAATAGAAACACACACAGAGAATCAGAGCAGCTGCAAAGCCTGAGGTAGGAAGATATGTGACCGCATAGAAAGAATGGGTGCGGAAACCCCGTTCCAACTGTGTGTAGCCCCAGTACCAGGTGAAGATCTGGGAGTCTGGATTCATTGGGGGAGAGACTGGACTGTTTGGCAGTGGACGAAACTCGAGGGTACCTTTCTCTCAGAGATGCTTGCAGCAATTGACTGCAGACACTAAGATTCAGTGACCTCGTGGGGTGGGGCTGGCTGGAAGCCAAGGCTGTCGGCTCCACCCTGAAACTTCACCCTATCCAAACTGAGCATAGAGGCTTTGGCAAATTTGCAAGTCTTGTCTCATAAAGCTGTCTCTCAGCATAGACACAGCTGATCCTCACAATCAATTGACCTGGAGGTCAATTCCTCCCAGTGATACCAACAACAATCAAGACTTAACTGTAACAAGGCTGTATACACAGTGCACAAAGGGGTGCACCAAGAGTGTCTACCTCAGATAACAGGAGATGCTTAGACACCTAGCACACAAAACTACCCTACCAACTCAGGGAAGCAATGAAAATGCGGAGAGAAAGAAACAGATTACAAACAAGAGAAATGGAGGAAAACAAATGACTGAATATAAAGTTCAAAACTACAGTTATAAGGTTTTCAAGAGGTTTCTAGAAAAGGCCGATAAATTCAGCGATATGAAAAAGTACCAACTAGAAATTAAACATACACTGACTGAAATAAAAAATATTTTACAGAGATTCAACAGCAGACTAGAGGAATGCAAGAATCAAGTCAAAGATTTGAAATATCAAGAGGCCAAAAACACTCAACCGGAAAAGCAAAAAGAAAAAAGAATCCAAAAGTTTTAGGATAGTGTAAGATGCCTCTGGAACAACTTCAAACATACCAACATCAGAATTATGGGGATGCCAGAAGAAGAGAGAGAGCAAGATACTAAAATATAGTTAAAGAAATAATGACTGAAAACTTCCCCCACTTGGTGAAAGAAATAGACTTACAAGTCCAGGAAGTGCACAGAACCCCAAATAAAAGGAATTCAAAGAGAGTCACACCAAAACACATCATAATTAAAATGCCAAGAGCAAAAGACAAAGAGAGAATATGAAAAGCAGCAAGAGAAAAACACTTAATCACCTACAAGGGAGCACCCATATGATTGTTAGCTGATTTCTCAACAGAAACTATGCAGGCCAGACGGGAGTGGCAAGAAATTTTCAAAGTGATGAATAGCAAGAACCTTCAACCAAGATTACTCTACCCAGTGAAGCTATCATTCAGAATTGAAGGTCAGATAAAGAACTTCACAGATAAGAAGAAGCTAAAGGAGTTCATCACTACCAAACCAGTATTATATGAAGTGCTGAAAGGTATTCTTTAAGAAGAGGAAGAAGAAGAAAAAGGAGGAAAAGGTGGCTGCTTCAAACTAGAGCATGGATGGAACTGGGAGCATTATGCTAAGTGAAATAAACCAGTCAAAGAAAGATAAGTATCACATGATCTCACTCACATAATCTGTTGAACAAAAAGAGATCCAGAGACAGAGAAGCATTGATTGTCAAACCTCAGAGGGAAGGTAAGGGATGGTGGAGGTAAGGGGAAGAGATCAACCAAAGAACCTGTATACATGCATATAAGCCTAATCAATGGACATGGAGACCAGGGAGGCGAGGGCATAAGTGGTGAGGTGGGGGTTTGGAAGGGGTAATGGGGAATGAGGATACATATGTAATACCTTAATCAATAAAGAAATTTTTTAAAAAGAAAAAAATGTTCGGGTTCAGCCTGAAGATGATTCTGGGGGTCATTTTGTTTAAAAAACTCTTCATCAGTACCTGGGTTTTCTTTAGTAAGAGCTCAGGTTAGAATCCTGCCAGACTCCACCTGCACAAGCAGGGCCATCTCCTAAGGCACTCCCTCCAGAAAGAAGTTGTTCAATTCAAGGCTGCACATGCTGCCCCCAGTGTGACCCCTCCCACCAGAAGCCGAGACAGCACACACAGTGCACACCTGTTCCCCACACACATCACAAACACACTATGCAAAACTGAACTAAAGCTCTGGCTGGTGTGCCTGTTGGTTGGGTGTTACCCATGCACCAAAGGGTTGCTGGTTCGATTCTAGTTCTGGGCACATGCCCAGGTTGTGGGCTTGACCCTTAATAGGGATCATGTAGGATGCAGCCGATCCATGTTCGGCTCTCACATCTATGTTTTCTCTCACCCTCTTCTTTTCTCTCTCTCATTTGCTCTCTCTGTAAAAATGGGGAAAAAACCATTTAAAAATCTTTATTTAAAAAAAAAGATAATCTTAAAAAAAGGTATTTTTGAGAGGTGAATGAAACATACATAATAGTAGTATTTGCTTATGTAATATGTAATTATGAGTATGATTAAATGTTCATATGTACACACATATAAGTAGCCATAAAATACATTTTTCAAATAACTCATGCTAAAGGAAAATATTAAATTATAGAGGAAACTTAGAGATATATTAGTATTTGCTTTATGTTATTAAATTTGAAAACTGTGATGAAGTGGACAAAAATTTAAAATCTATACTAATTAAAGGGTATTATGCTAATTGGACTGGGAGACCTTCCAGGAGACCTTCCAGACATTCTTCTGAACAAAGCCATGATGGCAGGGTTGAGGTAGAGGTGGTTAGAGGCCAAGAGGGTAGGGCAGTTGTGTGTGATCAGACCAGGATGGGATGGCAGTTATGGGTGATCAGGCTGGTGTGGGGCAGGGTTATTGGGGAAAAGCAGACCTGTAGGGTGACCTGTTGAGGGTGAGCAGGCCATCAGTGAAGATAAGTTTGAGGTGATCAGGACATCACTGGTTGGCAGTGTGGAGTGAGCAGGCCAGCAGGGGAGCAATTTGGGGGTAATCAGGCCAGTGGGAAGGGGAGGTGATGGGGAGCAGGCCAGCAAGGGTGCAGTTGGGGGCAAGCACACTGGCACTTGAGGCAGTTGGATATGACCAGACTGGTGGAGGGAGCATTTGGGGGTGAGCAGGCTGGCAGCAGAGGGCAGTTTGGGGTGAGCAGGCCAGCAGGCAAAGTGGCTAGGGGAAATCAGGTAGGCAAACAGGGAGGTGAGCAGTTAGGAGCCAACAGTCCTGGATTGTGAGAAGGATGTCTGACTACCGGTTTAGGCCCGACCCTTATAAATTGGCAGTAGGACACCCTTTGAGGGGTCCCAGATTGATGAGGATACAGGCTGGGCTGAGGAACAACCTCTTCCCCATGCATGAATTTCATGTACCAGGCCACTAGTACTAACTAATGGCCTGGCTGGTGTAGCTTACTGGTTGAGCATCAACCTGTAAACCAGGAGGTCACAGTTCAATTCCTGGCTGGGGTACATGTCTGGATTTTAAACTCAATCCCCATTAGAGGGTATGCAGGAGACAACCAATCAATGAATCTCATCACTGATGTTTCTATTTCTCTATCCATAAACCTTCCTCTTTGAAATTAATAATAATATATTTTAAAATACTAAATAATGAAATTATCATGTGCAATAAATATTGAATATCTAATTACATAATGAGAAAATTATATTTTCATCGTGAATATTTTCAAACAGCAAAAATGTAAACCCTTTTATGTCCATATATTTTGCAATTTTAGAATAAAGGACAAAAAAAAACCAATAAACTAAATTAAAGCAGTATTATCAAAACCAAATCATGACAAAGTAACACAGGTGGTAAAAAATTGGCCAGTCTACATTATACTCAATAAAAGTGTAAAATATATATAGGAAATATTATCAATTTCAGTGATAAGTGAAATTAATACTAAAAATTCAGAAAATCTAAATTTTCAGAAATCTACTAAAAGATTAGCTATATTAGTAAGTCAGTGTATAACAAGTTATAATTATTTTAGTACATTCAGAAAGGCACAATTATTTTAATACTTTTAAAAAATCAGTTCAATTATCTAAGGAACAAATAGTTTTGATAATATAGTAATGTAATAATTTTTATTAAAACATAATTTACATATATTTATATATGTACTATAGACTTGGTGCATGAAATTTGTGCATGGGGGTGTGTCTCTCATTCTGATGTCTCTAATCTGGGACATCCTTCTCACAATTTGAGACTGCTAACTCCCAACTGCTCACCTGCCTGCCTTCCTGATTGCCCCTAATTGCTTCTGCCTGCCAGTATGATCACCCCCTAACCACTCCCCTGCCAGCCTGATTGATGCCTAACTGCTCCTCTGCCAGCCTGTTTGCCCTAACTGACCTCCCCTGCAGGCCAGGTCACCCCTAACTGCCCTCCCCTGCAGGCCTGGGTCCCCCCAACTGCCCTCCCCTGCTGGCCATCTTGTGGAGGCCATCTTGTGTCCACATGGGGTCAGTCATCTTTGACCACATGGGGGCAGCCATCTTGTGTGTTGTAGTGATGGTCAATTTGCATATTACTCTTTTATTAGATAGGATATGTAGATAAGTTTATATGTGAATTTATAGCACATAATAATAACCAGCATCATAATTAAAGTTGAAACACTAGGCACTTTTCCCTTTCAACTAGGAACAAAAGAAGTACATTTGCAATCATTGCTATTCTTTATAATTGTTCTGAAAATATAAAGGATGTAAATACTAAAAGTAGGAAGAAAATTATTATTCTTATTTGCAAATTATGTGGTTATACATTCAGGCAACTTTAAGTAAAGCAACAACAATTAGAATTAGTGGGAAAATTTAGTAGTGTGGTCAATCACAAAATAAGTAGCCAAATACAGTTTTCTTATATAATAATACTAGAGGTCCAGTGCACAAATTCATGCACCATGGGGTCCCTCAGCCTTGGCCTGAGGGATTGGGCTGAAACCAGCTCTCTGACATCCCCTGAGAGGTACTGGATTGTGAGAGGGCACAGGCCAGACTAAGGGACTCTACCTGTGCACAATTGGAGCTGGAGAGGGATATGGGAGGTTGGACAGCTGGGGAGAGACTGCAGGAGGGCTCCACAGCCAGACCCCAACAGCAAGCTATCTACCTTTTGGAGCATCTGCCCCCTGGTGATCAGTACACATCATAGCAATTGGTCGACTGGTTGACTGTCTCTGGCCCTTGGTGGTCAGTGCATGTCATAGTGAACAGTTGAGTGGCCTTAGCATATCATTAGCATATTATGCTTTGATTGGTTGAATGGCGAATTAGATGACTGTATACTTAGCATATTAAGATTTTATTACATAGGATCACTTCAGAAGTAGTATTACAGAAAAAAATTGCATTCACAATAGTAATATTATAAATACTGATATTTAAAAATATAGGATAATAAACAATATTATAATAAACACAGATGTATTATAAAATATAACTTATAGAAGAACTTATAGAAGACTTGAATAAATGGAGAACTATGTCTTCTGAGGACAGAAACATAATATTGAAAGTGTCCTAAAAAAACCCAGTTTGAATTCATTTTATAAAACAAGGAGTACAGTTTTGTTTTCCTTTCTTTTAAGAATTAATAATGATTATTCTAATGCTTATCTAAAATATTAATATATAGAAGTGGCTAGAGATAACCTGACAATAGAAGAAGCATAAGCAATTTGGTGTACCAAATATTAAAATTGAGTGACATCACAAAAGATAGCAGAGTAGAAAGCTTCAGGAACTAATCTTTCAAAACAACTATTGAACTGGCAAAAAACGGCACAATCAAATATTTTGGAACTCTAGAGTCTAGTTAAGTCCTTTTAGTGTTCAAGAGAGTGCTGGATGAATAAAAACTTGTATGTAAACGTGAATGTTAATAGCAGAGTTATTCACAGTAACCTAAAAGTAGAAATAACCCAAATGTCCATTATGAATGAACAAATAAATATATTATTCAGCCATAAAAAGAAACAAAGGACCAATTTGTGCCACAAGTTGGATAAGCTTTAAAATTATTATGCCAAGTGAAAGAAGACAGACATAAAAGTCCTATATTGTCTGACTCCTTTTTAAATGAAATATGACAAACCCATAATTACAGAAAGATTATTATGGTTGACAGATAATAAGGAGTATAAAATAGAGTCTGGTTTTAAAAAAAAGATCGTAACTTTTTTATATTGGGACTCATGATATGTTATAGTTCACTGTTTTTCCCAAAGTATGAGTGTCATTACTGCATTGAGAGCAAGACTTCACAAACTCTTTTTTAATTGGATTGAACCAAGGCCAAAATTGGGTTAAAGGCACTCCATATTAACTTTCCTTGGACTGTTTGAACCTGCACATTACAACTACTAATTTCCTCTATTTCTAACTTTAATCAGTAAAACAATGATGGAGGACCTTTTGTGTAGTGGGCATGGCAGATAGGGGCTGGGAAGATAAAAGATGATGGGCCAGGAGTACTGCCAACCTTAATGCATGGGAAGTTCTTTTACCTCCTCACACTAAAGAAACCACTCTACCAGTTTCTCTCACTTCCTTCCAAGTTTCTCTTAAAGGTACCATCTCATTAAATTATTTGTACGTAAATCCTCATTTCAGGCTCTGCTTATAGTAAAGCTTATTCAAGACCCTGCATACCTATATATCCTTGAATTTCTTTGATCTTCCTTATATTCCTGACGGAATGAGTGCTTTAGTCCTGAAGTGTGTCAGTAGTTATGCTAACATTTTATTGTCCAAAAGTCTCATGGTCAACACTAACATCAAAGGGTCTGGATGGACTCCCTGTCCTTAGAAGAAAACAGAGAGAAAATCGTTCCTGGATGATAAACCAATTAATAACATAATTGTTAATAAATGGTGGCCATTTTATTTAACCAACTACAATTTATATTATGCCAAAGATCTGGGTATCCTACCAAATTTAACTGATTGGCTAAAGATCCTTTTTAAACACCTGCATTGCCATCTCTGGGAGGAATCTGGCAAGTAAAATATTCTACATCTTCTACTCTTCAATAGGCCGTATGCATTCTTTATAAAATGGCATGTCAGACAGCCATCTGGATGGCTCTCCCATTAATTCAGCTCTGTCCCTATTCTAAGGAAAGATTAAAGCTTTTTTTTGCCAATAGATTAATAATTTTTTATTAAATCGGTTGGACTCCTGGCCACCTTCCTATGAATTATGTTAATTTTAGTAAACTTTATTGAACTATAATCTTAAACCAGCTAAGAAACAGACTATTACTAGTATGGCAGAAGCCCCCCATGCTCCTTTCTAGACTCTGCCCCAAGGATAACCACAACCCTGTCTTGAATTAACATAGATTAATTTTGCTTGTTTCTATCCTTTAGACAAATGGAGTCATGAAGTATGTACTTTTATGACTTGCTTCATTCACCTAACAGTATGTTTGTGAGATTCACCCATATTTTTGTGTATAGCTAGTACAAAGCACTGCTTCTTATTCTGTGTAGTATTTATTTATTTATTTATTTATTTATTTATTTACCTATTGTACTGATAATTAACTTGGAAGCTTTTAGTTTGGGACCATTAGGAAAGCTGCTACGAATATTCTGCTACATGATTTTTGTTGAATCTATGAATACATTTCCATTTGGGTATACACCCACGAGTGAAGTCACTGTGTCACAGAATTTTATATGCTCATATTTAGTTACACTTTTAGCTTCTATTTTAAGAGTTTTACTGGAGAAAGGTATAGACTTGGTCATAGGCACATGTAGCTACATTCAATTTATAAAATTGTAATTTTCCACTTAAAAAGTCACCAACATATTTCTACCTGGGCCTAAGCTGTTGTTTGGTTGCAAACTAGGCAATTTTGAAAGCTGTGCTAACTTCTTTATCTCCCTGGGGCTGTATCCAGTGTATTACTCATAGACTGGAAAGAGATGGAAGTTCTTGCCACCAGCACTGTCATGCACAGGGAAAATGTCCCATCACGCCATTATCCAGCATTCTCCTGGGAAAGGATAATGGGTCTGGAAAATCATTATCCTTTTAGAGTCCCAGTAGCAGAGTCATTTATCATTAGAGTCCCACAGAGAAGGACAGGCCTTGTTCAAGGGGTATGCTAAATGAGGTGAGTGTTCTGCCAAGCAGGAGGCACACTGCCTCCCTCTTTGTTTGCATGACTGCCTCTTTGTGAAGGGAGGCAGAATCTTAGAATCTATAGGATGACAGATCCTTAAGGGAAAGAGAAAGACAGACAAAGATATAGAGAAAGATACCACCACCCACCTCCGCCCCAGTTCTCTTGAAAAGCCATACCTCCTCATTACTTACGGCTCCACGGTAAAGTACCTGCCCACTGAAAAGGTTAAAGTAGTGTTTTGTTCAGCATTTGATTTTTGGTCACACCAATACATTTATTCAAGAGAACCTAGAATAGAGAGGAAAAAAATGCTGAGTTGAAGGCCTCATTCCAAAGGCCTTAGCTCTCAGGTAGATTTGGCTAATGGGAGCAAAAGACAAAATGCACAGAAGGAAACTTCATCACAACACCTTCCCTAACAACAGGTTGAATTTTTATGTTCTTTCTTATCTGTCTGCTCCTTGGTGAATACAAAAGCCATCTGAAAAGTTTCTTTCACAGTTTCCACTTTGGTGGAGAAGACGTGGAAAACATGCAGAAGACAATATGAAGATAAGATACAAAATACAAGTAAAGTGATTTATATGAGTATGAGAAAGTGAATATTTTTGACTTTTTCAGATTATGTCAGCAAAGAGGTAGCTAATCTGGCATTGAAGTAGCCTGATGTCATAGTTATATCTTAAAATATGCCTTTAACAATATCTGTTTAAATATAAATTTAGTTATTCTGCCCTGGTCAGTGTGAGTCGGTTGGTTGGGCATTGTCCCATGCACCAAAAGGTTGCCAGTTTAATTCCCCATCAGGGAACATGCCCAGGTTGTGGGCTCAATTCCCAGTAGGGGTGTTTCATTCTCACACTGATGTTTCTCTCTCTCTCTCCCTCTCAATTCTTCTCTCTCCCTTTCTCTACCTCCCTGTCTAAAAAATCAATAAAATGTTTAGTTATGCTTTTTAATATATTTAGTTTTTCATCCCAATGAAAAATTGACTCTCAAGGAGTAGCAGGCAGGGCTCCAGAAGGAATCCCATGCTGCTCAAATAGTTAAAGGAATATGTTTACAAAACTGTGGGCAGTATTAAGTGTAACCAACAGAAATTGTGAATATCCTGGGGCCAACAATAGTGAGGGGTTATTTATTACACCTGGGATGGAAGTACCCAGCACTCAGCACCCAAAAGTTATGGCTAGAGGTGAAGAATCTCAGCCAATTTGCAGCAACCTAGCAAGAAAGAGCCAAACCCCACGTTACCATTTTCCTTCCATCTTCTGGATGGAATCTCCCATTACATAAATCCAACTGGAAGCTCAGGAGCAAGATTTGTCCATAAGGTAAGTTCCCCTTGCCTCCAGGTGGAAAAGAGTAGAGGGGGAGGATGGGCAAATCTTCTTCAGATGGACAGATATAGTTTCTCAAGAAAGAAAACAAAGCTACTTGTTTAGACTACATTCTCTCTCTCTTTTTTTAAAGCATGCATACCTATTGTTCTGCTATTATTTAATGTTCATTAAACACTTCTACCTCATTAAGCATTCATTAAATGGGTTCTAATTCTGCAAACTCCTTTTCCCAGCTCTGGGAACAAAAATGGCACCCCCCTCCCCCCTCCCCGCCTCAACTGCCTTTATCTGTCTGACAGAGAAAAACAAACAAATGTTAGAGAATTATATAAAAACTTCGAAAAATATCAGCAAGCAGCTTCAAAAGGTGAACACAAAATTTTCTGAAAGCATCTATAATTGTATTAGGATTTTATAGACAAGACACTATCTTCCAGCTCCAAATCTATATTTAGGGGCTAACATAACAGATTGTATCTTGTTCAGTTCCAGCTATTGATTTAGGGATTCATAGAACTATTTATTCTCCCACTAAATAGAAAAGATTGCTTACCATAGCAACCCATGCATTAGCATTCAGCTTCCTGGTTACAAAGCATCTTCCTAAGGAGGACTTACATGAATGTGCAAAGTGAACCCAGTTTTTAAATCTAATTTTAAGAGGGAAGGCTGTTATATTAAAACTCATAACACGGAGGACAACCCCAGCTGGAGACCAATTGTCTAAGCATTTTTGCAATTATTTAATTGGCATGATTTCCCTGATCCTGGGCATTATGGTTCTCTAGCACTTCTATAAGCCCAAATGGCTGGGAAATAATAAAATATTATGTACAACCCACACCCAACATAAGAAGCTTGCTGCTCTCTATGGGGAGTTCTGGCTTAGGTTAGCTTCACTGCACTGTTCTTAGATTTATCTTATTTTATTTTGTTAGAAAAAGGCAAACTCCTGCTCCTGCTACTCAAAATTTCGAAGTGAAAATATTTAGACTAATTTTCAATTGTATTTCCGTGATGTCGATCAAGTGTCTGATACATTCATGGTTGTTTTTACATGGTTGTTTTTTCTACCTTATTGTGAAGTAAGGTAGCATTTTAATTAGGGGAAACATTTTTTACTTGTTCTCATAGTAATAGTCACAGCATTGGTGGGTGAGCTTAAAACTCATTGAAGCCAGGAAGTCATGATTGTGGATCAATAATCAAGCCTGTTTTGCCAGTTTCACTGGTTTAAAAGATGCCAGTTAGTTCACAAAAGCATTCTAGTACTGCTGACAGTCAAAGATACTCCTGAAAAATATCCCCTGGGATTGTTAGTGATTCTGATGCTCTGTTTTAGCTCTAGGACAATTTTAACTCAGTGAAAGATAATGGCTGAACAGAACAAAAAGTGCTGAGGCTCAGATAACCTCAGAAGACCTGGTAAATGATAGGGGAGAAGAGTGGTAAACTCATATGTTACATCCAAGGAAATGTGTAGGAGGCAAATGAGCTGGAGAATGGGATTAAACTTTGGGTCCAGGTAGAAGAGCTTTTTTTTCTGTATGTGTTGTGTTTGGAGCCTGGTCCCTATGAAACAGTCCAGACTTGAGTGAGAACATTATTCCTGATTAAAGTGGGAAAAAATATGCTAAGCTTTCTGCCTATATTTTTATCCTAGACTAGAGGCCTAGTGTACAAAATTCATGCACAGGTAGGGTCCCTAGGCCTGGCTGGCGAGCAGGACCGATCAGGTTCCCCACCTCCCTGCCTCCCCACTTCCTCTTTCCCTTACTTCCTCAGTGCTCTGCCTTTGCCACTGGTTTCCCACCATGTTCTACGCCACCCCCTGGTAGTCAGTGTACATCATAGTGAGCAATTGAACTCAGTCTCCCAGGTTGAAATCCCAAGGGGACACTTTGCATATTAGGCCAAGGTGGGGGGGGGGGGTATCCCTCAGCCCAGCCTGCATCCTCTCCAATCTGGGACCCCTTGAAGGACATGCCTCTCACAGTCTAGGACTGCTGGCTTCCAAATGCTCATCTGCCTGCCTTCCTGATTGCCCCTAACTGCTTCTGCCTGCCAACCTCATCAAACCCTAACCACTCCCATGCCAGCTTGATTGAGGCCTAACTGCTCCCCTGCCAGCCTATTTGACCCTAACTTCCCTCCCCTGCAGGCCTGGTCACCCTTAATTGCTCTCCCGTGCAGGCCTGTTTCCCCCCAACTACTTTCCCCTTCAGGCCTTGGTTCCCCCCCCCAAATGCCATTCCCTGCAGCCCCAACCCCTACAACTTCCCTCCTCTGTCGGCCTGGTCACCCCTAACTGCCCTCCCTTGCAGGCCTGGTCCCTCCTGACTACCCTCCCCTGCTGGCCATCTTGTGATGGCTATCTTGTGTCTGCATGGGGGCAGGATCTTTGACCACATGGGGGCAGCCATCTTGTGTGTTGAAGTGATAGTCAATTTGCATATCATTCTTTTATTAGATAGTATAAAGGCCTGGTACATGGGTAGGGGCCAGCTGTTTGCCCTGAAGGGTATCCTGGATCAGCATGGAGGTTCCCTTGGGATATGGGGCAGCCTGGGCGAGTGGCTTGTGCTGGTTTGCAGGCTAGCCATGGCCCCTGGCAACCCAAGTGGAGGCCCTGGTATCTGGGATTTATTTATCTTCTACAATTGAAACTTTGTAGCCTTAAGCAGAGGCCAAGACAGGCCAGGGCAGGTGGAAAGCATGGCTTCTTCCATCACCAGGGGCAACCTTAGCCTCATGCTCTCTCTAGCTCTGTGGCTACGGCCATTTTTGTTGGAGTTTATTTATCTTCTATAATTAAAACTTTGTACATTGAGTGGAGGCCTGGGCCAGCCAGGGTGTGTGGAAAGCTTGGCTTCCCCCATCACAGGGGAATCCCAAGCCTTTCTCCTGCTTTCTCTGTGGCGGCAGCCATCTTGGTTGGGGTTAATTTGCATACCCCCTCCTGATTAGCTTGTGGGCATGATTCTTGTGGGTGTGGCAGAGGTATGGTCAATGTGCATATTACTCTTTCATTATATAGGATAATTCTCCCATATATGTCATGGGTTTTGCCTTGCAGACATACTATTACATTACTTTTTATGGAGACTGACTTAGCAATAAGTGGTTCTTTTCATTCAAGGTGATCTGTGATGGGTTCTGTCTGTGAGAGAACAGGAAGGTTCACTCAGATGGACAAGGTGTGGTAAGGAATCGGGATTCCTGGGATGATTAAACCAGGTCTTGTAAGTTATCAGTGTTTTGTGGTACAAATAATAAATCAGACAGTTAATGGGTGATTGAAATTTTACCATTGTTTGAAATATTATTTTCCACTGTTATCCTTGTTACAGAGCTTTAACTATTTTCTGCGGAGCAATGATGCTCAACTTTGGTGAACATAGATAGTACTCAGAGAGCTAATAAACCTGAAGATTCAGTAACTCCACTCACAGTGACTCAGTTTGGGATGGCACTTGAGGATCTGCATTTCTGACAAGCTCTCCAGTGATGCTGACTGGGGGGCACAGTTTGAGAAGCATTGAGGAAGTTGTCTGCTAATCAGTGGTTGGGCCCAGAAGTGTTATAACAAGTGTCCAGATGATACTGGTGCTCACCAAACTCTGAGAACAGCTGTTTTAAACCAGTTGTTCTCAACCTTAGCTAAACATTGGACTCACCTGATGAGTTGCTTAAAGAATGCCAAGGTCTGAGTCTTACCCAGCTGGTTCTATTGAAATTGGACTGGGAAACATCCTTACATAAGGATTAAAGTTCTTCAGATGGTTCTAATGTGAAACCAAGGTTAAAAACCAGTTCTTAGACCATACTTTCATTTCTAGGTTGCAAGACTAGACTCTCTGCAATTTGCACTTTTCAATGTGTTGCTATGTAAAGAAAAGAGACAGATAAAAATTCTAGCATATGAAAGAAAATAAGCTGTGCTAGTAGTGTGTGAAGTCAACCCCAGTTTACCTTACAGACTGTAGGGAGTGTGAGTAATGAAGGACTCAGTTTAGAAGTATTGGGAGTGACTCAGCTGGAAGAGGTAGAACTTTGGGTAAAGAGCAAGTTCTATAAATATGCAGAAGCAAAATCCATTTAGTTATTTCCAAAGGCCCAAATGTGCTATTTAAAATGCTCCAATAGAGCATTCAATTTCACAGCTGTGAGGCCAAATTCTTATTCCTTAAAGTTAGGAAACAGACATAGGAGTACTTCCAAAAGCCATAGGTACTACTGAGATATTAATTAAGCCCTGAATACTTCAAAGACCCCTGTCCAGTCCTTCTAGATGTATTATTCTTTGCCATCTGATGCAAATAGGCTTCTTTTGACCTCCCATTGGCTTCATCCAGACTTCTAAATCTGTATATTATTAACCTGAAAGGATGTCAAAATTTTAAATTTCGGATAATAGATTCCACCAAAGCTAACCTACATCTTTTTGTTATTTTTCCAAGATACTGATTTTTGGATGTCTTTATGAAACAAGAATGTAATAGGAATGTGTTGAGCAAAAATAAGAAAATGGGAGTTTGAAGCCTTCAGAGCACTGGATGAAGAATCAGAAACACAGGCTCCTCATCCTGGTTTTGATCTTATATGATCTTGAGCAAGTTCTTTAACTAATCTTAGCCTTAGCTGCTTTAATTGTCAAATGACAATGACTTCTTATGTTCTATTTGGATTTTTATACTGTAAACGGATCTTACTAGAAAAGGGGGATCTGGGGAAACTATGTAATCACACTCAACTGCAAATCTATTGGGCTAGTTTTCAAACTTTCAACTGAAATACTAAGTGGATCATTGCCTCTTCAATGACACAGCTTCAGTGTGAATCCTCCTCCCTACTTCCTGCTGTGTAATGGCTGTTGTTTTTCATTGATATGAGACTGGAAAAAGCAAACCATATTCTCCAACTCATTCCTCTTCGGGTGATAGCAAATAAACTATTTTTTTCCCTATGATCTGCTTCCAAATCACTCTCACCAGCTGTGAATCTCCCATTCTCAGAAAGTTATCAGTTGAATCATTTCCCTCTGTTGCTTTGTACTTAGCTATCTTTTTAAAATGAAGTTCCATTTGCTTTGGTGGTTCCAGGAAAATGTAAGCTATTTCAAGGCTTATTTCTGCTTCTTTCTGTTTGGAACAAGGTCATGGTAGAGGATGAACTTCTCTGATTTGCTGGTAAACGAACAAATATTCTAAAGACCTTTGTTCAGTCCTCCTGAGCAGATTGATCTTTGCTAACAGATAACAAATACATTTTTTTTCACTTTGCCAACCATTGTACCTATATTAAAGTTGAGACTATATTGACATAAAAGGATATCAAAACTTAATTGCTGCTGAGAGTAGATCCAGCCAAACCTGGAATTGGCAATGATGGGCATTGATAGCAATTGGATTATTATTAAGGGTTTCTATGAGAATAATTGCCATTTTGCCTAAAAATGTGTCAAAAAGAGGAAATGAATGCCAGAAAAAAAATGCAGTTCAGGAATTCAATAACGATAGGCATGAATTTGATCATTAATTATCTAGCTATTAGAATTGGAACAATTCCTCAATTGCTCAAAGTGTGAAATAGGCCTAGAGCAGTGATTCCTGAACTTTAATGTACATTTGAATCCCTTGGAATGTTGGTAAAATGCAGACTCTGATTCAGTAGTTCTAGGATCCTGTGTTTCTAATGTCTCTGAGGTGAGGGCCAGACTGTGATTCTGTGACTACACTTTCAGTAGGAAGTGGCTACAGGATTCTCCCCAAGTTATGGTGCGGATACAGAAGTAAATAAATACATAAACAAATAATTCTAAAGCCATTCTGAAGTACTTATTAGATATGATGGTGAAGTCCAAATTCTATAAACCATCATATGAATGTGAGTAGCTCCTGAGTGGAGTATCTACAACTTCACACCCCCAACACAGGGAAAATGTCAGTCACAGAAGTAAGAGCTTTTGGAGTTATGATCCTACTGTTTTCCCCAAAATATTATCCTCTTGCCTATCAAATACTTTCTAACCCCTCTCCAAAATAACCCAAAAGAAATTTACTAGAAACTTCGTGATTTGTATACCAGCCAGAGAATTATGTTTTAAAGGTTTCTACAAAATTTATGGAACCTAAGCAATGGGTTAAGACAATATTTTTATTGACAAAATAGTTATTTTTAAAAATTGTTTGTATTATGGTATCAGTTACTCATTTCCATCCTGAGACTGAACCTTTATTCTAGTGAGAGACACAAATTAACATGTTTGCATACTATTAATGAGAAATCCTCAGTTGAAGTTCTAGCCTAAGTTATATGGACAAATTAGGAATCTAGTGTAGTGTGTGTAGATTGCTCTCGACAACCCAATGCATGCTTATAAAGTTAACAAAGATGATGGTGAAAATGCACGCAAAGATATAAATTTGGCTTTTACAGTTGTATTTTTAACTATATAGTTTTATGAGGTTTTAGAATGTTCAGGTTTTCCTTTGGAAATGCAGTTGCCTGTGACACAATGCAGCCTACTCACAGTAATCTCAAAAGCAGGCTGTGTACTCTCATGAGAAAGTCATTTCCAGATCTCATCCCCCGGAGATGAACATCAGCAACAAAATCAAGTTTGGCTTCCTTGCACTGTGCTCATAAGACACACTCACTCTGATTAAATGGAAAGAGGTGAATGGGTGTAGCCTAGCTTTTATTTTGCATCAGGGAATAGAAAAGTTTAAGAGAGAGTTTCATTGACAATGAACATTAGTGCATCCCTCTTTGATGTTTAAAAAGTTACTTCTCAGAGCCCTGTCTGGATGGCTCCATGGGTTAGAGAGTTGTCCCATACAACAAAAAGTTGTGGGTTGGATTCCAGTCAGGGTTCAAACCTAGTTTGCCAGTTCAATCCCTAGGTTGGAGCCAGTACGGGAGGCAACCAAACGATATCTCTCCGCTTCTCTTCCTCTTTCTATAAAATTAATAAAAACATCCTCAGGTGAGGATTTTTTTAAAAAAGCTGCTGCTTAGAATATAAACTTATTGAAGATATATTAAAAAATACATTTTACTTATCTAAACTCATTGGGATAATATTAAAAATTCTTAGAGTCCTTGTCTTGAAATAGCATATCATAATAATCCTCTAAACCTTAAGCTGATGTGAATTTTTAAATAGTGCCAACTTAATGATCAAAGCAATTCATTTGAATTTGTTTGTGTGGTTTTGTAGAGAGAGATGAAGGGAGAGGGATAGAAAAATAGAAACATGGATCAGCTGCCTCCTGCATGACCCCTACAAGGTGTGGACCCAAAAACTGGGCATGTGCTCTGAGTAGGAATTGAACCAGTGACCTCTTGGTTTCCTAGGTCAATGATCAACCACTGAGACACACTGGCCAGGCAAAGCAATTCATTTGGAATTAAAATACACTGTTTTAAAAATCTGACCTTGAATCAGTCACTTAAACTTTCTGGGCCTCAATTTTTCTTATCTATACAATCTTATCTATCTAAAATGCTAGTTTAGCTATTAGTTTGGATATTGGACTGAGGTCCCAACTAGTGCATTTTCTTGCTCAACTGACAAATGACATTTTATTTTGTTTCATGTTTACTTATAAATCCCAAACTATGCTCACTGCTCTTCTTCACACAAGTTTATTTATTTATTTTTTTTACATTTAATATTTTTTATGACTTGGCCATTTCCCTGTAAAAAGCCCACACAGTTTTCTATCTAATGATATTTGGGCTTTACAGCCTAATAAGGCTCCAGTAGACAGGAATTACAAGAGGAGAGTGGATCAATGGGCTAAGGCAATGTACATCTGTTCCTTCTCTCTTGGATCTTGGTGGGTTTGACTTGTGATGTTTGGACAGGAGCTTCAAATTGACCACAGACAACTGTTTTCTAGAAGCCAGTTCTAGGTGCTTAGCCATTGGCTCTGGAAAGTACTCAGAGGAAGATTCGATACAGCTGTCCCTTAGGGCTGGGTCAGTACCTACAGCCTTCTGAGACCAATCATGTGTCTCTGCTAAAAACTTGGCTACAATTAGAATATTTACACTATGGAATTTAGCAAATGTTACAAACTGGGGTATTTATTGAAGCCAGTTGTTAAACAATTATGAGCATTATTATTGGATGTTGCATATATACATGTACACAAAACACACAGACCAATAACACCCATATTCAGACTTTATAAATATATTTGTCAAGCAAAGAATAAGACTAGAAATGTCCTCTCCCAAAGACTGTTTTTTATAAAATTTCCCTATTTAGAATCTCCATACAGTTAGTGTTTTAAAAATTAATGTGGTATATAATTATTTCATATAGCTATTAAAGGAATAATTTTCATAATGTATTAAAATGGGTTATGAATAGAAGGAATAAAGTAATAATTCATGTTCATTTAATCAAAATTATTACAATTAATAATATGGGTAGTACATCACTACTGTTTTTATTTTTTTTAATATGCTATCTTGTAGAAATGGAATAATTTGCTTAATCATTACTCTGTGGTTTAAGTTTTCTTCTCAGTTCTTCACTATGATAAATCATGCTATGATAGACAAGAGGAAAGACAGAAATATAGTGTTATTAATTCTGGATCCTGAACCCTCTGAATTTTTGACAAAGTGGGGGAGAGGATGGCATAAAAAGTTTAATCATGGCCAAGGGAAACTCAGCTGTCTGTAGAACAGTTTGGAGAACCTGAGTGGCATATGTGGGTGTGTTGGTATTTGCTGCCAGGTGGTTTTGAAAAAAGCTTGCCAGGGTTCAAATCAACCCTATCATCAGGATCAGAGAAAATTATATGCCAGCTATTTTTTCTTTTTCCCCATTTCTGGACCTGAGGACACCTGCTGGGAATATTTGTCACTTCATGCAGATCCAGGCAAGCAATATCATCCAAGAGAATTTGGTAACAGCAAAAGTAGAACATTTAGTTGTTTGGGGGAGACTAAGGGTTTCTGTGTACTCCAGTCTGCAAAATCTAGCTCCAGTTTGTTAGGTGGGCATGATTCTGAACCTAGTTAGGCAGCAGATCAAGCCAACTGATCTAGCACATTGTGTTCCCTCATAGCTCTGCTTTGAATATATTTGTGTACATCTCCACCTGGTCTAGTCACAAACTGAAGGTTCTGTTGTTGAATACATTGGTTTTGAATTTATTAAATTCTTCATTTATTTTAACTCACTAGATATTTAATGGGCAATTGCCCACTGTAAGGCAGGATGCGGTTGTTGTATCCCACTTTTTTGAGGTTGATAGTCTAATTGAAGTGATGAGTATTAAAATGCCTAAGATATAAGGTACCTGGGATAAAGTCTATCATATAGGTTGCCACAAAAATATGGAGATAGAAAAGGTATAAATCTGACTGAAGATATGTGGGAACAACGTCTTTATGGAGGAGTGGCATAACTCTCATTTCACAGTTGGTGAGCATAAAATAAGGGAAATCTAGGAAGAAAGAGTTTTACAGGCAAACAAGAAGCTAACAACAATAGCTCATAGAGAACCAAGATGGCGGCATAGGTAAAACACCTATCTTGCCGTCATACACAGCAATTTTAAAACTACAACTTAACGAAAGAACAAACACCAAACAGAATCACTGGAAAGCTGGCTGAGTGAAAGTTCCAATAAATAAAAGTGAAGATAAGACACTGTGACTTGGAGGATCAGCTGAGGACAGCGTTGAAGATAAGTGTGGAGAGAGGTTTGGAGCGAGGGCCAGTGGATAGGGTGGGCGGCTGAAAACCGGCCAGTTTTCTTGAACGGGGGAGACAAAGATATCCCACTGGACTGATTCTCCAGCTCTGGGTGAAGTCCAGGGAACCCACAATCATACAGGGTAAACACTGGACAGTGGGAGGGCACGCTGAAGCTCGGGTGCTGCAGGGGTCTGCCGGCTTGTGGAGAAGGTGAGCTTCTGCTGAGTGTGCGTGAACTTGGGAACAACACAGCTGCCTGTCTGTGCAGAGAACGCTTGTGACTTGCTCTTTCATTTGGGAAACCATCAGACTGCTTTGATTTACAACTCTGGGTGAGACATTGGGTGTGCAGACTCATTTGGGGAGAGTCTGAATTCCCCGGCAGCTGGTGGAGCTTGGCAGCGACTCTCTTTCAGAGGTGCTGGCACCCATTCCCTCCGGCACAGAGTCCCTGGGGCCGCATAGCGTGGAGCTAACACTGTCTGCTTGGCCCAGAGACTCCGCCCATCCAACCCGAGCATAGCTGAACTTCACAGACAATTGGCCTGGAGGTCAACACCTCCAAGTGCTAACAACGATTAACCTGAGCTTAACTTCAGCAAGACTGTGCAACCCATATCCACCTCAGGTAACTGGGGAGGCCAAGCCACTGTCCCTTGTAGGACATCTATCACAAAAAGCTAATTGACAAACTCAGGGAAGCAGCCACCATGCAGAGACACGGAAAGAAATCAGATGTGAAAGAAATGGAGGAAAAAAACTGAGTGGACATGGAATTCAAAACCACGGTTATAGGGCTTCTCAAGAGGCTCCTAGAAAAGGTTGAGACCTATAAGGAAATAAGCAAGACCTACAAGGAAATGAACGAGACCCTCAAGGATATGAATGAGACCTGCAAGGAAATGATCAAGACCAACGTGGAAATGAATAAGTCCTACAAGGATATGAACAAGATTCTCAAGGATATGAAAAAGGACCAACCAGAAATTAAGCACACACTGACTGAAATAAAAAATATTACACAAATACCTAAAAGTACTCTAGAGCACCCCAAGAACCAAGTTAAAGATTTAAAATAAAAAGAGGTAAAATCCATTCAGCTGGAAAAGCAATAAACCAAAAGAATCCAAAAAATTGAAGATAGTGTAAGGGGCCTCTGGGACAACCTCAAGCATACAAACATCCGAATTATAGGGGTGCCAGAAAAAGAGAGAGAGCAAGACAATGAAAACATATTTGAAGAAATAGTGACTGAAAACATCCCACACCTGGTGAAAGAAGTTGACTTAGGAGTCCAAGAAGTGCACCAAATCCCAATATATAGGAACCCTAAGAGGACCACACCATGGCACATCATAATTAAAATGCCAAAAGCAAAAGACAAAGAGAGAATATTAAAAGCAGCAAGAGAAAAACAGTTAGTTACCTATAAGGGAGCACCCATACGATTGTCAGCAGATTTCTCAACAGAAACAATGCAGGCCAGATGGGAGTGGCAAGAAATATACAAAGTGATGAATAGCAAGAATCTACAACCAAGATTACTCTATCCAGCAAAGCTATCATTCAGAATTGAAGGTCAGATAAAGTGCTTTGCAGATAAGAAAAAGCTAAAGGAGTTCATCACCACCAAACCAATATTATATGAAAGATATTCTTTAAGAAGAAGAAGAAGAAAAAGATAAAAGTGTAAATTAGGAACAACAAATACACATCTATGAACAAATGAATCTAAAAATCAAGTGAATTAATAAGCTGATGAACAGGATAAACTGGTGAATGTAACAGAATCACAGACATAGACAGGGAATGGACTGACAATTCTTGGGGAGAAAAGGGTTCTGGAAAGTGCAGCAAGAGACTGGACAAAAATCATGCAACTATGGGAGAGGACAGTGGAGGGGGATGAGGGTGGAGGGTTTGATGGGTACCAGGTGGAGGGGAGCTACAGGGGAAAAAAAGGGAACAATGTAATTAATAAACTGAACAATAAAGATTAAAAAAACAAAAAAAACAAAAAACAAACAAAAACAATAGCTCGTAATTATATAGTGATATAGATATAGATATAGATATAGATATAGATATAGATATAGATATAGATATAGATATAGATATGTAGATATAGATATATTATTGATTTTTTATGGAGCGGAAGGGATAGGGATAGAAAGTCAGAAACACCAATGAGAGAGAGACATTGATCAGCTGCCTCTTGCACACACCCTACTGGGGATGCGCCCACAACCAAGTTACATGCCCTTGCTGGAATTGAACCCAGGACCCTTCAGCCGCAGTCCGACGCTCTATCCACTGAGCCAAACCGGTCTCGGCTACATAGTGATTTTTAAATAAAGGGCTCTCACATCCTGTATAATAAAGAGGTAATATGCAATTAACCCACACATGTTCACAAGATGGCTGGCTACAACCAGGCCTACAGGAGGGTTAGTGAGGAACGACCAAATGACTGAATAGCAGGCCTTGTGGGGCAACCAGGCAAATGAGGGTGGGACTGTGAGGGGCAATCAGGCCAGCAGTGGGGGCAATAAGAGGCAATCAGGCTGGCGGGGGGTGTAGTTGGGGGTGATTAGGCTGACCATGGGGCAGTGAGGCGTGACTAGGTCAGTGGTGGGCAGTTGTGGGTGACCAGTCCAGCAGGGAGGGCAGTTAGGGGTGACCAGTCTGGTGGGAGGGACAGTTAGGAGTGACCAGGCTAGCAGGGAGAGGGGAGTTGGGGCAACCTGACCAGCAGCAGGAGGCAGTTAGGGGTGACCAGGCAGTGAGGAGCAAGTAGGCTGGTGAGGGGGGGGAGATAGGGATGACTAGGCAGGCAGGCAGGTGAGCAATTAGAAGCCAGTGGTCCAGGATTGTGACAGGGATGTCCCTGGGATTGTGCCTAAATTGGCAGTTGGACATCCCCTGAGGGGTCCTGTATTGGAGAGGGTGCAGGCTGGGCTGAGGGAACCCCCCCCCCATGCACAAATTTCATTCACTGGGCCTCTAGTCTTTTTTATAGTTAAATAATGTAGGAATGGAAAACACCTTAAATTGGCTGAGCATAGGTTTGAAGGACAGAAATGGAAAGTGTGTCTGTGACAGGGAGTGGTTGCTAGACCATAGAGGGCATATTAAAATGGATTCCTCCAATAGCAGATCCTAAAATAAAGAATTTGATAATATATTTGAGAAGGATTCCCAGGAAGTAGGGTGAGGGGAGTGGAAAGTGAGGCAGGAAAATTAGGAGAAAATTAATAAAGAGAGAATTAATGAACAAATTAATTAGGAGAAAATTAGGAGAAAATTAATAAAGAGAGAATTAATGAACAAATAAACAGATTATCATCTGGGCTAGGACTAGGGTAAATTGAGGAAGCCTTCACACAACATGCAGAATTTAAGTGTTGCTAAACAGTCAGTAATCAAATTCACAATATTTTAATAAAATATTTTTAAATATTAAAGTAAACACAAAAATTATGATGTGAAATTATCTAAATTTTAAATAAAGCCAGGGGCTCTCGGTGCTGTGCTGAGCCACACTGGTGCCTGTGATTTTTTAAAAAAGTCAAAATAAAAATTTTATGTATTTTTTTTAAATGTTGAGTATTGTACAGAACATTAAAATAACTGAAAAATATTTAAAAAATCAGAAAGTAGGAAAGAAAAAATGGCAGCAGAACAGACGGACACATCCTGAAACTTGTCTCAGGGCAGATAGAGGAAGCAGCTGAGGGTCTCGAGGGAAATGTTTGTTGGCGAGTTGGGGGACAGCTGTGCTCTGGGAGAAGACAGGAGACTTCTGGACTGGCCTCCCCTGACCAAGTGGACCCGGTGCTGCTGGGTTCTCTTGCAGAGCTACTGGCTTGGAGGCAGACCGCGCCATCTTGAAGGGGAAGTGCCTGAAAATATACAGCTTCAGTACCCAATGGATGGGTGAGAGACTCAGAACACCAGTTCCCAGTTGGCACAGACACACAGAATCCAAGGAGATCTGTGTTCCACCATGGAAAGGAGAGTGGGAACTACCTAACCAGACACATGAAGAATAGAGACCATGGGGAGACAACGAAACAGCCTGAATCTGAAAGAAAAACATGCCTCATCAGAAAAGGAGGTAAATGAAATAAAAACAAACAACCTAACAGAGAAAGAATTCAGAGAAATGGTCATAAGGTAACTGAAAAGAATGGAAGACAAATTTGACAATATGAGTAAGAACAAAGAGGAATTGAAGAAGACTCAAGAAGAAATTAAGAAGACCCAAGAAGAAATGAAGAAGAGCCAAGATGAAATGAAAAGTTAAATTGCTGAGGTAAAGAACTCTATAGAAAGTATCAAGAGTAGACTAGAAGAAGCAGAGGACCACATCAGTGAGCTAGAAGACAAGGTAAAAAAATACCCAAGTAGAGCAGCTTCCAGAAAAAAAAAAAAAAAAAGCAGGAGGAGAGCCTAAGGGAAATTTGGGACAACATGAAACAAAACAACATCCAGAAGGACAGGAAACAGAGCAAGGAATAGAAAACCTGTTGGAAGAAATAATGACAGAAAACTTCCCTGATTTAGGAAAGAAAAATCCCACACAAATCCAAGAAGCTCACAGAGTCCCAAGCAAAATGAACTCCAAAAGACCTATGCCAACGCACATTATAATTAAATTGGCAAACACCAACGACAAAGTAAGAATCTTAAAAGCTGCCAGAGAGAGACAGAAAGTCACCTACAAAGGAACCCCCATCAGACTAGCAAGTGATTTCTCAACAGCAACTTATCAGGCCGGAAGGGAATGGAATGAAATATACAAAGTCATACAAAGGAAGGGTCTGAATCCTAGAATACTGTACCCAGCAAGGCTATCAATCAAAACTGAAGGTCAAATCAGGAGCTTCACAGACAAAAAATGACTAAGGGAATTCATTACCACCAAACCAGCAATGCAAGAAATGCTAAAGGGTCTGCTGTAAAAAGATAAATAGGAAGCAAAGAAGGAACACAGGGGTAAAGAACAAAAATGGCAACAAATAAGTACCTATTTATAATAACTTTAAATGTAAATGGATTAAATGCGCCAATTAAAAGACATAGGGTAACGGACTAGATAAGAAAACACGACCCATATATCTGCTGTCTACAAGAAACCCACCTCCAAAAAAAAAAAAAAAGATGCACACAGACTGAGGGTGAAAGGATAGAAGAAGGTTCTTCAGGCAAATGGAAATGGAAAAAAAGCAGAGGTAGCAACATTATATCCAAAAAATTAAATCTCAAAGTGATGGGCATAACAAGAGATAAAGAAGGCCACTTCATAATACTAATGGGAGCAATCCAACAAGAAGAATTAACTCTGGTAAACATATACACACTCAATAAAGAAGCACCCAATACATTAAAAAAAACTCCTGGAGGATATCAAGGGAGAGATAGAGAGCAATACAATCATAGTAGGAGACTTTAATACCCCACTATCACAATTGTACAAATCCTCTAAACAAAAAATCAGTAAAGAAACATCAATCCTCAATGACTCACTAGACCAGATGGAATTAATTGACATCTTCAGATCATTTCACCCCAAAGCCACAGACTATACATTCTTCTCAAGTGCCCATGGGTCATTTTCAAAGATAGACTATATGTTGGGTCATAGGCAAAGTCTTTCCAAATTCAAGAAGATAGAAATCAAATCAGCATATTTTAAGATCACAGTGGCATAAAGCTGGAAATCAACTACAATAAAAACAATCCAAAGAAATCAAACACATGGAGACTAAAGAGCATGCTATTAAACAATGACCAGGTTACCAGAGAGATCAAGGAAGAAATAGAAAACATCATGGCAACAAATGACAACAATAGAAAACCCATCCAAAATCTATGGGACACAGTGAAAGCAGTTCTTAGAGGGAAGTTCATAGCTCTACAATCCCACTGCAAAAAAAAGAAACAATGGTAAAAAATTATCTAACCAAACAACTCAAAGAATTAGAAAGAGAGCAACAAGAAAAGCCCAGTGTAAGCAAAAATAAAAAAATAGTAAAGATCAGAGCAGAGATAAATTATATAGAGGTAAAAGAAATGATACAAAAATCAACAAAACCAAGAGCAGATGATCCTAATAAATAAAATCAGAAAGGAAAGATGGGAAATAACAACAGACCTCATTGAAATACAAAGGATTGTTAAAAAAAATACTATGAACAACTCTACTCCAACAAACTGGACAACCTGGATGAAATGGATATATTCCTAGAAAAATATAACCTCCCCAAACTTAATCAGGAAGAATCTAAACAGCTCACTAGACCAATAAACTATGGAAGAAATTGAAGCAGTCATCAAAAAGCTTCCAGCAAACAAAAGCCCAGGGTGAGACGGCTTCCCTGGGGAATTTTACAAAACATTCAAGGAAGAACTAAAATCTATCCTCCTCATACTATTCCAGAAGATTCAAGAGAATGGAACACTTCCAAACTCCTTCTATGAAGCCAGCATCACTCTAATACCAAAGCCAGATAAAGATGACATAATCAAAGAGAATTACAGGCCAATATCTCTCATGAATATAAATGCCAAAATCCTCAATAAAATTCTAGCAAATAGGATCCAGCAGTACATCAGAAAGGTCATACAACATGAGCAAGTAGGACTTATCCCAGGAATGCAAGGATGGTACGATATCTGCAAATCAATAGATGTGATACATCACAAACAAACTGAGAAATAAACCTCACATAGTCATATGAATTGATGCAGAGAAAGCATTTGACAAAATCCAACGCTCTTTTTTGATAACAACTCTCAAAAAAGGATCATACCTCAACATAATAAAAGCTATATATGATAAACTCACAGCAAACATCATACTCAATCATTTCCTCTAAGAACAGGAACAAGACAGGGATGCTCACTCTCACCACTCCTGCTCGAAATAGTACTAGAAGTATTAACCATTGCGATTAGAGAAGAAGAAGAAATAAAAGGCATGAACATTGGAAAAAGAAGAAATAAAGCTATCCTTATTTACATATGACATGATATTGTACATAGAAAACCCAAAAGACTCCATAAAAAAACTTACAGACTTAATAAATGAGTTCAGCAATGTAGCAGGATACAAAATTAATGCCAAGAAATCTATGGCATTTCTATACACCAATAGTGAACTTACAGAAAGAGAGACTAAAAAAGCAATCCCATTTACCATCACACACAAAAAAATTAAGATAACTAGGAATAAACTTAACTAAGGAGGTAAAAGACCTATATGCGGAAAACTACAGGACACTGAAAAAAGAGATAGAAGAAGATGTAAACAGGTAGAAGAACATACCATGTTCATGGATTGGTAGAATAAACATCATTAAAATGTCCATACTATCCAAAGCAATCTATAAATTTAATGCATTCCCCATTAAAATACCAATGGCATGTTTCACAGACCTAGAAAGAACTCTCCAAAAATTTATCTGGAATAAAAAAAGACCCTGAATAGCCAAAGAAATCCTGAGAAAGAAACACAAAGTCAGTGGGATTTCAATACCATATTTCAAGCTGTATTACAAAGCTACTGTTTTCAAAACAGCCTGGTATTTGCAAAAGAACAAACATAGTCCAATAGAATAGAATAGAGAATCCAGATATCAACCCAAACCACTATGCTCAATTAATATTTGACAAAGGGGGCATAACCATAAAATGGAGTCAACACAGTCTCTTCAATAAATGATGTAGGGAAAATTGGACAGAAACATGCAAAAAAATGAAACTAGAACACCAACTTACACCATACACAAAAATAAACTCAAATAGATACATGACTTAAACATAAGATGGAAAACCATAAAAATAATAGAGGAATTCACAGGCAGCAAAATCTCAGACATATGCTGAAAGAACTTCTTTTTAAAAATATATGTATTTTATTGATTTTTTTACAGAGCGGAAGGGAGAGGGATAGAAAGTCAGAAACATCGATGAGAGAGAAACATCGATCAGCTGCCTCTTGCACGCCCCCTACTGGGGATGTGCCCGCAGCCAAGGTACATGCCCTTGACCAGAATCGAACCCAGGACCCTTCAGTCCGCAGTCCGACGCTCTATCCACTGAGCCAAACCAGTCTCGGCTGAAAGAACTTCTTCAATGATATTGCTCCTAGGGCAATGGAAGGTAAAGAGAAAATAAACAAATGCGACTACATCAAAATAAAAAGCTTTTGCACAGCTAAAGAAACCATCAACAAAACAACAAGAAAACCCACTGTATGTGAGAACATATTTGCAAATGTTATCAGTAATAAAGGTTTAATCTCAAGCATCTACAGGCAACTCATACAGCTTAATAAAAAGGAAGACAAAAGATTCAATAAAAAAAATGGCAACGGACCTAAATAGAATCTTATCAAAAGAAGACAAAAGGAAGACCCAGATACATATGAAAACCTTCTCAAAGTCACTAATTATCCGAGAGATGCAAATCAAAATAACAATGCTGTACCATCTCACACCAGTCAGAATGGTTTTCATCAACAAAAAGTGCTAGTGAGGATGCAGAGAAAAAGAAACTCTCGTCCACTGCTGGTGGGATTGCACACTGGTGCAGCCACTGTGGAGAACAGTATGGAGTTTCCTCAAAAAAACTAAAAATGGAGCTCCCATTTGACCCAGTAATCCCACTTCTAGGAATATATCCCAAGAAACTAGAAATGTGAATTAGAAAGAATATATGCACCCCTATGTTCATAGCAGCACAATTTACTATAGGTAAGATTTAGAAACAGCCGAAGTGCTCATCAGCAGATGAGTGGATTAAAAAATAGTGGTATATCTACACAATGGAATACTATGCTGCGGTAAAAAAGAAGGAGCTCCTACTATTTGCAACAACATGGATGGAGCTGGAGAGTGTTATGCTAAGTGAAATTAGCCAGGCAGAGAAAGATAAATATCACATGATCTCACTCATTTGTGGAATATAATGAATGGCATAGACTGATGAACAAGAATGGATCCAAAGACTGAGAAAAGTGCATCAGAATGTCAAACCTCAGGGAAAGTAGGGGGTGGCAGAAGTAAGGGGGAAGTCAGTATATTTGACCTCTTGAACTAAGGTGAGTAATTTGTGTTTTTATATTCGTGACAAAGTTTATATAAAGTTATAAAAAAATTGGCAGCTAGTTTGAGATTGAATTGACATGGCCTAGAGCATGTCATCTCCTATGGACACCAGTCCTTAGGCTAGGCCCCGTTTAACCCTCTGTGACACTATAATACCCTTACATAATATTATTCTACAATGTCATTATCATTTTTTATATTTGACAACAGCATATTGTACAATTATCTCAAAGAAACTTACAAACCAATTCTTTGAATGATTGGCAGCAATTTAAAAAAGGACAGGAAAGGAATTAATTCCTTTCAGAAGGAATTAAGGCACTGGGAAGGTGCTTGAGCATTCTATATTGGCCCTTCTTGCCCTTTTTGCCAAGGGAGACCCTCTTCTCACAATCCAAGTGCACACAGCTGTTGCCTGATCTTTTAGCTCAAGCTGAGGTTGAAGCCTCTGGGTGGCTGGCACCACGGATCTGTCTCTCATCCAATGGTGTGAGCTGGGCCCTCCCCGGAAAAGAAACCAGAGTCCCATGAGGTATGTGATCAGTAACTGGACCCTGCCAGCAGGCAAGGGGATCCCAAGGCAGGTGCTGGGTGTGGAAGCCATGGGGACATAGACTACCAAGGAGACAGAACTGAACCTCACATTACTCTGCTTGGCCCCAGAGGAAGGCTGGTTAGCCAGAGACGGGTAAGATTCCTCAGGGAAGAAACAACCTAAGACAGGCACAGTCGCAGAGGGGCCAATGGGAGAGAACTTAAAGGTCAACAGAGGTGGGGCACAGACCCTCACACCTCTAACATTGCAGGAGCCTGAACTCTCACCCCTTCTGAGGGAGGTCTCCTTCCTCCAAGGCTGCTTCGCCTCCCATGCACAGCTCAGATCGAGACTCAGGTTACAGACAGAGACTTGGCCAGCAACAGCTGCCCTATATCTAAATCCTGTCTAGTACCAGGAATGCTCAGGGCTTACTCAAGAATGCCAATAATCCTTTACACTAATATTTACAGGGTAAACTAAGATTATTGTTTGAGTATTAATTTTGATAATAAAAGAGTAATCAAGTTTTCAGATTATTTAAATTGGCCAATTGAAATAAGTGAACACTGAAGAAAATTTAAATGTACTAGACAAAAAGCTGTTCTTAAAATGTTAACTAAAATTTCTATTAGTAGTTCATCTCATTGTAAAGTTGTCTAACATGTAAAGAACCTAAAGCAGTCATATTTTTTGTGCAAAAATTTAAATTTAAAGTTACCAAGACTGCAATATAAAATTTCCAAAAGCCCCCATTAATCAAAAAGGGGGGGAGTAGTGCACTAATATTATGTAAGGAAAAATATCCTGTAAGTAAATTACATCTAGAAAATTCTTACTCCAGAACATTAACTTCCATTTGTAATGCTAACAGCAGGACACCCATGAAAAGCACACATGATGTCAAAATAAGCCAAAGGAAAATCATTTGGGCAAAAATAAAAGGAATCCCAAATCTAATTTACAGAAAAGATTCCTTTATTAACTTTTGGTCCAAAATATATTTGTATATTTTCAGAAAACAACTCAAAGACCATATGGGTTCCTGCATTAATGAGGAACTGACAGGTCTGTTCCAACTGCAAAGACAGTCCAGAGATGGAAGACACTGACGACACCTTGCCATGCTAGCAGTCAGCAGCTGTGCATCGCTGCAGGCGGCCCAGGACCAAACCAGAGACGGTGGAACCTGCATTGCCACCATATGTCCACCATCCAGATACCATTGCTGACATGTACACATGAGGAACTATTTGACATTGAAACTGGGACTCAGAACTGTTGGACATTGAAACTGAGACTCAACTATTTTTTGTTCTTATATATTTATTTCCAGTATGTAGATGCAAGATTTTTTTTAAAGAAAAGAAGTAGGGGGGAAAGATTGATACATAGGCAAAGAAGCATTGATCAGACTGTCAAACTACAGTTGGAAGGCAGGGGAGGGTGGGGGCCAGGGCTGTAAGAGATCAACCGAAGGACTTGTATGCACGCCTATAAACATAACCAATGGATACAAGACACTGGGTGGGGTGGGGGTAGGGGGCAAGTGAATGCATGTTCTGGGGATTAGGGGAGGCTGGGGGAGGTCAATTGGGGGGGGGGGAGGAAACATATGTACTACTATTTGTAATACTTTAAAGAATAAAAAAAATTTTTAAAAGTAAGTAATTAAGGGATGTACCAGGTAATATAAGCAAAGGGAACATTGTCAGTAATATTGTAATATATATGTACAATGACAGATTCACTGGATTTATTGTGGTGATCATTATGGAAATTAGTATAATATTGTATGTCAACCATATTTAAAAATAAATTAGAGCCCTAGCTGGTTTGGCTCAGTGGATAGAGTGTCAGCCTGTGGACTTGGACTTAAGGGTCCTGAGTTCGATTTGGATCAAGGACACATGCCTGAGTTGCAGGCTAGATCCCCAGTAGGGGGCATGCAGGAAGCAGTGAATCAATGATTCTCTCTCATAATTGATTTTTCTGTCCTTCTCTCTTTCTTTCTGAAATCAATAAAAATATAAATAATTTAGAAAAAACAATGAATGGTAACTCTAAGGAAACAAAATAATAGAACTCCCAAATATTTTCTGCCTCTTTGACCAAAGACAATCTTTAGATTTTAGCAAGAGGTTCTTTTGTCATTAAAAGCTTAAAACAGATTTACATTCTCCAAATCCAGTTTCAGGGGTGGTAAGGCATTCAACCAGAAACAACAACGAAAAAAAATTTTTCTTATCCTGCTGTTTCTTGGACCCAGGAAGAGTGAATTCTGAGGAGGAGAGCCTGAGCATTCGGGGCCACTAAGACCCAGGACTCTAGTATTTGGAAAAGTGCAACAAAGAGACTGAGTTTCAGTAATGAAGGGGTGAACAGCAGCATCAGACACTGCAGAGAATCCAAATAAGAGGAGGACTGAAAAGTGGTGATTGGATTTGGGAAATTAGTAAGTTTTAAAAGCAATTTCACTGAAAACTAGATTTAAGAGGGCCAAGGGATGAATATGAAGATGTAAATGTATGTTGTACCATTTCAGTTCATTAATGTATAAGAAAACTAGATTACTTTTCAGACAATGTGTTTCCTATTATTAGTATGTTTCTATTTATTCCAAGTATTTCTTTCATTTATTTGGTAGATATTCATCACTGTTTTTGCTTCAAAATGCATGCCTTATATACTACTCCAGTATTAAAATGGATCTTTTTATTTTGAAAAGAAAGAAAAATCAGAAAGTAGGTGTGTTGAAACACATACTATTATTTTAAATGTAAACATTTTATTTACATCAAAATCAAAATAATTTATTTACTAGCTTTAATGAAAACAAATTCATTAATAATATTTCAAATTCATTAATAATATTAATTAATAATATTTCATTTAAAATATAAATATTGTATATAGGAGCATATTTTTTGTTAAATTTGTTGGGATGGCATCCTAATATATAAAAACCCAGAAGTCGTCATGTCCTAAATGACCAAATAGACAACAGGAACAGGAGGCTATGTGGGACGACCAGGCTGTCAGGGGAAGCAGTAAGGGACGATCAAATGACTGGAGGCCAAAAGGAGCTCTGGGCCCTAGCCAGGATGCGCAGAACTGCAATGGAGATGTGGCCAGCCTTCAAACCCGGGCCCAGAACTCCCCGTCACTGATGTCGCATCGAAGGCTCAGAATTCCCTTCTGCCAGGGCATGGCAGCAGAAGGGAGGTCTGGGCCCCAGCTGGGATCAGCGGAACTCTGAGTCTCCCAGGATTGAGGCATGACTGGCCTTCAAACCTGGAGCCCAGAGCTCCCTGCAGAAAGTGCTCTGTTTGTTTAGTCAGATTGGTTTTAAATCAGATTACACTTCCACAAAGAGGATAAGAGAAAACTATTCAACATGCCTTCCACAAATCACAAACTCTTGTTGAACTGTCTTCCTGCTTTTCAGGGCACTTTTAAAGGAAGGAAAGGGATCTGGTGCTTCTATGGCTCTCTTGTGGGGACAGAGCTGGAAAAGCAAAGTTTCCCAAGTAGGTGGAAGGGCAGTGGGGACCCTCCCAGCTTGAGGAGTGGTGCGCCCAGATGCCCCCTGTGCTCCAGGGCTGGGGCAGGGTACACGGGGTGGGACATCAAGTGGTAAAGGTCCAGCAGATGCAGGGCCTACAGGCCTCCTGAGGAGGGGTGTCAGATGCATTAAGGAAAAGCTTAGCATTTCTGTCATTGCTTTGGTCTTCAGAATTCCCTGCTCCCTGTCAGCTCCCTCCCTCTGAAGGGCTCTATCATCCTCACATGGGTGCAACTGGAATATTTTATCTCAAGAGGATTGCCCTAATGTATGTATCCTTTTATCCAATGTTGAAAAAAATCCCCAAAAACAAGAATGGAGACAGAATACTGTCCTTTAGGCTTAAGAAAACCCAGAAGTGTCTGGTGAAGAGCTGAGACTTTGTTCTGTCTACATGCCTCAGAGAGATTGGATGAAGAAATGGCTTGGTTTGGCCCAGACTTTACCCACTTATGTTACTCTTGAAGGTGTCTTTGCCACAATGTGAATAAACTGCCACCTTTTGGAATATGGGTTCATACAGAAGTCTGCACTCCCAACTTTTCTTGAAACAAATCTATGTTTTGCACTGTGGCCACTGTCCTGAGATCAGGTCCTGTCGAACAGGCCTGTCACTGGGAATCAGGGGGCACTGGAGTGGAGACCACCCCTACCCTGTGCTCTTTTACATTCAGGGATTAAGCTGAACTCACTTTGGGGGAGGCCTGGCAAGGGTAACAGGTGTCACAGATGGAAGTATGGAGAATGGAGAGGCACACACCCTGTTTGATCTCTCCCTGGATGGGGTCAGGCAGATGACGGCCAGCCAGCCCATCCCACAATTGGGTGAGATAGCATCCTCTGTGTCCACCTCTCACCCCATGGGTCCAGTCACTCCCCTCAGCTCTGGGCAGCCCTATGTGTTTCACGACAGTGCACTCTGCCCTCATTATGCTGCTTGCCCTAGTGAGAAGGAAGAGAGCAACTGGCCCACAGACAACTACACAGAAAGATAAGGCTCATGCTAGTGAGCACAGTGGTAGTGGCAGGAGCCTCTCCTGCCTTTGTGGCAGTGCTAAGGAACAACGAGCCACGTGATAAGGAGTAGCAAGCAGGTGGGTGGTAAGGAGCGAATGGTCCCAGACTGGGAGAGGGATTTTCAACTGTCATTCTTCCAACACTTGCTATTCCCTGTGGGGAAAGGGCCTAAGCCAACAGGCAGACATCCCCTGAGGGGTTCTGGACTATGAGAGGGTCCAAGCTAGGCTGAGGGACCCCCCCACCACAGTGCATGAATTTCATGCACAGGGCCTCTAGTTTGGTAATAAGATTATATAAGTTTCAATCTGTATATTGCTTTATGTGCTCATCACAAAGTTTAGTCTCCTTCAGTCATCATATATTTGACCTTTCCCCTCTACTTTCTTCTACTTCCCTGCACTTCATTCTTCTCTTGTAACCACTATACAGTTATTTGAGTCAAAGGTTTTTTGTTTGTTTATTTATTTATTTGTTGATTTATGTTAAATCCCACATAGGAGTGAAATCATATGGTCTTGTCTTCTTCTGTCTGACTTTTGTATACTCACCATCCATCCATGTTGTTCAAAATGGAATTGTTTATCTTTTTTTCTGTGCATCTCAGTAGTATTCCATTGAATATATGTATCACATTTTATTTATTCAATCATCCATGGAAGGAAGCTTAGATTGTTTCCATTTCTTGGCTACTGTAAATAATGCTGCAGTGAACATAGTGATACATATAACTATATGAATAATTTTTTTTCAAAATGTTCAGGAAGGATTACTGTGTCTTATGGTAGCTCTATTCTTAAATATTTTAAGGATCCTCCTTACCATTTTCCATAGTGGCTGTAGCAGTTTACATTCCCACCAGCAGCATAAGAGGGGTCCTTTTCTCCACATCCTTTCCAACACTTGTTATTTCTTGCCTTATTGAAATAAAAATATTTCACTTGCAATTGTAACAAAACAAAACAAAAATATACCTAGGAATAAATTTAACAAAGGATGTAAAGAATTTATACAATGGAAACTCAAGATATTATTGAAAGTAATTGAAGAATAAACAAATAGATGTAAAGGTATTCTATGTTCATGGATTTGAAGAATCAACATAGTTAAAATGGCCATAGTACCTAAAGCAAGATAAATATTTAATGCTATTCTATAAAAATCGCAGTGGCACTTTTCAAAGAAATAGAAAAAAAATTATAAAATTTCTATGGAACCACAAAAGATGCCAAATAGGCAAAGCAGTCCTGAAGAGGAGGGGAAGATGAAGGTATAACAATCCTAACTTCAAATTATACTACAAAAATCATTACATAACTATTTGCCTAAGGCTCCAGTATGGCTTGGCAGGGCACTGTTTACCACTGTCAGCTTTATCTTGCTGGGCTCCTTTGGGAATTTTCTCCCTGAGGAGTTGGGAGGCTGAGGTATTTATCTACCATTTCCTGCTTTTCAGTAGGTGGGGGTTTTTCTTGAGGGTGTTAGCTCTCTGGCACTCCCAACATGCTCCTGGGAGTAAGCCAAATACTTACAAAAAGGACACTACTATTGCCCACTATGGGGAGCTTTGATGTGTAGTCAAGGATCACAGATTTTTATATTGTGGGTCCTATAAAAGTACTAAAAAGACTTTCAAGAAAGTGTAGGACAATTGTCAGAGTTCTGGTTTATAAATGATTTTCTAGACTCACTATTTACAGTATAGTAGTTGAGTGATGAGGTAAGCAGGAAACACAAAGGTAATTCTGAGGCCACTGCAATAATTTATTTTTATTTTTTTTCTTTATTGTTCAGTTTATTAATTACATTGTTTCCCCTTTTTTATCTCCCTATATCTCCCCTCCACCCTGTACCTATCCCACCCTCCATCCTCACCTCCCCCTCCCCAATGTCCTCTCCCATTGTTGCAAAATTTTTGTCCAATCTCTTGCTGTACTTCCCACAACCCTTTTCTCCCCAAGAATTGTCAGTCCATTCCCTCTCTATGTCCATGTTTCTGTTATAGTCACCAGTTTATCTTGTTCATCAGCCTATCAGTTCACTTGATTTTTATGTTCATTTGTTGATAGATGTGTATTTGTTGTTCATAATTTATATTTTTACCTTTTTCTTCTTCCTCTTCTTAAAGAATATCTTTCAGCATTTCATATAATACTGGTTTGGTGGTGATGAACTCCTTTAGCTTTTTCTTATCTGTGAAGCACTTTATCTGACCTTCAATTCTGAATGATAGCTCTGCTGGATAGAGTAATCTTGTTTGTAGATTCTTGCTATTCATTTTTTTTAATATTGCTTGCCACTCCCATCTGGCCTGCATGGTTTCTGTTGAGAAATCCGCTGACAATCGTATGGGTGCTCCCCTGTAGGTAACCAACTGTTTTTCTCTTGCTGCTTTTAATATTCTCTCTTTGTCTTTTGCTCTTGGCATTTTAATTATGATATGTCTTGGTGTGGTCCTCTTTAGATTCCTATACTTTGGGGTTCTGTGTACTTCTTGGGCTTTTAAGTCAGTTTCTTTCACCAGGTGGGGGAAGTTTTCAGTCACTATTTCTTCAAGTAGGTTTTCATTAACTTGCTCTCTCTCTTTTTCTGGCACCCCAATAATTCGGATGTTGGCATGCTTGAGGTTGTCCCAGAGGTCCCTTACGCTATCTTCAATTATCTGAATTCTTTTTGTTTCTTGCTTTTCCAGCTGACTGGATTTTGCTTCTTTGTATTTCAAATCTTTGACTTGGTTCTTGTGGCCCTAAAAGCATTTAGGACTTTGTGTAATATTTCTTATTTCAGTCTGTGTATGCTTGATTTCTAGTTGGTCCTTTTTTTTATCTGTGAGGGTCTGGTTCGTATCCTCAGAGGTCTTGTTCATTTCCTTGAGGGTCTCATTCATTTCCTTGAGGTTCTCATCCATGTCCTTGTAATTCTCATTCATTTCCTGGTTGGTCTTGTTTATTGCCTGGTAATTCTCATTAAGTTGATCGGCCTTTTGTAGGAGCCTCTTGAAAAGCCTTATAACCGTGGTTTTGAACTCTATGTCTTGTCGTCTTCTCTCCTCCATTTCTTTCACACCTGATTTCTTTCCATATCTCTGCATAGTGGCTGCTTTATGTGCTAGATATCCTCAAAGGGACAGTGGCTCAGCCTCCCCAGTTATCTGAGGTGGGCACTCTTACTGCAATCCTTTATGGGTTGTATTCAGTATTTTTGAATTTAAACCCAGTTTGTTGTTGTTAGCCCTACGAGGGTTTGACCTCCAGGTCAATTGGCTGTGAAGGAAGACTGTGTTCAGGTTGGATGGGCGGAGTCTCTGAGCTGCGCAGGCAACATCAGTGTCAGCTGCGTCCTATGCGGCGCTCGCGTGCGCGAGTCTCTTTTGGATGTGGATGGCTGCAGACACCTCCAAGAGAAAGCCACTAGTCTCTTCCCCTTGCCAGACAACTCTGCCTTTCCCCAAATGCGCCTGCACACCAAAAGTCTAGCCCAGGGTTGTAAAGTAGATGGTTTCCGGAACCAGGAGACAAGTTTCCAGGGGGCAAGTTGCGGGTTTGGGTGACCCTTGCGCAGAAACTTCTTTTCGCCACCCTTGGGTTTCTCACAGACTAGGAGCCTCTCCCGTGCCCCGCTTCCAGGGTCCGGACCTCGGACCTCGCCTGGCACTGGGGAATCTGTGCAGTGGGACGTCTCCATGTACCCTGGATCTCGGACCTCTCCTGGCCTGGGGAATCCGTGTAGTGGGACGTCTCCGCCCTCCCCATTGGCAAAATCCAGCCGGGGTTGCTGCTCCAGCCCCAGCCCGCGCGCGACCAGGACGGCTCCTAACCTGTTTCAGTCTGAAAGGCTGCGCTCCCGCTGGTCCTGAGTCTCAGCGTCCCACCTTTACTCCTATTAGTGGAGTTTTCATTCAGCCAGCTTTCTGGAGATTCTGGGTGCTGTCTGTTCTGCTGTTATGTTGTAGTTCTTAAATCTTTGCACGGGGCAGAACAATAGGTGTTTACCTATGCCGCCATCTTGGTGTTCCTCCAGTAATTCGCCACTGCAATAATTTAGATGGGATATAATATGAGCTTGAGCTAGGCATATGTCAATGGGGCCAAAATAAAAAATAAAAGAGGCAAGAAAGCATGGCAAGATTTGAATCATTGTAGCAACTGCATGTGTGTGTTGTGGGGTAAGGTGTGGGAAGAAAGGGAATATGTGTAAAAGAGACTGTGGTATCTTACTAATGACTGATAATAAGTATTCTGCTTACTGAATTTATAGCTTCAGAGAAAGAGCAAACCTGGTGAATAGAGATTTGGATTTGAACAAGTGTAGGGGAAAGTGATCCAGGTTGGACACACTCATATAATTTGAAGATCAAGGAAATTTCAGGACTCTTTTTCTTTTTTTTGCCTGAGTTGACATCCCTATAAGAGCATCCCTATTGAGGGGAAGGCTTGGGAGACAGAGGCACGTGGACGGAGAAGGCTAAATGGCCTGTGTGCTGGTGCTGACTCATGAACTGCTGGTTACCTGTCCACAAGGTAAATGAAGAGCACAAAGACAACATGTAGAGATTTTTATAGCAATCTGACGCTGTGGCCAGATATTGTGTTGTGAGCCCTGTGCAGAGATATGTGTGGTGAAGGAGTCTTTGGATGAGATTGCAGCCCCAGCTGATAGCTTGACTGCAGACTAGCTGAGCAGCACTAGATTCCTGACCCACAGAAACTGTGTGGTAACTTGTTATTTTAAGCTACTAGGTTTTGAGGAAATTAATAACTAATACTTTCACTGTCAATTAGTGGGCTGAAATGGACATACTTTACAAAAATGTTTTTCTTGAGTTGGAGGTCAGTTAGTGGGGCTAAGAAAGATATGTTTTTGATGTCATTGAGATGCACACTGCCCTCTCCTGTATGGCTCAGCACCTCGTTCCTGGTAAAGAGGCATTTATGTAGTTAGAAGATATTGATTCCGACTGCAGTTGTGAAGGAAACAATTGCTGCTATCAGCTTTTGCCCTACCTTCAATATATAAAGACCCCATTGCCTGCTGGGCATAATCTCAGGGGTTCTAAGGATGTTGCCTACAGTCAAGGCATGCTCAGCTACTGTTAGGAACCATATTTAGCCAGACGTGCCTCCTAGCTTGAGTGTTCCCTGAGAGCCATTTGTCTAATCCACTCATGACTGTTTCATAGGGATCTTCCAGAAATTATAAATTGGGATTAAGCATGAGGGTGAATTTGAAGATAGCTTCATGACTCACATCTCATAGAAATGGTCTTCTCTGGGACTGAACCTTCATTCTCCAAGATTCTCAGAAACTACAGAGTTTGCATAGAAGAAACCAGATAAACATGTTGGAAAGTTAAGGGCAAGTAATACTTTACCTTTATTGTCTTTGTTTTGATTCCAGCTGGGCCTGAGAAAATGTTGACTTAGGCTAGATCAACAGTAGAAAAGCATACACATTTATTTAATGCAAGCTTTACATAAACAGAAGCCTTTATGAGGAATGAAGACACAAAGAAATTATGAAATCTACATGCCCTGGTATTAGGTTTAACAAAGAGAGGCCATTGTGGATAAATAACTAAACTATGTGGGGAGGCTAAAGGAAGATACAGACTTTAGCAAGAGCTATATGTATAGAATTCTCTCAATTTCAGCTTCTCATTCCTGATAAGAATGCTCCTTTCCTTCTGGTATAGGGACGATAACTTCCACATTAGAATTTCATCTCCTACTGTTAAAATGGTCACAGTACTTTTCTTGTATTTACTGTTCTATAAGTCTTTAACTCAAAATAGTCAATATGCCAGAATAGCATATTTTGAAGTGGCATGTTCTGAACCCTTTCAATATATTATATATTTTGATAAATAAAGCATGTGTCCTAGGGTTTGGTTTACTGCCATTCTGGCCTGGGTAGACATTGACTCTGGGTGTCAGACCATAGATATAACTCTCTCCCTCCTTCAAATTGGGCCCATTCTTTATTTAGGGTCTTCTCGATGTCTTTGGATTCTGAAAAGGAATTGAGAAGGTTGAAAGTTGCCTCAGGAGCCCATATGCAAATCGGTTTTCAGTAGATGACAACACAAAGAACAATTAAAATTTTTCCCACTAAAGGAAACACACAGTGCTTACTGCAATGCTTATTTCCTACACAGTACTTAAGGAGGCAAGAGAGAGGGCTCCTTGGGTGGCACTAAAGGAGAAGTTGGATCATCTCTCGATCTATTCTTACCTGTTTGGGTTTGCCATTCTTTCCATCTGAACCCCATTTCTTTAACTTTGTTTATACTCTGAGAATTTATTACTATTTAAAAAGGAATTAAAACTTTCCTTAAAACCTATGGCCTCTGTTCTAGGTTTATAAAATTTAAAAAGATAAAATAAATAAAAGAATTGAATATTTCTAAACTTGTAGTAATTTCTTACTCTCTTGAACCCACAAATGCTCAATGGTAGAGTGACTATACAGAGGTAAAAAAGAAAGGGCAGACTGGATTAAGAAGAGAAAGAAAAGCAATAACATAGCTTAATTTCTCATATGTATTATTTTTCTATAAACACATAAATAATTGTATGAAAGTCAGAAGCTATTTATGATGCAGCCATTTCTATAAACAGTAATTTATAAATAATGCATGTGGTTTTGGGTCCTTAAAGTGATAAAGTCCCTCAGTTTGGCAGTCCCCAGATAGTCACTGAAGTTAGAACAATGGGATTTATGCTCCTGGGATTTGCTCAGGATATATTAACAATTGCTGCTATTTGTTGAAGACTGATGTTGTGACAAACTGTGATAAGGACTGCATGATTTTTAGCCATTATCATTATTCCCTATCTGTACAAAGTAAGCATTATATCCCCAATCTTGCAAATGAAGAAGTTGATGCTCACAGAAGTTGAATATCTTCCAGGTAGAAAGTACAGACTAATGTCTGTCTGGTTCCAAAGGCATTGATCGTTTTACTCTACCATTAGATTAGCTTTTATTCCCCTCAGAAGTAGAACCTGAAGCAAGGACTTGTATACAAGTAGTTTATTTATGAGGTGATCCCAGAGATTAGAAGAAAGACACAAGAGGTAGTAAAAAAAGAAGGAAAAAAACAATATGAGAGTGCACTTTGTTAAAGTCACTGCTGTGGGCCCATTGAATTTGATTCTTTCAAACTTTTTCTAAACAGCTTGGAGATGACTATCTGAATTGATTCTCCACCTGAGTTACCTATCTGCCTCCAGGCCCCCATGTTTGAGGACTCTCCCTGGGGACACTGTCAGCCTTATACTTCAGAAGTGCTTCATGCCCAATGAGTGGACTGTTGCTAACTTTTGGAACATCAGAGAAGTCCCAGAATAGAAAGGAAAGGTTCACAGAGCCAATTAAGATGAGACATGCTTGGTATAAAATAAGCTGAAGCCTGTAAAGACCTGCTTGCTGCAAGCACAGATGGGATCAGAGATGAGGCTGAGAGAATGTTAGCTAGGGCACCAGGGGCAGCTGATATACCTATATCCTTCCAAGCCATATTGCCATGTGAACCCTTCATTTCATTGGCCTTTGAAAGGCAGTAAAGCTTGAACATGACCAGTTACACCCAAGTAAACAACCACCCCACAAAATTAAGTGTGTGGGGGATAGACACTTAAATGGATGGATGGAAAGTGTTCTTCTTCTTTATTAAAACATCATATACAACAAGGAATACCTGAGTTTGCAGTTGAAATAGGTGATATTTTCTGTTAATTCTCACCCGAGGATATTTTTCTAATGAGTTTTAGAGAGAATGTAAAGAAGTGGGAGAGACATACAGAGAGAAACATCGATGTGAGACTCAAACATTCTCCTTTTCAATATATATATATATATATATATAAAATAAGTTATCAAAAGTTATTTATACACACACACACAAACAAACAAACACACACACACACATACAGTATTATGCTGGTATCAAGCAGGATGAATAAAGGTACAGCTTTGAGGCAAGACTGTGAAGGAGTTGAGAGTTTAGCAACTTGCAATCTAATGAGTTAGCCTGCTACACTCTCATGGATGTCTGCAGAATATAGAAGACTCCAGTATCACAGACACAGAAGACTTTATTACTCAGTCACAGTAAGCAGCAAAAGCAGTATGTTTTTGTTAGTTTTCCTTACTCTCAAGTCCAACAGGAGCTACATGGATGCACCTAAGGAATTACCTACACATGTAGTATGAGATGAATCTTAAGCTTCAGAAATTTGAATTTCACATTGGCCAGTTATGGCCTCCCTTTGCTCACAGGTGACATTATTTTATTATCCTTAATGGTAAAGATGCCTGTCCTATTGTCCAGAAGAAGATACTGCCTCTGTCTTATAAAAATATAAGTAAATTTGTCCTTAGCTTCAGATGGAGTTACTATCTTTGTTTTCCAAGGCTGCTCCGTATACAAACATCCTTGAAAAGATACTGAGGAACATAGGAAAGTTAGTGCCCCACTCATAAAATGTGTAGAAATATGAAAAAGCCATTAATATTTTTTCTTTAATACTTTGTAGGTTTTTTTAAGATAGTAGCAATAGGGTTTACCTTTGGTTGAGCCATGTATAGAGGTTTTATTGCCTTAACAAGGCATAGACCTTCAACACATGGAAACATATTTTCTGACCTTGGATTGGGCAAAAGGGTAATAACATGTAAGAACATGCCTAAAATAGCGGGATAAACACCAAGTTTCAGTAGAGAGAAGGAAGAGATTTGAGGGTAGAAGAATAAAGAGAATATGTGAGAAAGACAGAGACAGAGAAAGGCAGAAAGACTCTGTGGGAAAATTAGAAAGTGTTTGACATATTCGAAAAAGGATTTAGAGGTGTGGAAAGCATAGTGGATAGATGAATAGGAGTTTGGATGGAGAAATAAATATATATATATAAAAAGAGAGAGAAAAGGAAATGAAGAATGGTGACATGAAATAAGAGAGTGGCAGAAACTCATTAGGGCTGATATGGAGTCAAGGGCACAGAGACAGAAGAGTACACAGAAATACAAAGACAGAGCGGTACATAGAGAGGTACATGAAGGTACAGAGAAAGACAGAGAAAGAACATGGTTAGATGGACAGATGGAGACAGAGGTGAGGTGGGCAAGAAATGAATAAATGGATGGACAAATACATGGATGGAAGATAATTAAAGAGAGAGAAGAAGTAATATAATATGGATTTGAGATCTCTATTCAGTGTTTTAGTCCTGCCACTGTCCAACTGCATTGCTTTAGACAAGTTATTTTCTTTATCTGTCAAATGGGAATAATATTAATAGTCTGACCTCATGACTATGTTTTAAATCTGAAGTGAAATAATCTTCATAAATGCTTAGTAAGTTGACAGGCCCATGATAATGCTATTATACAGAAAGATAACTTGTTACATCAGCTGAGATGCCCATCCCCATAAATCTTAGAGGCTTCAACATTTTCAGCACTCACATTAAATTTTTATTTCCCATTGGAGCCACAGCTGAGTCTGGCAGATGTGTCAAATCCTGATAACTCCAACACTGTCATCCAACACTCAAATAGCAATTTTATCCAAACAGGATCTTCTCATTATGTTATCCTTCTGTAATCCATAATTATTGCTCTGAATGAGTCTGAGGTTGTCTTCATCTCCATAGTGAAATGGGGTCACAGTATTTATACAGTAAATTAAAGGCAAATGGAGCAGAAGATATGTATAAAATAAGAAACATGCAGTTTATGAGCCATTTACAGTGCTAAATGAGTTGATTTTGAAAACCAAGTATTTATATAATTTGGTTTGTCATCCCAACATTCAGATGAAAGCCCACACTCTTTACAGACTTGCTACTTTTTTACTCTTTACAGAGTTAGCATTTATGATGAGGAATTACCTCTTGAGTCCTATGATTTTAGTTTTATATCCAAGCACATAATGTTTTATAGCTCATTCTCGCTAAAGGAAAAACGGATATCATTGCCTAAGTTATTTTGGTACATATCACATTATGGTAAAGTATTTCCAAATAAAGCAACATGAAAAGCACAACCTAAAATGTTTGCCTATCTCAGAATGCACTAAGTAATGTTTCTGGCTAGTTTAATTCAGTCCAGTGTTTACATTTCAAAGATAGTTATTATAATTTCTAGTACACATTTAATTCAAATTTCTTCACTTTTTATGAGTGTAGAATGAATAAAAATTATCTGACATGAAAAATTATGTGTTTTGTTTTCAAATGCTTTTTTGCTTCTCTATTCTCTTCCTCCTGGTCACCTTATGATTAAACAATTATACAAATAGCGAAATTTGAAGACCATGTGAAAATTCTTTAAAATGCATTTCTATTTCTTTTCTATTAATATCCCTCTAGTCATGAATTTTACCATTACATAGTCTTTCATTGGCTTGATAGGTTTCCCTTTTAAAATGTCAAGACTTCTTAATAAAAACAGTTGGGTTATGTTTGAGGTAAATTAATTTTATTGTAATCATTTTCTTTTCTAAACATTCAGGTTCATCAAAAGTTATTGAACCACCTTTAAGATGATTTTGGTAGGGTGATACAGTAGAGATGAGAGACCTGAACCACATTTATTAATTCATTCACCAATTGTTTTTTGAGCTCTTACACTGTCAGACACTATGCTATGCACTGGTAAAGTAATATAAATTTGTCCTCATGGAACATATTATTTATTGAGGGAGATGATTGGTATTTAAATAATCATAGAATTAGTAACTGAAGACTGCAGTGACCTCAATGAAAGAGAGTTGCAAGGAGTTTCAATGGCCTGAAAAGATGCTGTAGTAATAGAAGGTCACTAAAAATCAACTTTTTTAAGGCCATAGTGCTATCAAGGACACAAATTCATGTTTAAAGGGTCAGATATTCTCAAACAAGAAGCAGACACTTTTGCAGAAAGGTGACAGAAGGTAGCTTAATGAGACAGAGAGTTAAGTACTGTGAGTAAAGTTTGCCTGGAATCTAGGTTTCAAGTTATGATTTTCCTGTCTCAGAAAGTTGCTTCTAAATATTGTATGGTGTCTTCCTACTTCTCTGACAGATGTCAACTCTGTCTTCATACTTGTTCTGAGACTCTCCTGGAATTTTCTACATGCAGTTCCTGGTAACATAACAGGGTCTATGGCTTGTCCTTTTTTGGATATCAATCTCCTTGAGCTCAAAATATGAGTTCAGCATATCCTCAGTAAACACCAGGTATATTAATCAGAGATAACAATAACCTCTGAGAGGGAAATTATTAGTTCTAGTTGATAAATAAGGAAACAGTTATAGTGGAGTCAAGATTTATTCAATGTCACAAATCCAGTATGTGGCTTATTCTAGATCTAAAGTTTCTTTAGAGTAAAAACTTATGTAAGAAATTTACTCCCTAGAACAAGGATATAAAAGCTACCCTAATAAAAGTTAAATATGCAAATTGGCCATAACTTCATGACATCCACCAGCCAATCAGGAGAGAGTATGCAATTCTTTGAATGATTGGCAGCAATTTAAAAAAGGACAGGAAAGGAATTAATCCCTTTCAGAGGGGATGAAGGCACTGGGAAGGAATCCGAGCATTCTATATTGGCCCCCCTGGCCCTTTTGCCAAGAGGGAACCTCTTCTCATTATCCAAATACACACAGCTGATGCGTGAACTTTCAGTTCAAGCTGTGGTCGAAGTCTCTGGGCAGTTGGCACCATGGATCAGTCTCTCGGCCAGTGGCGTGAGCTGGGCCCTCTCTGGAGAAGAAACCTGGGTCACCCGAGATATGTGATCAGTACCGGGACCCCGCCAGCAGGCGAGGGGACCCCAAGGCAGGTACTGGACGTGGAGGCCACAGGGGGGCATAGACTACAAAGGAGACAGGACGGAACCTCACATCACCCTGTTTGGCCCCGGAGGATGGCTGGTTAGCCAGAGACGGGTAAGATTCCTCAGGGAAGGAACAACCTAAGACAGGCACAGTCGCAGAGGGGCCAACAGGAGAGAACCAAAAGATCAACAGAGGTGGGGCACAGACCCTCATCCACAAACCTTACAGGGGCTTGAATTCTCACCCCTCCTGAGGAAGGTCTCCTACCCCCACGGCTGCTACACCTCCCACGCACAACTCACACCGGGACCCAGGTGGTAGACAGAGACTCGGCCAGCAATAGCTGCCCTATTTCTAAATTTAATTTATTACAAGGAATTCTGAGGCCTACTCAAAAATGCAAATATTCCTTTCCACAAGTATTTACTGGGTAAACTATGATTTCTGCTTGAGTATTAAAATTGACAGGAAAATAGTAATCAAGTTTTCAGATTAATTTAAATTGGCCAAGTGAAATAAGTGAATACTCAAGAAAATCTAACTGTACTGGACAAAAAGCTTTTCCTAAAACATTAACTAAATTATCTATTAGTAGTTCATCTCACTGCAAAATTGCCTAACATCCAAAGAACCTAAAGTAGTAATATTTGTATGCAAAAATTAAAATTTAAAATTACCAAGACTGCAAGATAAAATTTCCAAAAGCCCCTATTAACCAAAACAAGGGGGGATGGGGACAATGAGGTAATATCATGTAAGGAAAAATATCCTATAAGTAAAATACATGTAGAAAATTCTTACCCCAGAAAAGAAAATTCCATTTGTAAAACCAGCTGCAGGACACCCCCCCAAAAAACACACATGGTGTCAAAATAAGCCAAAAGGAATATCATTTAGGCAAAAAAATTAAAAAGAATCCCAAGTCTATTTTGCAGAGAGGATCCCTTTGTTAACCTTTGGTCGAGAATGTGTTTGTGTGTTTGCAGAGAACAACTCCAAGACCATGTGGGTTCCTGCGACAATGAGGAACTGACGGGCCTGTTCCATCCACGAGGACGGTCCAGAGATGGCAGATGCTGACAACACCTTGCCATGCTAGCAGTCGGCAGCTGTGTGGGGCTGTAGGCGGCCCAGGAACATACCAGAGAGGATGGATCTTGCATTGCCACGATGTGTCCACCATCTGGATACCATTGCTGACATGTACACATGAAGAACTATTTGACATTGAAACTGGGACTCAGAACAGTTGGACATCGAAACTGACACTCAAACTTTTTTTGCTCTTATACGTTTGTTTTCAGTATGCAGAGGCAAGGTATTTTTGAAGAAAAGAAACAGGGGAGAGTGATTAATATAGAGGCAGGGTGGCCTCGAACAGACTGTCAAGCTACAGGGGGAAGGCTGGAGTGGAGGGGAGGCAGATGCTGGGGGAGATCAACCGAAAGACCTGTAAGCATACATATGAGTATAACCAATGAATGAAAGACTCTGGGGTGGGGAGGGAGGCAGGTGGGGACATGTGTGGGGGGCTAGGGGAGGCTGGGGGGAGGATATTGGGGGGGAGGAAAACATATGTACTACTATTAAATATAAGTTATATTGTAAATAAAATTTAAAAAAAAAATTTAAAAAAATAATAAAAAAAAAGAAAAAAAAAAGAAATTTACTCCCTAGAACAAGGATATAAAAGCTACCCTAATAAAAGTTAAATATGCAAATTGGCCATAACTTCATGACATCCACCAGCCAATCAGGAGAGAGTATGCAAATTAATCCAGCAAAGATTGTGGTGACCCTGCCCCTCAGCCACTCCGGGCCTGTGGGCAACACACATGAAGGCACAGAGTGACCAGGCAGAGCAGGACACCTGCTATGAGGGAGAACTGGGGGGCCGAGCCAGGGACGGTGGGAGAGAGCCAGTTGCGGCACTCCAGCCCAAGTGATTACTGTAGGCTCTAGGCCAGAGTAAAGGCCTGGGTCTCAGGTGGTCTTGGAAAACTGGTGCTGGCAGCCAGGGAAAGGAAGGCCTATTGCACAAATCTTAATGCAATAGGCCTCTAGGAAGGATATAAGGACAACACTTCACACCACTTGAAATCTTAAGATGATTCTAAATTTATATCTTATTTGTATACAGTTTTATAGACATAGATTGGGTTATTCTATGTCAACAAACCCCAAATCTCAGGGTTTAAACACCAACAGTTAATCTTTCATACATGTTACATGTTTATTGCAACTGGAAGCTATGCTCATTTCCGTTACACATGGAGCAGCCATAATTGTAAACATTGCTTCTTATTATGCCAAAGGGAAGAATAGTTTTAGAATGTTTTTCCCATTAAGTGGTATAGCCTGGAAGTGACAATGTTATTTCAGTTCATAACTCATTAGTTAGAACTAGTCATATGTCCCTATGCTCTCTGCTAGAAGATGCAAAGGCATAACATTTGGCAAGTACTAATGACTCCCACAACTTAAATAATTTATACTTCTTTTATGTGGCCAGGTATTCATAACTTATTTATTGGGTACTTCTTATGTGCCAAGATTTCTGGACATAATATTATAATAGTATGCTATTGGTGTATAACAATCCCAGAATCTCAGTAACATATATAATATGCAATTATTTCTCTATTATGCATGTGTCAGGTGATTAGGGTCTGATTAATATAGGTTGGGCTCAGCTGAGCAAGACTTCAACCTATAGGTTGCACAGGTTGTATGAGTCTTTACATATAGCCCCTACCTCCTGGGACCACTGGCTATATCAGACATGTACTTCTCATAGCAATGCCTCATAAAGCCTAGGCTTAGAATTGTGACACCATCATGTCTGCCAACATCCCACTGAGCAGAAAAAGTCTTTTGACTAAGTCCAACAGCAATGGAGCAGAGAAATACAACCAGCCTTTCTTGGGATAAATTACAAAGTACGTAACAAAGAGCACATAGATTCAGAAAAAGACAATTGACTGGTAACAATAATGCAATCATTACAGACAGAGATCGGACTAAAATATTTAATTTTGTATAATTTATATTCTACAGAAAAAGGGTTGATAAAAATATTTGCAAAATTTTATATAGAAACTAGTGGCCCATTGCTCAAAATTCGTGCATGGGGGGTGTCCCTCAGCCCAGCCTGCACCTTCTCCAATCTGGGACCCCCCTCAGCAGATGTCCAACTGCCAGTTTAGGCCCGATCCCAGGGATCCAGCCTAAACCGACGGCTGGACATCCCTTTCAGAATCCAGGACTGCTGGCTCCTAACTGCTCACCTGCCTGCCTGCCTTATTGCTCTCTAACCACTCTACCTGTTAGCCTACTTGCCTCCAACAGCCTCCCACCAGCCTTCTCACTCCCAACTGGCCCCCCCGCCAGCCTGCTCACTCCCATCCTTCCCCCCTGCCAGCCTGATTGCCTCCAGCTACCCCCAAAGACAGCCTGCTCATTCCCAACTGCCCCTCCTGCCAGTCTGCTTACCCCCAACTGACCCTCTTGTTGCCCTGCTCACCCCCAACTGCCCTCCCCTCCTGGCCTGATTGCCCCTGACCACCTCTGCTTTGGCTCTGCTACCATGGCTTTGTCCAGAGGATGTCCAGAAGGTCTCCCAGAAGATATCCCGGTCTAATTAGCATATTATTCTTTTTTTAGTATAAATAGCTGCTAAGAAGAAGACAAAAAAGAGAGAAAAGGGATTAGAAAAAATGATGGTAGAAATAGTGGTGAAAATTTTAGAAAAATGGTCAAAAAGAAAGACTTTACAAAACAAGAGGACAATTGAGAAAAATAAATTAAAATAAGTGATAGAGACATCCAGGAAGATAATGGGAAAAAAAGAGAAACACATTAACAAATCAAATGCAGATGACAATGGTTGGTCTACCTGACGTGTTTCTGAAGAATAGAAAGAAGATCTATGTAACTGAGGCAAGTGAGAGGAAAATACCAAAAAAAGAGAGCAGAGATTTGTTTTTTTTAGGCCAGTGGAACATTTTATCTTTTAAGCCCAAATGAGGTGAATGTCCATTGGAAAATTTGCAGAAAAAAGTGCTATGGTCTGCTTCCACTTTTTACTGGATCACTCAGGCTAACCTACTGGGGATGGACTGGTGGGAGAGAGGATGAGGAGACAAGCTAATAAGCCATCACATTATTACAGATGATAGGCAATGGTTGCTTAGAAAGGGGTCCTAGCAGTAGATGTGATAATAAGTCACTGAGTTGGTCAGATTCTAAAAATATTTTGAAGTTGAGTCAGTTATGTTTGATGACAATCAGATTTGCAGAATAGGAGAGAGTGGTATTACAGATAATGACAAGGAGTTTGGCTCAATCAACTAGATTAAAAAAATTCAATTTCCTGAGATGGGAAAGACTGTGCAGAGCACATGAAAAAGGAAGATCAAGGTTGATTTTAAGACCTGTTATATTTAAAGGACCTATTAATCATTCAAGTGCAAAAGTCAGCAGACTGTCAAATAAAGAGATGAGCAGAGGAGAGGTCCAGGATTGAGAGATGAATTTTGAATGTCTATATGTAGGTCTAAAACTACCCAAGGTCATATCTTTAGAACTCACCAAATGTATAAATTTAGATAAAATAGTGACAAAAGCCAAGGCCTGAACTCTGGGGCACTTTTAATTTCCAATGCCAAGAAAATAATGAGGAAACAGCAAAAGAGACTTAGACTAAATGACTAGAGGATAGGAAAATAAATTACTAGAGCATAGGTGAGGAACAATGAGAGTGTGATGTCATGGAAATTAATTGAAGAAAGGGTTCCAAGGAGAATAGAGTTTCAACTTTGAAAATGCAACCCATATGTCAGGTAAGATCACTCTTAGGCTGAGCAACATGCAGGTCGTTGATCATCTCGTGAGACAGATTAGTTGGAATAAGGGAGTAAAAGCTTGGTCAAAATAGGTTAAAGAGAGAATGAGACAGGAGAAATTGGTGACAGTGAATACAGACCACTCTTTCAAGAAGTTCTATAAAAGTAGCGAATAAAGCCCGCTTTGTAGACGCCGCCACTCCAAAGCCGCCCTTGACCAGCCATGGTGAACCCTACCATGTTCTTTGGCATCGCCATAGATAGCGATCCCCTGGGCTGCGTCTCCTTTGAGCTGTTTGCAGACAAAGTTCCAAAGACAGGAGAAAACGTCCGTGCTCTGAGCACTGGGGAGAGAGGATTTGGCTATAAAGGTTCCTGCTTTCACAGAATTATTCCAGGATTTATGTGCCAGGGTGGTGACTTCCCACGCCGTAATGGCACAGGCGGCAAGTCCATCTATGGGGAGAAATTTGAAGGTGAGAACTTCATCCTAAAACATACAGGCCCTGGCATCCTGTCCATGGCCAATGCGGGGCCTAACACAAACAGCTCCCAGTTTTTCATCTGCACTGCCAAGACTGAGTGGTTGGATGGCAGGCATGTGGTCTTTGGCCCGGTGAAAAAAGGCATGGATATTGTGACAGCTATGGAGCGCTATGGGTCCAGGAATGGCAAGACCAGCAAGAAGATCACCATTGCTGACTGTGGACAACTCTAATAAATCTGACTTGCGTTTTATCTTTACCACCAGGCCATTCCTTCAGTAGCTCAGGAGGGCACCCCTAAACCCCAATTTGCTTGGAATGTTCCATAATCTTTGTGCTCTTGCCAGTTTATTGGGTTCCACAATTCCTTTACCCCTTAGCTGGATTGCAGAGTTAAGTTTATGATTATGAAATAAAAACTAAACAGTTATCTGTCAAAAAAAAGTAGCAAGTAAGCTGATGGAGAAATTATTTTAAAAAATAAATGGCAGACCATCTTGAGATCTATTAGAGCATGAAAAAGTAACAGAAGAGGGATAAGTTGCTGAACTGATGGCTCTGTGTGGTGGAAAGGATAAGTTGTGTGTACAAAGGGAGGAGTATGCTTATTTAGGAGCATGGACCTTTCATTTACAGAATCTAGAGGGAAGGCACAGAGACAAGTAAGTGGAGGATATAGTGGTAAGAACTGGGTGCGTCAATTCTCTCAGTGAGAAAGAAAACATTTATTCATTGTCCAAAGTCAGCTCTCTTACCTGCAACAGAGGTCGCTCCAATCAAGCACCTTCTTAAAGTCAAACTGGTGCTTTGATGCCAAATGAACTCACAGTATGTTGGAAATGTCCAACACAGGGTCAGAGGATGGGCCTATAGAGGTGACCAATGCCATCTATAGCAAAGCTGTCCTGCAGATGTTTTTGTGGCTTGGGACAGCTGGGATTGTGAAAAACCACATCCTCATGTTCCTGCAGAAGCTCTTTCATACCAGCTGCCTGGTTAGATTATCATTCCTCTGCTGCTAGAGTTTATGACTCTAAGAAGGACGTTTATTTACTTATGGGAATTCAATTGGACCTCTAGGGAGTGATATATGGGTTGCTTCCCAAACCAAGATTGTTGACAGACTCCTTCCTGAGAGTTGCTAGAAGCCAATCCACTAGTTCTGAAGCTCCCCATCAGTTGCTTTCCTTGTAGCTTTGCATGGACTTCTTGTGTTATGAATACCAATTTCTTTTTTTTTTAAATATATTTTATTGTTTTTTTACAGAGCAGAAGGGAGAGGGATAGAAAGTCAGAAACATCAATGAGAGAGAGACATTAATCAGCTGCTTCTTGCACGCCCCCTACTGGGGATGTGCACACAGCCAAGGTACATACCCTTGCCGGAATCGAACCTGGGACCCTTCAGTCTGCAGTCCGACGCTCCATCCACTGAGCCAAACCGGTCTCGGCTGAATACCAATTTCTTGCTCCATCTCTTCAAGTAGCTCAGGTGCTAACTTGTTGAGAATACCTTTTTGTTATGCCAGTTAAGCACTTATCTCTCCTTTTGTATTATCGTATCTTTGAGAGCAGAGACTGCCACATTCTTTGAGGCATCCAGGAAAGACCCACCTTATATAGAATACTGACTTAATAAATTAATGAGTGGACAACTTTTTCAGTTATCTCAGTCTTCATTAAAATTTTGTTAAGAAAAGACTTTGGCCCTCGTGGGTGGCATGGTTGTAGCATTGTCACATACATCAGAAGGTTGTGAGTTTGATTCATGGTCAGACCATATACTTAGATGGTAGTTTGATCCCCGTTCAATTGGGGCACATAAGGGAGTCAACCTATTGATGTTTCTCTCTTACATAAATGTTTATCTCTTTCTCTCTCTCCCCTATTGATGTTTCTCTCTTACATCAATGTTTATCTCTTTCTCTCTCTCCCTTTCTAAAATCAATGAAAACAAATTCTCCGGTGAGGATTATTTAAAAAAAAAAATGGTTTCTGTGTGCAAATTGTTAAAGTTATCAGTAAGTCCATTTAGAATGATAGCAAATGTTAACTAATTATTTTAAAAACACCTTTTAATTTAAAAGTTTAATTTTTAATTAATGTATCACATTATATGCTGAATTTTACCTGCTTCACCAGCGGCTATAAATGACAGATTTCTTTTTACTTATACAGCCAGTGATTACCACAAATGTGTTGAGTCTCAATTCTTTTCTTCTTTTAGCTCTCTGGGAATTGGAAGTGAGCAGAATTGGGTATTATCAAGTTCTCCTGGAAATGGCAGTTGTACATGGTCAAAAAATTAGTGCCTGCCAAATGAGTAATATTTGCATGTCTCTCGGCAGCTTTGGTGTATAAGGAGTATTAAAATGTGTGTGATGGCCCAGGCTTTAAATATATTTTTTCTCTGCCTATGCCCATCTGGCAAGAGCTAATTCACTCTCTGTAGTAATTTTTGTGAATCAAAAATCACCACTTAGCTTAGTGATTTAACACCAATTTGTTTTGATTCCACAAATTAGCAGTTTGGGCTGGAATCAGCTGAATGGGTCTTCTGGTTTGGGTTGGATTATTTATTTATTTATGGCATGCAACCGGGTTGGCTGGGGCTGGCTGTTTTAAAATGACCTCCATTGTGATAGCTCATTTTTGCTTCACATGTCTCTAATCTCAGTACACCAGCCAGCGCAGTCTAGCTAGGCCAAGACTCATAATGGGCTTCACTTCTGTGACATTCTATTGACCAAAGCAGGTCTCAAAACAAGCAATATTCAGAGGGAAAAGAAATAGTTTTCACGTATTAATGGGGAGAGCTGAAAAATTTTATCCCGGCAAAGGGTATAGATGCAGAGATGTCATTTTTGCAACCAATGACACCAGCTGATCTATTTTAAAAAATGTTCATAAGCAAAATAAGTTCATTAGTTGCATCTCCTGGTGATGAGAACACTAAACTGCTATGGATTTTGTAATAAATTCAGAAGTAGGGCCCATTTTTGCTATGCAAAAATGTGATAGCCAGTTAGATAGACATGAGCAAAGCAAGGATGATGAGCCAGGTACAAAATGTCACTATGGCTGAAAGCCTCAGGTATCTAGCAACAGGCAAAACTAGAAAAAACAAGGATCTCACCCTGGGTACCCTTTCCTCCACCAGCATATCGCTGGTCATGTGGTTTGGGTCCCCACTGATCTTTCTTTGGTTGGCCTTTTGCGAGTCATGAAGTAGAGCCCCTTAAAGGATGAACAAGGGACAGGAGACTAGCCTCATAAGACACCCATACACATCCTTGCATGACAGCTCTCTTAAGCATAAACCCCTAGGGATAACATCTAGGCCTCAGTTGTGTTTCAGCTCCAGGCCCAGAAAAGCAGCAAAACCTGACAAGTGCTGCCATCAGGACCAGCTGCATTGACTAATGACCCTTTGCCCTGGTGCTGGCCAACCAGTGGAGACCATGACACTGAAAGGACAAACATGAAATGCTGATGAATATTCTATTGAGATCCTCCCCTGGAGACTCCACTAAAATTTCTACCCTTAAAAGCCCAGCATGCTCTCCCAGTATTAATTAATTTTTAAATGTTTTCCTTTAATTATCCTCAGGTTTTCTTAATTCTTAGTCAAAATATTTATTTTGGGGGACCTAGCTTGGTATTATAGCCACATTGACACAGGTTCACAATGATGTTTTTAATGCGTGTAAAAGGAAAGTAGTGGTGCCCTCTCCAGATCCCACTACCAGGCAGATGTAACCATTTCCCGATGCTGTAAGTATTGACTGCTAACATCTCATAGCTTCCCTCCCCAACCCTACCCCCCAGCTGAAAAATTGTCCAGAGCACTCAGAGCCACTGATGCTTCTCTCCTTCCAGCACTACAGGAGGTACCTCATAGCCAATGATAGACTGATATGGGGGTAGAAGGCAAAATCCATGTCTCAAGGGGAACAACTCACTAGTGCTTCAAAAATTCTCATGAAATAAACTCTCAGGCCAAGGCTAGACTCCAGTGGAGCACACATCCTTGCTCAGCTCCTTCTCCTGCACCCTTTTGCTTCCCTCATTCCTCTTCTCCTGAGAGCTCTTCCTCATTGAGCCACATGTGCCTGAATTCCTACCTCAACCTCTGCTTCTAGGAAAATCAGGCCAAGACTGAAGATAGAGATCTGGGAAAGAAGTATCTTAGTTGTGAAGTCTAATTGCTATAGCAATTGACCTCAGATGTCAAAGATGTTAATGTTTTAGAACAATAAAGGATTATTTTATACTCACTTCATTTTAATGTGGTTTTGGAGTCATCAAACAGTCATTCAAAGCCTGGGTTCCTTCTGTCTTGTGGCTCTTCCCATCAGCGTTCATTATCCAAGGAAAGACAATGAGACTTGTACTATTGCATATTGTATGGGTCTGTTCTGGAAACACTTCCATACACATTCCATCAAGCGGAACTCAAACACATATGCAAGGGAGAGTGGCAAATGCAGTGTGGCTCTGTGTCCAAGCAAGAGAGAAGATGGAGGAAGCATCTAGGTCTCCATGGGAGAGATGGTGAGGGGAAGCTGACCTAGAAAGTGGTAGTTAAAAAACAAACAACAACAACAAAAATACCACTTAGCTATAGCTCAGGAAGTCAGCCATATTGAATAAACAAGGTCTCTTCTGGGAGCGAAAAGACAATTTCAGTAAGTAAGCCAGAGTCCCAAGGCTGAAATGCAACTTTCAGACAGTGATATCCTAGCTGTAGTTGACTCATGAGCAATCAAAAAATATGGATACTAAAATGTTCTGAAATTTTCCCTACTGGAGCATAAGCCACAAAGCTGGGTTGAAGGGAAAGAAAAAAACCCACCACCGTTTGTAACCTTCATAGGTAGTAACTAAGTAAGCTACATTCCTTCCCAGCTCTGAGGGAAACTGTATTTAGACTCTAAAGGGTCCAAGTTCTAGTCTCTTTCCAAGGCTCTTCACGCATTTCTCTTCTTTCATTCCCCACTGGAAACTGACATTAATACTTGCTCTGTGGCCTTTGCCCTTTTCCCTCAGCTCTCTCAGCTAGAGGTGTGTAGCAGATTTCTGAGGCTCTTCTGGAACAGGCATTATCTAATTCTAGAAGACTCAGAGACTTGGTGGCAGCAAGAGAGAATCTAGCCATCTTCTTGAGAGCTGGCATGATGTTGTTTTATAATAAATATATATTTGGTTTTCCTTACCTTTCTGAATAAAAGCTTCTAAAAACCCTTAAAATTTCCTGCGATGACAGCATTAAAGATATCTGTTTTTATATTAATGAGGTGACTTTTTTAATCAGAAACCAAAGAATGGGGGCTAGTTACCATGAGACGAAAGGGTTGGAACTTTAGTCACTCTCCAACTTCCCAGGATGGGAGGGGCTTTGAGTTAGATATGGCAAATGGTCAGTGATTTAATAAATGTGCCTATGTGGTGAAACCTTCATAAACACCAAAAATTTATGGGATTCAAGGAGCTTTTGTGTTAGGAAACATGCTGTTGGAGAGGGCAGGGAAACCCATGCCTTTCCTCCATGCCTTGCCCTAGACATCTCTTTCATCCAGCTGTTCTTGAGTTATATCCTATCTAATAAAAGAATAATATGCAAATTGCCCATACCTCCGATCAAGCCATGCCCACCAGCCATGCCCACCAGTAAATCAGGAGCTGGGGCAGAGCCAGCTGGCAAGCTAGCAGCCCTGGCTGCCTGGGCTAAGGCCAGGACTGGGGGGAGGGGCAGAGCTGAGCAGGGTGTTGGCTGGGTGCCCAAGGCCTAAAACTTGGGCCAGAGGCTTTAGGCCTTGGGCAGGCTGGGGGTGAGTGGTCAGTAGGACATCCCCTGAGGGCTCCCAGTATGTGTGAGGGGGAAGGTTGGACTGAGGGATCACCCATCCCCAGTGCACGAATTTTGTGCACTGGGCCCCAGTTCTTTTATAATAAACTGGTGATCTGATAGGTAGATGTTTCTCTGAGTTCCATTAGCCACTCTAGCAACCAAATCAAACCCAAGATCTTTGGAACTCTTGTCTATAGCCAATTTATCAGAAGCACAGGAGACAATCTGAATTTAACATTGGTGTCTGAAATAAAAGGAGAGAAGTGGGACAGTCTTGGAGGACTGAACTCTTAACATGTCAAATCTGATGCTTTTTCTAGGTAGATGGGATCCCAATTGAGTTACATTTTAGGACATCTGAGAATTGCCTGTTCTCACATCCTGGAAATTGGTGATAAGAATCATTTAGCTGGCGATACAGAAGTAGCATAGCCATTTGTGAGGCAGCATAGTGACTGCTGATGCTGAGAGGAAGTGATAACCATGAGTCACATGAGAGATGTGCTCAAGGTGTTAAAAAGACCACAAGCCCCAAATGACATCACTTGAGCCCATGATACCAAAACTGATCCAATTATAGTTTCAACCTCTTCCAGAAATGTAATCTTAATTAATCTGCATGGAATACTCTGGTCAATCCCCAGTAAGATAATCTGTCCCATGGTCTCTCATGGAAAAAAGAGGCAATCTGCATGATAAAAACACTTTCCATTTTCTTCTCACAAAGAAAAGGTCTCCTGTCCCCTAAATAATTTATTTTATTTTGCTACAAGTTCCCTTACTTCACCCTTCTTCCTATAAAAACCTCCTGTTTTGAACAACTCTTAGGAGCATCCATCTAGTTGCTAGGTGGGATAATGCCCAATGCACGAATCACTTTACAAAGCCAATTAGATTTCCAAATTTACTTGGTTGAATTTTTTTAATATATATATTTTATTGATTTCAGAGAGGAAGGGAGAAAGAGAAAGAGGTAGAACCATCAATGATGAGAGAGAATCATTGATTAGCTGTCTCCTGAATGCCCCCTCCTGGAGATCAAGCCCCCAAACCAGGCATATGTCCTGACTAGAAAAACTGGTGCCCTGACTGTGACCTCCTGGTTCATAAGTCGATACTTAACCACTGAGCCAACGTGGCCATTCTGTTATTTAACAAGAGTAAACCAGGCACTGACTGCTTCCAGCAGGGCTCACACTGGGGATCTGAGGAGGAGGAAGTTAGTGAGGAGGGCCTTTATGCCCCATACTTTCCAGTATGCTTCTTTTTTACTGATCTGTATAGAGCATCATCCCAATCACCTCTTCAGAGCAATACTTTCAGGCCCAGCTTAAGGAATTTCACTTATGGACAGTTCACAGTAGAGGTTGTCCCAGGAATTTGCCCTTGGCTTTAGAAGACTGCCTTCTTCAAGGCTAGGCAACAGAAGCAATGACTGAGTAATAAGGCAAAGGCCTGACCTCTTTGCCACAACTGGGACAACTAAGAAGATCATCCCATTTCTAGAGTTTTCTGAAGAGTGGACAAGGTCTGTGTGGTAACTGCACTGAGGGTCAGATTTTCTCTGGCCAGCCCCAACTTTCTCACTTTCTTTTAGGTAGCTCTTGAGAGCATGGCCCAGAAAACACTTTGATTGCAACTCCATAACTCAATCTGTTTCACCCAGAATGCAAATGAAGAAATACATACTTGTGTTGGAAACATGAAATTTCAAGGCAAATTCTAAAGCCCCCAATTATATCTTTAACCATTGTTTCCCAGCCTCTTCCTATACATATTTTCCCCCAAAATAAGGATCCAGAATAATTGGAAGGGAGGACCATTAAGGGCTGTGAAATAGCCTCCTACAGCTTTCCTATCTGCTACTACTCTTATATTTCCTTCCTATTTGCCTTCTGTTAATGCAAATTTAAGGTCTTAAAATAGTTTGGGTTTTTTTTTCTCTTTGCTGAGGCCTATAACACACTTCATTAATTGCTTCTCTCCCAAATTTTCTTTAGTTTGCTTGTTTTACTTCCTTTACCTAACTGGGATTTTTGTATGTTTGGAAAAAAAAGTCAGAAGTGTGGGCGTGTGTGTGTGTGTGTGTGTGTGTGTGTGTGTGTGTGTGTGTCTTTCAACATTATATAGTAGATCCCCTGCCATTTGGCACTTGGAACTTAGAGTACCAGACAGACAAAACCTAGGCTATGGTCAGTTTCCTTATCTCTATCTTATGAATTATCCAGGTACTGCTGTAGCCCAGATATCCCTGGCTTTGACCTTGATACTCTGAATCCATGAACACCTTCTTTCAAACACTGCATTATTCTTTAAGGTTCTAGAGACCTGGGACTCCTGACCATAGACCAAGAGCCTATTTCTACCACACATTGCTAGGGGCACAGCATCTATAGGCAGCTTTTCTTTGGGGGATGGGAGATCCAACAAAGCCATTTTATTGGGGATAGAACGTGGGAGAGTGGTTCACATTGCTAGAAAAGGAAGTTGCACACAATGAGCCAAACACCCTCACAGCATGAAGATATAAGACACACATTTGCACACCATTTCAGTCTTTCACAGTTTATGCACAACTGTCAATTCCATGGTTTCAATCCTTTTGTGTCTATTTATAGAATCATATATTGAACATCTTCATTCAAGGTTTGCTTCGTGTTGCACAAAGTGATGTTCTTGAACAACTGCACGTGTTTGACTTCTCATGTGATTTCAATGTTATCTGAAACTTCTCTGCCCTCCAGAGTGTTCACATAATGATGTTCTAATCCCTCCATGCCCAGTGTTTCTGGGTATTTCTCACATTGGCATGGCCCTCTGTAGCTCTCATTCCATGACTGTTTAAGCAGGTCTGTTTGTGTGTTTTTTTCCTGTCTGCATGCAACATCCACCCTTTCTCCAGCTTCTAGGAGAAATTCAACCACACCAAATGCATTGAAGATATATACTCACTGGCCCATGGGAAAGGCAGACAGGCCCACTATCTTCCTAGTTTCATTCTTATTCCAGTTTACTCTTAGAGTTTCTTGTGGCTCTGTTTCTTCCAAAAACCCCTGTTCCAAAAAGGTGGCCCTAGGGGCATGATCCTAGCCATCTGCAGTCTTGAGAAAAATAGCCTTGCTTTCTTTCTTCCCAACTTAAAATTCTAGGAGACGTCATGTTATGTTTAGTTACTATCTTCATTTAACCATCGCTTCTAAATCTCTACCTTCTGATTCTCCTGCTCAATGAATAAATGCAATACATTTAAAAAATCTTATCTAATAAAAGAATAGTATGCAAATTGACCGTACCTCCAATCATGTCACACCCACAGCCATGCCTATCAGCCAATCAGGAGCAAATTATACAAATAAACCCCCACCAAGATGGCTGCAGCTACTGAGAGCAGGAGGGAGGCTTGGATTTCCTTGGCAATGGAGGAAGCCAAGCTTTCCACCTGCCCTTTCAGCCTAGGCCTCCACTCAATGCTACAAAGTTTCAATTATAGAAGATATATATATCCTAACAGAAATGGAGGCAGCCACAGAGCTGAAGAGAGCAGAGGCTACAGTTGCCCGGGTGATGGAGGAAGTCAAGCTTCTGTAGCCTTAGTGCTTAGGCCTCCACTATAGGCTACAAAGTTTCAATTATAGAATTAAAATACACCCATACAGAAATGGCTATCTCCACAGAGCCAACAGAAGGCTTGGCTCTGCTTCAGGCTACAAAGTTTCAATTGGAAAATATAAAATAATCCCTGATCCTAGGGACTCCACTTGGGTCACTGGCGGGTATGGCCAGCCGGCAAACCACCATAGGTCCCTCACCCAGGCTGCCCCATGCCTCAAGGGAACCCCCACCCTGATCTGGGACACCCTTCAGGGCAAAGCAACTGGCCTCCACCCCTGCACCAGACCTCTATCCTATCTAATAAGAGTAATGTACAGATTGATCATCACTCCAAAACACAAGAGGGCTGCCCCCATTTGGTCAAAGATGGCTGCCCCCATGTGGACACAAGATGGCCACCACAAGATGGCCAGCAGAGGAGGGCCATTGGGAGGTTCCAGACCTGCAAGGAAGGGCAGTTGTGGGCAATCAAGCCAGCAGGGGAGGGCAGTTGGGAGGGACCAGGCCTGCAAAGGAGGGCAGTTGGGGGCGATCAAGCCTGCAGAGGAGGGAAGTTATGGGTGACCAGGCCAGCAGAGAAGGGAAGTTGGGGGCAAACAGGCTGGCAGAGGAGCAGTTAGACATCAATTAGGCTGTCAGGGTAGTGGTTAGCGGGTGATCAGGCTGGCAGGCAGAAGCAATTAGGGGCAATCAGGGAGGCAGGCAGGTGAGCAGTTTAGAGCCAGCAGTCCTAAATTGTGAAAAGGATGTTCAACTGCCCGTTTAGGACCGATCCCTGTAGGATCGGGCCTAAACAAGCAATTGGACATCCCTCGAGGGGTCCCAGATTGGAGAAGGTGCAGGCTGGGCTGAAGGACACCCCCCCACCCTGCTGCATGAATTTTGTACATCAGGCATCTAGTAATAATAATAACCATGAACTCTTATTTTAAGAAATTTCCACCTAATAGTGAGCCCCCCTAAGACAAGGCATTTTTCATATTCATTCTTATGTCCTGTCACCTAGCAAAGTTTCTGGCATGAGGTGGGCTTTCATTGAGTTGATGAATTAATAACACTACAGGGAATTATTCCATGAAGCAAAATATATTTTTTAATGGGAATGACAAGCTCTACTTCAAATGTGATTATGAATTTGTTTTTGTATTTGGGGATTTTCTTAAATATGATAAGATGAAATGGACTTAATTATTTAGAGGGAAATATAATCTGTATCTTTTCCATATGGAGGTCAGCTGTGAATTTCTCCCTGGAATAAAGGGACTTTGCTTGGAATCTACTCTCTTGTCATAGATAAAATTGTGGAAGCTATACCATGAGCTTTAGGCAGCAAGCCAAAATTTTCACACCTCCTAATGCTTAAAAACTTTGCTTTGGTTTTTACTTCTATTTTGTTGCTAATGCCAATGCTCTGGGGTCAGTATGCTAATTCAAAAACTTAATTGCATACTTTTTTTGCATATTATGCATATTCTTGACTCTATAGAGGCAGAGTTAAATTAAATATGGTTTTTTACTCTTTTACTAGCCCAGTATGGTTTTAAAATTCTACAAAAAAAATCAATTTTCCTCCTTTGTTCTTGTTAATAGGACAAAAACATCAGATGTTAGAACTTGCTCCTTGAGTCTGACTAAGAAAAAATCTGGAGCCAAGAACTTTAATTATAAGAGAAAGTTTATTCAGTAGATCACAGAGGTAGAAGTGATCAGTAAATGAGTTACTGAGGCAAAAGAAGTACTCTTGGAACTTAGGAGAAAGAAAGCCAGAGTACATACCTTGAGGGAAGAAAGAGGTTAGGAAAGGTGAGAGAGAGAGAGAGAGAGAGAGAGAGAGAGAGAGAGAGAGAGAGATTTCTTATCAGCTTTTCAGTTTTTCAGATGTGACTCCTCAAGCTGCTGCGTTCTGTCTTCACTCCAGCTGGAGTCTTCACTCCCGCCAAAGTGACCTTCAGTCTTTGTTCCAGCCAAAGTGCTGCTCCTGCAGCTCCCTCCACCCCCCATCTTTCCCCTCATAGCAGGTGCCCTGCTCCACCATGCTACTCAGCACCTGCATGCATGCTGCCCAGAGGCCTGGAGCAGCTGGTGAGTGGGGCCACCACAATCTTTGTTGGGTTAATTTGCATACTCACTCCTAATTGGCTGGTTGGCATCATAAAGTGATGGTCAATTTGCATATTTTGTTTTTATTAGTGTAGAGATACACACACACAATACACATATAGATAGAATTAATTATAATATCACTAGCAGTATCTGAGTCTCTGGAATCAATAGACATTATAGTCGTTTTAATCTTACAATTCAATTATTTTAGATATCATAAAATATAATTTACTTTCCAGTCACTACTTTTCAATTATATTATTAGACTTTCTACTCGTTCTTATTATTTAATATGCCAATGAAAAATTATCACCCATTGTTGTATCACAAATTTGTTTTTTTAAAATATTTAGGTTGTTAATTTCAGCCATATTCAGCTTTTACTTTATACTACTGTACAATCCACTTTTAAAACTTTAACTAAAGGAAAGGACCTTCAGCTCATCAGAGTGCCAGCAGATTCTAAAGGACATAAAAGGCTAAGACTGAAATCTACCTGTTTATTTGTGAGTTCCCCCACTTTTTTGGTGTTCATGTATCTCTTGTTTAACTGCCATCCAAGGCTGCATACCTCTTTTCCCTCAATATGACCCTCCTGGGGGCATCAGTTATTTGCAGAACAGCATATATGTTTTTCCCAGTGTGCCTGATGGTAGTCAAAACTCTGCAAACTATTTCTGAAGAGGGAAGAGCTCACTCAAGCTTGATGCTCTGGAAAAGAATCATTATAGTTTACAATATAGTTTACAATATATATATATATATTGTATATATATATATATCTCCAGAGGTCTGATGATTCCATAGTCTTCTAAAAAAAAAAAAAGGCTGCCTTCTAATTGAGGTCCTATCAAATCCTTAGGACAGATTTTAAGTATAAAATCACCTTTTTACTTCCATTAGAAGGGCAGAAGCCACTTTAAACAGTATGTAACCTATTGAGGAAGCATTCACTGGAATCATTCAGAGCTTCCTGGGTTTGCTCTTTGCTGGGACAAAGCTGAAGCCAGCACATTGCAGAGGGGGCCTTGTCCTGCTTCCTCCAAGTAGGAGGGTTCAATACACTGGCTTGATTCACTAGTTGGGGTTAATGCAAATCCAGTTCTCTTGCAGCTCTGCCTGTGTCCTCTGAAGCCTGCTCCTGTAGTTGCTGAGTCATCACAGTTTGGAGGAGCCACATCTAATGAAAATCAGCCTCTGGGCCTTCAATACTTACTGCATATATTTTAGGAGGCAGCCCAGAGCCAAACATGGGCCTTAGGCAAAAGCATTAAGTAGGTGACATCTGGAACTACAAACCCCACTTCTGCTTTTCAAGGTTTCCCGAACCCTTTAGCTTTCCCCTTCATCAAGCATTTTATGCTGATAAATGCTTACAGTATAGCATAGTAAATCCTCACTTAATTTTATTCATAGGTTCTACAACTTTAAGTGAAACAACATGTAACAATACCAATTTCACCATGGGCTAATTGATACAAATAAGAGTTAAGTTCTGCCTGCCCAGCCAGGCAGTGTGACTCAGTGGTTGAGTGTCAATCTATAAAACAGGAGGTCATGGTTCAGTTCCTGGTCAGGATATATGCCCAGGTTGTGGGCTCCATCCCTAGCAGGGGCATTGCCAGAAGCAGCTGGTCAATGATTCTCATCATTGATGTTTCTATCTTTATCTCTCTCTCCCCTTCCTCTCTGAAATCAACACAAATAAAGAGTTTAGTTCCTATGGTATCTCATCAACATTATAATGAAATGATTTGGAACTAAATGATGTTGTTCCGGGACTTGCTGTATTAACAGGTCATGTGCCCTTCATCAGAGGATAGCTATATTAAAGTGAACTGCTAACTAGTAGACAATGATACCTAGATCTGCTTTCCTTGCCAGCTTTCAGTTGAAACTGAGGTAATCAGGAGGAAGATTATGTTGTGTGGCCTGACCTCATTAGCTGAGGCCCTAAAAGAGGGTTTATAGGTCAGAAATAAATGAAGTTAGAGAGAAGTCATTTCTTCTGACACGGAAGGAAGCAAACTTCTATGTGGTGGAGAGAACCACATGTGATGGGAGCAGGATGCAGCCTTGAGTAGCTGAAAGTGTCAGACCTACATATGCTGCTTGAAGAGGAGCTGAACTCTGCATGAGAACCACAGCTCAGGCAACATCTTCATTTTAGCCTGTGAGACCTGACGAAGTGGATATAGCTAACGTGTGCCCTGACTCCTGACCCACTGAAACTGGGAGATAACAAATGGTGGTGTTTGAGGCTCTAAGTTCGTGATAATATTTTGCACAGAAATAGAAAAGTAATAGAGTGGGTTTCCAGAGATTCTTAGCTTGTATGTGTCATGGATGCTATGCGAAAACTAGTGAAGCCTGTATACTTCTGCTCAGAATTATTTTTAGATACTTACAATAAAATGTACAGGATTACAAAGGAAATGACTTTTACTGAAATAAAGTAATAAAATATTAAAAAGATATCTGGGTCAAAGTAACACACCCACTTATTTGTTAACACATTAAATAATAAGATCATTATTGGATGTATGAACCAATGTAATATTAAAAATATGAATGCAAACCATATTTGAGATATCTGCAGCAAAGCAATGTAATTTAAAATTACCTGCCATTTCTATGGGTGTTAAGGTGTCATATCTGCTAGTGTCCTTATGGTTGGTTGCTTTCATTCACTGTTTAAGCAACAACATTTCAGATAGAGGTTAGTGAACATACAGATTTTCTTGTCATCACAGTACATGGATCCCTGAATTCTACCCAGGTCAAGAACCCTAGATGAGAAAGTTCTTGGGCTTCTTCCAATCTTGGTATTCTCTGAGCTGGCTTCTTTTTTCTGAGCACTCTTCAGAGAGTTCCATCCAGCAGACCCACTGGACCCTTGTTCACAGCCTCAGGACAAACCACCCACCCCTTGTTTGTCCCTACATCATTTTTCTTGAATTACATGAATGACTTGATTTACATCTGTGATTCATGCCCTTTAAATTATGCAATATTAACTTTAACAGCGGCACCATGATAAACTCTGGGTGTATCTGTCTGGGTTTCTAAAATGTCTGTTGCAAGTGCCCTCCTAGGGGAGGTCAAAGCTCATAACTGGAATTGCAAAGCCAAGGTTCCAGGCTGTAACTATCCTTTAGTTCACACCTACCCATCCCTGCTCCTTTCCCTTTGCTGCACTCCCAGTGCGGACCAGAGTTGTGTGCTTGTGAAACCTGCTTGCCACCCATTACTCTCTGCAATGTCAGAGTTATAAATGGATATTCTCTGTTCTTGGCTGTGCTGTAAATCAATGTAATGCATATTTCCCAATTATTTCTTTACTCCTTTATTCTTTCCTTTACAAAATTTACAAGTCTGTGGTTTTAAAATCTAAACAGTATTTAAGAGCTTATGATACATTTCTTTCCTCTCTTGTCCAAGCTCTTGTTTCTATTTTCTTTTGTTAATTTCTTAACTTTACATAGTATATCTATTGTTGCTTGACTTAGTCACTTGACATGAAGTCTACTGACTCACTATTATGAAAGATGAGGGTTTACCTCACTTTATTCCCCATTTTCTATAGATGGTAGTTTTATTGTTTAGCTATATAGCTTGCCTGTATCATATCTCTATTTATATCAACTTTACCACCACACCTGCCTCTTTTTCTCCTTTTATATGTTTCATTTTCTTTCAGATATATATTTGCTTTTATATTGTCAAGCTTAGCATCATTTACTCTATCTTTAGCCAAATGTGTCTTCTATATATTTCCTATAGATTGAAAAGTAAGAAATTAACAAAAAGCTTTTATCTAACTTTGACTATCAAAATATCGTTCTAGGCAGGGCCAAGTGGTAGTGAGGTGTAGTATGATGACCTCCTAGATTTCTTCAAGAGGAAAGTGCCAATCCTTAAATTCAAACAATTCTCATATAATTTTTGTCATCCAGATATTAAAGTCATGTCTAATTTTTGTTTGTTTAAAATTTTGTTAAATATATGTTCAAGTTTTTTTGTTTTGTTTTATGTCTCTTTGAGTTGTCAGTTACTTCTATATGTGGTGTGCAGTAGCTTTTTAAAAGAATAACATAAGAGAGGAACCAAGATGGCAGCCTAGGTAAACACCTATACTGCTGCCTTGCATAACAATTTCAAAACTACAACTAAAAGACAAAATAGACATCAGCCAGAACTGCAGGAAGGCTGGCTGAGTGGAAATTCTACAACTAAAAGGAAAGAGAAAAGGACACTGAGACTCAGAGAAGCTGCAAAGGGCAGAGGTGTGGAGACGCAGAGACACTGAGACATGTGCAGAAAGGGTGGGTGGCTGAATATATGGCCGGTTTTCTCGAACTGGGAGGGAAACAAAGGTTCCCCACTTCGTGAACTCCAGTTTCGAGCGAGACTTGAGGAACCCAGACTCATATAGGGTGAAACTGGACTATTAGAAGGAAGCACACTGAAACTCAGGGAAGCTGTTGAGGTGTGCAAACTTGTGGAGAGGGTGGGCAGCTGAGCCCGTGCCTGGCTCTCTTGTTCAGGAGAGAAACAAAACTTCCTAACTGCACTGTACTCCAGTTCCAGGTGAGACTTTGGGTATCCAGACTCATTCAAGAAGAAACTGGATTGTCTGAAAGTGGGCAAAACTTGAGGGCAGTTTGCTCTCAGGGGTGCATGCAGAAATTACTGCAAGACACTGAGACCCAGGGGCCTCTTAGGGTGGGGCTGATGGGAAACCAATGCTGTCTGCTCAGTCCTGAGATTCTATCCCATCCAAACTGAGCACAGAAGCTCTCCCAGCATAGACACAACTGATCCTCACAGCCAATTTGTCTGGAGGTCAACCCCTCTCAGTGATACCAACAACAATCTAGGCTTAACTACAAAAAGACAATGCAGTCCATAAAGTGGTGCACCAAGAGTGTATACCTCAGGTAACTAGGGAGGCGAGCCACTATGCCCTAGAGTACACCTACCATACAAAGCTACTCGATCCAACTCAGGGAAGCAGTGAAAATCCAGAGACAAGGAAACTGATCACAAATGAAAGAAATGGAGGAAAACAAAAGACTGGATATAGAGTTTAAAACCACGGTTATAAGGTTTTTTAAGAATTTCCTAGAAAAGGCCAATAATTTAATGAGACCCTTGAGGATATGAAAAAGGACCAACTAGAAATTAAGCATACACTGACTGAAATAAAAATATTTTACAGAGACCTAACAACAGACTAGAGGACCATAAGAATCAAGTCAAAGATTTGAAATACAAAGAAGCAAAAAAAAACCATTCAGCCAAAAAGGCAAAAAGAATCCAAAAAATTGAAGATAACGTAAGGATCCTCTGGGACAACCTCAAGCGTACCAACGTCTGAATTATGGGGTTGCCAGAAAAAGAGAGAGAACACGATATTGAAAACCTATTTGAAGAAATAGTGACCAAAAACTTCTCCCTCCTAGTGAAAGAAGTAGACTTAAAAGTCCAGGAAGCACACAGAACCCCAAACAAAGGGAATCCAAAAAGGACCACAACAAGACACATAATAATTAAAATGCCAAGAGAAAAAAACAAGGAGAGACTATTAAAAGCAGCAAGAGAAAAACAGTTAGTTACCTACAAGGGAGCACCTATATGATTGTCAGCTGATTTCTCAACAGAAACTAGGCAGGCCAGACGGGAATGGCAAGAAATATTCAAAGTGATAAATAGCAAGAACCTACAACCAAGATTACTCTACCCAGCAAAGCTATCATTCAGAATTGAAGATCAGATAAAGAGCTTCACAGATAAGAAAAAGCTAAAGGAGTTCATCACCACCAAACCAGTATTATATGAAATGCTGAAAGGTATTCTTTAAGAAGAGGAAGAAGAAGAAAAAGTTAAAGATTAAAATTATGAACAACAAATACATGTCTATCCACAAGTGAATCTAAAAATCAAGTGAATTAAAAATCTGATGAACAGAATATAATAGAATCAGGGGCATAGAAAGGGAGTGGACTGACAATTCTCCAGTGGGGGGCATGGGGACAGGTGTGTGGGAGGTGCAGGAAGAGACTGAACAAAAATCATGCACCTATGGATGAGGACAGTTGGGGAGAGGTTAAGGGCAGAGGGTGGGGTGGGAACAGGCTGGAGGGGAGCTATGGGGAGAAAAAAGAACAATTGTAATAATCTGAACAATAAAGATTTATTAAATTTGATAAATAAATAAATAACATCATTTCAGTCCTCAATTGTGACCTCAATTGGTCAATCCCCAGGCCAATTAAATAAGAATTTCTGTGAATGAAACTCCAGCATAAACTAATTTCAAATCAGAGTTTTCCTACATAAAGACAAAACTGAACCAGATTAATTTAGAGAGAAGGATAGCTACTGCCAGTGTGGATCCTAAGATATATTATTTCCCAGCTCTAGGAATAAAGAGTCCAATAGACTGGATCCTTGGGAAAATATATAAATATTTTTCCAGCCAGATATTGTAGGTGGAGTTCTATCTCCAGTAATAGCTGGAGAGCATATGATTACAACACAGCCTCTGAGCATAGTTCCATCTTCCTGTATGAAGCAGGTATAAATGGCAATTCTTGATCTCATTGCTAAGATTTCAGAATATTTAAAATAAATTATTTGATAACCAACTGTTAATATTGTTTAGTCTACAGCATCTAAGAAACCAAGGTATTCCAATTTGATTTAATACTCCATTCTTCTTTTGATAAGACTTCTCGATACTGACACCACACACTCAGTTCACAAGTGAGATAATGAATTTATTTCCCAAACTCAATTAATTTCTGCTGCTGAGGTAGAGACTCACTGTTTAGATCTGAACACTACCACTGTCTATTTGGTAAATGATCCACATGCTGAAGTGAAACAGAACTGTTAATGCATTTTTTATGATTATTAAACATTCATGAAAAAAAGTGTGATAAATATTCAAAGGAAGCTGATTTGGTTTCTTTGCCTTAACGTTATTCTCTCTCTCATACTCTTCCTTACTCTACAAAGAATATCATAAAACTTCTGTGTCTTTCTACATTATAAAAAGTCAATTTGATAAGAATGCAGTTATGTCTGTAACCTGTCAGGGGTAAATTGAGTAGAAAATTATGCAGTGCCCTGGTAGAACCAAATGTTAATACAGAAATTCTCATTAAAAGCCATAAGAAGCTACAGATGTTTAAGTAAATTCTACTGATTGCTTTGACCTGACCTTTTTTTTATTGCCCCCTTACACTGTACTAAAATTCTTCAACTGATCTTACCCTGTGTTATCAGTTTCAGACCAGGAGGCTTTTTCAGAATCATTGGCTATGGCATTCATTCATTTTCTCGGTACCTTCCCCTGTTCTGTCCCCTGCCTGCCTACAACAGCTCTCTGTACTGTGCTGTGAATAGGAAAATGCAAGGTTTCTCCTTCAATAATTAGGGCATCCCATTTGGTCACTCATGCAGCTAATTTTAAATAAATTGAATCAACTTATGCCTATTAGCTGCTTGTCCTTGAACTAAGATAACATGGGACGTTCAGGTATTATTAAAAAATGAAAGAAAGAAAAAAAGAAAGAAAGAAAGAAAGAAAGAAAGAAAGAAAGAAAGAAAGAAAGAAAGAAAGGAAGGAAGAAGAAGGAAGGAAGGAAGGAAGGAAGGAAGGAAGGAAGGAAGGAAGGAAAAGAAAGAAAGAAAGAAAGAAGAAAGAAAGAAAGAAAGAAAGAAAGAAAGAAAGAAAGAAAGGAAAGAAGAAAGGGAAGTTGCTGAGTACTCCAAGGCCAATTCTTTTTTTAAAATATATTTTATTGATTTTTTACAGAGAGGGATAGAGAGTTTAGAAACATCATCAATAAGAGAAACATCTATCAGCTGCCTCCTGCACACCCTCTACTGGGTATATGCCCACAAGCAAGGTACATGCTCTTGACCGGAATCAAACCTGAGAATTTTCAGTCCCCAGGCCAACACTCTATCCACTGAGCCAAATAGGTTATAGCTTCAAGGTCAATTCTTATAGAACTTTACTTGAGTAGGACTGGGGCAGAGACCTTTCATTGTTTCTAATAAAGTAGCATGTTCACAGTTAATAGTGTATTATGCCCTTGGAGAAAAGCCTTAGAAACTTAGAAAATTTGAGAATATTTTTTCATCAAATTTTATATTTTTAATAATGAATGAGCTACCGTGAATGAGGTCAAGAGACAATACTCATCATAGACACTGGCAATTCCCAGTCTTTTCCCAGAGGACCTCTCGTCATATGGATTTGGCCTCAAAGAAAATCAGCAAATCCAGTCAATCAGTAAGCCTAATTTACATACAGAGTTAGATGAGGAGTAGCGTAAAGATTCTTATATTAAAGAAGGGCTTATGTTATTAAAGTAAGTAATCTCTGAGCTTTTCTTCTCTGGTGATGGATTTGTTCTAGTAATTTTCAATCCTATGGCTTTAAATACAGGTGAAGTCTTCATTAATTTAATTCATACTTTACCTTTGTAATTAGTGTGGTTCACCAATATTTTAAGTTCTTCTCCTTATCTGGACATATCAGATGATCTCATTTTCCTGCTCTTTCCTGTTAAGCATGCTCATGGGACTTCTTTGGACAAAGATGCATGAATAAAAATGGGTGTGACTTCTAGGCTGAAACTCTTCGTTGTTGATGTTTGATCTTTGCGTTTCTTCTCTCTGTGTCCTATGGGAGCAGAAGCTAGCACAGAGCCCACAGGACTGATTCAGCCTGAAAGATCAGTGGCCCTGACTGATGACTCATTTAGGCTGAGTGAGAAGTAAATTTGTATTGTGGTAAGCCACTGAAAGTGTTGGGTTACTTTTACTGCAGCATGACCTTGCCTATCCTTTTTGAAACAAGGGTCATGTTGAAACTCTCTTCAAAGGAGGTACTTTAAAGACATCGTTCCTTTGTTTACAGGGCATTTGTCTTGATTATTCTTGGTGGAAACTCTTAGCTATTTTGTGACATGGACTGCCACTTGGAAAGTTGTAAGCTGGAAAGTCTAGAAGTTGAACTATCAGCTACTGACAAACGTGCATTTTTAGGAGGTTCACTTATCAATGTAGAGGAGCTGTATTATACAATCAAAATCAAGCTTAGCACAGGTTCTTTTGATACCTCTGTTTGTGATTCTCAAGAATATCTTCCTTCTTCCATTAATTGCTCTTGATTACTCACATTAATTCATCCCCACTCTGATAATGACTTAAGGAATAACCTGGATATAAGTGGTTGATTCAAAAGGTATGTGTGTGTTATCAGTTTCAGAAATACTGGTTCCAAAAGATGAATGCAAATTCCAGTTTTCTCCAAGTCCAAAAGAACTCCATTTGCCTGAATGAGGTAAAATTACCTACTTCTGTTATGGTTCAGGCTTGATTCTTATCTAAGAAGTGAATTATTTTAATATATCCTACACTATTAGTTTCTTGGGGAAAAAAAAGGAAATACATTGAATGTAGTGGCCCATTTGTAATAGGCATGAACATTTACTATTTAGAAGGCCATATTTTCAAAAACCATTTTCAAATTGGAGGTGTTATGGAAGTGGTTGTATTTTGTGTGGTACTTTACAAAGTCTTCGGTAGAATAAAGAACTTTTTAAATGTAGTTACAGTATTTTATCCAATCCTCTACAATGGAAAGTACATTCATAATAAACATAATACTGATTTTATGTTTTTTTCTTACAGCAAGGAACGCTTTACTTTCCTTCTAAGTGGATTTAGTCCCCTAAAATACAAGGCTTTTGAATTAAATAGTTATTGAGTTGTGAAGTGGGAAGGAGGATGAAAAAGTTTAATTCCTCATGAAGGTATAAGGAGTATTGATGAGGCTTCCATCAGCACATTTTGTTGCTAATAATGATTTAAGCTGAAGGGGGGCTATTGACTAATTTTTACGAAGCCCCTTACAGGGGGCCCTTATACTCCTTTGACACTACTTCTTTATTTATCTCCTTCTTCTTGATTCCAACTCTTTAGGAAAAGTTGACAAACCTAAGGAAGGTGCAGTCCCCTTAATTTGTACCTAGATTAAGACAACTATTGAAACTGAGACAATCACGTTTTTAGTCCTATGCTGTAGTTATTACTACTGACTGATGAATGCAGTTTTTTCAAACTTTCTTCTATAACTTGTATTCTACTACATTATTTTCCTGGAGATCTTTTGATTTGCACATTTTCTCACTAGTATGGACAGCTATCTTAAGGTTGCTGGTCTCTTTTTAACCCATTAAGGATGCCTGTATCTGGTGATTATTGGGTTGAAATTGTTATTTTTGTACATTAAAAAATGGAAGAATGTCATAAATTTCACAGGGTGCAAATTTTATTTGCTTTGACTAGAGATTTACAGAATATTTAAAGGACTGCTTAAAATGTGTAAACAATCTGTGCTTTGCCATTTTAGTTTCTGTTCACTTACAAAGAAAATAGTTAAGAGATAGGAAGAAATATCATCAATAAAGTCTGTAGAAGTGGCATGAGGTTCCTAGACTTTGTGCATCATCACTTACCCCTCCCTGGTCCTGCTCCAGGCTGAGGGGTAATGAGAAAGAAGAGCAAAGGAAAGGAAGAGAGGATGGTTTTCACTGGAGATCCTAGCCTCAGGCGCTAGCTTTATTCTGATGGGCCTCTGCCTTTCAATAATGAAATGAGGATAAGTTCTTCCTACTTTAAAGAATCCTCTTGGTAGAAAACAGGATAACAGAAAAGCATTTTATACTTTGCACATCAAAGAAGCAGGGTACTTCTGAGATTTTTGTAAAGACATTTGTGAAGTAGCAGTAAACTTCCCCTCTCTTCCCCATCAAAAGAAAATACAAAAACAACAATCATAAAAACTCAAGGTTGTCTAGGTTGCTTTCCACCACACAGCCATGGAGAAGAGAGAAAAGCATTTAGGAGAAATGATATCAAGGGGGATGAGAAACCAAGGTGCCTACTTTTCCTCCATGCCTATTCTGTTACAAACACGTTAGTTGTGTTCACTTATTAAATTCTTCCAACCCTTCTATCATGTGAATATTGTCACCCCATTTTACAGAGGAGGAGATACAGGCACACAGAGGGAGTGCAGCTTGTTTCAATAAGAAAGCTTGCTAAGTAGTAGAGGAATAGACTCAAAGCCAAGCTGTCTGACTGCACAGTTGTACTTCTTCCAAAATTATACAGAAAGACCATGGGGAATCAGGCAATCAGTGAATTTTATGGGAACCAGGAAAGCAAAGGATTCTAGGTAGGAGTAGAAACTCACCTGTCCACAACTTCTTTAATAATATATCATGCCCCTCAGTGAGCCTTTCATTAGCACATTAATAAAGTCCTATCCCTGATGGTGCTTGAAGAAATGTTGGGGAATAGTAATAGTGGGTGGCCTGAGAATATTGCCTGTCCAATCCTGCCATTGCCCTGCCCCTGCCCCCCAAATACACATTTTAACTTGCTGAAAATCTCTAAGGCATATATGCCTTTTTAAAGAGAAAGACCATATATAAATGCCCTCAAATAAAGAGACAGAATGTTATAGAAGAGAGAACATAGTTTGGGAAGTTGTGTGTCAGGAGCTGTTTCAGTTAATCTTTGCAAGATAGTGCACATCTGAAAATGGGCGTAGTCAACCCTACTTTGTTGAATTTCTCTGAATCACCAATTCTCTCTCTCTCTCTCTCTCTCTCTCTCTCTCTCTCTCTCTCTCTCTCTTTCAGAGCAAAATTTGTTGGGGACCCAAATAACTTTTGTTTTGTTAGATATGGATTAGCTATTGATATTTAAAATATTATAAATTAAAACCAAGACATCTAAACTAGTTGTTCATTTTCTAAGACAATATATCTATTACAGATTAACAAAAATTACATTTCTTAAAAGCAATAATTTTACATTCCAAAAATCTTAGTGAGAAGGGTGTCATTGTTTTACAACTTTTAAAATCTCTTTAATGTGGGGCTTGCTATGGAACAGTCAGATGCTCTTATCACTTCTGCATTCAGTCTGTTGTAATACATTGTCTTGGTCCAAATGTATAAGAAAACTTAGCAAAAGACAGATTTATAGTTAGAAAAGTGTGGAACTCATGCTTTCCCTCAGAGGGAACCCCCAAATGTTCTGGGACTATACTTTGAGACCAGCTGCTCTCAAGATGAAAAAGAGTAAATGAATACAAAGGATTTATCACAATGCCAGGACACAAAGCAGATATATGGTCAATAAATTGAATGAGAAAATGTTATCCTCAAATCTATATGTACCCACATACCTATTTCTAAGAACTGTGTACCAAAAGAAAATGTGTGTGTGTGTGTGTGTGTGTGTGTAGAGGGTGGGGCAAAAGTAAGTTTACTGTTGTAAATATACAAAATACAGAGCTTATTATTTTATTATTAGAGGCCTGGTGCATGAAATTTGTGCATGTAGGGTCCCTCAGCCCAACCTGCACCCTCTACAATCCAGGAGCCCTCAGAGGATGTCCTACTGATGGCTTAGGCCCACTCTGTGGTTCTCTGCTCTCTGTGGGGCCTAGGGGTTTCACTGCATCCATGAAGATGAAACCCCCACGTGCTGCTGTTCACTCTCTGCCTGCCGCTGCCATGTGCCATGCAAAGGAAGCCCCAATCGCCTGCAATGTGCTCTGTCTGCCAGGCTGGGGGCTTCGCCAACACCAACACACTAAGGAAGCCCCCATGCCCTGTTGTCCAGACTCTGTCTTCTGTGCCTGGTGCTTCTCTGACATCACCTTGCAAACGAAGCCCCCAGGCCCTGCTGTATGGGCTCTGTCTGCTAGGCCTGGGGGCTTTGCCAACACCGACACACTAAGGAAGCCCCCATGCCCTGTTATTCAAGCTCTATATGCGGGACCTGGGGGTGTTCCCATTGCCACCTTGTAAGGAAACCCCCAAGCCCTACTGTCTTGGCTCTGTCTGCTGTGTCTGGGGGAGGATCCAGCCTTGCCGCTTGGTCCCCATGAACCCCAGTGGGGCTAACAGGCCCAGACATTGCAGCAGTGGTAGAGCAGGAGGCTGGATCTGCCCCCTCTGGTTCTGGAGGCCCATTCTCTCTTCCCTCCACGTGGCTGGGCAGCCCCTGGCCAGCCCGTTCTCTCAGTGGCCACAGCCATCTTGGTTGGGGTTTATTTGCTCCTGTATGGCTTGTGGGTGCGGCTTGTGGGCATGGCTTGATCGGGGGTATGGTCAATTTGCATATTACTCTTTTATAAGATAGGATTATTTATTATTATATTATTTTCAATATGAACAACTATAAGCCTACCTACATTTGCCCCATCTGTATATATGTAAATCTCACAGCCTAAGCAAGTGAATTTACTGGAGCATACATACATGCAAACAAAGCTTTGAATACCCTTGACCTCTCTTAAATCAGAATTTTGATACTACTTTCAGAATTATTTTAAGAGCATTCGTTTTTTCCCTACTAGGTAGGTTATTAAGTCATATGCAAATGCATCTTTATAAAAATTGCCTAACAGTTGACCAAAGTGGTTTTACTATTTGAGGTTCTCACAATCAAAGGATAAAATTTTAGTTGCTTTATGTCCTCACTAGCACTTTGGTAGTCAGTCTCTCACTCCACACATCATCCTACAAAGTTCACTCTTGGTCATACATTTGTATTTTTGAGTTTTCATTTGCTCTACTCTTTAGTAGTCACAAAATAAGAAAGATTAAAATAACTTAGGCAAAACTACTATAGCAACAATTGAAATAGTAACTAAACTAATGAAAAAAATAACAAAAATCTAAAACTTTTAATGTGTAAGCAAATGATTTTATATGAAGTAAGTGCATGTATTTTTGTCCTAGGGTTAATATTTAACTAAATATTATCTTTTGAAATCCTCTAATTAAAAAAAATAACATTGTATGGCTAGTAACTCAAATGCTAGAAGGAACATTAAAATTAACAAGCAAGAATAAACTCAATCCCTTCTCTAAGTGCTCTTCTAATGCAGCATAAACTTTCATTAAGTTGATATTATTTTTATCATTGGAAAAAAACTCTATTGAGATACAATTCACATGCCATAAAATTCACCTATTTAATAGTAAAGTATATGAGTCAGTGGCTTTAGTATAGTTGCAGAGTTGTGAATATAACAATCTAATTTTTCCAACTACTTACTTTTGAAAACAACAAGGGTATTATATCAGGTTACATGATTCTTTAAAAAACATTGTTCTAAGCCTCACCTGAGGATATACTTTTATTTATTTAAGAGAAGGAGAGAAACATCGATCAGTTGCCTCCAGTATGTGCCTCTACCAGGAATTGGACCCACAACTTACTTATGTGCCCTAACCAGGAGTCAAACATACAACCTTTTTGGAGTAAGGACAATGCTCCAACCAAATGATGTAAGAGTAAATCTCTGTCCCCTCAGGCACCTGTCATGCCAACCAGGGCCATGATTCTTTATCTTTATTTCAGAGCATGCATATTATTACACACATTTTAAGTGATAAGAAATTCATAGCAGCAACAGATTAATTTCCTCCAGTACTAAACCTTCCTATGATTAATGTTAAGATTCTTTTTGCAGCTAAATTGATGGATGATATCAAGCTGAATATATTGATAACATTTTATTTGGATCTTAAAAACTGTAAAGCTTATTTTTAATATTGCAGTAATTGAGTTGAAATTAAGTTAATTAAAAACTCTTCTTAGAAGTAAGCAAATTTAAAAACCATGAATCAGAAGGCAAAACTTCATTAGGGTTAAGAAAAGCTTAATTTATTTTTCTCCTCACTATTTTCATCTTGTAGATTACAAATTTTTTAGATAACAACATTGCCTTAAACTCTTTAGGTCAAGCTTTCTTTTGTTGTTGTTGATACATTTACATTCAGGCCAGTTTCTATTAAGGATGTTGGTATGTATTTATCTATTCAAAGTTAGGGACATTATTTTAAAATATCTATTAACTTGATTTAACAAGTAATCTGAAGGCCACCAAACTATTGGTGAATATGATGTCATATTAATAAAAACAGTCAAATTTTGTTAATTGGTACATCTTCAATTTTGCTAACTGGTGTATTTTCAAATAAATTCAATTATCCCCCTTTCAACAAGTATTGGGGGTCCCATACAGTATCTCAGAAATGCTTAGGGAATGGGCATTGGCTCACAATCAATTTGTTCATATTTCCCCCTCTTTTACTGGTCTGTAATGAACTACTAAACATTGATCAATATTTGCCAATGACATGGCTTATAGCCTGTTTCTTCTGTGAACTGGTTCAGTAAATCATTCTTTCCCTCTTGGGTTCAATTCTCCTGCTTGGAATTTAGCATTTCACAGCATTTATTAGGGTTGTACTTTTAGCCAGAACCACTTTCTACTCTGGGTTTTCATATATGCCAGGTAACTCCATAGACCCCTTAGGCCCCTCTGTGTGCCCAACTAGTCACTGTCTCACCATTCTTAGCAAGAGTTCCCTTAGAACTCTGATAATCCCACCCCTCTTTGAGATTGTGCTGTGCCCTCTTTCCACTCCACCTTGACACCTTGCAGTCCATTGCCCCACCTCAACCTGACATCCACCAGTCACAGACATTGTGGTAGGTGCCTGAGGGGGCAGACCTTTACTCTTACATCAGGAATGGGGCCATATGTCCTGCATGCCATGTAGTGACTCCCTGAAAATAGAATCGGGGTGAGTTTGCCTAAACTCACAGCAAGTGTATTACATGCACAAATTAAGTCCATTCTGGGCCACTTCAACCAGAACTAGAAAGGGTTTGGGTAACAGATACACCAAGACCAGCTAGCTGTAACCATGAAGGTTTGGAGGCATGTCAGCTACAAAGACAGACATCTGCATGTCTTTGCCCTGGACTAACATTTTAATATTGTATGGTATTTGGCATAATCCCTGAGTTGGCAAATGAGTTATGTTCTTGCATCAGGGAGACATAGCTATGCAGAGTCTCTTGGACTTTTGCCATCCCATTAAATATTTTTGAGTTATCTCAAAGCATGTGTCATAGGCTATGAGATTCCCACCAATTTAATAATTGAATGAGGGCTTGATGTCTATTTCAACAAAACCAAATCCCTTTCAACAAGTCTATCTTTTTTTCATTATGAGAGAATAGCATTATGAGACATTGTTCAGAAAAAGACAATCACCCACTAATTTCTGAGTCATGCCTCCAGCTGGTGTTTCACCCTCCCATGTGTCCCTGACATTGTCACTGCCCACAGGGAAAAGACAGAATTGCCACCACAACTTCACATCCAGTTCTTTCTCCCTTTTTTTCTTCTCCACTTGTAGGTTTGCACAATGCTCTGATGATCTGGTATTGGTATGCAAAATAACAGCAACACCATAAAGGAAGATCCATGGTAAAAGTAATGGAAGGAAGATATCTTTCTCCATCAATTCCTTGCCTTTATGTAGAGCATATTCATAAGTTAAGAGAATTTCAAAGAGGATATACATTCAAGCTTTTTTAAAAGCAGCATTGATTGATTCAATTAATTTCCTTTACGTTAGCTTTTCATTTGAACAATGACATCTGAGAAGTGCCAGGATACAGCCCCAGATTGCTTCCCAAGACACCTGGGGAAGTCATTCAGTCATCAAATGTGTCTCTCTGTCAAACTGTCCTGGGTACTGGGAAATTCAGTAGTGAACAAAACAAATGAGCTTCCCTCCTCATGTGGTCAAACAAATGATACACACATAATCCAGTAAATCTAACAAGAGACTATCAACTAGCTTTGAGGCCATGGTGATTTCAGACTTTCAAAGCAGCTCCCAGAGTGTGTCTTAAGTGGAATCCAATCAGTGGGCAATGCATGCAGAACAGTAGGACATTTTATATGCTGCCGCAAAGGCTGGAAGGAATTTCAAGCAAGAATAATCCAAGGCATGGTCTAATCGCCTCAGGAAAAGAATTTCCAATGGTTCCTTGGTATCTAATTCTGTCTTTCCACATCTGCCCCCTCACCTGGCAGCTAAGCAGATGTGCAGGAATGCAGAGTGGGTGGTACTCAAGGAGGGTGCTGTTGAACCTTAAAGAACAAGCATGTAAAGGCTCACCACATTTAACAGTCACATTTGAACTAGTTAAAAATGATTTAAAAATAGTTTTCTTCAGAAAATATGAAAATTAGAAGAGGGTTGCCTGTTTCTAATCATCAAAGATTTTTAACTCTGGGACCAGGAAAAAATCATTTTTGATGCATTTGTAAATGGAATGATTCAATACTGAAACAGCTACTCTTTTATCTAGCCCCTGATAATATCTCCCTGTGAAACTAGAGTTTTCTTCTCCCAGGCAATGCAGGGGAAGTAATTACCTAAATAGTTTCTTACTTCTCTCTTCATATATTTTCCCTATTTGTGATGTCTTCTGCAGAAATATCCCCAAGCCAGTTCATTGCCTGCATGTTGCACTTTGCATGCAACCCACCAAGTTTGTCCTAATTTGTTACAGCAGCCCTGGGAAACTAATACAGTCCCCATGGGTTGTACATTTCATAAAATTAGTGTCTACATTATGCTCCTGCATATGTGTACTATGCCCAAATTAGTGTGATGTAATCAGATCAGTTTAAGAATGCAGGTAAGTGGTAAAAAGGTCTATTATAAAAATATCCCTATTTCTGGCATGCATGTGGCACCTCAAGCAAAATGGAGGACCCCATCTCTCACTGTTAGAAGGAAAAAATGGACATTTTGGGGGGGGTCTGTTCAGTTATGTGACAATAATTATATTCTGACAGCAAACCAAGAACTTAATCAAGGCTGATTTACACCCACATTTTCCTGCAAACATGCTTCTCTTCCTTTACAGAGATGTCCTTCAGTACAAAACTTAATTTCTCACCCTAGTGCTTAGTTAGTCCATCTAAGACTGTTAATTCAGCTTGAGGATGCTGTTTGGATTTGCTATTCCCTTTACACTGAAAAGAAAGCGACCTTGGAGCTCTCTGGCACTTGAACCATCATAAATTTCTTGCATTGCCAGAGAATAACACAGGCCAACTGCAGGGAGTGGTTGTTTATTTCTCCAAATATTGATGAAAGCTTGTTGTTTTGTGGTAATTCAGCTTCAAATTTGCCAGAAAAAAAAGAGTCCTTCTCACTCCTCAGTAATAAAACACGGTGGCTGGGGACATGCAAAGACACTGAAAGAGACATTCATCAAGGTGTAGATGCTATTTCATGAAAGCAAAATATCCCACGCCAGTGACACTGAATCCCAAGGAGCTGTTTGGTCTTGCTCTCCTCACCTCCAGCACCACGTCCAGAGCGGACAATGTTCTCAGTGTAAGGCTTTATCCTGATCACTGCTATAAAGTCATTTGCAGTAAAATGAGAGTGTCTACTTCTTCTGTCATTCGCACTGCAGCAAGGTTCAATCTATTTCAGGCTCTTGCAGAACCCTGAGACATCTCTGGAGTTTATGAGGGCAGGCTCTCTTGGAGGGTAGCAGGAAAGAGAACGCTTCTAAATTTCTCCAGGAACACCTCGCCTACATTAATCTGATTTATTCCAAATGCTTATTATAATCCATCCTTAGAATTCATTAGTGAGCACAATAGCACAGATGAATAATTTTACCAAGTCTTGATGTCTTGGTTTTGTTTGAGTAGGCAGTTAGTTAGATAATTAACAAAAGAGGAAGGAACAAAAGGAACAGTCACCCCAAGGAGTAACCAGCATTCCTCTCCTGGATCAATGGGGGAGGGAGAAAACTGCAAAGGGGAATTCCTTTTACTAAGTACTTGTGCAATAGAAGCCAAGTGATGGAGCAGAAGCCTGAGGCATTCACAGTAGGAGCCAAAATGGCGACCATAGAGCAGGAGTGCAAAGTCTGGGAAAATCTGGGGGAAAGATCAGAAAAGGTAAGACCATATGAATCTGGAAAATCCAGGAAAGAGATCAAATAAGGGGAGGGCACAGGCCCAAATCTGGGGAGACAAGAAAGAGATCAGAAAGCCTGTTGTTTCCCAGGACACATATTTTTTTATCCTCTTTTCTGCTAAACTCTAAGGGTCCCCATGAGATTTGCAACCAGGGGAGAAATTGTCAGCGGCAGAGGACTCTCCATTTGTTTCTGTAACTTCCCTTCCTGAGTCCTCACAAAGGGTACACTGTGGCCTGCCACTCTCTCTGCCTCTTCCAGAGTATAGTGTCACTTCTCACTTTTCGCTCTAATAAACCTGCCACTATCACTGAACCCCTCCTTCACGAGTGTTCCTGAAAGTCTTTTCCTGCAGCATCACTGAAGAACCTATTTCCTCTGGTAACAGTTTTATTGGGAAAAAACCTTTTCAAAACTAGTGGAACTATACTGCAGTCAGCAGAATGACTCAGAGATATGTCAGAATTAAATGCCAGTTTTAAATTTTCTGAACGGGAACTGGCCTAGAAGTTTAACAATGTTGGAGAGGAAGTCTCATAGACAATAATAGAATTTTAAAGAATGTGTTCATCTTATAACTATAAATAGTGCACTCACCATTTTAGCAGCATTACATATGCACAATGAAAGATAAAGTCTGTTACAGATTTCTGTCTCCTACAGTGTGCAATCTACTAAAGAAAAACAGGCATATTATCTTCAAAAAGTTAATAAGAAATACCAGAGCAATTACAAAATAGTAACTAGTTTAAGTTTCTAATGAACACAGCATATAATGCTATGTGTTTATAGGTGAAAAGGATGTGGCAAGATGATTTAGTAAAGTGGAAGAGATCCAGGCCTTGTTTCATCCTCCTCCTCTTTTTTGCCTTTTCCTAGCTGTGGGATTAGGGCCAGTAGGTTCACAACCTCTTGAGCCTAAACTTCATCTGGGCATCTGTGGCAGATTCTTAAAGTGTTTGGAAAATGAGATAGAGTATATATGCAACATCTCATACAATAGGAGTTCAAATATGTTATTGCTTTCCTGTTACTACTTCTTCACTTCTATGGCCCACACTTTCCTAAGAAGGAACACTGAAATCCTATATAATAAAGAGCTAACATGCAAGTTAGACCAAACAGCAGAACGACCTTTGGGATGAAGCCAGGGCTGTGAGGGCTGAAGCAGCCAGGGCTGCAAGGGCTGAATCCCTCGCATAAATTTTGTGTATTGAGCCTCTAGTATTCTATAAGATTCTCATGAGAGATTTCAAAGTCCCTGGGATAGTGCTTGTCACTAGATGTGGTGAATGCAGAACTGCTGATTAAAGAAACATGATGTACTAAATAGGGAGTCCTTACAACTCAGATGGTCCAAAAAGATGGTTGAGTTTGTGACTTATCAAAGAGCCAGTGATATGCATAGCTGGACCCCAAATTGAGGCCCTAGAGAGGGTCTTATATGAAAAATCTTCTTTTCAAAATCCAGATCTCATCTCCTTGATTAATTATGTCTAAGTACTGAATTATCTTTAAGCTACCTGGTACCCAGGTGAAAATAGAAACACAGTGGATTATATAATTTTCATTGATTGATTTAAAAAATAACAACAATAACACATGGAGTCTTTCAGAAGATTAAATTCTAATATTTAAAAGGTGTGGCCATAAAGGAATGCGACTACATGTTCAAGTTGCGTTGAAAAAATGTGCTTTATCTCTTTGTTCCACAGGTGTGGCTTCCAGTTCTGCTATCAATGGTTGGAGGTAAAGTATAAAAATGTGCACCTGGAGGATTTGACCTGCAGGGCATTATGACTCAAGAGGAAGCCTGGGAAGATACAGATTTGTATATCAAAGAATGAAAATAAATGTGAACAGAATTGGCATATGTGAGGTAAATGGAAAAATGAAGGAAAAAAATGTAAGAATATGTCTAGACTGGCTTCTGTTTTTAAAAATCTTCATAAAAGCATTAGATATGAATGTCAATGGAAGTCCAGAGATTGGAATGAGGCTAAGGATACTGGCTTGGGTGGTGTGCCTGAATTTAGGATGGTTTTTGTGACAGAATAGATTGAGGTGAATCACTGGTTGAATTCCAAGAGAATGTAAGAAAAATGTGACCTGCTATTTCAGCCAGACAATAATATATCTGAATTCAACCAGAAAGGATTTTTCTTTCTATAACTAAAGAGAGTGAGCACAATCATTCTTGTCTTGAATAGGAAATAGGATGTAGAAGGAGATTACTGATGCTTTAGTTGTTGTGCTAAGATTGTTTCCCATATAAACTATTTTGCTTCTTTAAGGAGTACAAATACTGTCTTAGACAAGTCACAAGGTGGCCAGATTTCTGGATTAATAAATATATTTGAAAAATTCCCAAAGGCAAAATTGTTGAGTGATGATATTTCTTCCCTGTTCCACTGGTTAGAAATGATGAAAAATCACTCTGCATAGAAAGTGCTCAATAGAACTTTCTGCTCTGAAAATCTTGTTGGTCAATTTTTTTCATCAGTGCATTCATTACCAATTAACCACGAGACAAAAAACAAAAAGCCAAACCAATAAATATTTTGTTTTCCTTTGGTTCTGATTTGTGAGAGATTTAAAATTTTTCAAAATGAGCTGGTCTGCCTTAAAGGCAAGTACCCTACCCCTGCTGTCCATTAGAATCACCTAGAGAGCTTTTAAAAATCTATATGCCCAGGTCTATTCCATTCCCTAGGGTGGGATTCAGGCATCAGTGTCTGAAAATCTGCTCAGGTGTTCCCAGTAGGTAAAGAAGGCTGGACACCACTCTTTCAAAGGATAAACTAGTAAATCAAATAAAGAAATCAGATACAACTGGAAAAGTAACATTGGAATGAATCATGGGGCTGACTGACAATCATGGTACCTTAGCAGGTAGAGTCTTATTTCCCCACACCTTGCATCTGGCCTGGCCTGGTGATTTATTTTGGCCAATAAAATGTGGTAGAAGTGACATGAGGTGAGTCTCAGAGCCTCAGTTCAGCTTGTGCCTTCATCCTTCTGGAATACTGCCTTTGCCATGTGAGGAAACCTGGGCTAGACTATTGGATCATGAGGGACCACATAGAGAGATGCCAAGTCAATAGATAGCACCAACATCTAGACACCCATGTGGAGTTATCTTGGGTCATCCAACCACAATAGTTCCCTTTACACTTGATGGAGCAGAGGCAAGCCATCCCAACTGCACTTGACTAAACTGTCTGCCTATAAAACTATAATAAGAAATAAATGGTTTTTCTTTTAACCAATCTATGCAAATACAGCAATCAATATAAATATGTCATAAATAAACCTTCTTAAAGCTGGACTGTCAGGTGAGTCTGTGGCAGCTAACTTCCTCCTGGCATTCAGGCCCCTATATCATTTCTTCCAACATTTTACAAGGCTTGGTCTGTATAGCCCATAGAACATGGCAATATATAGTATGTAACTTCTGATGCCAGATCAGGAATTCATTGTGGCTTGCGCCTTTCTCACTTTCTACCTATTGCCTCAGGAGTGTGGGGTCAGATGGCCAGATTGTGAACTGAATAAGCAATGCTTTTTAGCCTGGGGAAATGGAAAATGGTACATTTATTCAGGATTATAGGAGGTTTTCCCAACAAATACAATCCTGTCTAGGAACAGAATTCAGTTCTGTTGGAGATAAAAACCTGCCACTAACTGGGGATTTAGGAGTTTCAGCTATATAGATTGGGAAATTTAGGTTGGTAGGCTGACCGTTACGCACACTTCTAGGGAACTAGAGAAACCACTTCTTTTTAAATCCCCACTGGAGGATATGCTTATTAATCTGATAAAAAGAGGTGTGAGGGGGATTGGTGAAGAGAAAGATTTATGTGAGAGAGCAACATCGTTGTCTCTTGCACAGGGATTGAACATGCAACATAGGTATGTACCCTGACTGGGAATTGAACCCATCTCATTTTCGCCTAGGGAACCATGCTCTAACCAACTGAGCTATCTTCCAGGACACAGAAACCATCTAAACCAAGGGAAAAAATAACAGAAATTCGTGTTAAGAGATGATAAAAAGAAATGTATCATTTGGGGGGGGGGGGGGCAAATACCAGCTATGGCCTAAACTAAGAAAGGAAAGGGAGTTGGGAGAAGTAAAGGAAAGATTAAGGAACAGAATTAGAATGTAGAAAAAAAGGTAAAAAACATAATAAGTAGGGATAATGAAATTTGAAAACAACTAGAATAAATATTTTAAGTTAATACCTTAGGATAGTTTTTGTCCTTCTTTCCTAACTGCTGTAACTAAGCATGTCACAATCCATAGAAGAAATAGGGATAAAATGTGCATGAACAATGAAACTGAGTAACTTCAATGAAGAATGCTAATATGTGAATTTCAAGAAGAATGTCAGTTTCTGTAAAACTCCTTAAAGAACAGCTTTGTTACAAGGCAGAGTGGAGAAAACAGAAAAACTGTAAGCAACTCAGCAACTACAAAATAAAGGCAAATGAGCAAAAATAAATTTACCAAAATAAAGATCTGTGAGCTGTGGAGTTTTTTTTTTTTTTTTTTGTGGGACCTGAACTTGGTTATATTCTTCCCTAAAAGCAGTAATTAATTGCTGAATGCTGAGGCAAAATAGATACAACATGAGATTGTTGGATTCCCTATCTCACTTCCCAGATATTCTCATAATTATGTTGGTCAGGGGTATAAAGTTTCATTTATGCAAAATAAATAAGTTCTGGAGATCCAATATATAGCAACGGGACTATTGTTATCAACATTGTGGTATGTGCCTGAAATTTGCTGTGACAGTAAATCTCAAGTGTTCTCACCACATACACACACAAAAGGAAACAAAAGATGCTAACTATGTGATGTGGTAGCTATGTTAATTAGCTTTATTATGGTGATTATTTAAATACTAGAGGCCCAGTTCATAAAATTCGAGCAGGGGGGAGAGGGGAAGGTGGGGTGTCCCTCAGCCCAACCTGCACCCTCTCCAATTTGGGACCCCTCAAGGGATGTCTGATTGCCTGTTTAGGTGCAACTGCTGGCTCCCAACTGCTCACCTGCCTAGCTCCCTGATATCCCCTAACCACTCCCCTGCCAGCCTGATTGATGTCTAACTGTACCACTGGAAGCCAGTTTGCCACTAACTTCCCTCCTTTGCTGGCCTAATCATCATGAACTTCCTTCCCTGCAGGCTTGATTGTCCCCAACTGCCCTCCCTTATAAGCCTGGTCCCTCCCAACTGCCCTCAACCTGCTGGCCTGATCACTCACAACTGCCCTCCCTTGCAGGCCATTTGTGGTGGCCATATTGTGTCCACATGGGGGCAGGATCTTTGACTATATGGGGGCAACCATCTTCTGTGTTGGAATGATGGTCAATTTGCATATTATTCTTTTATTAGGATAGAGGCCTGGTGCATGGGTGGGGCCAGCTGATTTGCCCTGAAATCTGTCCTGGATCAAGGTGGGGATTCCCTTGGGGCATGGGGCAGCCTGGGAGAGGGGCCTATGGTTATTTGCAGGCCAGCCACACCAACTAACCCCCCCTCCTCTGGCCAAAACCCAAGTGGAGCCCTGGTATCTGGGATGTTTTTATCATCTACAATTGAAACTTTGTAGCCTGAAGTGGAGCCAAGCCTCCTGCTCATTCCGTGGCCACAGCCATTTCTGTTGGAATTTATTTACCTTCTATAATTGAAACTTTGTAGGCTTTCTCCATTGCCAGGGAAACCCAAGCCTACCTCCTGCTCTCAGTGACTGCAGCTATCTTGATTGGGATTTATTTGCATATTCACTCCTGATTGCCTGGTGGGCATGGCTTGTGATTGTGGCAGAGTTATGGTCAATTTGCATATTACTCTTTTATTAGATAGGATCCTATATACGCAAATTGACTAAAAGGGGCACACCAGTCACTATGATGCATACTGACCAACCACCAGGGAGCAGGTGCTCAATGCAGGAGCTTCCCCCTGGTGGTTAATGCACTTCCACAGAGGGAATACCAGTTAGCCAGAAGCGAGGCTCATGGCTGGTGAGTGTCATGGTGGTGGCGGAAGCCTCTCCTGGTTCTGTGGCAGTTGGACATCCCCTGAGGACTCAGATTTTGAGAGGGCACAGGCCGGGCTGAGGAATGACTACCCACCCCACAGTGCATAAATCTTGTGCACTGGGCCTCTAAAAAAAAAAAAAAAAATCAAAACATCAAGTTGGACACTTATATATAAACTAGTGACCCAGTGCACAAAATTCATACACATTAAAAGATAATTAATTAAAGGAAATATTTTAATATTGCTATTTGCCCTTTCTCTATAATAGAAGTATCAGAGGTGAAAGAAAATCAGTAATATATATAAAAATCTTCCTCCTGTCAGAGTCTGGGGTGATCCATGGGAACCAGAGTCACGTTTCTGCCCACCCACATGCACCTTGAAATCGCATGCATTGGGCCCCATCCCCATTGAGCTAGATCCAGACCCGGCCAGCCATACCCCTGTTAAGCCCTGCTGAATGGGGGGTTATGGCTTCAGGTTACTTGGCCCAGTGCCACAGTGGGGGGCATGCCTTGAGGTCCCCGGTCCCTAGCCTAGGGGGCACAGCCTGAAGTCCCCCATCAAGTCCCACTAGGTCAGGGTTGCTGCCTCAGGTCCCCATCCTGGCACTGGGACAGAGAGCATGGCTGGTTCTCGTCAAACCCTGTGCGCGGGGGTGCAGCCTCCAGTCCCACATCCTCGCACCAGGGCATGGGGCATGGCCCCAGGTCCCTTGGCCCAGTGCATGGCCTGAGGTTCCCCACCAAGCTCGGCCAGGCAGGAGATGTGGCCTAAGGTCCCCCGTCAAGCCCTGCTGGATGGGGTGTGCAGCCTGATGTTCCCTGTAAAGCTACACCAGGCAGGGGATGCAGTCTGAGGTCCCCCATCAAGCCCAGTGCCACGCAGCCTCAGGTCCATGCTGATTGTTAAGTCTTGTTATGGGAACTCAACCTCCACTGTGGGTTCAGCCATCTTATGTTATGGGATTCCTGCCTCTGCTGTGGGTGCAGCCATCTTGTGTTATGGAATCCCTGCCTCCACTGTGCCCCATCCAGCTTGTAACTGTGTGATAGTCAATTTGCATATTCCCTTTTTATTAGATAGGATAATTTTTATTTGTCAATTGTACCTCATTAAAGCTGGAAAAATTATGATGTAACAAATGGCATACCAGGAAAAAGGCTTCAACAGAAAAATCCAAAGATGGCATCTATCAATAAATGAAACAATAATAAAAATAAATGAAAAAATAAATTGGAAGTAAAGTGAAGACAGATTGAAAACAAAAAGCTTTAGAAATATATATCAAAAGATGAATTAATCTGTTTAGCAGAGCACTTAATATAAATACATATTTATACTTATGCTTTTGAAGAAGCAATGTGCTTAGTAGTGGAAAAATCAATTTTAAACTCTAGGACATCTGACTTCAAAGTCTGTGCTTTTAACTATCATGTGATGGATGCTACCTAATAAAACATCTTCTATTTCTTATGCATTGACTTCTTTGTTTGTCTTTTTTTCTCCAACCAATGATGACCTGATTGATCTATTCATTCCATCCCAGCTAATTAGGTGTCCTCACATGTAAAGGCTCTTCCCTTTGCTACATCTGGAAGAATCTTTTTCAAAATATCCTCATGGCTAATAGCTTCCTAAACTTTTTATCAAAGCTCAACTTTTATAAATGAGGCCTATCTTAATCACTCCAGCATCTGATTTACATTAAGAATGTCCTCCCATATCCACTCTGGAGTATCCCTTTCCTGGTTTGTTTTGTTTCTGGTAGCACCTACCCCTTGTATCATATTATATAACTGACATTCTGTCTTTCTAACCCGAGCAAAATGTAAACTCTGGAAAAAGCAGTCATTTTTTATCAGTTTGTTTGCCCATATATTTGATATATTCCAAGCACATAGAAACAGTATCTGGAATATACTAAACCCCCAACGTATATGTATTGAATTACTTGATTATTTTTTAAATGTTTATTTCTTCAGTTTTTCTTTTTTCTCTCTTTTTTAGAAACTACTATATTTAGTAGGAGATTCTCCTGAATTAATCTTCTGATACCTTTGTCTTTTAAAAAACATTTTTTATCTTTTTCGTTGTGTTCTATTTTCTGGAATTATTTCTAAAATTTCTCCTTTAGCATTTGAGTAAGTTATTTAATTTTTGCTATGTATTTATATTTAATACTCATGAATCCTATATTGCTTCCTGATTTTTCTTTTTTATATAGCATTACATTTCTATTTCCTGGATAGCATGTCTTCCCTTACCTGTTTGAATAAATTAAATGTAGAATTATTATTTTTTTATTTTATAATTATGAAAACAGACAGGAAACTGATAATGCTGAAATCCTATTGGAAGTAGAAATTAGGGGGAGACGAGTCTTTAGTTTTTTATTTTATATCCTTTGGTACTATTTGACTGCCTTACAATGTGCATGTAGTACTCTTATAATGAAATTATTAATAATAATAAGGGGAAGAAAGAAAAAGGAGGAAGAAAAATCATTAGATAAGCATTTTGACCTTTGACCAATGGATTGATAATGCTTCTGCAGCATCAGAACATGAATATCCTTAAATTCTATCATAGGCCCAGAAGGAGAATTCAGATTCCATCAAGCAATTTAATGTCCCTCTGCATTCTATAGTAGGTCTTCAATACATAATTTAGAGTTCCTGTAATGAGTTCTACTAACCAATGTCACTCCCCATTCTTATGTTATCTACTGCAGAGTGGGACTTTGATAGAGGACTTTTATATGATCTGGACTTTTATTCATCTGTGGTTATGCTACTTGCATGGCAGTCTTGGATCCCTTTAATCTACCATGCAGCAGTCTAAAGGGAAATCTTTCAGTTACCCTTAGTTAGTAGTTTCTACTTTGACTAATGGGCCTCAGAATGGATATGTTTCCTTGCATAATCCTTAAGTGTTTGAGAAAATATGAGCTGAGAAGCTGACTCATCACTACCAAAGGAGTGTATGGCAAAGGAAGATGGCTTACACTTCTATACTTAGATAGGGTAGTTTAGGCCAACTTCAGATGATCTGTATTTGAGGCAATTTGTGGCAGACCAATCCTGGCCTAGGCCAGTCTTCCATATTCCAGTTTCCTTAGACAGGTACTACCAAGAATACAGACCATGTGCAGAGGACACCAACTAGCCTGCCCCTGAAATTCTGCACCCATATGAGGGACTCACAAGGAAGACAGGTCATGGGTGCTGCCAAGAGCAGATTTTTTTTACTGAGATTTTGCCAAGAATCTCAGGTTCCTTTCTGTCCCAAGATTTTGGGTTTCACTTATGCCAATTTCTATAGCCCAGGGCCTTATTAGGGCCATCCCACTCCTTTTTGTTTTGTTGTGTTTTATGCAGCAGAATCTTTAGGAGGGTTCTGCTCCTCATCACTTAAATGTTTACTTACATCTACCACTGGTAACATTGAGAAGTAGAAACAATGTGCTTCTGGTACCTTCCCATCAGTATGTGCAGCCAAAAGTGATGCCATCCTTTGAGGTTTTGATCTCTGTAAACTATTCACATTCACTCAAGAAACATTAACTGTCCAATTACTATCTACCAAGTATCCTTCTAAACATTGGGGATTTTTTGGAGAACAAAATAGGCCAAATCCTTGCCATCATGAAGCCTATGTTTTACTTAACTATGCCCTCAGAATCAAAAGCTTTTAAAAACAGCATTTTCTGTTCCCAAATGAATTGCCTTTAAACAGGCTCAGTGGATAGTGTCGGCCTGCGGACTCAAGGGTCCCAGGTTTGATTCCAATCAAGGGCATGTACCTTGGTTGTGGGCACATCCTCAGTGGGAGATGTGCAGGAAGCAGCTGGTCAATGTTTCTCTCTCATCGATGTTTCTGACTCTCTCTCCCTTTCTTTCTGTAAAAAATCAATAAAATATATTAAAAATAAAATAAAAATACTAAATGTTTCATGTTGGGCTATTTGTATTGTCCTAAAGCAACTTGTTATAATGGAGAAAGAACCTCGGTTTTCGTATCCAAAGACATAAGTTAAAATACTATCTCTGCTCTGTGGTGCGCTTTTGGCAAATTATTTTACCACTCTGAGCATTAGTCGGTCACCACCCCTAACCCCAAGATAAAGGGGACTTTAATACCCATTGAGAGGAAGTAGTGGGATAATATATGTGTAGCAGCCTAGGATGATCTGCTGCAAAATAAAGACTCAGTATATCAGTACTCTCTCTGTGGAAAGGACAAGAAATGCTCACCCTCAATAGAGCCCTTGATCTCAACAGGTGAGCATAAGTATACAGATCCTACAGTTTTTGAGAGTTCTGCCTGTGGGAGCAGCAATTTGGAACAGACAGTGGAGCCCACCCAGTTCCATGGCCACAGGCTGCCTGGTTCAGAGGGGTCTGACAGGGGGCTCTCTGATGCATGAGGCCCTTCACTGTAGCCATTCCCTTATGAAACAGGCATTATTTGCCCACTACAATGTGTTTGCAATGAAAGCAAACTTTTGCAAATCATTTTCATGTTGAACCCCAATGACCTCAGGAGAAAGATGGGGAAAAAACATTTCAGAGAAGCAAGAGGAGAATTATGCCGAATTATGGCAAGGATGGCTGAGGACATGCCCATGTGCTTTATAGGAGCTTAATTTATTTTTCAGTATTATTGAAGTGAATTATATCCTCTTCATTTATCTAATTTAGAGGAAGAAGAACAGCCTAAGTAAAATGACAACGCTATGGGTGATTCCCTCTAACAACCCTTATAGAAGTTTATATACATGATGTAAAAAGGGAGAACCCCTTAGACATAAATTTGGTTCCTCCTGAAATGTACTTGTAACTCAATTCACTAAAGGTCGGGATGAGATTAAGTTTCCAAAGGCTTCAATGAGAGTTTATTCTAATCAAGAAAAAAAACAACAAATAAATAGATAGTAAAAAGTATTAAATCAAAAAGGCAGGAATGATATATGAATTTAGTATCACAAGGTAGAAGGAATGATTCTCTAACAGAAAAGAGAGAGAGAGAGAAGATAAAAGATAAAGCAAAATTCTTAATCAGTATTTTATGTGCTAAGATTTTTGGGGGAAAATCTTTATAGTTATCTATTCATCCCAAAGATAAGTATAGTTACTTAGTCATATTGATAACAAAAACATATGTTGTATTATCAGGGCTTTCTGGTGACAGATAATATGTTCTAAAAGTACCAGAAATTATTTTCTTATTTTATACATTATTATAATGATATCTAATATCTGTAAGGGGGAAAGAACATATTCCTTGAAAAAAAATCTTAATTTTAATATAACAATTAGAGACCTCAATAAACTAGGCAAATAAAATTACTGTGTCCTATTTTGATTGGCTTAAGAAAGCCTCAGTCTCAATGACTGTACTTGCTTATAGGGCATCTTCAGATGGGGTTGAGAATTTCCTGGCAGCAGAGTTTACCAGTTATTCCTCTTCAAGTGGGAAGTGATTTCAGATCAAACTTTTGAAATTTAGGGTTAAAACAAATAAATAAAACTTCTTTCTGCTATACATAATACAAACTTGTTTTGAAAATATTTTAATAGTTATAAAATATTGTATAAAATAGTTGTAAGGTTTTGTTTGTGACATATTAAAGCAGTGAAAACAATGGAAAATTAATATTTCTGTTTGATATTTTATGCAGAGAAATGCACATGGACATATATGTTTGTACAGATGTATTTGTATATGTATGTATAAATTATATATATATATATCTATCATCTATCTATTATCCTTCTGTCTATCTATCATCTATCTATCTATCTATCTAATCTATCTTTATCATCTATAATCTTGCTTCTGCTCTGGGATGTGAGGGGATAAAGGAGTTGAATGATTTCTACTATGTGAATTTAATTGCTTTTCTGCTTTCTTCCATGTACTAAAATTTGTGGGAGAGGAAGAAAACCTTGAACTCTCCAGTGTCAAGATATTCTCAGTTGCTAAATGAGAATGCCTGGATTAGTAGGGGTTTTGTCTAATCCAGCACCCCAATGAAATTGGAGATGTACAAGTTAAGGTTTTGTTTGATATAGTGTCTCAAGGTTATGGTCAAGGGAGGCCAGCTGGGCCCCATGTGCCTATCAAAGTGTCCCCAGTAAGTTTGGCAAGATCACAGGAAAGTAATATAATTATTTGGTTCATAGACAGTTTACAAATTTAAACATTAGATTATTTTTAATTTCAAGAAAAATGTTTATGTATTTAATATTTTTACCAAATGTTTTCCATGCGCTTAAAGAAATGGGATGGTCAGTTCTTCTTGACTATTATTATATATACTAGAAGCCCGGTGCACGAAATTTGTGCATGGCAGGGGGCGAGGGAAGATGTCCCTCAGCCCAGCCTGCACCCTTTCCAATCTAGGACCCCTTGAGGAATGTCCAACTGCCCACTGGGATCTGGCCTAAATGGGCAGTTGGACATCCTACTCACAATCCAGGACTCCTGGCTCCAAATTGCTCACCTGCCTGCCTCCCTGATTGCCCCTAACCACTTCTGCCTGCCAGCCTGATCACCCCCAATCACTACCCTGCCAGCCTAATTGATGTCTAACTGCTCCCCTCCAGCCTGTTTGACCCCCACTTCCCGCCTCTGCCAGCCTGGTCACCCTTATCTGCCCTCCCCTGCAGGATTGATTGCCCCCAACTACCCGCCCTCCTTGCAAGCCTGGTCCCTCCCAACTGCTCTCTCATGTAGGCCTAGAACTTCCCATCCGTCTTCCCTATTCCATCTTTTGGTGGCCATCTTGTGTCCACATGGGGGCAGGATCTTTGACCACATAGTGGGGAGCCCTCTGTGTGTTGGAGTGATGGTAAATCTGTGTATTACTCTTTTATTAGATAGGATAGAGGCTTGGTGCATGGGTGAGGGCCAGCTGGTTTGCCCTGAAGTGTTTCTTGAATCAGGGTGAGGGTTCCCTTAGGCCATGGGGCAGCCTGGGTGAGGGGTATATAGTGGTTTGCAGGCCAGTCACACCCTCCAGTGACTGAAGTGGAAACTTTGTAGCCTGGAATGGATCCACACCTTCTGCTCGCTCTGTGGCGACAGCCATTTCTGTTTGAGTTTATTTAAATTTTATAATAGAAATTTTGCAATCTGGAGTAGAGGCCTAGGTTCTAGGGCTGCAGAAATTTGGCTCACTCCATTACCGAGCCAACCCTAGGCTCTGCTCTCTCCAGCTCCATGGCTGCCACCATTTCTGTTGGGATATATCTTCTATAATTGAAATTTTGTAGCATTGAGTGGAGGAGTAGGCCAGCAAGGGCAGGCAGAAAGTTTGGCTTCCTCCATTGTCGGGGAAACCAAAGCCTCCCTCCTCCTCTTAGTGGTCGCGGCCATCTTGGTTGGGGTTTATTTGCTCCTGATTGGCTGGTGGGCGTGGCTGGTGGACATGGCTGGTGGGTGTATTAGAGGTATGGTCAATTTGCATATTACTCTTTTATTTGATAGAATAGGAGTGGTTTATCTTCTCAGTGGTATTTTCAATATTAAAACAATAAAATCAGTTGCTTATATATTGCTTTTATTTGTTAAATTGTCATTTATTATTACCATGTGTATACTTCGCATATCCCCGATAGATAAAAAGCAAATAGTTTTTTATATCCCCAATGAATGGATGACTCAGAAATATTCACTGAAGATAAAAGGGTTCTTAAAAATAAAAAAATATATGCTCAGATGAAATTACAATATAAATAGTAAATGGGTCCAGTGTGAATATAATTTCATATATGTAGCAAAAAATATTAAAAGTGAAAGGGGAAATATAATTGCTGATAGAAAAAATTAAAATTGAATAGGACTAGTGAGACTTCCATCTCCAAATATGTCTGCTATAAAACTTTTGAAAATATGTTAGGAAGGCATCTATGTTTTCATGTATGTTTTAAAATAAATAATGAAACTTACATTTATCTTTCAAAACAACTCAAAGAATAGATAAGAGAGATGCATAATTCAGTTTTTTCTCTTTATTGCAAAAATGGATGTTATTCTTGTTATTGCCAAAATGCTTATAAATGCCCCTTAATATTAATAAGTATAATGCACAGAAAGGAAGCTATATAAACCATTACCAAAACGAGTCTTTACCAACATTATTTTATCCATTGATATTTTTGGATATTCCTTTTCAGCAGTAGGGTATTATAATTAACATAATTCCAATTTGACTCAAAAGCACCATCAAAGAAGTCACTACAGCCTCATCCTCAGGTTGATATGTTTTATCCTTTGAGTATTTTTGAATATCTGGCATACTTCCTTGAGTACATGTGCTTCATTTTCTACCCCCTAATATCACATCATCATATTACAGGGACCAGTTGGGTATGATTATTCAATTATTTTGAATCAGCACAGTCCTTTCTTAGAGATAACCATTATGTGGTTTTCTTCCAAGTGAGTATAAATGTATATTTCAGAATATTATTTAAACTAAAACATTCTGGTATAGTTTATTGTTTATTATGTTCTGTACCATTATTTTTACTTTCTAATTATTGTGAGTGTGGTAACAAGTTATATAAAACCAGAAATATACATGTCTGAATCAGTTCTTAATATATAAAGGAGACATTTTCCACAGAGGAAGTAATGAATACTTTTTTAAAAAATGTGATTCATTCTAAAAACACAAACTGAAGAAGAAGGTAATTTCTGATGTAGACTCAATGTTAATACCAGAAAAACTATCCATGCAATAAAGAACAATTTTGTGCACCTGAAGGAGGTTAAGGCCACTGGGTGATGTAGTTACTAAGAATACTTAGCTGCTGACAATTTGTCTCCTTTAACAACTTACTAGTAGACTGGAATAAATAATAATTGTCAGTATAACTAAATGATTATCAGTTAATACAGATAGAATACTTTACATACTGAAGACCTTCATGAGAAACGGTGAGTAAATGAGTCTTTGAAATATGGGTTGGGATGAAAAAATTTCCTCATTGCCTAGAGGAGGGACTGAAAATATTTCTATAATTTCCACTGACTTTCCCATGGTGCACTATCTCAGAAATACTGTCAGGGTCTTTAGAGGTATGAATATATCACCCCTGGACCAAAACCCACAAATTTAAAATAAAAAATTAGAACGCATCAGGATTTCTTAGGAAATTCAAATTTTGTTGTTACCTCAATTTCTAAAAACTCATCCTTTCCTCCAACAATCCTATCTAATAAAATAATAATATGCAAACTAACCATCACTCCACTCACCCACAAGCCACATCCACCAGCCACACCCATCAGCCAATCAGGAGCAAGTATGCAAATTAACCCCAACCAAGATGGCTGTGGCCATGGAGCGAGCAGGAGGGAGGCTTGGGTTTCCCCGGCAATAGAGGAAACCAAGCTTTCCACACAACCTGGCAGAGCCCAGGCCTCCACTCAAGGCTACAAAGTTTCAGTTATAGAAGATAAATAGATCCCAACAGAAACGGCTGCTGCCACGAGCAAGCAGAAGGTTTGGCTTCGCTCCAGACTATAAAGATTCAATTGTAGAAGATAAATAAATCCCAGAGTCCAGGGCCTCTACTTGGGTCACTGGGAGGATGTGGCTGGCCTGCAAACCAGCACAGGCCCCTCACCCAGGCTACCCCATGCCATAAGGGAACCCCACCCTGATCTAGGACACCCATGCACCAGGCCTCTATCCTATACAATAAAATAGTAATATGCAGATTGAGCATCACTCCAACACAAAGATGGCTGCTCCCATGTGTTTAAAGTCCTGCTCCCCATGTGGACACAAGATGGCCAACAGGAGAGGAGTTGGGAGGGACCAGGCCTGCAGAGAAGAGCAGTTGAGGGGGACCCAGGTCTTCAGAGGAGGGCAGATAGGGGTGACCAGGCCTGCAGGAGAGGGCGGTTAGGGGCAAACAGGCTGGAAGGGGAGCAGTTAGGCATAAAACAGGCTGGCAAGAAAGTGGTTAGGGGTGATCAGGCTGACAGGCAGAAGCAGTAAGGTGCAATCAGGAAGGTAGGCAGGTGAGCAGTTGGGAGCCAGCACTTCTAGATTGTGAGAGGAAGGTCCAATTGCCCCAACAGCAAAACAATCAAACAACTGAAAAACCAAACTATCAAACAGACAGTTATTATGATGTGCACTAACCACCAGGTGATGCATGTGGAACATGGTGGGCATTGGTAGCAGGTGGTAGAACACAGAAGATGGCAGGTGTCTGCCATGGCACAATGGTGGAGTAAGTGTGCCAGACTAAGGTGGGACGCCTGTCATCAGGGCAAGCCTCTAATGGTTACTAAAAATTCTTTTCTCCCACAGACCTTGGTCCCACACTGTGCTTGCACCCACTGTCAGCACCAGAGCCACCGCTCCCACCTGCTGTCAGCACCTAAAACTGTCCCCAATCACTTGATGCTGTCAGTGGGTGTAAGCAGCAGCTTCTGGCCCCGATCACCCCTCAGGGTTTCTGCACCTCCCCCTGCACCTGAGGGTCAATTGATTCAGCAGCTGCATCTCACACCCACTGCTGACAACAGCCTCGTTCACACCTCCTGTTGGCATCAATTGCTCTGAGCAGTCAATGTGTGGGAGCAGTTGCGGTGGGTGCAGGGCTATCAGCAGACAAGGGACTGGGGCTGTGGCAAGAGGAGCCTGTTGGAGGGGGCAGAGGATGGGCTAAGACTAGCCCTTGTGCTCTCCATAGCCTCATGACCCATAGCTCCTTTCAAGGTGCACAAATTCGTGCACTGGGCCCTTAGTCTACAATAATAAAATAGTAAGATGCAAATTGACCGTACCTTTAAGACATCCACCAGACAATCAGGAGTGAGTATGTACATTAACCCAACAAAGATGGCAGGTTAATTTGAATACACAGGTGCTGAGCAGCTGGGGGCAGGATGCTTGCATTGTCACTATGGCGACGATGCAGGCATTCCCCACTGCCCCAGCCACTCTGGACCTCTGGGCAGTGTGGGAAGATGGAAAGGTGGTTCCGGGCTGGTGGAAAGGCAGTGCCTGCAGCCAGGGGAAGGAAGGTCCATTCTTGCATGAATCTTCATGCAACTAGTGATAATAATACTCTTGACTGCTTAGTTAAGAAAGAAAATGATGTTCAAATTTTGTATAATAACTTGATTGCTGAAAATTTGTCTTTCTCTTCCAACTTTATAATTTTGCCTACTTTCTGTAAAAAATAAATAAAATTTGCTAGCTAAAATGATACAAGAAAAAATGAAAATAAATGAACAAGTAATTTTTTTCAGATCTGATTTAATCCAGCATAAGAATGAGGAATCCATTTGCAAGATGAAATATGTAACTTTCTGTCTTTTAAAGGCTGATGTGACTATTGGTGCAACACCCAATGCACTGAAAGTAATCTTTATTGAGATGCAACATCATATGTCCAATATAGGCTGATTTTGTCCACATTTAAATTCAATTTCCATAATTATCTGTCAGGCCAAATATGGTCCACCATCCCTCCTGACATGTAATTGTGAGTTAGGGTTTTCTAATTTGTTTAAAGTAAACATAATAGTAAAAAAAAAATAGAAACAAGTGATTGAATAACAACCCACTTCCTAGTTTATCTATCATTAGGCTAGATATTAAACTTTGGTAAATATTTGCAAATGATTTTGTTGCTCCCCCCAAAATGAAAAATTATAACAAAATCTAATAAAAGAGTAATATGCAAATTGGCCATACCTCCACTACACCCACAAGCCACACCCACTAGCCACGCCTACCAGCCAATCTGAAGCAAATAAACCCCAGCCAAGATGGCTGCGGCCACTGAGAGCAGGAGGGAGGCTTGAGTTTCCCGGCAATGGAGGAAGCCAAGCTTTCCACCTGCCCTTGCCAGCCTAAGCCTCCATTTAATGCTACAAATTTTCAATTATAGAAGACACATAATCCCAACAGAAAGGGAGCAGGCACAGAGCTGAGGAGAGCAGAGGCTAGGGTTGCCCTGGCAAAGCTTCTAGCCTAGCTCCTAGGCCTCCACTCTAGGCTACAACGTTTCAATTATAGAATTTAAATAAACCCAAACACAAATGGCTGTCACCATGGAGTGAGCAGAAGGTTTGGCTCCACTGCAGACTACAAAATTTCCATAGTAGAACATAAATTAATCCCAGATCCCAGGGCCTCCACTTGAGTCACTGGGGGGTGTGTCCAGCCTGCAAACCACAACAGGCACCTCACCCAGGCCACCCCACACCCCAAGGGAACCCTCACTCTGATCCAGGAAATACTTCAGGGCAAACCAGCTGGCCCCCTCCCATGCACCAGGCCTCTAGTCTATCTAGTAAAAGAGTAATTTGCAGATTGAGCATCACTCCAACACACAAGATGACTGCCTCCATGTGATCAAAGATCCTGTCCCCATGTGGACACAAGATGACCACCACAAGATGGCCAGCAGGGGAGGGCCATTATAAGGGAGCGGACCTGCCAGGGAGGGCAGTTGGGGGCTATCAAGCCTGCAGGGGAGGGCAGATAGAGGTGACCAGGCCGGCAGAGGAGGGAAGTTGGGGGCAAACAGGCTGTCAGGGAAGCAGTTAGATATCAATTAGGTTGGCAGGGTAGTGGTTAGGGGGTGATCAGGCTGTCAGGCAGGAGCAGTTAGGGGCAATCAGGGAGGCAGGCAGGTGAGCAGTTTGGAGGCAGTAGTCCTGGATTGTGAGAAGGATGTCTGACTGCCCGTTTAGGCCAGATCCTACTGGTTTCTGGCCTAAATGGGCAGTCAGACATCCCTCCAGGGGTCCCAGATTAGAGAGGGTGCAGGCTGGGCTGAGGGACATCCCTATGCCCCCTGTGCCCCCCCGCCCTGGTCCTCATGCATGAATTTCACGCACCAGGCCTCTAGTTATTTATGTCAAGTGGGTTTCTTTTGTATGTAAAATTATGGAGACTTTCTTTGAAGTTGTTAAAAATTGATGGTCATAGAAATTCTAAGTAATCATTAAATGGTCTGTTGGTGTGAAAACCTTTGACAACACACTGTAAAAAATAATCAGTCAAGTTAAGCACACTGAGAAAATTTAATAATCCATCAGAATCACCGGTTGCACTAATTGTTACAATTTAAAAATAGAAAAGCAAATATATTTTGTTTCAGGTATTCAAGTGTATTAATCCACGTAATATAACCTTTCTGATTTTAAAAGAAAAATCAGGGGTCTAGAATTACAGACTCTAACATACAGGTAAAATTTTTAGAGAATGAGAACATGTTGCCTATATAATGAATGATGATCTTTACTAGAAGAAGTTAGTGTGATAAATACATGACTGCCAGATTAATGTCAGGGGTTCCAGAAAAACCCTTGCCAAAAGAATAACTTTTTAAGGAAATACAAAGAATGAAGGCAGCAAACTATAGTTGTATCCACAGAAGAATCTTGTCAGGCAGAAGGAAGAGCAGGTGTAAAGACCATGAGGTGGGTACATTTGTGATGTGTTCAAGGAACAGTGAGTCAGTCAACGTGGTATGAGCATAAAGGAAAGAAGGGGAATGAGGTTGGACAAATAATGGGAAAGGAAAGTTCACATAAAATAGAGGTTTAGCAAAGACTTTTACTTTATTCTGAGATGAGAAACCTTTGTATAGTTTTGAGCAGAGTTGTGACCAACTTAAATTTTAACCAAATCATTATGACTACTGTAATTGGAGAGACCTATTATTACTTGCTAATCCAAATGAGAAACGGTGATGGTTTAAACAAGATGATGCCAGCAAGAAGAGTACAAAGTGGTCAAAATCTGAGTATCTATTTCAGTAGCACATTCTCCAGATTTTGGTGATGGGTCTGACAGGTGTTGCATAAGAATGGATCACCAAGGATAGTGGTTTTAGGCCAGATTCCCAAGAGGAAGAACCAGAGACAGATTCCGCGGTATGTGATTTAAGGTGATGAGCTCTCAGGAGAGACATAAGAGAAGTAGGATGAAGTAAGAGAGAAAGCCAGGGAAAAATGTGCACTCAACTGGTGACCAACTCTAGCTTGATCCACAGGTTTTGTGCCACTTGTTAACTAATCATCCCTCTTCTGTAGGCTGCCCTTGGGTAGCAAGGGTGGGGCTTGGCTCTGAAGAGCACTCACTTCCCAAGGAAGGCAGTTTTTACTCTGTCCAGGGCAAATCACAGGAGAAGGGGACCTGGGAGCTGTTAGCAGCAGCTGGAAATGAATGTACCAGCCCTAGAAAGGGGAACTGGGTAGGGCAGCAGCAGCACCCACTACAGTAATATGGAAACCTGCCATCCAGACATCTTCACTTTCTTCCTAGAGGGATGGTACAGATTAAAGGTCAGCATGCCTGCTTTTTATAGCTTCTAGAGCATCAAAAATGGAAGTAAAACATAGAAACTACTGACTGTCAATTTTCCCATGATCATCTTATCATTGTCCAGGCAAGCTATTCAAGATCTAAGTTCACCTCTGTCTTCTGTCCTACCTGGGCTGCCCCTGGGGAATTCCTAGAGCTGAGGTTCCGAAACATCATCTCTGATACCTCCTCCAAGGAGAGTTCCCATCCACTGTGTGTCATTGGTCACAGTCTGCAGGTGATAGTCACAGCAATAACAATGACTTTGCACCTGATGCTTCTTATTTGTGTCATAAAGTACTTTAATTTATTGGTGGATAACAGTAATCATTCTAACTCAGACATTTTCAACCTTTTCATCTCATGACACATGTAAAGTAATTACCAACATTTTGTGGCACACTGAAAAATACACTTTTTGACAATTTAACAGAAAAAAATGGGTATAGTTTTGATTCACTCACATTGGACAGCTATTATTTTATTGTCTGATGACATTTTTTTTAATTTCACAATTTAAAGGAAAAGGGGTCAGTGCCTCTGATTAAATAGTCAAGTATTGTATGTTTTAAAATTCTTGCAGCACACCAGTGTTCCTGCCATGAACACTGGCTGGAAATCGCTGCTCTAACTGCATCTGTGTGATATCCATGCAGACTCATGCTTTGTATTTATGCCTTTAAAGTTGGCAAATATATATAATATAACCACATGCTTTTTGCAAAGGTGAGAAAACAGTTGCGGGGCAACTTTATGAATTTGGAGCCTGGGGCCACTAGATTTTGGTTCTGCTACTTTGTAGCTAAATTTGGCCAAGTCATTTAACTTTATTGAGATTCAGATTTCTTATCTTTAAAATGGGAATAAAACCAATACACACCCACACCCATAAGAATTTTAAGGAGGCCTCGGCATAATAAGACAGACAAGATGCCTTGTAGGACATCTGGCTACTTAGTAAGTCTGTTCTTCTGCTTCCTTCCTCCCTTCTCTTTTCTGCAGAGGGTGGGTTTATGAATATTTTACTTTTCCCATTTATTTTTCAAAGAACCTAATTCCTGCTAAGTTCTGAGGCCAGCAAATTGTTCTGTGAAGTCTGTTTGTAGTCTGTCATCAATTTATACCCAACTCATCAGATCCTCAGCACAGCCTCACAGTTATTTAAAAAGGAAAAAAACCCTACCTCATCTCTGCAGAATATACTAGAGAGAAACAGAACATTTCCTGCTTCTTCCAAAAAGAAAATGTAACAGCATCCACATTTCCTTTCTATTCACACACCATGTCCCTCTGAGCACACCAGCACCTCTACTCAGAGTCCCACAGAGTCTGCACCTGGCCTCTATTATGCACCTTCTTGTGAGGTTTGTGCTAACACTCCAAACACTTATTAAAGTGAATCTTTCCAATGAATGCAATTTGCTACAGAGAGGAACTCTAATCAACACCCCCCTTTTTATTATAGTAAAGCAAGCAAGAAGAGGAAAAAATATATTTAATACAAAACAGCCTCCTTTTGCTTGGTAGTAAAACTTTTTCTATCAGTCATTTGTAACCTGGAGCTCCTCTCACTTTTAGAGTCTAAATAATTGTGTAAACTTCATTTGAAACTTGGCTGTCATTTTATATCAGGAAGAAAACAAGAAAAACTCTGACTATATGTTCGCCCCCTGATTACCTGTCAGCCCCGCAGGATCAAGCCTCTTGCAATTTGTCCCTGCCCAGGAACTTCATCTTCAAATAGAAACTGCAGCTTAATTATAGCCTTTAATGGGCTGTTTCACTCCAGGATCAATATGTGTGACAAAAACCAAGCTCCACTAAAAGCTCATTAATTCACATCCGACTAATTCAGGATTTGTGATTATTTTGGCAGGGACCAAGCTGAAGTTTACCACCTGTATCACTGCTTACAATGGTTCAGGCTGGCCCTTTAATTGGGGAAAAGAAAATTTCCAGGGAAGAATTTACAGAGCATCTATGTGCATGGAGATAACAGGCTGATTGTAGTAGCTTCTAGTTCCTACTAGGCAACCCCAATTAAGCACTATTTTCTCTTAGCACCTTGGACATGAAAACTGCAAAGTGCAGTGCCTCAAAAATGTCTTCAAGCCCACAAGTTTTCTCTCCCTGTGGTCAATACCTTTGGAATATTGAATCACAACTCTCACCCCACCCCCGATTTTAGCCATAATTGCAGTGAGCATTTCTTTGTGGGGTTAAACTAATCTCTGCCAGTAGCATCTAATCTCCAGCATAAACGTGTATGTCTCATTGCTCTTTTGCCCAGTGCCTCCTCTGGACCCACCGAAAGGACAGGCCAGAGTGTAGAGGGTTAATTCCCGCATAGGGTCACACTCCAGCAATGGGAACTGGTACATGTTTAATGGGCACTTTGGGAGGCATTCTGTGAGTTTCTGAGACTTCTTGGTAAAAGTGAGCCTCTATAGCCAATAGCAGTAACCTTGATCTTGTATAGTTATATTGGCTTTTCCTGCTTTCCTATCTTACTTCCATCCTGCATAGCACCAATTCCTAAATAAATTACTGGCCCTCACGCTGCTGTTTGGAGAACTCAAACTAAGACATCAACTCCTTTGAAATTATGTATTTGAGATGCTTGCTTATTCCTTAATCCATTCATTCCTTGGTAAATGCATTTCTTCCTTTTGCTTCCTGGGTTAGAGTTATCCTTTGGCAACAGTAGTGAATGGACAATGTCTATTTTTTCCCTTTTCTCCAATTTCAGAACATCTCCCCTTCTCCCTGATGTCCCTTTCTTTGCTCTCACAGTCTTCTCTATAGCTTCTGTCCCATTCTGATCTGTTTCTGGTACTATTTCTCTGTCTTCTCCTTTCCCCCAATATCAGCATAAACCAGTCCCCCTTTTTTATCTTCCCAGTATTCTGTTTCTTAGTAACATAGCCTTATACTAATGAATATGATAGATGGATCCATGTCAGAAGAACTCATGTGTTTTTATATTGTCCTGAAAAGGTTAAAAAAAAAAAAGCATGTGGCTTAACCACGCCTTTCTAAGCAACTAGGGCCTTTTCATTATCACTCAGGCTATCTTAGATTTGAGTGTATGTAGACTTGCTAAATGGTCCTGCCTTCTTGAACTATAGTTGTCTCAGATTTTGTAACATCACCGTGACTTTATTCTTTTGAGCCCTGTGGTCTTGCTTCTTCATCCTTTGTATCTTCTTCCCATCATTTAACTCCTTGTTATTCATGGTGTGATCTGTGGACCAGTAACATCTGATACACCAGGAAGTCTTCTATAAATTTGGGATCTCGCATCCCTTTAGCACATTTATTATATCACAGACTCTGTATTTCTAAAAGACTCGCAGGAGGCTCATACACACATTAAATTTTGGTAAATATTGCAACTGGCAGTGGTTTCCTAGGTTTCCAGACCCCTTTGTTCTCCACACTCCCCAAACTCTCCCAGAAAATGCCTCTGCCTAATAACACTAGCTACTGCATGTGAACTGATGACTACAACTACCTATTTCCAGCTTAGACCTCTACACCAAGCTCATGCTCATTTGTGCAACATTAAGCTGTCCGCTGGTCATCTACTTCTAAATATCACACAGGTAAGGCCAACTCAAGATACAGAGGTGTGGTGACTTTAGTAAGGCTATTGTTTATTGTTCTGGCCTGGATATTGAAATTAATTAGGACCAAGTCAAATTGAATTCAGGTGGTTCATTTTTGTTATGGCAAAACAAACAAACAAATAAATGTGTCCTTTCTTAAATTTGGAGTCTAAGACTATTTTATCCTAAAAAAGAAAAAAAAAATAATGGCATTTTTAAAAAAATTCTTAATCCCACAAAAACAAAAAACAAAAAAATGACCTAGTGGTGTGGTGGATAAAGTGTTACCCTTCCAGATCTTCTCTTCAGGATCAGTATAGCTCTCCTCTGATGGAGGTATCTGCAGCTGAATCCCTTACTGGAAATTGTCTTAAGCACAGAAGTCTCATGTTCTCAAAGGTGTGCCACTTTCAAGGGAAGTAACCTGAGGCTAAAGAGCAAAAAATAATGGGAGATAAAGATCTAGTCCCTTGACTCAGTTTGGAACTCTGAAGGGCTCCTTTAAGCCCTTGGTAAAAGTGAGCCTCTATAGCCAATAGCTGTAACCTTGATCTTGTGTAGACACCAGCATGGGATCAGCTGGTGTCTCAGTTGCTACCACATTGTGGGTCAGACTCTACCTCTACCATGTCCTACCACCCTCACTTCCCTGCGGGTCTATGCCCTGAGAGCACTTCCAATAAAACTTCTGTGTAAAATACAGGGCCTGTTTCTAGGGAATCCAACCTTATACACTGATTTTCATCACTCCCTTTCTTACTGAATACACCGATATTCATTCCTAGTTTAGGCAAAACCAGACAACTGGGAATTATTTTTCTATGTCTTTATTGTTGAAAGTGTTATGGATGTCTCATTTTTTCTCTCCCTTTGATTCCTTCTAGCCTGCCCCTGCCCAAGGCTTCAGCACATGATTGTCTACGTCCATGGATTATGCATATATGCATATAAATTCTTTTGTTAATCTCTCCTAGGAATTATTTTTGGATTTTCCCCCTCATTGTTTCAGGCTACATACTAAGCTGTCAATGTTGCACTGATCCTACCTCTCCATCCTTGATGACTAATTCTTCTAATTGAAGCTTTTATCCAACTGTTAGCTGGATTAAAACAACAGCTTCATCACTTGTGTCTTTAATGCAACCACAATGATAGTTTTAGACTAAAAATAAAAGTAAATTCTAAAATTTTCAATTCTTCAATACCTCCCCCCATTTTTTTTTCAGCATAAAATCTCAACTTTTTAAGACATCATATAATGCCTATTTGGTTAAACCAGTACCATGCTTACCTTTCTCAGAGCATTCACTTCATTGTATTGCTGCAGGTTATCAGATTCTCTCCATAAAATTTGCCTTTTCAATGCCAAGGATGTGTTGTGTTTTCGTTTGTTTTCTTTGTTTGTTTGATTTTTGTATCTCAGTATTCGTACAGCATTGAGTGGGAAATTGAATAAAAGTTTCCTGCAGACATTTACTCAATTCTCCTCTGTAGGTTATTTCGCCTATCCCATTTATTCTACATTCAAGCAATGACATTCAACAATGAAATGATTTCACTGTTTGCTTATGTATCTAACCTGTCACTTACCTTTACTTCTTAAGAACTACCATTTAAATTTGAGGGCATGATGATCCATTAGGAATTTGCTGGGGTGACTGGGCAGCCAGAATTTATAGCACTCTGTGGATGTGATTCATTTTATGCATACTGTAAATTTTAGTTATGGCTACACATGTCTGTGGCCAGTATGAGCAAGGCTGGTTCCTTTTGGTAATTTCATAATCACAATAAGGACATAAATCTCAAGTTGCTTTTTTTGGTAGCCTATTTCTGAAGCTATACAATAGACTTCAAGGGGAAAAGTCAGCATTAATAGATAGCCACTCTCAATGAGCCAGGCAGTGCTACTTCAAGGTTATGGGAAGTTTGATCTCATCTCTTGACTGAAGACTCAAGATTGAAAAATTTCTAGGATGTTCTGTTAGAATCAAGTGACCACACCTTTCTACAGCTGAAGGACAGGTGTGCAGATATGAATATCCAGATGGTGGTGACATCCTTCTGCCTCACTTATATGGAAACTAATCTTTAGGAGAACCATACAAGTAGTTAGACATCATAGAAATTTGCTCAGATTTCCTGGAAGGAATACTATGTTTTACTTTACTATTATGTCAGACTGTCCCAATGCTGCAGCCTATGCTCACCCAAAGAATTGACCTTGAAGATTCAAATTATTATTTTATAATAAATATTATATTTTACAATAGTCATAGACTTAAAGAAAAAAAGCCAAAAAATATAAAGAGCTTTCATGTCTTTTACACCAGTTTTTCTCATTATTAATAATTAATTATTATGATATATCTGTTAGATATAAAAAACCAATATTGATAAATTATTATTAAGAAAATCCATAATTTATTCACATGTTTAGTTTTGTTTTTTTCTTTAATGTTGTTTTTCTGTTTCAGGATACCTTCAGGAATACCAATTTATATTTACTTGTCATGTCTTCTTAGACTCCTTTCGGGGGTGACAATTTCTCAGACTTGACTTGATTTTGATGACCTTGACATTTTTGGGGAGAACAGGTAAAGTATTTTGTAGAATTCCCTCTATTGGAATATATCTGTTGTTCTCCTCATGATAGGACTGAACTTATGGATGTTTGGGATGAAGACCACAGGAGTAGGGCCGTTAGCATATCAAAGTACACGTATTTAACATAATATCACTAACCTTCATCACCTGGCCAAGGCACTGCCTTCAGGTTTCTTCATGGTAAAATTACTCTTTTTCTTTTTATACTATACTAGGGGCCTAGTGCACGAAATTCGTGCACTGGGGGGTGCATGATCCTTCAGCCCAACCTGCCCCTTCACATATATTGGGAGCCCTCAGGGGATGTCTTACTAACCCTTTACCCATGACCAAAGCTTTAAGCCTTGGGCACCCAGCCATCACCCAGCAATGGGGCTGATAGCTAGCTCTGCCCAGGACATCTCAGCCCTGCTCATGCAACCCTGGCCTTAGGCATGGGCACTGGCAACACCCAGTGACCACTAGCAACTGCCCAGCCCTGGGGACCCCATGCTCACCAGACGCCTCAACCCTGACCCCCAGCATAGGCCTTAGCCCTGGTGGCGACAGCACAGCCCTGGGGGTGACCATCAGCTCCAGGGGCACCCTGCACTCAGCAGCTGCCCATGTCGGCCTTCCATTCCCTCCCATCCCACGTGCCTTGCACCCTGCTGGGATAGCTTCCCTTCCGAGGCATCCTGTCCCACACGCTGTGGTCCCATCCCCCACTGGCCTTGTGAGTGCCGTGGCCCCACCCCCGCCCACCTCCCACGTGCCGTGGCCCAGTCCCCCCCCCCCCCCGTCTCACACATGCCTCAGCCCCACCCCCCTGCCTTGTGCTGCTTGGCCCCGCCCTCCACCTCACGCCGCTTGGCCCCACCCCTCGCTCCTGATTGGCTGGTAGCGTAGCTAAGGTATGGTCAAGTTTGCATATTACTCTTTTATTAGATAGGATTCTTTGGAAGGGATTCACTATGTGCCACCCACACAAAAGCAGAGACAAATTAATCTCAATTTTTCTTTAGGGAAAGGTATCTCCATAAATTATTTGGAATTATTCTCTATGAAGATTTGATTATTGTCTCTTATTTATCTATTTATTTAATCAGCCATGTTAATTGGGCTAGGAGTTGTACTCTGTTTAGCGTCTGCTGTAACTATAGTGTTTTTATCTCCCCTGTTGACTTTGGGTTTCCTTAAGGGCCCCTCCTCAGAGAGAGTCTGCATCTTAGAGCACTAGGCTATTACACTGAAATGCTGTTGGTATTATTGTAAGGTGTGGCAGAAGAGAAGCATTTTATAATCTACTAGAGGCCCAATGCGCAAAAATTCATGCAAGAGTAGGCCTTCCTTTTCCTGGCTACCATTATCAGGTTCCCTCCAGCACTCAGGACCTGGGCTTTGCTCTGGCCATTTCTGCTGCCGCTGGCAGGTTCCTGGGACCAGGCTGCTTTGCTCCAGCCCCAGCTTCACCTGCAAGGACATTTGGTCTAATTAGCATATTACCCTTTTATTATTATAGATGATTAAATCTCAATCTTTCAGGAGGCCCGTGTCTTGTCTCTGGACTATGACCTTCATAATACTTCCCTTCCCTTCCCTTCCCTTCCTTCCTCTTCCTTCCCTTCCCTTCCCTTCCCTTCCCTTCCCTTCAGATCCCTTTCCTTCCGATCGCTTTTCTTTCATTTTCTTTTCTTTCCTTTCCTTTTCCTCCATTAGATACGGCAGGAAGCTAGAGGGGACTGGAATGGGAGGAATGTTCCTCACCTAGCTGGGATTAGCCCTGGGAAAACATTTTTTGGAATGTAGGTCTTCTTATAGAGAATGCTTTGAGTCTATTGCACAAGGATTACCTCCCCCACCCCTGTCTTAGATCAATTAGGGGTTCTTTTCTGAATCTTTACCATGAGAACCTTGTGGGGTTCCTCAAGGTGAAGACTGTAGAGGCTCCAGTTGCAGCCCCCAGGAATTTTTCACTCCCCCACTACTTTAAACTCCATTTCCAATAATTCCTCAAGATTTCCACCTAATTGTTCATACCAGTTTGTGGCCCCAGAATCTCTGCTCCAGGTAAGCAGATCTTGGCGATGGTTTTGGATTTGCCTGTCTCTCCAGATTTTGTTGTAGCAGTTGCCTTTCTCTAACACTTGAATTATCTGATGGCTTCAAGAAAAGGCTTTGATTTTAGTATATTTGTTTTTGTGGGATTTTTTTTATAAGGACTGATGACTTCTAAACGCTACATATCAGAGCTGATGACTTCTAAACTCTTTATATATCAGAGCTGAAACTAGGAGCCAAGAATGGGATTTTAAGCAGAACATAGAAAAGTCAGAATAACATCCAAAACACCTAGATATCACTTCCATGATTCATTATTATCCAATCAGCTTCATATTAAACATACATGTCTTCAGGTGCACACATACATATGCAACATCTTACCTAATGATAAACATGTAAATTAATTGTACTTCCACTATGCCCACAGCCAATCAGAGTGAGTACGCAAATCAACCCCCAAAAAGACGGCGGTTAATTTGCATACACACATGGGTCCCAGGAACCTCCTTGGCACCCAGGTCACTCCCAGCCAGCCATCGGGTGGAGGCTTTAGGCTGAGCCTGTGATCAGAGGGGCAGGTGGGGGCGGGGGGTTCCCCTTCCCATGCCTAAAGACTGGGGCTGAGGCTTTAGGTTTGGGCAAGGGCTGAGCCTGGGATCAGAGGGAAGGGAAAAAAATCAATGGAAACATATACTTAGGTGAGAATAAAAAGAAAAATAAAGAAAGAACTGTCATATCCTATGAAAGACACATCTTGAAAATGCTTAAAGAAAGTTGTCATTTTTTTTCATGATGAAGGGACTGGTGTCCATGTTGATGAAAATATCTTGGTGGCTGTGGTGACTGGCAGTGGCTGCAGTAGTGGGCTGATGGAGCTGGTGCCTCCCCTTGATCAGCCGGTTGCCTCCCGCAAAGGAAGGCCAGACTGTGGCTGAGGTCCACTTTCAACAGGGAGCAGGCCTAAGGCATCAGTAGGACATACCTTGAGGGCTCCCAGTATGTGAGAGGGGCAGGCTGGGCTAAGGGACCCTTCCCCAGTGCAAAAATTTCATGCACCAGGCCCCTAGTACAATAATAATAAACACTCAATTCTATAAAAGGCATTTGATAAGTGAGTATCAGAGACTCTAGAATCTTACAGTAGATGTATTTTTCTTTTGCATTATTTCATATTATTTGTATTTTTTATTATTTTCTTAACTGTTAAACTGACATATGTTCTTAAAGAATATTTATTAAATAAACAAATGTCTGTAAGTAACTATACAATGCATAACATCATCAAATACAATGTGAGGGAAGAACAGTTTTGGTTCAGCATATTAATGGATAATTAGTAACTGACAGATGATTTTGGAGATTGATCATTATTACTACTTTCCTGCCACACCAAAGAAAAGAAATATAAAATTGTAAGACTGGAAATGAAAACTGAAATCACCATAATTTCCTGTCTCAATATTATACAGTACTGAGACTGGGGATATTTTTCTCTCTCTGTGTTAAACAGTACAGAAAAGAAGCAACATTACTTAGCTTCTTGCTCAAGAAATACTTTTTCCAGGAAAATAAGATTGTTAGCAACTGAAGTTACTTAAATAAATGTCACTACTGATAGTGTGAATATCAAGATCCTTACCTGCTTTGCTCAGCAATCTAAGAATATGATATAATAACCTCTGTTCAGTTCCCACCAGTTCCCCACCTTCCAAAATTCACCTTAAAATTGACTGGCCCAGCCCTAAAATCTCATACATATCCTCCTGTTATTTCCTATACTGAGATACTACTAAGACCTGCGAAGATGCGATTCTACTTTCCTCCAATAAATTTAGTAATCTTAGGTTTGCTTGAGCAACAGATCTTCTAATTATCTTTTGGGCTGAAAAGAAAACTGACTGCACTGTTGTTTGGGAGCCTTTGCAGAGACTTACATACCTCTTGTATTTAAAAATGTTTATGCAGAAACTCCTTCTAGTAACAGGAAACATTCAAAAATTGTTTTTCTTTATTTTTTCCCTTAGACAAATCTATCAGATTTCTTCCCTCACCCTTATTTTTCTCTAAATTCCATGTACCTTTTACATTAACCACTGCCAAGCTCATGACAGCCTCATGAATGATGTATAAGAGTGTTTGCTTTTTGTGTGCACTCCCAGAAACACATTGTAATAATTTTTATTTGAAAAACTTAAATAGAAGGGAACTTATGACTATTCCAACATATTTATAAAATACAGATGACTCCCTAAAGACCTCAAATTGACAACAAAACACTTTTAAGAAAATCTAAGGAAATATTTACTGATGAGATTTATTAGTAAAGATCTAAATTTTATTTGAGATCATTGTAAATTAAGTAAGCCAATCCTGACTAGCAAGATCGCCCTACATCTCTACTTATTTTTTCCTCTGTTGGCTCTTCTCAAACACACATAGTACAGAGAGCTTGAGAAATTATTTTTCTGTCAATAAATGATTGTATAGTCTTATGGTATAGTAAGTAAATCATTTTTTTCAAGCTAGGTAAATTGTGCATGCTTTTGATCAATAGTGTTTACATTTCTTTTTTTTTTCTTCTCTATGTGTGTGCTAACATACATTCCATAGATTATTTTGTTTATAATCCAAAGCAACATATATTTGTCAACAATAGTTTGGCTCAAGAAATCTTGGGGCAATCTTGACTTGCCCAATATCTCTCTGTTCTGGGTCATGGCCAAGGTGTGCATGATAAGAAGAAAATCTGAGAGGGACATGCAGAATTCTCATTTAACTCCCCACATACACCAGGGAGGACACCAACCTGCATGACTTACCCACCTCCTTAATGTATATAGTTCATCTGCTATAGCCAAACCTCTTGGTGTTTCTATTCACAGGCTTGTGAGGAATGGGAAGAGTGTTAACCAGAGCTTTTCAAAAAACCTGGGCTTTCAAGGGAGACGAGGAATGAGCCCCCTCTGAGACCAGGACACTTACTTTATCCAAAGAAGTGTGTGTGTGTGTGTGTGTGTGTGTGTGTGTGTGTGTATGTGTGTGTGTGTTTTACCTAGCTGATTTGACTCAGAGGATAGAGTGTCACCTGTGGATTGAAGGGTCCTGGGTTCAATTCTGGTCAACGGAATGTATCTCAGTTGCAGGCTTGATCCCTGGCCCTGATGAGAGCATGTACAGAGGCAACCAATAGATGTGTCTCTCTCACAATGATGTTTCTCTCTCTCTGTTTTCCCCCTCTCTTACACTCTCTCTTAAAAAAATCGATGGAAAAATATCCTCAGGGGAGGATTAACCAACGACAAAAAGAAGTGTTGTTTTTTTTTTTTTTGCTTACTTGTTTGTTTTTAACTTAATAGTTATGCAGGAGATTCCATTTAAAGCAAAAAAAAAAAAAAAAAGGGAAAGGTGCTTCTGATGAAATATTTAGAAACTATCAATTTATTTCCGTACTGCAGTAAATTAGCATCTGGTTAAATTTAAGCCTTTCTCTCAAATTCATGGACTTTCCTAAGTCTAGCTGCAGGACTAGGTGGTACATGAATCCTAGACTGAGCTTGCTATCTTAAGACCACAATTAGCATGGTTATATGCCAAGAACCTTCCTCAATGTATATTACCTGCCCTATAACTCTGCATGTCATCCTATTAATGCCTTTGGGCTCTTTATCTCAGAGTTCCATCTACCTCTTGGGTCATCCTCACAGCCTGGCCCCCATGGTTCTTCTTGAAGACCATCTATCACCTAATCAGCAAGCCTTTCCTGGCCCTATCTTGTTTTCTGCTATATCATTAGTGCCAGGTAACTCAATAAGTACCAGATGTATATACAGGTGTCACAAAAAGTGTATACACACATTGAATAATTATAAAGGCAGTATTTTATCTTACCTAATATTAGAGAAACATGAAAATTGACCATACCTCTGCTAAGCCCGCAGCCAATCAGAGTGAGTATGCAAGTTAACTCAATAAATATGGTGGGTTAATTTGCATATGCAGGCACAGAGCAGCCAGGAAAGGGGGGACACCTGCTATGAGGAGGAGAGCGAGCTACAGGAGTGGTGCTTTGGAGAGAAGCAAGGATTTGCCGAAGCCAGGGGAAAGGAAGGCCTATTCTTACATGAATATCGTGCAATGGGCCTCTAGTTAAAATATAATTACTTTTCAAAATGTAATAGAAATCAACTGTTAAAGTGTGTATACATTGTATCATATGCCCCCAAAAATGTATACAAACTTTAATATAATTTTATAACATTATATATATATATATATATATAAATTTATGTATGTACATATATGGTGTTCCCCCAAAATTGTATACACACTTTAACAGCTGGTAACACACTTAGGTTTTACTCCTTTTCTGGTTTAACTGATTTGAAATAATAGATGAAATCAGACCAAGATTTAAACAAAGAAAATTTATCCTAAAGTGCCACTAGACTTTTTTTATGTGGATACAAAATAGATAAAGTTTATGGTACAAAGCAGCAATAGTTGATGAATTTAGGGCACACATATGCCAAATGAAATGATTCTTCATGTTTGTGATTCCATTGTCTCCCATTATTAGCAGTGCCTGGACCAGAATGGACATCAGTTTGAAAACAGGCATTGACAAAAAGTAAAGTATTCATTTCTGTAGATTCTTTTAAAATTTGAAAATTAATTTTATGTTAATAGACACTGACTTTATAATCATTCAAAATGTGTGTACATTTTTGGGGACATCCTGTATATGTGTAGAGGCTCATGCACAAAAATTCGTGCAAGAGAAGGCCTTCCTTCCCCTGCCTGCTAGCACCAGCTTCCTTCTGGCACCTGGAACCCAGGCTTCCCTCCTCTGGTCACTGGCAGGCACCTGGAACCCAGGCTGGCTTCCCTTCAGCTCTGGCTCCATCAGGAAGGATGGCTGAATGACCCAATCTAATTAGCATATTAGCCTTTATACATATATCATTTCATTCAACTATTCATGTTGTTGATGCTATTCAGATTTCATGTCATCCCAGGTCCTTCTTATGTAGGTCCCATGACAAAATAATTGAAAGATCAACTTTCTTCTCTGTGAGAAAAGACATTCTAATTTATACTCCTACCTTGCTTTTTATGTATGGATGGCAGAAATCCTTCCAATAAGTAGACTCCCATTCATCTTATGCATATAGAGTGACAGAAAAGTAGCTTTTGTTATACTGTTTTAAAAAATGATTAGCTTTGACCACTTCCTGAACATCCTGTAGCTTTCCTTTAAGGAAGCAAATAAACAAACAAGCAACAACTCCTATCTGAAACTTTAACACATTCTGAGACTCTACATGCCCCAGTCTCAGTATTGCACTGTACTCAAATTACCAAAATTATTTAAAAAATATTTCTCTTCCTTACTCAGCAGACCTATTCTCACTCTGAATTGTCATTTCACATACAAAAATTCTCAACTAATACCACTTATACATCTTATTGGAAAATATGCTGAATCTGAGTATGCAAGGATGTAGGGATTTGCTTTGTGCATGTAGGTTCATTTTATTTTGTTGGTTTTCTCATAGTTAAATTCTATTTCCCAAAACTAAAATGTGTATTGATTGCATCACAGATAGTTTCTGAAAGTGTGTGGCAATAAGGGCTGGGGGTGGGGGCAGGGCGTGAGAAGTTCACTATTTCACTTTGCTATTCACTATCCATAATTCAGGGCCAGGATCACTAAGCTCTCACCAACATACTTATATATTTAGGTGGCACTGACTTATCTTTTACAATCAGAAAAAGTTTTGCTTTGAGTAAAATCAAATGAAGGATGAAATCAACTAGTAACTGAACAAGAAAATGAAAACCAATAGTTTTCTATAGAGCAAGGAAAGAAAATCAATAAAAATTGGAAGGGCAACTCATTATGTTCAGAGTTATCAGAGTTGGGAAGAAATTCTGCCATTGGTTAATTGACAAAAAAATACTATATCTAACAAATCAGATTGCTATTCATGATCTGATACTTCAAAGAGGATTGCATTCAGAGCTTCCAATTATAAGACCTGATAGAAAATAGCATCAATACACATTCCATTTTAATTGAATGTGGTGTTCAAATAGAAAATAAAAGTGAACTCAATCAAAAGACCCAAATTCTTGGTCTATTGAGCCCAATAACAAGGCTAATGCATTTTCTCCTTTTATCATATGTTTTAATGTCACTTACAAACAGGCTCTATTTGTTCTTAATTCCATGCACAGGGAGCAGCAGTTTCTACTTTGGTCCCCAAGAGATAATCTGCCAGGGTTTTCACATGCCCGTAGCTTGCCTCATCTGTCTTCCAGACAGACAGTGATAAAAAGAGTCAGACAACCAATGAGCCTCAAGCAGGTTTGTGCTCGTAATTAGTTTTGAAACTTTTAGATCAGGATAACCTTTCCAAGTAGAAATATCTTTATTTTAAATTATGTTAATATTTTTTCCAAGATACCACACTTCATTTATGTCCGAGCCTGAAAAACTAAAATTCTTTGATACAGGAAATGAGAAAAATCCTCTGCTTTCATTCCAGGAGTTGGAAGATGGTGATAGTGTCATTTCTGTTAATTACTAGTGCAGTGAAAGGGTACTATGTCAACAATCTTGAAGAAAAAAAAACTCTTGATGCCTGGTGTATAGATTCAAATATTATATTAGAAGAAACTACATGTATGAGCCATTTGCCATTAAGGAAAATAGATCGACAGAATAAAAGTCACTAACAGAAACATTATAGGTCTCCTCCTTCAATGGTGGGACTGGTTTTGATCAAATAGAAATAAGATTTACAAGTGGAGGTAATAGAAAATTTAGAGTAAGAAGATGTAGGTCCATCACTCTTTTTTTATAACCTGAGTATTTTGACCTATTGAGCCTGTTCCCATTTCTGTAAAATGGGGATAAAAGTGATGTTACCTATGTTATATTAGGGAGGCCAAAGTAAATCAGAACATACTTGAGTTGTATAGTATAAATATTTTTATTTCTACACCAAAAGAAGAATAACAATAGTAGCTTTTGCCTTTTGCCATTAGGATCTCTAGTTCTCTTGATGGCTTTACTAGAGTCTCACATTTTATTTTGCCTTCTGTTGTGGAGGTTTTCTTCAGTGTGAGGAACTAAGACTATATTGAATTATAAAGCATGACTATAAACTAAACTGACTTAAATATTTACATTAGAATATTACATTGCATATCATATTCTTCTCTTGGAGATCTATACACATATTTTAGTGAGCTGCCAAACTTTAGCATCTTTGAAAATTTTGACTTTCAGAATAGAATTATCATTTGTGGCCTGGTCTTTCAATAAACTGTTATTGAGGACCTACTGTGTGCTGGAATTGTATCAGAACAAGTTTGTGTTTAGAATACAATGAAACTGATTTTACCAATTTAATCCCCAAACTTAATTCCAGACTAAGAGAAAAATAGCATTTATTAAGTACCTAATATTTCAAACATTATATTTTTCAAATTTTGAATTTTTTTCAAAAGTCCATCAACTATACTTGCCAATGAGAATTAGTGATTTTTATAAAACCATATTACTAAAATGTGACAGAAGCAAATTCAAATTCAAGTCCCCCTGTCAAAGACCATGTCCTTCTTGGTATGACAGAATTTCATGGGCAATGGCAATATAATTAGAATGTTTACATAACTCTCCAAGGGAATTACTTAAAAATAAGGAAGTTTTGAAACCAGTAAGGTTAGACTCATTTACAAAAAACAAACAAACAAACAAACAAAAAACCCAGTCTTCTTTTAAAAAAAAAATATTTTTTATTGATTTTTTTTTTTTACAGAGAGGAAGGAGAGGGATAGAGCGCCAGAAACATCAATGAGCAAAACATTGATCAGCTGGCTTCTGCACACCCCCCGCTGGGGATGTGTCTACAATCAAGGTACATTTGACCGGAATTGAACCTGGGAACCTTCAATCTGCAGGCTGATGCTGTATCCACTGAGACAAATCAGTTAGGGCCTCAGTCTTCTTTTTTGAAAAATGTAAATTTTTATTGATTTCGGAGAGGATGGGAGAAGGCTAGAGGGGTAGAAACATCAATAACAGGAGAGAATCATTGATCAGCTGCATCGGGGACTGAGCCTGCAATCCTGACCAGGAATTGATCCATGACCCCCTGGTTTGTAGATCGATACTCAACCACTGAGCCAGCCACTGCAGCCAGGTCTCAGTTTTCTCAATAAGAGCACCTTCATGTTCATGCTGTAATACGACCAATTTCCATTTCAACAAGAGGCAGCAAATTCCAATGGAAAGATGAAGAGATGAGATTGAAAATGGCTTACCCAATGGACATTGCTAGGCATTATCTCCAAAGTGATGAGATCACAAACTCTAAGGCACCTCAAACCCATGACTATTGACACTTTAGTGACTTAACTTGTACAATTGCCAAAATCCAACCCCAAAATTGCACTACTTTCTAAACCCTATTTGTTGTAATTCAGTTTCCTACCAAAAGCATGAAATCCCCAAATAGGTAGTGTGTTCCTTAGCTCCTTCACAGGATTATCATCACCAAAATCCAGCCAGCCCACCCCCAAGCCATGACCTCTACAACCACAAAGTTTAGGTTCAAGATGCATGCTGTGTGGGTTTACAGATCATGTTGCTGATGTATGCAGACGAACTGGCAGAAACACTATTAAATGACACAACTGTCAAGGACGCAAAGAACTCAGATGAACAATATTAAGATTAGGCTTTGCGTTTTGTTGGAACATTTTCCTATAGAAAATTAATTCATCCATCATTTTTGTCAAAGTCAGGGACAGCCAGCGTTTTTGTCAACCAGCCATGTTTATTTAATAAGCAGCATGGTACTGCTTCCTAATCACTGGAACACATCAGCACTGTCTCTAAGTCCCCTTGCCTATGTCCCTCATCTGTGAATTGTTAAGCCATACTTACAACTGACTCTCTGAATTAGGAAATTTAAGATTAGACAGCTGAAATTGGGGCTGAGAGCAAGACTGGTGCATATGGCAGCACTAGGTCCATAGCAATCAGCCAGTAAACATTCATTGAGTGGATTCTATCAGCAAACTCTTCCCTCATTTCTGAGGGTAATATAAAAAAGGATGCCATATGTTTACACAGGAAAGGTTCTTAGAATCAAATTGGGGAGAAAATAACAATAGCCACTATTTATTATGAATTCACTCCTGAAATTTATACATTAATCCTCCCCAGTAAAGAGAAGGTAAGGAATCTGAACACAACACAGTAAGTAAAAAATTTTTGAACCCACCTTTCTCCAGCCACAAATCCTAATTTCTATCCATTATACTATTTTAATATCAATGTAAAAATATTTAAAAAGGAAATAACATCATTAAAGGAGATAAATACATTGAAAAAAATGTCCATACACAGCACAGAATAGGTGAGACAGTATGGGAGTTGCTAGAGTTTGATAGAGTGTTTGAGCCAGTGTAGGAGGAAGTAATTGAGAAGGCATGACCACCAGTTGACTCCTTACCACCTCTCCTATCTATAGAATGTACACTCTGTCTACCTTTCCCACAGCTGAAGCCATTTCCATGGACACAGCCTTAAGAGACCATTGGAATGGTTTATGTGACGAATTCCATTAAGGAATCCATATAAATCTTCAAATTCTGGTGGGCAGGATCAGAGATCCACTCCCCTTGTGGCCTAACACAGCCTTGTATGTAAATTCCCTTGCTTATTAAATCTGTTACCTACCAATCTGGAGGCATCTGCTTTTTTCTCCAGTCTCTTTTGACCTTCTGTATATGGGGACCGCATGACAACCAAACGTCAGATTCTAGAGAATAAGGTAGCAGGGTCTTGAGAAGACTTCTGTATTTAATTGAAATTATAATTTACCAGTCATCACTTTTCAATCTTAAATTTGCAAGCAAAATTTTTGTCATTAATTAGATGATGTACTTTCTTTCAACAAATAGCAATGCATCAAAGCAAGAGTGCCAGCCTTTTAGTGCAATGTCTTTTCATTAACCTAGCAACTATGCTCTTTAATCTTAATTAATTCTTCTTTTTCTTTATTCAATAAAGATATGGCCAAGAATAAATGGAAGAGCTAGTACTTCTTAAGCTCTCCCAGGTTCCAAGTGTTTTCCAAATCCCCAACAAAAGCCATCCCAGTGAATTTTCTCTATGGTATATTATCTTTATTTTCCAGATGAGGAGCAAAAAGAGGGGAATACCTGTTAAGCTCTAAAAAAGAACTTTGCTTCCAAAATTACCTTCCATGAAGCATCATGAACTTTGTTTCAGAAATGAGCTGGAAGCATTTTTCTCATGTGCCCGAGAGAGAGAAAATGCTTACTTCTCAAAGTCATATATGAGGCAGTTCCTATTCTGCCCCATACACTTTATTTTCTAGAGAAAGACTTGACCATATTCTTCTCTCAGCTAAATAGTGGCCAGCCCATGTGTTGTTTGGGAGAAACAAAACAATTAGAAATTTTGCCATATTTTGTTTTCTCTCTAGTTCCAAATCCCCTTGAGTTATTATAGTTATGGTTGACCAAATTTATGGCTTTTATGCATTCATTAGCTCCAGTAAAACCTCCAAACATTCTATGAGCTTCTTGGGGGTAGAGACAAAGTTTTATTAATTTACTAGAGGCCTGGTGCATGAAACTCATGGACAGGTGGGGTCCTTAGGCTTGCCTGGCAATCAGGGCCTATCAGGGTTGTCTTGCCCAGTCCCAATTGGGGTCAGCCCAACTGGGGCCTGCCAGGAGTAGGGACTGCAAGAGGTTTGCAGGCCAGGGGGAGGGACCAGGAGAGATTAGCTGGCTGTGGGAGGTTGGCTGTGGGAATGTACTGACCACCAGGGGGCAGCTCCTGCATTGAGTGTCTGCCCCCTGGTGATCAGTGTGCATCACAGCTATTGGTCACCCAGTCATTCAGTTGTAATGATCACTTAGGCTTTTATATAAATATATAGATATCTCCTATCTCCTAGTTCAATGTCTGGCGTATGCCTTAATATCATAAATGCCTGAAGAAGTGAGCTTAATTCTGTAAAACTTCCCCTACCTAAGTGAATACTCAAGAAAATTTAAGTGTACTGGGCAAAAAGCTGTTTCTAAAATATTAACTAAAATTTCTATTAGTAGTTCATCGCATTGTAAAATTGTCTAACATGCAAAGAACCTAAAGCAATCATATTTTTCTGCAAAAATTAAAATTTAAAGTTACCAAGACTGGAATATAAAATTTCCAAAAGTCCCCATTAATAAAAAAAAGGGGGGGGAGGGATCGTGGAGCCATATCATGTAAGGAAAAATATCCTGTAAGTAAATTATATCTAGAAAATTCTTACTTCAGATAATTTCCATTTGTAATGCTAACAGCAGGACACTCATGAAAAACACACATGATGTCAAAATAAGCCAAAGGAAAATCATTTGGGCAAAAATAAAAAGAATCCCAAGTTTAATTTACAGAAAAAATTCCTTTATTAACTTTTGGTCGAAAATATGTTTGTATATTTTCAGAAAACAACTCCAAGACCATATGGATTCTTGCAACAAAGAGGAACTGACAGGTCTGTTCTAACTACAAAGATAGTCCAGAGATGGAGAATGCTGATGATACCTTGCCATGCTAGCAGTCAGCAGCTGTGCGTCACTGCAGGTTGCCCAGAACCAAACCAGAGAAGGTGGAACCTGCATTGCCACCATTTGTCCACCATCCAGATACCATTGCTGACATGTACACATAAGGAACTTTTTGACATTGAAACTGGGACTCAGAACTGTTGGACATTGAAACTGAGACTCAAACATTTTTTGTTCTTATATGTTTATTTCTAGTATGCGGATGCAAGATTTTTTTAAAGAAAAGAAATGGGGGAAAATAGATACAGAAGCAAAAAAGCATTGAGCAAACTGTCAAACTACAGTGGGAAGGCAGGGGAAGGTAGGGGGCGGGGGCTGTAAGAGATCACCCAAAGGACTTGTATGCATGTATATAAGCATCACCAATGGATACAAGACACTGGGGGTTGGGAGGCATGTGAGAGCATGTGCTGGGGGGTAGGGAAGGTCAATGGGGCAAAAAATGGAAACATATGTAGTACTATTTGTAACACCTTAAAAAAAAAACAAAAAAAACTTCCCCTACCTGATTTGAGTGGTTAAAGTTACTTAACAGGGGACAAGGTCTTTCATTTTATAGTAAAATATAAGGTTTCCAGAAAATTATTATAATAAAAGTCACAGTATATTGTATCTTTAGGGATAGAGAGAGAACTCCCACTGCCAGGAGGCACACAGGAGGCTGTTGAGGTAACATTATATTTCTTGACTTGTGTAGTTGGCACACATTGTTCAATTGCTAATTAATCCTTAGATATTTGCAAGCATTTTTCTATACAATTTATGTACTCTATGAAACATAACATACATGCAACAAATAGAAAAGTGTTTGCACAATTTAAGGTAAATTACAAACCAAACATTTGCATAACCACCAAACCATTTGTGTAATCAGCAAACTAAAAAAAGGGGGGAAAGACTTAAATTAAAATGCCCCTGTGTAAAGTAACCATGTGACTTAAATACCTCCATTAATGTGTTTTATACTTTCTTGTGAGCACAAGGAAGTGGGGGACATTGTAAAGATGGATAAAGAGCATCAACAGTGAGATTGAAGGATGAGACAATAATGGTTTTGGTACACAGGTTTGGGAAGTAGATATTCTTTTATATGAGATGAGGAGATACATGTTTCCTGCACAATAGGCTAGATGCTTTGTCTTCAAAGTTTTAAAGAGAAATCAAAGCTAAATTTGTGGGGAGAAAGAAGTGATGTTGGATATGGGTGTGTGTATTTTTGGTAGTCTATTGATTATAGTGCAAAACCATAGATCTCTCAAATTAAGATTATGATACCTGAATAAGACTTTGGTAATCCTATCTAATAAAGAGGGAATATATTAATTGACCCTCAAGCCATCACAAAGATGGCAGCACCCACAGCCAATAAAGAGGGAATATGCTAATTGACTGTCACACCCTCAAAGATGGCTGTGCCACATCCACAAGATGGTTATGCCCAGTCCCCTCAGCCCTGCCAGGGCGGCAGGCACATGGTAAGGCCAGGCACACCCCCAGGTGGGCCCAGCTGCTCCGCACGCCTGCCTCTGGAACCCTCCAGGCACCCAGAACCAGACAAGACTTGCACTGCCAGCAGTGCCAGCAGCAGAGGTAAGTTGGGGCATCATCTTTCCCTGATCACCAGGTTGCTTCCCACCCCTGAGGGCTCCTGGACTGTGAGAGGGTGCAGGCAGGGCTGAAGGACCTCCCACTCCAGTGTGTAAATTTTCATGCACTGGGCCTCTAGTAGCTAAATAAAGGAAAATCTTGGCATATGTCACATAAGAATCACTGATATATTGATAACCTTAAAAGTCTGCTACATTTAAAAATCAAATATGACATATATACTATGGATCACTATAATTGGCATTACATAATGACATTGATTTACTATGGTGGCTTGACATTTGTCTTTTTGTCTTTCTGTATGAATTATTTTATGCAACAGGCTGTGAAGGTCTGAGCTTTGAAGTGATCCAGTGTAAATAGTTGTCTACCCTATTTGCTGAATGAATACTTCTTGGTAGATGATACTTCTTAATGGAATGGTATTCCATTTGGAAAGCTAATAGTTGATCACGTTTTCACCAGTGGAGCAAGACCCATGGATGGGCATAGTATTGTCTCCTATGCAGAATTTGTTCCAAGTTCCATTGTTTAAATTCAGAAGGCCAATGGAATGGAAACATGGAATTAACCTGATTACAGTAGAAAGCATTTCAGAGTGAGACCTTTCATTCTCTTGGTTTGTCTTAATGGGAAATCAGATGTGATTTGTGTTGTGTGGAGATGATTGCTGATGGGTAATTACTTTAAAATATCTCTTTCAAATCCTTTGCATGGCAATCAAGAAAGAATATGCAAGGTTAGGCATTTCATTACCAGAGTTATCAGCAGCATATAATTTCTTAATTATGCATAAAAATGAATAGCAACTACTTGCTCAAGGACTTCCTGAATTTTCTTTGTGAAATGAAGTCTGGAGTACACATGAGCCTCTGAGCCTTATTAGAGAATCCGTGGTTTAAAAGACATGAACAGCCTGGCTGTTGTGGCTGAGTGGTTGACCTTCAACAGGAACCGGGAGGTCATGATTTGACTTCTGGTTAGGGCACATGCCCGGGGTGTAAGTATCATTCCCAATAGAGGACATACAAGAGGTAGCCAGTGATTATCGCTCATCATTGTTTCTATATATCTCTCTTTCCTTACTCTCTGAAACCAATACAAATATTTAAAAAATAAAAATAATAAAAGACAAGAACAAAGATTCTTTTTTCTTTCTAGTAGATGTGTGATTGAACCTCAGTTTCCTTACCACTAAATTAGAATAATGGGAATAAGAAATAAGAAACCTTTTTCTTCTCAGGGTTGATTCATATGACACTAAATAATATCACCCACTGTTTATTATGATTTCTAGCACATAATACAAGACACTCAGAAAATTGTAGCTTTTATTCTGGCCATTATTATTACTATCAACATTAATATTACTGCTACTTCTTGTTTTTAAATTTTATTAAATTTATTGAGGTGATGTGTATTAATAAAATTTTACAGATTTCAAGTGTATAATTCTATAATATATCATCTGCATACTGCATTGTGTGTTCACCACCCAAAATTGTCTCCTTCCATTATCATATATTTGAACCCCTTTACCCTTTTCTATGTCTCCCCACCCCCGTTCCCTCTGGTGAACACCATATTGTTGTCTATGTCTTTGAGTTTGTTTGTCTTGTTTGTTCATGTGTTGCTTTCAGTTTTATATCAAGCATAGGAATAAAATCATATGTTGTTGGGTTTTTTTCTTTTACTTTTTCCCACTCACTTATTTGCTTAGCATGATATTCTCAAGATTCATCCTCTTTGTCACAAATGACAGTATTTTAGCTTTTCTGATAGCTGAGTAGTATTCCATTGTATTTATGTACCACTTCTTTACTCAATCATCTATTGAAGTCAAGTACCTCACTAAAAAAGGTCATATACAACAAACCTTCAGCTAATAATATACTAATGATAAAAAAACAACAACAATTGAAAGCTTTTTTTCTAAGAATAGGAAAAAACAAGTATGCACACTCTCACCTGTTATTAAATATGAGAGGCCTGGTGCACAAAATTCGTGCACAGGGGCAAGGGGTGTCTTTCAGTCCAGCTTGCACCCTCTCCAATCTAGGATCCCTCTCACAATACAGGACTGCTGGCTCCCAACTGCTCGCCTACCAGCCTTCCTGATTGCCCTTAACTGCTTCTGCCTGCCAGCCTGATCACCCCCTAACCACTCCCCTACGAGCCTAACTGCTTCCTTGCCATCCTATTTGCCCCTAACTGCCCTCCCATGCAGGCCTGGTCCCACCCAACTGCTTTCCCCTGAAGGCCTGGATCCCCCACAACTTCCCTTTTCTGCAGGCCCAGTTGCCCCAACTTTTCTCCTCTGCCAGCCTGCTCACCCCTAACTACCCTCCCCTCTGGCTTGATCACGCCCAACTGCCCTCCCTTGCAGGCCTGGTCCCTCCCAATTGTCCTTCCCTGCTGGCCATCTTGTGTCCACATGGGGGCAGTCATCTTTGACCACATGGGGGCAGCCATCTTGTGTGTTGGAGTGTTGGTCAATCTGCATATTACTCTGTTATTAGATAGGATAGAGGTCTGGTGCATGGGTGGGGGCCGGCTGTTTTGCCCTAAAGAGTGTCCCAGATCAGGATGGGTGGGGGTTCTCTTAGGACATGGGGCAGCCTGGGTGAAGGGCCTGTGGTAGTCTGCAGGCTGGCCATGTCCCCTGGAGACCCAAGTGGAAGCCCTGGTATCTGGGATTTATTTATCTTCTACAATTGAAACTTTGTAGCCTGGAGCAGAGCCAAGCCTCCTGCTCACTCTGTGGCCACAACCATTTCTGTTGAGATTTATTTATCTTCTATAATTGAAACTGTGTAGCCTTAAGCAGAGGCTAAGATGGGCCAGGGCTGCAGAACCTTGGCTTTCTCCATCACCAGGGCAACCCTAGCCTCCTACTCTCTCCAGCTCTGTGGCTGTCACCATTTCTTTTGGGATTTATTTACCTTTTACACTTGAAACTGTAGCCTGGAGTAGAGGCCTAGGCAAGCGAGAATGTGCAGAAAGCTTGGCTTACTCCATCTCTAAGGAAACTCACACCTTCCTCCTGGTCTCTCTCTCTGTCCATGGCCAGCTTGGTTGGGGTTAATTTGCATACTTTCTCCTGATTGGCTGGTGGGTGTGGTTGGTGGGTATGGCTGGTGGGTATAAAGGAGGTATGCCAATTTGCACATTACTCTTTTATTAAATAGGACCAGAGGCCCGGTGCATGAAATTTGTGCACAGGGGGGCGGGGGATGTCCCTTAGCCAAGCCTGCACCCTCTCCAATCTGGGACCCCTTGAGGGATGTCTGATGTCCAATTGCAATTAGACATCCTTCTCACAGTCTAGTACTGTTGGCTCCAAACTGCTCATCTGCCTGCCTCCCTAATTGCCCCTAACCGTTTCTGCCTGCCAGCCTGATCACCTACTAACCACTACCCTGCCAGCCTAATTGATGTCTGACTGCTCCCCTGCCAGCCTATTTGCCTCCAACTTCCCTCCTCTGCCGACCTGGTCACCCCTAACTGCACTCCCTTGCAGGCTTGATCACCCCCAACTGTCCTCTCTTGCAGCCCTGGTCCTTTCCAACCTCCCTCCCCTGCTGGCCTGATCGCCCACAACTGCCCTCCCTTGCAGGGCCTGGAACCTCCCAACGGCCCTCCTCTGCCGGCCATCTTGTAGTGGCCATCTTGTGTCCACATGGGTGCAGGATCTTTGACCACATGGAGGCAGCCCTCTTGTGTGTTGGAGTGATGGTAAATCTGCAAATTACTCTTTTATTAGATAGGATAGAGGCCTGGTGCATGGGTCAGGGCCAGCTGGTTTCCCCTGAAGAGTATCCCAGATCAGGGTGGGGGTTCCCTTGGGGTGAGGGGCAGCCTGTGAGAGGGACTTGTGAAGGTTTGCAGGCCAGCCACACCCCCCAGAGACCCAAGCGGAGGCCCTGGTATCTGGGATTAATCTATGTCTACAATTGGAACTTTGTAGCCTGAAGCAGAGCCAAGCCTTCTGCTCGCTCCTGGCAGCAGCCATTTCTGTTTGAAACTTTGTAGCCTAGAGTGGAGGCCTAGGCCAGCACCGGCAGGTTGAAAGCTTGGCTTCCTCCATTGCCAGGGAAACCCAAGCCTCTGTTCTCTCCAGCTCAGTGGCTGCTGCCATTTCTATATCTTTTATAATTGAAACTTTGTAGTATTGATGGAGGCTTAGGCAGGCAGAAAGGTTGGATTCCTCTGTTGCAGGGGAAACCCAAGCCTGCCTCCTGCTCTCAGTGGTGGCAGCCATCTTGGTTGGGGTTTATTTGCATAATCTGCTCCTGATTGGCTGGTGGGTGTGGCGTGGCTTGTGGGTGCGGCAAAGGTAAGGTCAAAATTGCATATTAGATAGGATAATACTCAATGTGCTAGCCAGAAAATTCAGGCAATAGAAAGAAATAAAAGTCATCAAAATTGGGAATGAAAAATTCGCATTGTCAGGTTTTGCAGACAACATAATTTTTTTATACAGAAAACCCTAAGGAATCTAATCCAAAGCTAAAAAGCTATTAGAAACAATAAACAAATTCAATAAAGATACAGGATAAAAAAATCAATGTATAAAAATTCATTATATTCCTATATACTTACAATAAAATTTCAGAGAAAGAAATAAATGAAAGGTAGTTTCTTTTGCAATTGCAAAAAAAAAAAGAGAATAGATTGTATAGGAATAAACTTAACAAAGGAAGGATGTGACAAACCTATATACTGAACACTATAAGACATTATAAAAACTTGAAGAAGGCACAAAGAAATGAAAATTATATATATGTACATACATATATATTCTATATAATAAAGAGGAAATATGCAAATTGACCCACATGCCCTTACATCACAAGATGGCCCTCCACCACTTTGTCATAATAAGCCCATCCCCATGTCATCACAAGATGACTGCCCCTATGTTGTCACAAGATGGCTGCCACAAGATGGCCACCCACAACATCACAAGATGGCCACCACAAGATTGTCCTAAGATAGCCAGCAGGGGAGGGCAGTTGGAGGAGACCAGGCCTGCAGGAGAGGGCAGTTGGGGGGACCAGGCCAGCAGGGGAAGGCAGTTGGGAGTGATCAGGCCAGCAGGCGAGCAGTTAGGTTTCAATCATGCCAGCAAGGGAATTGTTAGATGTCAAACAGGTGGGCAGAGGACTGGTTAGGGGATGATCAGGCTGGCAGGCAGAGTGGTTAGGGCAATCAGGCAGCCAGTGCAAGAATTTTATGTGCCAGGCCTCTAAAAAATATATATATATATTTGAATGGAAGCAATCCTGAGAAAAAAGATCAATGTTAGAGATACTATACTTTCAAACTTCAAATTATATTATACTCTTGACCTGGTGCACAAAATTCATGCACATTAACAGGGAATTAATTAGAGGGAATCTTTTAATATTGCTACTTGCCCTTTATAATAAAAGTGTCAGAAATGAAAGCAAATTAGTAAAATATATATAAAAATCTTCATCCTGTCAGAGTCTGGGGTATGCTGTGGGACCCAGTGTCAAGTCCCTGCTCACCTTCATGTACCTTGAAATCATGCCATACCAAGACCTGGCTGGCCTCACCCACAGTGGCAAGATCTATACCTAGCCAGCCCCACCTCTGTCAAGCCCCGCTGGGCACAGGAAACAAAGGGGGGGCGGGACACAGCCTCAGGTCTCCCCTCAAGCCCCACCAGGTGGAGGGCATGGCCTCAGGTCCCCTGTCAAGCACCACCTTGGTTGTTGGGCACATCCTCAGGTCTCCTGGAACATCCTCAGGTACCCTAGCTTGGCACCAGAGTGGGGGAAATGGCCTGAGGTTTCTAGCCTGGCGCTAAGGTGGGGGACATGCCCTAAGGCATGCCTGGATGGGGGGCAAAGCCTGAGGCCCCCTGTCAAGCCTGCAAAGCGGGGATGCATCCTGAAGTCCCTCACCCCAGCCAGGCACCAGGTAGCCTCAGGTCCCTGCTGATCGGTAGTTACAAGGTCATGGTGTGGCAACCATTTAGATATTAGCCTTTTATTAAGATGATAGTGAAAATAGTCAAAACAGCATAGTATTGCCCTAGCTGGTTTTGCTCAGAGGATAAAGCATCGGCCTGCAGAAGAAAGGGTCCCAAGTTTAATTCTAGTCAACACATATACCAGGGTTGTGGGCTTGGTTCCCAGTTGGAGGCATGCAGAAGGCAGCTAATCAATCATTCTCTCTTACCATTGATGTTTCTATCTCTCTTTCCCTCTCCCTTCCTCTCTGAAATCAATATTTAGAAAAAAACAGCATGGTATTAGCAGAAAAGCAAACACAGAGTCCAAGGGAATATAATTGAGAGCCCAGAAATAAAGCCACAAATATGTAGGCAAATAATGTTTGACAAAGGTGCCAAAACATACAAGGAGAAAAGAAAGCCCCTTCAATAAATGATACTACCACTTCTTATACTACTAGATTTGATTAGGGCCACACATAATTCAGGTAGAGATAAATTTAATTGAGATTAACCCTAACCCTATTACTTTAGAATATCATGGACACAGAGGTGAATTGCTACTGTTTGGATTCATTTCTTCTCAAAGTAAAAAGCAGACTTGACCACTTTGCATCTTTTCTTAGCTGTTCCACAGAGCCAGGGAGTTTGTTGAGACCTTGTGTTCTCAATGGAACGCATATTTAGGTTGTTGAAGTCACAATTTATTAGCAGCAACATGGCAGAAGATTTATCTACAAGTTCTTATGTTTGATTGTCTGAGGGGTAGGAATAGAATAAAAAAGTTCTGTATAGCAAAGGTAACAGTCTAAAACACATTTTAGCTACTTATACTATATCTCCTCTACCACTTCCACCCTAGGAGGCTGTATGAACCTAGTGTGAACAAATTAGCATATGTCAGTGTTTCCACATCTGGGATATGAGAGTCTGTTGGCTTCCTTGGTAAATGCCCAGTGTTTGATGCTACCAAGTAATTGAAAAAGGTACCACTCGTTCTGATTTGCAAAAGTAGCCATGCTATCTGTCCTCCATGGAAGAATGCCATCATATCTCAGATAGCTTGTCATGTATAGTACTTAAAAGAAATAGCAAAGGGAATAAGCCTGAGAATGGGGTGTGGTGGTGTTGTCCACAGCAATATTGATGATTAACTAAAGTTTTCTTATGGAAAAACTGTTAAATCTTGAATGATTGTCTGCATAATCATTTCTGACAACCAGAGAATCCTTCTTTATGAGTAACATAGTTTCAGATTGTATGCCACTCTAAAACATATTAAAAATTAATTAACATATTAGGAAAAAGTGGATCTATAACAACATATAAGAGAAAATTGTGCTTAGAAAATTGAATTTCAGCTGGTTCAATTAAATGCAATATTATATAGATATTTTACATATATATAAATTAACTAGGATTGTGTTTAGAAACACTGAATTCCAATGTCAATTATTTAGAACATCAGCTCAGGCGGAATTGACAACTTACTGTACTTTTAAGCCTTCGGAGTGAAGAGACAACTTACATTTTACCTCCTATTCTATTGTACATTGCAATTATGGTTTAAATCTGAATGTGATCCTTTATGAATGCATATATATATAATGTTTGGGGATGAAGAAAAAATTTAGAAAACAAATGACTGCTGTACTTCTATTTCATTCTAAGTTTCTGCAGCCCTCCTATGTCTGGAAGGAAGAAAAGAGTTTTGGATTTAGATGCCTCATACAGTTTCCACTCAAAGTGGACATTTAAATCCTCTGAAGCTGTTTAATAACATTTTTCAGTAATATTGGGAAAGCCATTTGTTCATTCATTTCAGATGCAGTAATCTGACCCATTTTTGTCTCTCTCAATTTTCTCCCATTTTAACACCATCTTGTATAGATCAAGGTCAAAATAAAGGGCAAAGTAATCCTATGTGTCTATTGCAACTCTGCAAATTCAAAGTAGATGGAAATATATTGTTTCTGAGTGTTACAAAAGAACCGTTACATGTATACCCACTCTCATATCCACTGAAGGAGAAAGTTGAATATGTGACTCCTTGGTAGAAAGTATGTGGTCACAATGACTCCAACCCCCCAGTTTAATGTCTGTCTTTCGTTTCTAAGTCAAATCAAGCAGATTGTAAAAATTCATTGTTTCAGCTTTTTGTTAGGTCTCCAAAGCTATGAGTAAACAGGAGGTACCAGACACTTTCTGGAGACATGGCTTTGTCCAATTAATTCGCTCAATAGATATCCTCAATAGGGAAAGGTTCTTCCACTCTGAGACATTTATGACATTCATGATACAATCTCTCAACAAAAATTGAGAGGTATAGCTACAATGATCGGTGTAGCTCTCTGTTCCACACAAGAGCACATGCACATGGCCATACTTGCCTCAAACCCTTGGAAGAATGTTCATGGCTTTGCACATGACCTTGCAGTAGGTGTATGTGTGATAGTACTTTATGTGACTCTTTATTTGACAAAGAGTTTATACTCTTGCTTTTAGAATGGTGCTCTATTGATATTTTCCTATACTCAGACATAAGCAAGAGATAGAGAAGGCCAGATGAATACTCATAGGAAAGGTAATTTTCCACTCATAACCTGCAACTTGTATCTATGGTGACTTTTCTCTTTCTTTTTTACTTTTCCTCTGTGTTTTAGCGAAGATGAATTCAGACACCATCTATGACATTCCTTTAACTATATTTGAGTTCTTGTTACTCAAGTGGCCCTATTACCAATCTAGAATAGCAGCCTTGGTGAATGCAACAGAGGAGAGGTATAAGAGAGGAGGTTATGATGGAAAGCATGAGCACAGACATGGGGCACACAGACGTGGGGACACAGACATGGGTCATATTGTAACCCTAGTGCTTACTATCTGTTTGACCTATCTGCTTGATCAACAAGTGTCTTCATCACTTATAATAGGACTCTGAGGATAATAATACCGTCTTCACTATAAACTCCAAAGGAGGTAAGGACTGTGAAAACTCCAAGCAGTTAATTTTTGCTTTAGTGAGGACAGTTAATTAATCTCCAGCTTCTCCTTTCTTTTTTCTCCTGCGATGGTATCACTCTTGTCTGCAGTCCCAGGATTGGATTCAAGAAACAACAACAGGCCTGTAGCAAGTATGGGGAGGGGGCAACCAGGGGCGGGGTCTGGTGGGCGAAAATGGGTCAATGGGGGAGCGGAGAGAGGACATGTGTGGAATACTTTCAACAATAACGCTTTTAAAAGAGGAAGAAGAAAATCACCAAGTTTACTGTTTCTGTTAAGAAAATCTGCTGCCCTTCAGTTACTTAAGGCATTACTCTTTACACCCCTAGGATAATCTGTTTTCTCAGTGTCAGTTAGTGAAGGAATGAGAGAAAGAAGTCAGAAAATAGGAGGGACTTATCAACCCATGTTCATTTTTTCAATGTGAAAAGTTAATAATTTTACACATTAGAAATTGTCATTTGTTTCAAATATCACACAAACAATAATTATTACTATTAATGATACCATTAAAATAGCCACCACCACTGTTATTTAAAATTATTTTGTGCCAGACACTATAACCAGCAATTACACTGGAGCAAAGCTGAATGGTGGGTCCAACTCCCTCAGGGAACAGCATGCTAAAACCCTTCCTCTCTGGTGGGTCTTATTTCTCCTTCAACATTGTTGGCATATGAAAATGGAACCTGAACTCAGGAAGAGAGGAATAGAAGAAAGTCTGTAACATTTTTATTGATCCATAAGAAGGCATAACTCTGGTCAGATCACTAAGTGGTGACTATAGATGGTGAAGTCATGGCTCCCAGAAGAAAATAATAGGCAAATAGAAGCCTACCAGCCTGAGCATAGTCTCCAGCATTGCTGCAAGTCTGAAGCTTTTCACTTGCTCTCAGGTATTCTTATGCCAGACCATCAAGTCAGCATCATTGGCCTAAAACTTGGAGCATCCCTGTGGCAAATGAGAACTTAAAGCTGGAACCCTAAATGACTTAATCACAAAGGTTAAAAGAGGGAATGCATATTTCAGTTCCTTGATGTTATTAGTACCTTGGGGATATTATGGCATCCAGTGACTACTGTCTATGGAAAAAAATAGGCACACAAAAAAAGTGTGAATTTGCAAACAGCAAACTTACAGGCAGCCCTTTTAAAATATATTTGAGGGCTGCTTGTGTCATTTGTATTTATTTTTTGGACATACAAAACCTGTTTTTATTTTTACTGGTATAATTTGGTGCTATAAAAGGAGAAGTGGACACTGAAATCACAAATTCTTCTGCTAGTCTAGAAGACCTCTAGCAGAAACTATACCTTTTCAGTATCAATCACAGAGCGTCCCATTATAGTGTTATTAGAGGCCTGGTGCACAAATTTTGTGCACAGGTGGGGTCCCCAGGCCTGGCCAGTGTTCAGAGCCAATTGGAGCGAGGAAAATCAGGGCCAGGCTGGAGAGGAGGCAACAGTTGCTGGACTGGGTGTGGAAGGAACAGATGCTGGATGCCAACACTGCCATTGTTGGCACCCTGCCACTTCACGGTTCCCCTCCTTCCCCCTCCTTCTTTTCTCACCACCATGTTGCCAACACAACAGGCAAGGCAGCGTGTGGCCTGCTGGCAGGGGCAGAGACAGGACATTGTAGATTGGCCACTGGCCCAAGGAGGGAGCCAGCCCTTGGCCCCCCTGGGAAAGGGGCTGCATCCACTGCCACCCACCCCATTTCCCTGTCTCAGCCCAGGGTCCAGCCTCAATCAGGCAATCAGAGCCTGACAGCTCGAGGGAGGGACCATGGTAGGCTGTCTCCAGTCATTCTGGTCATTCGGGTCACTTAGGCTTTTATATATATAGATTGGTTGTTAACGTCTTAGAGTAGGATTTTCAAATTTTATTGTGCCTCAGAATTTCGCAAGAAGCTTGTGAAATGGATTATTGGTCCTACTTCTAGAGACAGTGATGCATATGTCTAAGATGAAGCCTAACATTTTGCATTTTTTACGAGTTCCAGGTAATGGTGAATATATTGGTCTTTGCATTATGCTTCAAGTAACATTGTCATAGAATATTATTGCAATTTTCATCTTTATTTTGTTGTAGAAGATTCTAGCCTTGGTTACACTATTTTATTTAGGCAGAGACCAGATTGACAATTGAATTTCATATCCACCACTCATATCCTTCAGGTCTCAGTAAAATTCTTGGGCAATGTTTAGATGTCTATTACTCTTAGAGCCCTAAGCTAATAGGGCCTGAGATGCAGAGACCTTTGAGACCTCTGGGCTAGCTTACTCAACAAACTTGGGAGTAAAAAGGAAGGAGGTGAATCTGGAACAAAGAATCAGGAAAGGGTTTTATGTGGACACGAAGGTATCAAATTATAGACCTACTAGGTCTCACCTAAAATAATTTCATTCTGGTTTCTAAGTTTTGTCATGTATGATGGTGGAAGGAAAATGACTGACACATGGCTAAATTAAAGCTGTATTGATACAGAAATCTTTCAGATTGTCTTGAAATGCAATCATGCCCTAATTGGCTCATAGCCCCATTTTGGACCTGGCTCTAGCTAGCCACTAAGCATTTTGAAGCATTTATGGAACAGGGGTGAGTCAAGGTAAGGTTAACAGTGTATGGAGGTGTCTAGGTAAGCTGTGGGTAAATACTTTAGGTTCTCTTAACCTCTGTTTTCTCATCTAAAATATAAAAACATCAATGATATTATACTGATAGAGTTCTTGTAAGGACTGCATATAAGCATGTAGAAAAGCAGCCAGTAGAGCATTGAGAACATAATGTTTAATTGGTATTAGTTTTCCCCCCATATATCTCATGTCTCCTGACTACAACATTGGGAGAGAATGGAGGCTAGAGAAAGAAGATAAATATTAGGTTCATAGAAACTGCAAAATGGTTGGTTTCCTGGCATGTAACTGAATTAGATTTATTCTTTTTTTAAAGGTTAATGGAAGTCTAAGGACTGGCCTGGAAAGCTAATAGGCATTGAGATAGAAAATCTATAAAAGGACATCATGCTTTCTAAATAGAAAATACATCTTAGGTGTTAAATATAACAGGTAGAATATGGATGGCAAATATTTATATGAAGTCCTTAGTGTTTGACAATAGAACATAATAGAACCTAAAATTCCACATTAAGGTGCAAATTATATATAATTGAGTAAATAAGTGTTTGTTTGAAATAGTTCAGTAGACAGAAAGGGAATGAAACCAGGGCCTTGGTTTTAATTCCAGCCCTGCCTTTAAACAGCCTTATGACATTGGGAAAGTCATTCAACCTCCTCCTATCATGAGTGCACACACACACACATACACACAAATGCACACACATTCCAGAATCAGGGACAGTGACTCTTAGCTAGAAATACAATGCTTTGTTTATAATCTTCAAGATACTTAGCATAGGTTGGATGCTAAGCATTCCCATATAGAAAAGCATTCCCAAGACAAAAAACTGGAAAAATTAAGTTTTTCTGTTAGGATGCTAATATTTATAACTGTGGACAGCAACTTTGAACACAAAATTTTGTTGAAAATCTCCACAAATTTTCTGATTTCTAGGCTTTTCTGATCACAGCAGGTCATCGGAAGGAAGTCCAGTCACTAGATTCTCTCTTTAGGTCAGATCCCCACTCTATTAGTACCATGTAACTGGTGTTGGCCCACTGCCTGCTATTTAGTAAGAATTCCATCAAAATTTGTGGACCAGTGAGAAAATGGATGAATGGCAAATTATTCAGGTAATCTAGCCTCAGGAAGGTTGTCTCAGAGAGTCTATACAAATCAAATTGTGAAAATTTCTACCTTTCCTGATTCTATAGAGATGCAGCTCCAATTTCTGCCACTGCCTGTAGGATAATCACAATAATCATTCATGTCTCCATGTGGAAATCAGATATAACATTTTTACTTTTACTAAGTGCGTTACCACACATCATTTTTGAAATAATAATATAGAAAATTAGTAGTTCCACCACAAGGCTAATAACAAATATTGGCAAAGCATTTGAAGCAATTGAAAGTAATACTTTTTTCCACTATGATCAGTTAAAAGCATGTAGTAGAAAGTCATGCCTGAAACCACATTCCACATCAAGCAATACTTTCACCACACTTTATTAAAAAAACTTTTCTTTTTTATTTATCAATTCTGTTAGTTTGTCTTTAAAATAGATGTTGAGTGCAAATGTGTGCATGATATTATTATAAATACAAAAGAATTAGGTAATATATAAGGCATTTTCTCCCTACCAGAACTATGCAATCAGCTGGGAACACAGACATGCATAAAAATCTACACACAGAGGGTCTGATGGTGCCATACTAAGCAGAAAGAGGCCTGATAACTAAGATTTTTGAAATGTGCAAATAAAAATAGCAAGCTAGGGTAGTGGAAAGTAGAAGATTGGGAAGGTGGAAAAGCATATTATCATGAAAAGATCAAAATTGAGGTAGAACATATATGAATATCTGTGGGGTCAAGTCAGTTCAAAAATCGTGATATGAAGAGGGTCAAAGATCATCCACAAAGATATGGCATTTAAGGTAACTTTTAAGTACAATAAAAGAAGCAATGATTTTGGAATAAACATGTACATAGGAAATCCAGCTCTGCTACTTACCACCAGACAACTAATCTTGAGTCCAATCTACTATATAAGGCCAATCTATATTCCAATTTGTGAAATAGTTTTATAGGTATTTATATCAGAGAGATTGTCAGAGGAACCAATGTGGTAACATATAAAGAGAAAAGCACCTTACCAACACATAGGGTATAGAGCCAATCTCATCATGCTCTGGTGCATAAATGAAGCTTACAAGCTAAAGATAAACTGAAGGCACAGTCTACAGATTTGGCTGAGTCTTTCTTTGAGTCATTTTTGACAATGTTGAGTCAACGAGTTACCCATCTCAAAGAGTTATGTAAGACACTTCATCGAAAAACCAAATAATCCTAACATCCAGTCTTGCCCTGTTTCAACACAGCGTGTTTAGTTTCCATTTGAATAGTGAACTTGCTATTGTAGAGAACTAAATTAGATAACTCAGCCCTTATTATTTTTATGTTTGAACCAGTTCATTTTTGGCTAGCAATATTGAGTAGAGCAAGCAAATAACTGCCAACTTTCCACTTAGCTTGGCAGAAATATATACACATATCCTAGCTGTAAATAAGGGTGAATCTGGGAGTAGGGATGTTGTTAAAAGATGAGAAAATTTCTAGGAGAAAAGGCTGGGGTTCTCTGGGTTGTTCTATTCTTGGAGAATTTCCACGATGCACATTCAGAAAAATGTATGTACCTGTCTATGCTCTTTGTTTGAATCACTGTGCTACTATCTGCAAGCTCCCTGGATTCGGTTCTACTTATACCTTTTAAATAACTTCTGAACCTGTCTTGCACTTTTCTTTACCACCTCATAACATTTACCAATGAGGCATTTCATTTTACAATTTACAAAGCATTTTTACGTAATTATTCACTTGAGTCTCCTAAGAACTATGAAAACCTGATGTTGCTGTTTTCACTTTACAAATGAGAAAGAGTTTTAGTAAGGACAGGGGAGCTAGAAAAGGGAAAGAATACAAATCAAGGAGGGAAAGAGGAAGGCAGCCTCCTAGAAGTGAAGGAATCTATGGGAAGTCAGTCAGCCTAATGGTCACAGTCAGTCACAGACTCTGTGACCAAGAGTTGTATGGTAGACTCTGAGCACAGTGTTTGTTTCCTCTTCCTTGATAGCCACTATCAAAGCTTAAAGTGTTCATGCACTTTTGCCTCAGCTAGAAAATGGCTGAATCATGGTTCTTAGCTCACACCATGGTGCTGACGCACCAGGCTTGGGACCTTACCTATCCTCACCAAAGTATGTCCTCTTATAAAGGGCTAAAGGGATTTTGGTGGTACATCAGAGAAAATCTTGAATATATATGTGTGTGTGTGTGTGTATCACAAATATATATATATATATATATATATATCACAAATATATATATCACAAATATATATATCACAAATATATATATCACAAATATATATATCACAAATATATATCACAATATATATATCACAAATATATATATATATCACTATATATATATATATATATATATATATATATATATGTATATACACACAAAGCAAATGCAGGGAGCAGTGATGGAAGGAAAAAGAAATCCAGGCACTAATCAAATGATAATCGATTGCTGTTTAAATACACATCCCATGAGCAAATGTGTTGTGATCCACAGTCTAGTCCTTAACACTCTGTCCATACAAGTGACCTTGTTTCTTGAGCTCCTGCCTTTTGATATCTTAAAAATTTTTAGAAACAAATTATCCTTCTGTGAACACCAAGGACATATGGATTCTGGGAAAGTGCTGACTGAGCATGATACAAAGCATTTAAATGGTAACTCGATGCTACCGCTCTTGCTCTTTCATTAACTTTGTATTTGTCTTCTAGGCATATATTTATTTTTAAGTCCACTTTTTTCATTCAGAATATTTAATGAAGATGCATATCTTGTTCCTGAGTATCTGAATCCTCAATTCACCTTTGTCCTCTAGTTACAAGATAAAATTTAGGACAGATATAGATCTTCATGGCAGAATTGGTTTATGTATTCACATCTGTCTTGTCTGCTCAGGCTGCCGTAACAAAATGCCAGAGACTGAATGGCTTTGGCTTAAATAATAGGAATTTATTTTCTCACAGTTCTGGTGGTTCAATATCCAAGATCAAGGTGCCAGGAAGGTTGGTTTCTGGTGAGAACTCTTTTCATGGCTTGTGTGTCCTTCATGCTGTGTCCTCACATGGCTCTTTCTGTGTGTGAGTGAGTAGAGAGAGAGAAAGCTCTGGTGTCTCTTCCTCTTGTTTTAAGAATACCAATTCTTTAGGATCAGAGCCCCACCCTTATACTTTATATAACCTTAGTTACCACTTTAAAGACCCTATCTCTGAATATAATCACTTTGGGGGTTAGGGTTTCAACATGTGAATTTTGGGATGAGGATAAAACTATGGTCTACAGCCAATCTTTCCTGAATATTTTATCTCTAAGCAATCCAACCCAAGTGGCCTTTCACCTCCTCCTCACCACCACCACTTTTCCTTTGTATCCTCTGCTTTTTGCTGAACATTATTTCTTCTTCTTACATTTTACAACACATTTTAAAACTGAAAGAGTCTAGGAGTGGCTATTACCTTGGGGCAACCTAAGGAGCCATCCTGGAGTAAGTAAGAAAGACTAGATCATTTTGGAAAAAAAACAAACAAAACAACAAAACCCGCAAACTTCAAAGCTTTAAGTTTGTGGGCTTGGCTATTTATCCTCCTTTTATTGTGAAAAAAAAAGAGAGTTGAAGGAAAGATAGGTTCATTGGATAGGATTGGTGGAAAATGCACTCTGAGAGGGAGTAGATAGAAGGTATTAGATGGTAACTGAAGAATGAAAGAGTGTGAGAAGAGGCTCATCTTAGTCTGTGGTCTGAGGCCAAAATCTAATTGGGAATCAATCAGATAGGAGAAGACTCTCTGAGTGAAAGGATAGAGAAACCAGATGAGCAAATATATTCCCTTTGTAGGAGAAAATAAATGGGCTTAGCCAAGATCAGTACTGTACCAATAAGTAACTACAAATATTGGCTGCTGCTACAGTTTGTTCTTATTAACCTTTGTATTATTCCAAGTGCAAACAATATCCGTGCAGTTTCAGAAGGATGGTTCTTTGGTTTTTAGCTTACATTACCATTAGACAAAAAAAATAAAGTATGTTATAATTTTTTTTTGCCTCTTTGTGGATTACTGACCTCAAAATCTTCCTTTTTTATTTAATTGGCTAATAATAAAATGTTGACTTTAGCAAATGAATGGAGAAAATTGGGAGACAAGAATTCTAGAAACACTGAATCTTCATTCACTCATGTGTTCTTGCCCCAATTTTACCACATCAAAGTGATTAGGATGCTTTGAAACTCTCCTTAAAAATGTCAGCATTTATTATTTAAGATCTTTTCTAAAATGCATGACTCTATTTTGGGTGAATAATAAAATCTTTGATTATTTATTTACACATGGAACTCCAGAATAAATCTCTATGAACCAATTCTTGTATAATATCATATGGGGAAGATAAATAAAAGAAATGCAGAGTTTAGGCTACAAGTGCATCCCTGAGCAGGCATAGAGATGTGTGTTTTTAAAAATATATATTTTATTGATTTTTTTACAGAGAGGGATAGAAAGTCAGAAACATTGATCAGCTGCCTGTTGTACACCCCCTACCAGGGATGTGCCCACAGCCAAGGTACATGCCCTTGACCGGAATCAAACCCGGGACCTTTCAGTCCACAGGCCGACGATCTATCCACTGAGCCAAACCGGTTTCGGCACAGAGATGTGTTTTGTTTGTTTTGGTACAAAGTCCTTTACTATTCTATTGCTGACACTTTTAAGATTCATTTTCCAAAACAGAAGACCACAAATTTTGATGGAGAGCTCTGGATTTTTAGCTAATGGATTTTTTATTATGTTGGGTCACATTGGTACACTTTTCCACCAACTCCTCTTCATCACTTCACTTGGTTAGGTCTCCTTCTACCCTGTCTGCTCCCAGTTGATCCCCTTTGCTCTATGACCCAGTGTCCTTGACCATTGAATCAGGAGTCTCCCAGGGCTCACTCCTGCTACAGTTTTGATATTGATATTCCTTACTTAATCCCACCCAATCTCATTACTTTTTGATGGTTCTCAAAATTATATCCCTGGTCCTAACTTCCCATACCCCCAAACTTAAGCTATTTCTTCCAACTGCCTCTTCAGTATATCCACTGTGAAAGTTAAAAGGGCATCTCAAACAAAACAGCCAAAATTAAATTATAAATTTTCTCCTCAAATCTATTTCTCTTATAGTCTTTTCCAAATCAGTAAATGACAAGTCAATTCCTCCAGTTGCTCAAGCCAAAATTCTTAGAGTTAGATGACTTTCTCTGACACCTCACAGCTAATCCATCAGAAAAACATGTTGCCTTAGTTATAGGATTTATCTAGGCTTTCAACATATGTGCCCTTCACTGCTGTGAGCCGAGTTTGACCCATCAACAACAGATCTGTACTCTCCCTGTTTTACTCAGCTCTAGACCCTTAGAGTCTGTACACAAAAGCCAGCGATGCTTTTATAAGATGTCATACCATGCTGTACTCTATCTCAAATCGCCCACTGACTTATCAACTTACTTGAAATAAAGTATTATGGTCCTATGAGTCTAGACACTTGTTACCTTTCTGAGTTCAACTCTTACCAAGTTCCTCATTACTTATTCCAGTGCAGCAAAGATGCTCATGCCTCAGTGCCTTTGCACACACTGTTTCCACTCTCTAAAAATTATTTCTCCAGAAATATGCCTTGTTCCTTCAGGTCATTTAAATATCTGTTTAGATGTCACCTTATCAAAGACATCTTTTTTGATCAGCCTTCCTAAAGTAGAATCCCTGCTCCTTCACTCTCCATTCTTTCCCTGTCTTATTTTAGCTCATAGGCCTGATATATACCTCCTATGTATCTATTTATTGTCTACTAAGGTGTCAGATCTTTTAGAATAGGCACTATGCATGTTAATTTGTTGATAGATCTTCAGTGCCTATATTGCCTGGTTCATAGTAGTTAACCAATAAGTGGATAAATTGATCAAGTCTTACTTTTTATATGTACTAGTCCAGTATTATCACTGCCAATAAAGAGAAGCCATAGGAAAGGGAACCAGAGAGAAATCAGAAACACAGCCTTGAAAATAATGTATCCTTTTTTATTTTTTAATTTTATTTTATTGAGCCTTGCTTCTCAAATTGTGGCATCATCTGGGAGCTTAACTTGTTAGAATTGCAGATTTTCAGGGCTCATTTCAAACCTAATAGAACACATTCTAGCAAGATCTGTTAATTCACAGCAAAAGTTGATTTTTAAATTTTCTAGAACTTGGGGTGTTATTTGACCCATTTTGTGGGCGTCTGAATAGTTGAGTTGTACCTGTGTGGACCCCACTGTATCCAGGACCAGGTTTGCATTTTAAGATTGAAATGAATAAAGCCCAGAATCCTGAATCCTAACAAGAATTCTGAGTAACTGGTATGCACCATGGCATGAGAAGCATGACCCTAGAGTCTCCAAATGCAGCTTCTTATTTCTTCAATGAGACACCATCTTGTTTGAGCAAAATATCAGCTTGTCTGATGTCCGACATCAAGTGTCTTTCTGTATCGCCTGCCTTCCTGACCTTGTGCCTTATAAATGGTTGATAAATGAGAAATGTGACTTGCATCAGGGAAACTAATAAGATCAGGAACCCTACTGTAGTTCAATTTTTGACAGAGGAAAGACCCACCCAGGAGAGTGTGCAGGAGAAAATTATCACTCACAAGATCACGGTCCCCTGCCAAGGAGCAGGCTGCCAGTCTGAGCCCAAACAAGAGTCCATTGAGAATCACCACAGGCACATCCTTCCCACTGGGGTGATCTAAGGAGGCAGATACTTCATGCAACAGAGCTTAACCTTCCTATGACAGAAGGGAGACAGCTGCATTTACATTGTGTCTCATTCCTCTCAAGTTGTCTTGCTAAGAGCATCTTCTCTCCTGGTAGCTGCTGTAATTAGTATACTATTATCTTTTCATTGTTCCAATTTGCTTTGCTAAATCATCTGAACTTCTCTGACAGGCTGATGCTACAAGGTCAGAAAAGAACATTTTATCCTTAACTTAAGCCAGGTTTCCTAGAAGCATCCATGAGATGGGAATTTGAATGCCTATAATTAATTGGGAAGTGATCTCAGGAGAAAAGAAGTGAGGAAAGTAGGATGACACAGGGGACAAGCCAAGTAAAGATGTGTTTTGTTTTGTTTTGTTTTGTTTCGTTTTGTTTTCTGAAGCTAAGACGTGCCTGATTTCTCAGAGAGCTCAGGGACAGAGCATGCAAGACACCAGAGACTAGGTCCCACCTTGAGGCAAAAAGGCTGCTCATTTTTGCCCTCTAACCAGTTAGCTGCAAGCTATCCCCAGAAATGGTGTGTAATCTTTCCCCAGTAGGCAAATCCTTTAGAGCAGGGGCAAACCTCAGGATAAAGAAGGTAGAAAGAAGTGGGCTGTAAGCAACCAACACTCTCCGAAGCTGGAGTGCATCACAGTAAAAGGTAACTTAGAATACTAATTAGTTAATTACCCATCCATTGATGCTTCCTGAGGAATAGGTTCATCTAGATGGGAAATAGGTCTGATTATTCCAGGCAAAGAAAGAAATTCTTCTAATTTTAGATGTGAACTTTTTTTATTGAATTACTTATTGTTGTTTTAAATGCATTGTAAATATTAACTCATTTACTCCTTATGACAACTGAGAACTGTAAGTGCTAGTGTTATTTCCTTTTTAATGATGAAAAACAAAAACACCCGAGGCACTAAAAACTTAGGAAATTTGCCCAAAGTACCCAGCAGAAGCATATCTGAATCTAGGCAGTTTGGCTCCAGACTCCATATCTTAACCACTAGGCTATGAGACACCACCTGGATGACTGCCACTTTGAACATAGCACAGCACCATAAAACCTCACCCAGTGCTTTGCACATTGTAGGTAGCCATTTGTGTTGGCTAAATGAACTAAATGACTTAAGAGAAAGAAGTTTGGATAAAAATATGGATCATTTGATGTTTGTATACATCAGCTTTTGCTGCTGAAGAAAACATTTCAAAAACGGGTAGCTAAAAACAACAAACCTTAATTTAGTGCTCAAGTCTCTGAACAGCCTTGCAGTTCGCCTGTTCTTGATGGGCTCCATCTTGCATGCTGTGGTCAGCTGGCAATTATCTAGGCAGATCTCCCTCATGGATTGGTTTTCTAAAGCCTGAAGTGTTGGGAGCAAGAGGGCCATGTTTTGTTTTGTTTTGTTTTTATCATCTAACTGACTATGCTGAGCTTATTCAGCTAGCATATTGGAAGTATCGTAGCAAGGAGAATTAAAAGCTTAGGCTAAGAATTGGGACACCATCACTTCTTTGGCATTCTGTTGCCAAAATGAGTTACAAGGCCTCCTCAGATTCAAAGAATGAACTGACTTCATATTTTGAAGGGGAGGAGCTACAAAATATCATTGAAAAGAGCAAAGAAACTGGGAGGGAAAATGTGTAACAATTTTTGCTTTTGTCAGAGATCTCATTGCAGACATGTTAGTTATGTTTGGCAGGATAGATAGCTTTAAAGGCAGGAGGAGAAGAAGGGGGGTGGGAAAGGGAGGATTTATCTCATCCACTGAACAAAGAAGTCAGCAGTCTTGGGACTTGCCAAGATAAAATTGCCAGATGGTCTAATAAATTCTGGATAAAACCATAACAATGTAAAAGTGGGAACTTGAAATCTAGTCTATCCTTCAGGGGAACCTTTACGGGGGGAAAGTATAAAACTCTTGGTAAAACCCCCCAGGTGGTGCATCCAGATTAGCTGAGTTGTCTGTTTGTGCTTTATGCCAAATGTATTCTTAATAAATTTGCTTGCTTGCTTCAACAGTGCTTACTGTCACTCCTCTGAATTCATTCCCAGGAGAAAGATAAAACCCAAGGAAGAGAGAGTTTCCTCCTACTTGAGCTGCTTTCTGGTAACAGTTACATGTAAATATACAACATGAACCCTTCTTTCATATTCATAGCTTTCTTTTACATACAAAATATTCATAATGTTAGATTAAGAAACTTACAAACCAAATCACTACTGTTAATTGATTAGAAAACTCAATGTGTACACATGATATAAGAAGCCTGCCTTTGGATGCTATTATTTTTTTCTCTGAAAATATAAAAATATTACATCAGGAGTTCTATAGTCCTACAATAAATATGTTTCAAGCAAGGTTTCAAAAAGATTAAAGTGTTATAAAATGAAATTTGAGTCTCATCTCACTCAGCAATCTACCAATATTGAAATATCTCTGTATGTATTTGCAAACACTACCTCCCTAAAAAGGAATGTACTATACATATTGTCCTCTACATTGATTTTTCTATTAGCCATATATTTTGAACATATTTTCCTATTAGCATAAATAATTCTAACTCATTTTTTGAAGTATGTTTTTATTGATTTCAGAGAGAGGAAGGGAGAGAGAAAAAGAAATATTAATGAGAGAGAAACATCAATCCTGTATTGCCCCTACTGAGGATGGAGCCTACAACCTAGGCTTGTGCCCTGACCTTGAATGAAATTGTGAGCTTCTGGTGCCTGGGACAATGTTCAACTAACTGAGCCACATAAGCTGGGCTTTATTAATTTTTAAAAAAATAAAGATCCCTCTGAAGTCCAGGGGTATTCTTAGCTCATTTAAATATTGTGTTGCTGTTTTCAAGACTAAGTCTGTATGAGGCTTTTTAAAGTTTTTTATTTATTGTGGTAAGCACATTTACATGAGACATACCTCTTAACAAAGTTTTAAGTGTACATTAGTGTTGACTATAGGTTCAGCAGATTTATAGAGTTTATTCATGTTGCTTATTCCCATTAACTAGTGAGTCCCTATATCTCCCTACTCTCAGCCATTGGTAACCACCATTTCACTCTTTGATTCAATGAATATGACTCGTTTAGATAGCTGATAGAACAGGAATCATGCAGTACTTGTCTTTCCATTATTTCACTTGGCTTAAATACACCACATTTTCTTTATTTATCTGCTGATGAACATTTAGGTTGTTTCCACATCTAGCCTACTGTGAATAGTGCTATAGTAAACAGGAGTGCTAATATATCTTTAAAATTCTGACTTTTAAATCTCTGGATAAATAGCCAGACATGAGATTGTTGGACTATATGGCAGTCTATTTTTAATTTTTTGAGAAACCACCATACTGTATCCCATAGCAGCTGCACCATTTTGTATTCCCACCAATTGTGTATAATTTCTCCATATCCTTGCCACATTTGTTTTCTTTCATTTTTTAACAACAGCCACCCTGACAGGTGCCAAGTCAAAATCACAAGTACAAGCCTTGTATTTCATAAAAAAATTAACCTTTTTGTCTATGACAAGTATTGCCACTGTTTTTTAAATTTACTTTGCTTTTGACTTTTATCTTTATTGTTGAAAGATGTCCTCTTTATTTCTCCATTATCCCCCTCCACTCTGCACCTACTTCCTTCACCCTCCAACCTGGACTATTATAGTCACGTAAGCAATACACTGATTTTAAGAGTATGCAGGGTGTCCCAAAAATGTATACATGGTTTAGAAGCTGTCTTTATAATTATTTAAAGTAGCACCCTACACTTTAATCAATTTGGCATCCATGTAACTATCACACAAATGAAGATATAGGATTTTCTAACAGTCCAGATAGTCCCTTTTGCACCCTTCCAAGCAATCCCCTTACAATCCCACAGAGGCCACCACTATTCTAACTTCTAAGAAAATTAATTACTTTTGCCTCCTCTTTGAATATGCTATAAATGCAATAACTTTTATCATGTGACTTTTTTGGAAAACGTTTTTTCAACAATGGCATTTCATTTATCAATAGTTTGTTGCTTCTTGTTTTAGCGTAGTATTTTCTGACTGCCGTTTATCTCTTCACCTGTTGATGGATAAATGATAAATAAATATATATTTGCATTGGGCTGCTATGAACATTCTTGTACAAGTCACTTTGTGCGCAAATTTATTTCTCCTCACATCTTCCTAGGAGTTAAATATCAGGTGGATATAATTTTTATTTTAGCAGGAGTTGCCAAACTAATTTTAAGTAATGTATAATTTTATACTTCTACTATGCATGTGATTTCCAGCTGCTCCACATGCCAACACTTAATACTTTCAGTCTTCATAACGTCAGCTATTTTAATATGTGTGTGCAATGTATCTCCTTGTGCTGTTTTTTTTTATTATTATTTCCTTGGTAACTAAAGATGTTGGTCAGATTCTCCTGTGTTCATTGGCATATCATCTATCTTTCATGAAGTGTTTTGTGAAGTTCAAGTATTTTGTCCATTTTAAAGGGGTTCACTTTATTTTTGCATTGATTTGTAGAAATTATTTATTCAGAATATGAGTTCTTTTATATGTAGGTATTACACATATTTTCAGTACAAAATTTTCTCTTTTTTTATAATGCTATCTTTTTTGAATAGCAGATGATAGTAGTTTTCATAAAATCTTATCAGTGAATTTGTTTTTGTCTTGATTACAATTTTTGTTTCCTTTTTGTTCTTTGCTTCTTTTTATTTGATTTATTTCAAATTGATTTTGGTGTATGTTATGAGATAGGGGGTCAAAGATACTTTTTCTGTACGGAAATGTAGTTATTCCAGCATCATTTTTCGAAAAGATTTTTCCCTATTAAATTAATTAGATGGCTTGGTTCGATTTTTTAGCATTCCATCTAATTCTATGATACACTGTTCTATCTGTACAAAAAAATTAACTTCATAAATTATTGTCACTTTTTAGTAAATATTGAAATCATGTAGTCTAAATCCTTTCATTTTATCCTTCTTCAAACTTATTTTTGCTATTCTAGATGTTTCATACTTAATATATAAATTTTAAAATCATCTGTTCATTAACTTCTACAAGGAATAGTCCTAAGATTTTAATCAGAATTTTATTGAATCTTAGATCAATTGGTAATATTTAATATCTTAACACTTTTAGTCTTTTAATACATAAACATAATATGTCCATTTATTTAGGTCTTTTTCAATGTCTTATAGCAATATTTTATCATTTTCAGTGAAGAATTCTTGCATGCCTTTCATTAAATTTATTCCTAGAATGTGATGTTTGATGCTATATAAATAGCATTGTTTTAAATTATAAGTTGAAGAAGTCATCATCACTTTCTAATTTGCTAAGAGGTTTAATTATGCATAGGTGTCAACTTTATCAAATTTTCTGTATCTACTTAGATAATTACATTTGTATGTTAATTTAGGATATTATATTAATTGTTTTCCAAATAATAAATCAAGTTTTCAGTTCTTAATTCCTACTTGATCATGGTTTATATGTTTTGAATTTAATTTACTAAGACTTTGTGACAGATATTTGTGTCTGGGTTAATGAAACATATTATTTGGTATTTTTTCCTATGTTTTGATATCAGGGTTATGCTGGCCTTATAAAATGAGAATATTAGCAATAACATATCTACTGGCTACAATAGCTATATACATATATGAATATTGAGGAGATAAATTAAAGAAAAAAATCCAATCCTGGAAGACTACCAGTTAAATGATATAAACAGATTCATAGATAGAGAATAGGCTTGGGATGGGGAGAGACTGGATAGGGGGTAGATGGACTGAGCAAAAGAAAAAAAAGAGAGAGAAAAAACTCAAGGACATGGACAACAGTGTAGTGATTACTGGAGGGAGGGATGCTAGGATAGGTGAAGGAGGGTTTAGGGAGGATAAATGATGATCAGAGACTTGACTTGAGGTGGTGAACACACAATACATTATGCAGATGATGTATTATAGGATTATACACCTGAAACTTGTATAATTTTATGAAACAGTGTCATCCCAATAAATTTAATTAAAAGGAAAAAATAAAGCTAGATAAAATAAAATAACACAATTTATATTTAATTACTTAACTACCCTTTGTCTATGTTAGCTTGTATGTTGACATTTAAAGACATAATAAGGTATATATAAAAGAATAAAGTTTATATAATAAACAATTTAATTTTTGCATTTTGAATTCCCACACAATAAAATTATAATGAGATATAGTATAATATATATTTATTATCACCTTTTACATTTTTATAATCTAATACCTTTCTTTCATCCTTTGTTCCTTCATTCCAATTAGAAAAATGATATCTTAAAAAACAGGATAAATCCTGTTTCTTCAAGGAAACCATGAAAAATATATTATGAAGTAGCCCTTCCAGACACAGCAGTCTTGACTATGATGGGAAGCAATGTAAATGCTCCCTGGCACTTGCCACCAGAGTGCTATTCTGAAGCCAGAAACAGGTGTCTCACATTCTGGGTATCATCAGTCTGAGAGGCTCATCCAAATATCCTTTGGTTATTTATGTGATTTACGTGATAATGATGTGATTGAAGATCACAGGGAATTCAAAAAAAGAGACAAAAAATTTCCTTTGGAGTTCAGATTCGGCCATAGATGTCAAGGGTAGATAAGAAATTACAGCTCTGGCCAGTGTAGCTCGGTTGGTTAGCATTGTCCCATGCACTGAAAAGTCACCAGTTCCATTCCAAGTCAGGGCACAAGCTCAGTTTGTGGGTTAAGGAGGCAGCCAATCAATGTTTCTCTCTCGTGTGGATTTCTCTCTCTCTCCCTTCATCTCTCTCTAAAACATCAATGAAACATATTTTACAAGAGCTTTTTAAAGACAATACATGGCTATCCACAACAATAGTAGTAACCACAGCAAAAAGACAAATGAGCATGAAAAAAAGAAATTGCAGACTGAGTCTTAAATTCTCTACAGAAGCACTCAATTTTGGAATACAGTGGTACAAAATCCTAAGGGATAGAAAATACAGCTTCAAACTTATTGTCCAGCTATATTTTATTTAAATGTAATGATAACACAGAGACATGTATGAGTTTGCAATATTAGAGATCAAACCTAAACCCTGCTTATAAAAAACAGTAAGTCAATCTGGAAATAAATGCAAGTGTAAAATAAGGAATGGGGGGAGGGGAATGAAGTCATAGTAAAAGGAAGAGGGATAGCCCTTGAATTTACTAACCTTTAAAACCAAGATCAAACAATAACCATATATTGATCATAAAACTTTTGGCAAAGGAAGCATAATTATATAAATTCTAAGTATATATTCATAATGTGTAAACACCAAATATTGGAAGGCGGGGGGGCTGAGGAAGATATACTAGTTTCCTCAATTTTCACAACAGAAAGTCAACAGAGCTTGTCTAAATTTGAAACCTAAGGTTACAAAAATACTCATACATCTTAACATATCTCTATTGATTTCAGATTGCTCTTTTGGCAGTTAATGTTAGGTAATAAAGAAATATTTAACTGAAGCTCAATATTCCTTCATTTGAATGCAGTTTTTGCCCCCACCTTTAGTTAAATGTAATAAATTTTAATTATTTGGCTAAATGTATGCAGCAGTACAGTATGATAACAACCTTTCTAAAATAATTTATATTTATCTGTTTATTATTTATCACTTAGATAAATATATTAATATAGATACACCTGAAATAATAGCCCCTAAATGTTGACAATGATTATTTCTGAGTGGTAAAATAGAAAATAATTTTGAAATTATTTTCTTTGTTCTTTTTAATGGTCTGAATGTTTTTATGTAATACTTGCATTACTTATTCTATATAAAACGATTCTTATTCTAAATTAATTATTAAAATTAATGTAAATGATATTTGATTTAATAAATACAAATAGAAATCACAATGGTCAATGACTTTTTAAAATGCATATGGGGGAGAGGAACTAAGATGGCGGCAAAGGCAAAACACCTATCTTGCCGTCATAATCAGCAAGATAAGACACTGTGACCCGGAGGAGCTGCGGCGGATGGCGTTGAAAGATTCGCGCGCAGAGAGAGGTTTGGAGTGCACGCCGCGGAGAGGGCGGGCGGCTGAAAACCGGCCAGTTTTCTCGAACGGGAAGACAAAGGCGTCCCACTGACTGATTCTCCAGCTCTGGGCGAAGTCCAGAGAACCCACTATCACACGGGGTGAAAACTGGACAGTGGGAGGGCACGCCGAAGCTCGAATGCTGCCGGGTCTCCCGGCTTGTGGAGAAGCTCGGCTGTGTGACGGTGCAGAAAGCGCACCGCGACTTGTCTCTCATTAGGAAAACTGTCAGTCTGCTTTGTTTTACGACCCTGGGTGAGACATTGCGCATGCAGACTCATTTTGGGAAAGTCTGAATTCCCCGGCAACCGGCAGCCTGTGGAGCTCCGCAGCGGCTCTCTCTCAGAGGTGCTGGCGGCCATTGCCCCCGGCACAGAGTCCCTGGGGCCGCATAGGGCGGAGCTAACGCTGTCTGCTTGGCCCGGAGACTCCGCCCACCCAACCTGAGCACAGCTGAGCTTCACAGACAATTGGCCTGGAGGTCAACCCTCCAAGTGCTAACAATGATTAACTGAGCTTAACTTCAGCAAGACTGTGCAGCCCATATCCATCTCAGGTAACCGGGGAGGCTGAGCCACTGTCCCTTGTAGCACGTCTACCACACAAAGCTAATTGACCAACTCAGGGAAGCAGCCACCATGCAGCAACATGGAAAGAAATCAGATGTGAAAGAAATGGAGGAAAAAAAACGACTGGACATGGAATTCAGAACCACGGTTATAGGGTTTTTTAAGAGGTTCCAACAAAAGGTCAAGGCCTATAAGGAAATAAGCAAGACCACAAAGGAAATGAGTGAGTCCTACAAGAAAATGAACAACACCCTCCAGGATATAAACGAGACCTGCAAAGAAATGATCAAGACCAACGTGGAAATGAAAGAAACCCTCAAGGATATAAAGCAGACTCTCAAGGATATGAAAAAGGACCAACCAGAAATTAAGCATACATTGACTGAAACAAAAAATATTATACAAAGACCTGAAAGTGCCCTGGAGCACCCCAAGAACCAAGTTAAAGATTTGAAATACAAAGAGGTAAAATCCACTCAGCTGAAAAAGCAAGAAACCAAAAGAATCCAAAAAATTGAAGATAGTGTAAGGGGCCTCTGGGACAACCTCAAGCATACCAACAGCCGAATTATAGGGGTGCCAGAAAAAGAGAGAGCGCAAGACAATGAAAACCTATTTGAAGAAATAGTGACTGAAAACTTCCCACACCTGGTGAAAGAAATTGACTTAGGAGTCCAAGAAGTGCACCGAACCCCAATATACAGGAACCCTAAGAGGACCACACCGAGGCACATCATAATTAAAATGCCAAGAGCAAAAGACAAAGAGAGAATATTAAAAGCAGCAAGAGAGAAACAGTTGGTTACCTATAAGGGAGCACCCATACGACTGTCAGCGGATTTCTCAACAGAAACGATGCAGGCCAGACGCGAGTGGCAAGAAATATTTAAAGTGATGAACAGCAAGAATCTACAACCAAGATTACTCTATCCAGCAAAGCTATCATTCAGAATTGAAGGTCAGATGAAGTGCTTCGCAGATAAGAAAAAGCTAAAGGAGTTCATCACCACCAAACCAACATTATATGAAATGCTGAAAGATATTCTTTAAGAAGAGGAAGAAGAAAAAGGTAAAAGTGCAAACTAGCAACAACAAATACACATCTATCAACAAATGAACATAAAAATCAAGTGAATTGATAGGCTGTTGAACAGGATAGACTGGTGAATATAACAGAGACATGGACATAGAGAGGGAATGGACTGACAATTCTTGGGGAGAAAAGGGTTGTGGGAAGTGCAGCAAGAGACTGGACAAAAATCTAGCAACAATGGGAGAGGACAGTGGGGAGGGGGAGGTGAGGGTGGAGGGTGGGATAGATACAGGGTGGAGGGAAGCTATAGGGGAAACAATGTAATTAATAAACTGAACAATAATAGAAAAGGGACAAAAACAAAAGGTGAAATATTATTGATATACATTAAAAATAAATAGTGCAGATTCTCTATTTAGTAATCAAAGAAATTGAAATTCAAATCAGCTTTTCTTTTTTAAATATAGTTTATTGATTTTTTTTTTTTACAGAGGAGAGGGATAGAGAGTTAGAAACATTGATGAGAGAGAAACAACAATCAGCTGCATCCTGCACACCTCCTGCTGGGGATGTGCTGGCAACCAAGGTACATGCCCTTGACCAGAATCGAACCTGGGACCCTTCAGCGCATAGGCTGAAGCTCTATCCACTGAGCATACCAGTTAGGGCCAGCTTTTTTTTTTTTTTTTTAAGACACATGCTTATAAAGGATTACTGCAATTCAACATTTGTCTGGGTTTTTTAAGTATTGATAATCTTTTGCAACTTTAATAAATTGAGCCTGTAAAGATACAAAAAAAATGTAAACAAACACATGAAAATAGATGTACCAGTATATTTCACTGTGATTTCCAGAGAAGAAAAATAGGAACTAACCTAAAAGTCTAACAATAGAATAAATATTGAAGACCATAATAAATAAAAGTTCTCACTTTTTGAGCTTTCACAGTGTGCCCTGTTTTGTCAAGGGCTTTGTATATGTGATCTTATTTTATTTTTATAATGACACAGAGAAGCAAGGACTATAAACATTTTATACATGACAGATTGCCCATCTGAGAGATTAGGAAGCAAGGTGGAGATTACAAAACTCATGCATGATTAAAAGATGAATGTTTCTCAGTATTATGTACTTCTTCTATAGTAATATAGTGCATCCATTTATTTTTATTTTACATCTTTATTGTTGAAAGTATTACATATGTCCTCTTTTTCCCATCATTGACCTATTTTAGCCAGCCCCTTCCTCCCCCTTGCCCCAACACCAGGCCTTCACCATCCTATTGTCTGTGTCCAGGGGTTATGCAAATATGCATGCAAGTTCTTTGATTGATCTTGTTGAGTTATGATTGAATTTGCCTGTAAACAATTCCAGTCATGTATAAATGTTATTTCACTAAATCTTGAGTATTTACAGACTTAAAAAAAGTCAGTGCTGACTTCTGGTTTCCAGTTCCTTACATGCTTAGACATCACCACTCTCTCCTATCAAAAAAAAAAAAGTTAGAACAAATTAAATAACCAACAACTCTTCTTGGATCCATAAGAGAGGGAAGGACTCAGGGCTGCCCCCAAGACTAATGAGACAGACAAATCAATAAAGGTAATCATGACTTACCAGAGCAGAGATTAAGTTCCATGAGAACCAGTGCCAATGTAGGAAAACCGGAACCATAATTTAATAATTACTGGAAGTTCAGCATGAACAACTCAGAATTAAACATTCCAGAATGACTATATTCTCTATGCTGTACTTTACATCCCATGACTGTTTTGTATCTACCAATTTATACTTCCTAATATCTTTATATTTTCTACCCAGTACCCCTATACCCATATTCCCTTGAAATCATCAGTGGGCTCTCTGCATCTATGAATTTGTTTCAATTTTGTTTGTTCATTTATTTTGTTCTTTAGATTCCACATATAAGTGAAATCACATGTTGTTTGTCTTTCACTGACTGACTTATTTTATTTAGCATAATAGCCTCTAAGTTCATCCATGCTCTCGCAAGTGGTAAGATTTCATTCTTTTCCATTGCATAAATGTACCACAACTCTCTTTTTTTTTGCAGTAACAGTTACGTTGGAGAACTTACTCTCTAACTCTGCTCGACTACACCAACTGTGGGGGCACAGGTCTTCTCTGCTAGGGGTCATACCCCCGTAAATGCCAGGTATTAGACAGAGAAGACAATATGAGCAGTCATAAGCGTATAGAAGAGTCTTCATTGCAGGTCTAGTAGCCATTGCTAACAAGGAGCCATCAGACAAAACAGTTCTTCAAAGTAGCCTCACAAGGTAGCCCTACAAAACAGCAGCAGTAAACATAGGAGCCACTATTAATAAAGCAGCCAGACCAAGTAGCTTCAACTGGCTGGTTAATAGCAAATCTTTATACCAACTTAGACAAAAGAAACTTCTGGACAAATAGTGACATCAGTATTTGAGTTATAGAAAAGTACGCCTGTGCAGTGCATACAGTAATATTGCTGTATCATTCCTTTTGCACCTGTGTATGACAAATTGGCCTTGACTATCTGGCATACACTGGACAGGGTACTACACTGAAATTGGCCTTGAACGTCCAGCATTCTCTAATTAGGGGTCCCACAAGTTAACATGCAACGTTATTCTGAATCAGTTTCAGATGTACAGCATGGTGGTTAGACAATCATGTAATCCCCTTGTGCTGTTAGCAGGGGAGAATGAAAGAAGTCATTTTGAAATACATTAAAGCAAACTGGTCTTCTACCCAGGCCTTGCCCTGAGGAGAAACTAGTTAAGCAGAGCCTAATCTGTTGTGGTATTATCAGATCCTGATTGAATGAGGAGAAGGAAATACCCAACTCCAGCTCAGTTGAGCCATCTGTCCTACCCTTGAGGGGAGAAGAAACTGAGAAACACTTGTGATGTTCACAGACCAGAAACAAAGTCTCATTAAAAGATAGACCTAATCATAGGTCTATAGACATACCTCTGACTGTATATTCAGTTTCAGGCATCTGCAATAAAGCAAATATCACAAGAAAGTGTTACACAAATATTTTGTTTTCCCACTGGACATGAAAGTTATGTTTACACTATACTACAGTCTATTAAGTATCCAATAGCATTAGGTTAAAAAACAATGTGCACACTGTAATTTAAAAATAACTTTATTGATAAAAAATGCTAACTATTTTCTGATCCTTAAGTGAGTTGCATTCTTTTTGCTGGTAGAGGCTCTTACCTTCAATTTGTAAAAAACTCTATATGTTAGAACTCCAATAATGTGAAGCACAGTAAAATGAGGAGGGAAACATTTTACCTCCACCCACACCTCACCACCACATTACCAAAAGTCTATTTGCAATAGTTTCTCTTCCCTACCAGGTTCAGCATGTCGGCTATCAAGAAACATTTGCAAACACACCAAAAAGCAAAACAAAAGAGAGAGAAATCCACAGAACAAAAATTTGAAGAGAGAGAGCTAGCATGAAAACCAGACATGGCAGGGATGTTGTAATTATCAGACCAGGAATTTTAAAAACCTAATTAATATGCTAAAGACTTGAATGGATAATGTAGAGAGCATGCATGAACAGATGAGTAATGTAAGCAGAGAGGTAGAAGTTATATGAAAGAATTAAAAACAACCCTAGAGATCAAAAGCACTGCAACATAAATGAAGAATGTCTTTGATAGGCTCATTAGGACGTTGGACATGGCAGAGGAAAGAATCTCTGAGCTTGAGGACACCTCAATAGAAACCTCCAAAACCGAGAAACAAAGAGAACAAACTTAAAAAAATAACCAGAAGAAATTATCTAAGAAATGTAAGGCAACCACAAAAGGTGTAATATATACATAATGGGACTACAAGAAAGAGAAGAAAAATGGAAAAGAGAGGAAATATTTGAAATGATTGAAAATTTCCCCAAATAAAAAATGTAGGTATATAATTGCTTATCAGAATGTTATTTATTTTTCAAAAATATTATTAGACTCTAGATTTTCATAATAAGAAAATAAATTACCATAGATTTATAAGTGACTCTGCATCCATTAAGACTTCTTAAATTTATTTATTTAGAAAAATACATAAAATATGAAATTCAGTAGGAAAAGAATAAAAATTTATGTTAGATCTCAATTCTATTTATATAGAGAGAAAAAATGTTTTAAAAGAGCAGAAAAAATAAAGTATCACTGGGTTTGTGTGTAAAATGTTTACTTCTTTATATCTCTCTTAAAATTCTGCAATGCATACACATACCATTATTATGTTTAAAAACATAACACTTTAAAAAAAAACAACATAACTGTGCTAGAGTATGTTAAGTACACCCACAACAAAATAAATATAATTTTTAAGTAAAAAAAGCTTTTGTACTGAGGTGGGAAATTTGCTAGCTATTCAATAAATGATTCTGTGTTTATTGGAAAATAAAAAATAGTTTGTTTTGTGACTCACACCATTCCCCAAAATAATAAGTCAAGTGAATCAAAGACCTAGGTTAAAAAAAAAAGGTAAAATGGTTATTAAAAGCATTTTTGTTCAGCCCTGGGCAGGTGGCTCAGTGAATTGGAGTGTCATCTCATGAACCAAAAGTTTGCCAGATGTTTCTCTGTCACATAGATGTTTCTTTCTCGCTCACTCTCTCTCTCTCCCTTTCTCTTTCTCCAAAATTAATTAAAAAAAAAAAACACACACACACACACAAAAAGCATATCCTCGAGTGAGAATTTAAAAACAACCAAACACAGTTTTGTCCAGTAGAAATATAATGCAAACCAATTTCCATTGAGGTATAATTCACATGCAATATACAATCCATCCATTTAAAGTATACAAGTCATAGAATGCAAGCAACACTACAATCAACTTTAAAATATCAGCAGTGTCTCCTCAAAAAGCATGTACCAGTAGCATTCATTCTTAGTTACCTTCAGCCCTTCTATCTCTATGAAACCATTAATCTACTTTCTATAACAATAGATTTGTGTATTACATACATTTCATTAAAATAGAATCTAAGAATATGGTCTTTGGTGCTTTTGTTTTCACTTTGTTTTTAAGAGTTATACATGCTGCAGCATGCATAAATACTTTATTCTTTTTATGGCCAAATAATATTCCATTTTAAATATATCATTGCATTATATAAGTCAGTCATTGCATTTATAAGTTAATAGAAATTTAGATTATCTTCTTTTTTCATTACTATAAATCATGCTGAAATAAATATCCACATGCAAGTTTTTGTAGATATATGTCTGCATAACTCTTAGGTATAGACCTTGCAATGGAAACTCTGGGTCATATGGTAATTCTATGTTTTAACTTTTGAGGAACTGGTTTCTAATGCAGCTGCACCATTTAGCACTGTTTCAAAAATAATTGTCTACCAAAAGATCATGAAAGTGTACGAATGTTCTAACTTCTCAATATTCTAGCCAACAGTTGTTATTATATGTTATTTTGATTCTAGCTGCCCTAATATGTGGTGTTATCACATGTAGTTTTGATTTGCATTTTCCTGACCAGTATTTTTTCACATGCTTATAGGGCAAATGAAAAACAGAAATTAGTACATATATCTTTTTAAGAGAAATATTTACTTAGATTTTTTTGCCAGTTTTTTAAGTTCGCAATAGCAGTATGTGGCTAGTGGCTACCATATTGGGCAGCATTTCTCTAAAAGAGAACATAGGTGAATATTTCCATAATTTTGTGGTAAGCAATAACTTTTTTAAATGGTATTTTTAAAAGCACTAACCATTAGTGAAATAAATGATAAATTTGGCCAATAAAATAAAATATGTCTGTTCATTAAAAATATACTATTACTTGAGTGATTATTTAAGCGCATTATAGACTAGAAGAATAATTTCAGTACATATATTGAACAAAGAACTAAAATCTATAAACAGTTCCTTTAAATCATAAGTACGAGACAGACAACCTTATTTGTCTTTGAAAAACTTGAAGTCTTAGCTGAGAATTTCAAAAACGTGTATGAAAGTTGAACATTTTTTCATTATCACAGAAATGCTAATTAAACACACAAGAAAATACCACTATCTAATTCCTATAATGGAAAAAGAAAAGTGATTAGACTATGTATAGAACAACCAGAATTCATGCACTGCTTGTGGGGTGTGTATATTTATACAACCATTTTGGAAAAACTATTTGGCAGAGGCTATGAATACTAAACATTTCTTTATATTTCTCTTAAGTATATACCAAACAGAAATGAGTGCATTTGTCCACCAAAACATATGTAAACAAATGCTCATTTCAATACAGTTTAAAGTTGCTCAAAATTGAAAATTCCCCAAAACTCAACAACAATGCAATGGATAATCATATAATGATACTAGAGGCTTGATGCATGAAATTCGTGCACAGGTAGGGTCCCCAGGACTGGGCAGTGATAAGGGCCAAACTGTGGGTGACCAGCAAGACAACCAGGGGGCCCCCACTGGCACCCCGCTTGGCTATTCTGAAGCCTGCAAGCTGGGGGAAGCTCCTTTGTTAAACATCTGCCCCTGGTGGTCAGTGTGCATCATAGCAACCAGTCTTTCCCTGGTTGTTCCATTTGGTTGATATGCATATCAGGCTTTCATTACATAGTATAGTCACCCATGGAATAGTAAATAGCAATGAAAAAGAACAGATAAGACATACAGGCATACATATAACAAACAGACACAATATTCAGGAAAGCAAGTCAGATGTAAAAACGTATCTATTGACCCAGCTGGCGTGGCTCAGTGGTTGAGTGTTGACCTATGAGAATATTGTGATTCAATATTCCTGGTCAGGGCACATGTCCGGATTGCAGGCTCAATTCCCAGTGTGGGGTTGAAGGAGGCAGCCAATCAAAGATTTTGTCTCACCATTGATGTTTCTACCTCTGTCTCCCTCTCCCTTCCTCTCTGAAATCAATAAAAATATATGTATTTTTTAAGTGGACCAATTTTTTTATTGTATCATCCCATTTATATGAATTGGAAGGAGAAGCAAAGAAATCTCTGGTGATAGCTCTCAGAATAATGGGTGTTTTGTGGAGGATGCTGAGTGGGAGAGGACAAGAGAGAGCCTTTCAGGCTGCAGGAAATTTTCTATATCTTCATCTGTGTGATGATTGCACAAAAGTAGGCATATGTAAAATTTCACCAGGTGGTACACCTAAGATTTGTGCATTTTGCTGCATGCATGTTATACCTCAATACAATGTTTGAAAATTTTGAAGGTATAATATGAGGCAATAAAAGATTCCTGTATGTCAAACAACCCAGGAGTGATAAGAATAAAAATCTAATGATGTAGAAGATAAGTCTTTTCAAGGAAATAAAGATTGCTTGGACTAGTGCATTGATTTGAATATAAATTATTTTTATATTATGGCAGTTTTGATAGGTAAATTGTTTTCATGATTTGAAATCTCTGGGTATATTTAAAGTCAGGAAGAAAATAATTGTTATAATGAGTAAAAAAAGAACTACTTCTGCCTCAAGCTTACAATGATAAAAGGGCATTTAATGGAGCTTTTCTGTTAACTTTAAAAGCATCCTTTTCCTGTATAATTTAATGACCCAGGAAGAGTTTTTGTGAATGCAAAACTATTGCTGGCTATTGCTAGGAAGGAAGTAGAAAAGGTAAGCAGGTTGGCTTATGCCATTAAAGATCTTGTAGACTTTGTTCTATCAATAAAAGACAAAATGAGAAAAATAAATGCACATTAGATATGGTACAAAAGAACAGTTAGTATTTTGTCCTTAGTGCTTTATTTTGGATAGTATCTCTTTAAAGGACCCATTCAGTATTAGAGATGACTAGGTAGGGGAAGAAAAACTAAAATAGTTCAGATTATTTACCATGACCTGGGGAGGTATCTGACCAGTTTTTCTCTGTTCTATGTGGCAATTATTTAAGCCTGTGTTTTAGAAGAAATTCCCTAGAAGCATAACTTGACATAGGAATAACTTTGCCTGTAATTTTTTGATGAAATACTCTCAAGTGAAATTTGTAGAAAAATGAGGGAGGCAGGATAGGGTAGGGTAAGAAGTGAGGCATGGATATGGGCCTGGCATAGTCGTATTTAGCCATAGACTAAGACCTTGGGGAACTCTGGAGTGGGAATCAACCGCAGAAGTTTACTAACTACAGACAAGAAGGATGCTTTTGTCAACTCTTTTTATCAGTTCATCTTGTAGACCTGGTAGGGCAGAAGGGGCAGCAGGAAGTTATTAGCAGCCTATGCTCTCAGCATATGAGAAATGGGGCACTAGCCTGATGAAATAGAAGTAGGAGGGGTGACAGAAGCATATACTTTCCAGGAGTGTGGAAGTAGAATCTTAATCTCACTCTTGCTTACCAATGGCTGGTGATAAGTGAATACCTGGCTTTGTGTGTAAGTTATTGTTATGCAGACTTTAACAATTTGCAAATCACATTCACTTAATATATATGTATGTGTATAATTAAAATGCATAATTTTATACATATATAATTAAATATGTATGCCATTATTATCAAATTGCCTAATCAATTAAAATTGACTCCCCCCCTTATAAATAAATTATACTTTTCTTTTGGCAATACTGTCTGTGAAATTATATATTTGAAGGCTACATTCTTATTTTAAATTTACCTTTATTATTGAAAATATTACAGGTGACCCTCTTTTATCCCACATTGGCCATCTTCACCCTCCTCCTGTTACAGAAGACCAGAAAAAAACACACACACACACAAAAAAAAAAACAAAACAAGCCATGCTTAGAGAAAGCGAGTTACATTTTATTAAGGGCAGGGCCAAAGAAAAATGTGCCTTTCAAATTCCCCCCACATGAAGGAAACCTTTTCTATTTATACTTTTCCTAGCTCTTTTGTCTCCCAAATTTGGAATGAGACTTCCGGGCCTTCTGGGAAAGAAGGCCTATGTGCTGAGAAGGGGCCATGAGACCCTATCTCAAGGCCTGGCCTGGTCTCAGCGCTGACAACTCTGTCCCTCTGTCCGGGGCATAATCCACGGCCTCTCTGGAATGGGTTAAGCAAGCAAGTGTTTACAGAAGCCAATATAGCAGGGTTAAAATTTCAAACAGCAGTTTTTAAATAAGATGGATGCTTAATTCCTGCTCCTACCAGGCCTCCACCACCTGCTGTATAATCTGTGCATGAATGATTATTAGAGAACAGTGCCTGCTCTTTCTACATTCAGATAAAAACGCATCTCAGAGTTTCAAGGCAAGTTAATTGTTTTTAGACCCAACCTTATCTTCCTTATACATTCCTTCCACTTGATGTAAACTTGTTAATCAGGGGAATGCATAAACCATAATTGAAACTTCTGACCTACCAAATGCCCTTTTGCTTACTTTTCTGCCTATGTAAGTTCCACTTATTTCTCTGAAGTTGGGAAACTCTTTCAGGGCTTCTTGAAGCTCTGCTCTTGGGCTATAGTTCTCAGTAAGACCCAAATAAAACTATTTCTTACGTGTACAGGGTTCCAGCTACCTTTTTATTGACAATATTTAAACACAATATTGTGTTATCAGTAGTACAAGTACTGTTTTGTTTGAGCAGCATTGGTTTCAGGGTTGCCACATATCACACTTGATATCAAAACGTGGTAGCAAACCGAGTACTGTATGTCATTTGAAGCTACCATCACAAAAGCTTAGTGTATTCATTAAGATATTGCCTTTAAAAGGTCCCAGGAACCCTGGCTGGTATAGCTTAGCTGCTTGGAGTGTCAAAAACATGTAAGTTCCATTCCGGGTCAGGGCATACCCCAGGTTTCATGTTTTATCCCAGTCAGGGCATGTGTGGGAGGCAACTAATCAACGTTTCTCTCGCACATTGGTGTTTTTGTTTCTCTCTTTCCCTCTCTCTCTCAAAAATCAGTTAAAAGTAAAATAATTTTTAAAGTTCTCAGTGTTACTGAATGGGGACCCAGCCCCAGAGCAGGAGGCTGAGGAGAAATGATCATAATGTCAAGGAAAGCTTAAAAACGTAGTTTAGCTACATTCCAAACATTAAAATAATTAAGATACATTGGTTTCAGTGAAAATGTAAACATGGAGATCAATGAAACCAAATAGAAATTACACCTATATAATCAATTGGTTCATGACAAGACTACCAAGGCAATTTAAGGGCGAGGAAAATCTTTCAATAAGTGATCCTAGATCAACTGAGTAGTCAATAGTCATATAAAATTTTTAAAAAGATCCTTGGCTGTTTGGCTATTACCTGACACTATACACAAAAAGAATCTCAAAATAGGTTATGAACATAAGTATAAATTTAAAACTATAAAACTTGGAAAATAAAGCAGAAATATTATTGTGAATTTAGGATAAACAAAATTTGCTCTAACAAAAAGTTTGACTCATAAGGGAAAAACTGCGTAAATTTCACTGCATCAAATTAATTTCCCCCCAAATTTCTTTATTGATTAAGGTATTACATATGTGTCCTTATCCCTCTATTAACCTTCCCTAACCCTCCCCCTACTCATGCCCTCACCACCCTGGTGTTCATGTCCATTGGTTAGGCTTATATTCATGCATACAAGTCCTTTGGTTGATCTCTCCTCTTTTCCCTGCTCTCCCGTACCTTCCACCTGAAGACCAGTATTCTGGCTGATGCTTCTCTGCCTCTGGATCTGTCCCTGTTCATCAGTTTATGTTGTTCATTATATTCCAAAATGAGTGATATCATGTGGTATTTGTCTTTCTCTGACTGGCTTATTTCACTTAGCATAATGCTTTCCAGTTCCATCCATGCTGTTGCAAATGGTAAGAACTCCTTCTTTTTTTACTGCAGCATAGTATTCCATTGTGTAGATGTACCACAGTTTTTTAATCCAATCATCTGCTGATGAGCTTTTAGGCTGTTTCCAAATCTTAACTATCGTGAATTGTGCTGCAATGAACATAGGGGTGCATATATCCTTTCTGATTAGTTTTTCTAGTTTCTTGGGATATATTCCTAAAAGTGGGATCACTGGGTCAAATGGGAGTTCCACTTTTAGATTTTTGAGCAAACTCCATACTGTTCTCCACAGTGGCTGCACCAGTTCGCATTCTCACCAGCAGTGCAAAAGAGTTCCTTTTTCTTTGCATCCTTGACAACATTTGTCCTTTGTTGGTTTGTTGATGATTGCCATTCTGACAGGTGTGAGATGATACCTCATTGTTGTTTTGATTTGCATCTCTCAGATAATTAGTGACTTTGAGCATGTTTTTATATGTCTCTTAGCCTTCCTTCTTTCCTCCTTCGAAAAGTGTCTATTTAGGTCCATTCCCCTTTTTTTGATTGGATTGTTTATCTTCCTTTTGTTAAGTTGTATGAGTCATTTGTAAATGTTGGAGATTAAACCCTTGTCTGTGGTGGCATTGTCAACTATGTTCTCCCATGCAATGGGATTTCTTGTTGTTTTGTTGATGGTTTCTTTTGCTGTGCAACAGCTTTTTATTTTGATGTAATCCCATTGTTTATTTTCTCTTTGGTTTCCATTACTCTAGAAGCAGTATTATTGAAGGCATATGTCTGAGATTTTTCTGTCTGTAGATTCCTCTAGTATTTTTATGGTTTCCCTTCTTATGTTTAAGTCTTTGATCCGTTTTGAGTTTATTTTTGTGTATAGTGTAAGTTGGTGGTCTAGTTTCATTTTTTTTTTTGCATGTATCTGTCCAGTTTTCCCAACACCATTTGTTGAAGAGACTCTCTTGACTCCATTTTATGTTCATGCCTCCTTTATCAAATATTAATTGGGCATAGTAGTTTGGGTTGAATTCTGGGTTTTCTATTCTATTCCATTGATCTATATGTCTGTCTTTATGTCAGTACCAGACTGTTTTAAGAAGAGTGGCTTTGTAATACAGCTTGAAATCTGGTATTGAGATCCCCCTACTTTGTTCTTCTTTCTCAGGATTGCTGCAGCTATTCAAGGTCTTTTTTTGTTCCAGGTGAATTTTTGGAAAATTCGTTGTAGGTCAGTGAAATATGCCATTGGTATTTTAATGGGGATTGAATTGAATCTGTAGATTGCTTTGGGTAGTATGTACATTTTGATGATGTTGATTCTACCAATCCATGAACACGGTATGTTCTTCCATCTATTTTATGTCTTCCTCTATCTCTTTCTTCAGTGTCCTGTAGTCTTTTTGCATTTAGGTCTTTTACCTCCTTAGTTAAGTTTATTTTTAGATATCTTAATTTTTTTTTTTGTGCGATGATAGATGGGATTGCTGTTTTAGTCTCTCTTTCTATAAGTTTGCTATTGGTATAAAGAAATACCATAGATTTCTTGGTATGATTTCGTATCCTGCTACATTGCCAAATTCATTTATTAAGTCTAATAATTTTTTGATGGAGTCTTTGGGGTTTTCTATGTACAATATCATGACATCTGCAAATAAGGGTGGTTTTACTTCTTCTTTTCCAATTTGGATGCCTTTTAATTCTTCTTCTTATCTGATCACAATGGCTAGTACTTCTAGTACTATGTTGAACAGGAGTGGTGAGAGTGGGCATCCCTGTCTTGTGCCTGTTCTTAAAGGAAATTGTTTCAGTTTTTGTTCATTGAGTGTGATGTTGGTTGAGGGTTTTTCATATATAGCTTTCATTATTTTGAGGTATGATCCTTCTATCCCACCTTGTTGAGTGTTTTGATCAAGAAGGGGTATTGGATTTTTAAAAATGCATTTTTTGCATCAATTGATATAATTACGTGATTTTTATCTCTCAGTTTGTTAATGTGATGTATCACATTTATTGATTTGTGGATATTGAACCATCCTGGCATCTCTGGGATAAATCCTGCTTGGTCATGGTGTATGACATTTCTGATGTACTGCTGGATCTGATTTGCTAGAATTTTGTTGAGGATTTTGGCATCTATGTTCATGACAGATAATTGGCTTATAATTCTCCTTCATTGTGTTGTCTTTATCTTGTTTTGGTATTAGGGTGATGCTGGCTTCAGAGAATGAGCTAGGGAGTGTTCCTTCCTGTTGAATTTTTTGAAATAGTCTAAGGAGGATGATTTTAAATTCTTCCTTGAATGTTTGGTAAAACTCCCCAGGGAAGCCATATGGCCCTGGGCTTTTGTTTGCTGGGAGCTTTTTGATGACTGCTTCAATTTCTTCCATTGTTATTGGCCTGTTGAGATTTTTAGAATCTTCCCTATCAAGTTTTGGAATTTTGTATTTTTCTAGGAATATGTCCATTTCTGCTAGGTTGTCTAGTTTATTTGAGTAGAGTTGTTCATAGTATTTTTAAACAATCCTTTGTATTTCTCTGGGGACTGTTGTTATTTCACCTCTCTCATTTCTAATTTTGTTTATTTGATTCCTCTCTCTCTGCTTCTTGATGAACCTGGCTAGAGGTTCATCAATCTTGTTTATCCTTTCAAAGAACCAGCTCTTGGTTTAATTAATATTTTATATATTTTTTTGTCTCTATGTCATTTATTTCTGCTCTGATCTTTATTATCTTCTTCCTTCTGCTCCCTCTGGGCTTTTCCTGTTGCTCTCTTTCTAATTATTTGAGTTATAGATTTAGATTATTTACTACCGTTTTTTCCTGATTTTTGAGGTAGGCTTGTAGAGCTATAAACTTCCCTCTTAAGACTGCTTTAATTGTGTCCCATTGATATTGGATTGTTGTGTTTTTGTTGTTATTAGTTTCCAGGATGCTTTTAATTTCTTCTTTGATCTTGTTGATAACCCAATCATTGTTCAATAGCATGCTATTCAGTTTCCAAATGTTTGAGATTTTAATTGTTTTTATTGTAGTTTATTTCTAATTTTATAGCATTGTGGTCTGAGAAGATACTTGGTTTGATTTCAAACTTTTGGAATTTTGGGAGACTTTGCTAGTGACCCAATATGTGGTCTATTTTTGAATATGTCCCATGTCCACTTGAGAAGAATGTATATTCCATGGCTTTTGGGTGAAATGTTCTGAAGATGTCAGTTAAGTCCATCTGTTCTAGTGAATCATTTAGGATTGATGTGTCTTTGCTGATTTTTTGTCTAGAGTATTTATCCAGTGATGTCAGTGATGTATTAAAGTCCCCTATGATGATTGTAGTTTTGTCGATGTCTCCCTTGATATCTTCTAAAAGTTTTGTTATGTATTTGGGTGCTCCTGTGTTGGGTGCATATATATTTATCAGGGTTATATCCTCTTGTTGTATCGATCCCTTTAGTATTATAAAGTGGCCTTCCTTATCTCTTGCTATGGCATTTACTTTAAGGTCTATTTTGTCAGATATAAGTATTGCTACCCCATCTTTCTTTTCATTTCTATTTGCCTAAAAGATATTTTTCCATTCCTTCACTTTCAATCTGTGTGAGTCTCTTGTTCTGAGGTGGGTCTCTTGTAGACAGCATATATATGGGTTGTATTTTTTTATCCATTCAGCCACACGGTGTCTTTTGATTGGGGCATTTAGTCCATTTACATTTAAAGTTATTGCTGAAAGGTATTTGTTTGTAGTCATATCTATTTTTGTCTCTGTGTTCCTTCTTACCTGTTTATTTCTTCTTTTTACAGTATTCCCTTTAGCATTTCTTGCATTGCTGGTTTGGTGGTGATAAACTCCCTTAGACCTTTTTGTCTGTGAAGCTGCTGATTTCCCCTTCAATTTTGTTTGATAGTCTTGCTGGATACAGTATTCTTGGATTCAGTCCTTTGCTTTGCAACACTTTATATACCTCCTTCCTCCATTCTAGCCTGATGTGTTTCTGTTGAGAAATAATTTGATAACCTGATGGAGGTTCCTTTGTAGGTAACTCTCAGTCTCTCTCTTGCTGCCTTTAAGATTCTCTCTTTGTTGTTGATATTTGCCATTGAAACTATGACGTGTCTTGGTGTGGGTCTTTTGGGGTTGATCCTGCTTGGGACTCGGTACTTGTGTAAGTTATTTATTCCCATATCCTGGAAGTTTTTGGTCACTATTTCTTCAAATAGATTTTCTAATCCTTGCTGCTCTTCTTGCCCTCCTGGAGGTCCTATTATATGTATGTTACTCTGTTTCATGTTGTCCAAAAGTTCCCTTAGGCTTTCCTCCTGTTTTTTTTTTTTTTTCTCCAATTGCTGTTCAGTTTGAGCTAGTTTCTGTACTTGATCCTCTAACTCACTAATTCGGTCCTCTGCTTCTTCTAGTCTACTGTTGAAACTTTCCATGATGTTTTTGATTGTAGCTATATCATTTTTCATTTCTTCCTGATTCTTACATAGGTTGTTGATTTTTTCATCCATTTGATGTATAAATTCCACGACCATTACTCTGAATTCTTTTTAGGTAATGGTATAAGCTTCAGTTTCACTAATTTCCTTTCTTTGCGACTTCTCATTTTCTTTCTTCTGGGTATTGTGTTGTCTCCCCATTCTGACTATCACCAGAAGGTTCAAACTTTGAGTTGCATGGACCTGGGCTATGTGCCATGGGACTTTGCATCACTTGAGTGTCACTGAAGTGTTCCAGCACTAGGGCGTGTGGGTACTGTGGGTTGATGGGAACCAGGCTTTCCTAGGGTCAGTGTTCCTAGCGTTCTGTGTGGTCTCGTGTGCACACCTAGAATCAGGGACTCCGCCTGCACTGTACTCTTGGCGTGTGTTCAAAATGATACCAGGAGTCTGAGTTGCCCTGTGTCTGCACCAAGAATTGTGTATCAGAGTCTGTTGCCTTGTGAGGTTTCTCATTGAGAGTCAGGGTCCCCGTGTGTGCATGCACCAAGAATTGGAGTCACTGGCTCTTAGTGTGGATGCACTGTGATTCAGGGATCCCAGGCTTATAAGGTAAGAAATAGAGTCAAGTCAGTGGTGCTCAGTTCTGCCTCTTGCTAGAAGAATTTGGGTGTTGATCACCATAGGGGACTGGGTTGCACAATGGCTTTGTTGTATGCCTGCACTGTGGAAGACTGACTTCTGTGAGGGTTTGCCCTGTAACCAGATCAGGTGGCACTGACGCACTGCAGGTTTGGTCACCCAATTGCGTTGCAGGAGGCCACCTCCAGTCTTTCTAATTCCCTTAGCAGTACTGAGGCCCCTGAGCGAGCTCTCAAGCTCCACAGCTCTATTCCCTGTCTGAGAGTTTCGGCCACAGGCATGCACAAGAGCACAAAGTGTGTTTCCAAGCCCAAGCTCCCCTGGGGTAGCTGGGAAAGCGAGTTTTCAAGCTCCAAGTGCTGGTTCCCCTTAGGGGTTAGGGGAGTTGTGGCTGAAGCAAGGGGCGGGTCTATTGGTTACTATGGAGCTATCCGTGATTCTGCAGGGAGGGCAATAGGCTCCTGTCTCACAGAAATCTGCTACCGGGAAGTCTGGACTCCTGTTGTCTGTTGGTCTGAAGCTGTGGCTGCAATTATCTGTCCCTAGCGGCTGCAGGTCCCTGGCTTGAGTCTGAGATGTGACTGGGTGAGGGCAGGGTCCCAGTCCAGGCAGTTCCTCTTCTCAACATGGTGTGGTCTCCACTGCCGTGCCAGCCGACCGCCCAGGAATGTCTGCCTCGTTCACAGGGCTCCACAGTCCAGGAATGCCCGGTTTGGCAGCCCCTTGGAGGACCTGCAGAGTCTAACTGTCTCTAGTTCATACACACTCACACACCACACACGCTACACTCTCCTCTATGGATTCTTTACTCTCTCACACTCTCTCCCTCCCTACCTTCCTGCTTGTCACCATCTTCTCTCCTACTCTCAAATTAAAATTTTTGAAGTTCTTTAAAAGACATTAGTAAGGAAACAAAAAGCCACAGAGTGAGGAAATATTTGCAACACACACACACACACACACACACACACACACACACACACACGAATTAGGCAAAAGACTTGTATCCAGAATGTATAAAAAATTGCCAACTCAAAAAGAAGGCACATAATCTCATAAAGCATGAATACAGACTTCACTAAAGAAGAAATAAGCATGTGGAAAGACACTCAATATCATTAGTCATCAGGAAAATGCAAACTAAAACCAGAAAAAGATACCAATACATACAGCTGAGCAAAGGGTCCTGATTTTTCTTTTGGTTTCTTTTTATATTTTAATATCAGGTTTTTTCAATCTTCAAGGGCAAATATAACCAGGAATCATTAAGTCAATCCAAAGCAGGCATGCATGATTTCATTAGGCCAAGTTAAAAAAAAATGATAATTCTAAAGGTGATGCCTTTCATCTTTTCCATAATGAACTTGGACAGTGCAGGATGCTCATTCTTGTGTGTCATTTCAGGCTTCCTTGGGTGCTGCCTCTAAGGCAGAGAAACAAGTAACACCAGCTCACACCCCTGGCTTTGTCATATCCATGCCTGAAGATGCTCTTGTGTAAGTGATTCTGGAAATGCGGAGATTTAAGTTCCACTGCTTGAATAATTATGTCACAGAAGCAGGATTTGTAGATGTTGGATTGTGAGGCTGAGAGGGGAGAGAAGATGAAGGGTATTACTAAATAAATGTCCTGCTTACACTGTTGGGATAGATACATCATCATCCCAGCTGTCACCAGTCACCACTAAATGAGTGTGCATTTGTCACACTTCATTTAGCAGGCTTCAGAACTGGCTAAGCTTGAGCCCGACCAACATTATAAACTATATAAAGTCTCTACAGCAGAGTTCATAATAAATCCCGCCACAAAGCCAAGGCCAGGAGTGAAAGGAGCCAGGTTATTGCAGGGCTTTGTGAAAGGGATGAAGGTGGGATCAATGCTGCAGAAAGGCACTGGGGGGGGGGGGAGAAGAAAGGCAGGCCTTTTCTGTAGATCAATCTGCACAGATTTTTCTATTTCCATTTGAGCCTCATTAACTGCAAGCATATCACTATCCTCATCCTGCTGGGGCAGGAAGTAAGATTCAATGCTGAGTCTTGACATTGTTACAACTCTGCTAATTATAAGGGTATGCTTGTAGTCAATGCAAAGAAGCTGTGGCATAGGAGAGGTGTGATCATTTGTTGCAATCAAATAGAATATTTTTTATTCAATTGTGTAGGTACCTATTGCAAAAGCTAAAAAAAAAAAATGTGTATACCTAGCAGCTGATCACATCTTGAATGACCTTCTGAACAGTATGAGTTAGGAGAAACTTCCATCTCAAACTCTTCCTCTCAACTGCTATATGATTTGAATGTTTGCTCTGTACCAGCAAAGATGTACAGAAACAAAAGTGGAGAGGAGTCTTCAGGGTCCTTGCTACAGAGTGCAAATGGGTACCAGCTTCTTGTCTGTGAAGCAAAGAAAGGCACAAATACAAATGTTAAACTATATGGTGTCGCAGGGACTGAGTCAAAGCTAGATATATGAGGCTGTCCAAATCAAGTCTGTAGGGAGGGTGAGCCAGAGTAGAGAAAAGTATATAGGAGGGATGGGTGGGGCATAAATAATGCCGAAAGGAGAGGATGTGAAGTAAGCCTGGAGAGGTGGTAGGAGGCCAGGTTATGAAAAGGCTTTACATCCATGCTAAGGAGTTTTAACTCCATGCTGCTGATGAGAAGACATAGGAGAGCCTTAGGCCATTAGGGTGTTGGAAGAATGCTATAAGGAGATGCTTGTACTTACAGTGTGGAGAACAAATTAGATGGAAGCAAAACTAAAGGCATGGAGATTGGTGGAGATGCCTACACTGGTCCAGATAAGAATTTATGAGGAACTGGCCTACTACAGAGGCAGATGTGGAGTAATGGGGAGGGGGAAGTAGTGGTTGGATTTAAGAAGCAGGATAGTCATGGATTTGTAATTAGTTAACTCATTACTGTGTTTCCTTGATTTGATGTTTTGAAGTTACCAATCAACTTCTTCCACTTGGTAAGTCTAATACTTTTTGTTAAGGTCTCTATTCACTGATCTTTATAGAGTATCCTCACGCATTATAAACTATATAAATATTATATAGATTCACTGATCTTATAGAGAATCTTCATGTATCTCTCTTTGAATCTGGAAGACCACAGGGCCATTACGAGAAGTTGGGTCATCTAGTCTAGGAGCATCCATTATGCCATCGGTGTACCTCTAGTAATAGAGGCCTGGAGAGTGCAAATGTTATCTAGGCAAGATACCTATTCCAGAAAGATGGCTGCAGCTACTGTCACCTTTGTGTGATTCCCTGTTGTGTTGAAGCAATGTGAGCTCCTGCTCTGTCCACTATAACCACTGGTGCAATATCTATTTCTAATACAGATATTTTCAGTCTTTCACCAGCTCCAGTAATAGTTTACTCAATGAAGGATACACATGACAGTATCTGTTGTGAAATCCCAACATTTAAATTTACTTAGATTCGATCACACTGTTTCTTTCTCAAGTGTAGGAACATTCCATTGTGGGCTAGAAGAGTTTCCACTCTCTGTCATATTAGTAATACAGACTGCATTTCTGTACATCCCTTGTGTGTTAGATCTGGTTCCCAGAAGCTGACCTTGAGGTGATGATTCATGTGCACGTGGTTTGTTAAGAAAATGTGTTTAGGGAAAAACTGTAAAGGAGTAGAGCAGAGAAGGGGGAAGTAGCTAATCAAGGGTGTGGCTCAGACAAAGTCCCAGTCTCAGCTTGATCCTAAAGGGAGCTATGGAATGTAAGTTACATCTCAGAGTCTTCCTTAACTCAAGGCAAGTGAATTAGGCTTTCCTACTCATTTGCCAACATTCCAAGGGATGTAAACTAACAGGCACTTTCAATCTCTACTAGTGATAGTCCTGCAATCTTTGCAGGTATGACCCTTAAAGCTACAGCACACAAAGCTGGGGATGGAAACAGAGAGATTAACAGGGGCCCGAGAAGAATGGAGAGGAGCAACAACAATGCTCAAATTATAACTGGTTTTGTGTATGAAGTATTTTTATTTTATTTTGTGTTCTCCTGATGACTTATTATATTCATTGGCTTGGTTTTTGTCTTGTTTTTTTTTTTTTAATTTATTTTTATTGTTGCAAGTATTAATGTCCTTTTTTTTCTCCTTGCAGTCACATTCTAAAGACTCAATTTTAAGGGAAAAGGTGAGGGACTCTTGATTTCTTCCTTCCCCCAAAGTCTTGAATTTCTTATGCAAATTTTCACATAAACTTTGATCTCTATGTTTTAATATTGTTTCTATTATAAGTGACGGATGGGTGAGTGGGGACAACATAAGATATGATGAACAGGGAAAAATACACTTTGAGTTGAGAACTATAGCAATAGACAGAACCTATCACAGGCTAGTGAAAAGAATGTAAGAATGTCCAATAAAGGGATGGAAGAGTATCAAGTATCAAGATTTCAGTAGCATAGGCAAAAACCAGAAAACTATATTTCAAAATAAAGTGAAATGAATAGCTGAAAAAACCCATTTAGTTTAGTGACATGGCTGGTAGATTTTTGATCAACTTGGCCCTAAATCTGAAACCACATAAAAATATATAATTTCTACCCAGGATTCCTTTCACATGTTAATGGGTAGGCAAATTATGCCTTGATATATTTTGAAAAATATTGTACTTCTCCAATTCAGGGAGCATACAGAGCTTTTTACAGTTTACTGGGCAAGTACATACTTATTAAGTATATACAATTAATGTTAGTCCCCACCAGTTTACGGCAATGAGATCTAAGGGCAAGGTATAGCTTTAAATTATCATCTTTATTAAGAGAACAGATGATGTGGCAAAAATAAAAAAAGTCAGACATTCCATAATGTTAGAGCCAAATTTAATGTTCCTAATATTGAATTTTTTTGAAATCATTTTCCAAAGCAAATTCATAAGCTATAAAGGTGATTCCTATTTGCAAACAATGCATAAAACATAAAGTAACAGGCACAGTATTCACATTTTAAAAAATGCAATTTAGAATGTAGCTGCCTTGCTTATTTTGAAGCCAGCTGCCAGAGGATATGAATAACAAGATCAGAGAAATTCAATAAAGGCTAAGTGTGCTTGTGAGTAATTTCCCCTCCCATTTGAGTGTAGTTCCACTTGGATGAAAGAGAGCTACCTGAAATCCCTGCACACATTTCAACTGAAATTTAGGGGGGAAAAATAAGCCCCCCCATCTATTCAGAAATCCAATCTAATGCAACTTGAACTATTCAACCAAACATCAACACCTCATGATGAAGGCTGGTGCTTCTATTAAATTTATTAGGGGCAGAAATTCAAACCTAGAAGTTAACAAAAATGGCTCAAGAATACCTAACATATAAAAATGTGCTATATATTATTGGTAGCTACTGGATATTGAATTTTTAAACAACTATTTGTTGGCTTCCTACCATGTACCAGATACTTTTTGTAGATGGTGGGACACAAAGATGAGAAATACTGATAAAATCTTGCTCTTATTAAAGTCTACCTTCTAGTGGAGAGTCTGACAACAAATAAAATAAATAAATACATACACAAGAGAAATCTGGAATGTAATAAATGTTATAAAGAAAGAAGAGTGGAGTTATATACAATGCCAGGCAATTTTAAGTTTATAGTTGTTCATATATAAAAAAAAGAAAAACAATACAATAATGAATAAATAATAATACAAAAATAAGCTGTGTTTCACTTACTCACAACTGTAAACCTACTTTTGCCCCACCCATCCTGTTTAATGATGGAAAGAGTTGAGTGGGAGCAAATTAGACAGTAATTAGTAAAGATCTCTGTAAATTTATAAAAGTTTATTTAAGACTTGACAGACTAAGCTTAAATAAAATATTTTATATTGTAGTTTTATATGTTATATGCTTTTTAACCTCTTTGTTACATTTAAATAATAAACATAGGGAGTCAACTTGCTTAACACACTTAGGAAATGGTGTCCCTGACATTCTCCCATTTCCCTTCCCTCCCTCTCTCCCTCCCCTCCCCTCCCCTTCCCTTCCCTTCCCCTCCCCTTTTTCCTCCCCTTCCCTCCCCTTCTCTTCCCTCCCCTCCCCTCCCCTCTCTCCCTTCCCTTCCATCCCCTCCCCTACTCTTCCCTTCCCCTCCCCTCCCTTCCCTTCCCTCCCCTCCCTCCCTTCCCCTCCCCTCCCCTCCCTTCCCCTCCCCTCTCCTCCCCTCCCCTTCCCTCCCTTTCCCTTCCCTTCCTTTCCTTCCCCTTCCCCTTCCCCTTCCTCTTCCTCTTCCTCTTCCTCTTCCTCAGTCCCTAGCAATGTGCTTCACAAGATCATCTCCCAGATAAATTAATTGCTGCTTATACTCAGATCCTTGTTTTGGGGTTTGCCTTCTGGGTAATCTAAACTAAGATCATGAAATAAATAAAATTAACTCAAATTGATGGTGTTGAAATCCATTTAAGGCAGAAAACAGCATAACAAAATAAAAAATCTGGAGGCAACCAATGTTTGACTTGATGTCTAGCTTGGAGCTTTATATTTGTTCTTAGTTTCTGTATAAAAAGCAGAAATTTTCATCTCTATAGAACACATCAAATGCCTTAGCAAGTAATGCACTTCAAGTTAAATTTGCATCACCCAAGAAAGATTATACACATCCAACTGAAGGAATGAGGATACATTCTTATTCATGAGGACTGATAAAACCAAAACCAGGCATCTAGATTCTGATCATTGCCTTCTCTATCATTACTAATTCTATAAACATTGAATAAAAATTTACTCTGTGAACAATACTATCTTACTTTCTTGAGATTAAACAATAGACTTAGGCCTGGTTTCTCCTGCCTTCTAAGTATTTATAATTCAGTTAGGAGTCAGACATGGAAGAAGATAATTAAAATTAAACTATAATATGAACTCTGGCAAATTCCATAATTGAGGGATGACCAAACTGTTCTCTGTGTGCACCCAGCTTCACTCTGAAAAAGGAGTTATGAGATAACTTCAGATAAACAATCAAATATATGTTGGGATAAATTTTTAAGAGAGAAAAACCACTGCTAAAGATATAAAACATGGCTTAAAATAAATAAATAAATGTGTAATTTAATATTTTTTTTCTTTTCTTTTTTGGTCAGCAAAAGTCTTTCATTTTAAAAATGGCCTGGCATTGGATCCAACTTGGTAAAATCTGGATTAGGCAAAATTTAGCTAGAAAAATAGAATTGGGATATTTTATTCAGGGTCAGGGAGTTGGTTGGACAGGTGCTGGAGAACAGAGGGGTCTCCAAAGAAAAGAGTGGCCCCCCTGGATGCAGGAGGCTGCAGCACCAGTCTTGGGGGAGACTGGCCTTGGGGCACGTGGCCAGCAGCAGCCAGATATAGAAGGTACCACCCCCTCCATCCTTCTCATCCTCTACACTCTCATCAAGCTTCCCATTGGCTGAACCCAGTGACTGCAGGGGACACCTGGGAAACACAGTACATAGGTGGTCTATGGGAGCTAAGTCAGGGAAGGGTGACCAAAGGACTGGTGGGCAACCCAGCCCAGGACCAGCATTGGAACTGAAGTTCACATCTAGGTTTCCATAGGTTTTATCTGCAAATAGAAGATAATGCTCACTTGCCCATTCCTCCCTGGAATGTTTTATATATCTACACATACGAAGTTATATTATATGTATTTTAAATTTTTATATCATGTGCAATTTCTATCTTTTATATGGAATATAATTTACTTTGTGAGCCAAAGTTAAAGAATAACTATTGACTCCCTAAAATTCACACTATGCTAATCAGCAAGAAAAAATGATGCTTAATTTTTTTTAAATAAAATTTTAAAAATACGTAAGTTTTTTCATACCTTTATGTACTGGTATTTGAATCCACTTTGTATTTTGAGTAAAAATTGTGCCACCCTTCCTGAATGGTGCCTTTTTTTTTCATTGCAATTACTTGTCTTCTGCTTTTTCTTTCATTTACTTAATTGCTTGTTAAAGCTATGCAGGATTTAGTTCCTCTTCCCATTTGCAGCACACATTGGAATAATTCTGTTTCTTCACCTACAGTAGAAATGCAAGGAGGGTGTGGGGATGTTCAAGAAATACTGTTGTTTAAAGGAGGATCCGAGAAGAAGTGAGGGTAGGGAAAGAAGAAAGGTGTGTTAGGATGCTTCTTAGCTGATACACCTTTGGCCAAATGTTCCCTAGCCTTTCCCTTGTTTTCATTAGCTAGCTGGCAGCATTTTCACCCACGTTTTACCAGCCTGTGACCCCTCAGTGAGGTTTCATGGTCTCCAGGCCACTTACATGACATAAAGATTATTTTTACTTAGCTTCAATCTTCATCATTTTGTCAGTAGTTTGCTGTTGACACCTACATGCAGAACACACAATTGCATGGTTGATCCAAGTGTGGTCAGTAAATTTGCAAAGAATCAGGTTTTACCTCCCTCACCCTAAAAGAAGCATGAAAGTTCAAGAACAAAACCACAGATCAACTAGACAAAATTACCTGGCCAGAAATACATTATTTTCTGCATTTCAAAAATAATAATCATGAAAAAGGAGAAGGGAGAGATATAGTTTAAAGTAATAGAGTTGTCCCAGGACTTTATTAAAATCAAAATGTAGTTTGAACTTGGGAGGAGCCTTCTTAACATTTACACTTTGTTTTCATCTTCTCATCTTCTCTAGCTATTGTGTTTTGAAAATCATTCTTGAACAAGCCTTTCTATTTCATTCTAGGACTGGTGCACCTGATTCCCTTTGTCCTCATTTCATAAAAAAAAAAAGTACTGTACACATATTCGGACTTTAATTGTTGAAGATTCTACTTGTACAATGTGATCAATAATTTTCAATGACATGTTAAATAAAACTAAAGTTTCTATCTCAATCTCTCTCTTGATAACAAAAAATAATGCAAACATTTTAGGCCTATATTTGGATCTGAGCATATAAACTTCTTTGCCGAGACCGGTTTGGCTCAGTGGATAGAGCGTCGGCCTGCAGACTAAAAGGTTCTGGGTTCGATTCCGGTCAAGGGCATGTATGTACCTTGGTTGCAGGCACATCCCTGGTTGCGGGTGTACAGGAGGCGGCTGGTTGATGTTTCTATCTCATCGACATTTCTGACTTACTACCCCTCTCTACCTCTCTCTCTTCCTTTCTGTGAAAAATCAATAAAATATATTTAAAAAAAAAAACCCACCATGGGTTTATTTCCCAAGTTAAAAAGAAAATCATCCTTTTTTTTGTCACTTCAAATGTACTCACTCACCTTTTACATGCATGATAATAGGTGAGAATGGAACACCCATTTAGAGGCACAGAGGAGAGCATGTGATTAGACTCACCAACTTGCTGAGTAATTCCTTAGTGCCTGCTAGCCCAATAGTGGACACGGTTTATATTTTCATCCCAGAAAAACTACAACTTACTACTTGGAAGAGAATTTCAGGGAAAATCTTGAATAAGGGACATTAAATATGAAATCTGTAAGTACTCACCTACTAATGCATATAGATTCAATTTTGTCTCCTTCCTCCACTGAGTGAGGTGGTAAGGAGCATGGAATCTGGAACCAGATGGCCTGCATATGAATCCAGAGAACAATGATTACTAAATATGGGAGCTTGAGCAAGTTCTTTAACTTCCCTTTGCCTGTTTTCCTTATTGAAAGTGTTGATTATAATAATGCTTACATAATTATTTGGAATAAGCATGATGATACATGTAAAAGTATTACAGATAAAGTAATAGAAGAGTACTTGGCTTATAATAAGGACTCAATAAATGTTAGTTTATTATTTTTATAAGTTAATTACCTCCATTTTAACTCACCCTTGGGTTGAACATCATTTACATGATTTTCTAATGACTATTTCCACAGCATGTTATCATGCAAAATAGATCAAATGAATTCTATTTAATGATTTAATTAATTAATCATTTGGGCTTTATTTAAATTAAGTCCTAGACATTTTTATCTAAGATATATTAATTTGCTTGGCCTATTTCCTAGGCTCTTGTGAATAAAAGATGCTTGAATGAAATACACCCTTTATCCTTGTCCCACATTATTCTGACTGAAGGCTCTTTGAAATGTTATCCCTGTCAGGCAATTCACAGAGGCTTGAAAACAAACAAGCAAGCAAACCCCATCAGTCTGACTGTCTTGACATTGATAATTAAATGGAGCTTGGGTTAATTTATATTAAGTCAGGGTGTTTTAGCACCTTTTGACTTCTTTAATGTCTATCTAAGATTTTAGCAGCTCTCATTTTGACTTGAATGCAGTTTTCAAAACCCTGGGGAACCTAATCAAAATGAATGAAAGTGAAAGAGAAATTGGATTGTCAAGCTTTATCAATATGGGTTTTCTTTTCATTTTTGTCTGTTTGGTAATGAATCCAAAAACATTTATGATTTACCAAGATTATGTTCTTTGGAACTGGAAAAGTAACACAAAGTAACAAAAATATTCCAATCCACTTAGTATCTTTCATGATGACATTTGGGAAAGAAAAAAAAAAGAGAGAGAGAGAGAGAGAGAGAGAGAGAGAGAGAGAGAGAGAGATTTCTTCCCAATTCAATCCAGTTTTTAAGAGGCAAAGGGAAATTTTTATCCCTTTTATTTTTTGGACTTTGTTCTTTGACTTTCATCTTATTACATATGATAATTTTAATTTAATAAAGGTTCTTGGAAAGTATTTTTCCATAAATAATTTCCATTTATTTGATTTAGGAATGTAAGTTATTTTAATTGATATACCTAATTCAGCCTTCCCACTGAAGATGCTATTTGAAGGATATATTCTTTATTTCAACACCATCCTCCATAATGAGGCATTCAATGTGGTTCCAAACAGTTGTATAGGGAAGGCAAGGATTTGAAGCTATGGGCGGGAAAGAAGTTAAAAGAGTACAAAAGAAAACAAAAGAGAAATGTGTTTTTTTGTTGTTATGAAAAGGACAAGAGGTGAGAGGTTTCCTTTCTAAAATGTAAAAATAACATCAATATTCTTTACTCTTCCAAAGCACTGAATTCTTAACTTCTTCCAAAATGGCACTAACTCAGGCCAATAACTTGGGAATCAGAGAGCCAACTGCATCTCAGGTGGTCTAGTCATTGTCCTTTCATTGTGTAGTTAAAGAAAGCAAGATTCCTGGGCCATATGCTCCCGTCCATTTGGAGGTGATATCACTGATTTAAAATTTAAGGTCATGTCCTTACACTTCTTAGGTAATTGCTATTATTATCCTCTTTTTGAACAGATTTTAGAGTTAGCCAAGCCAAGCCAGAGAATGTTTATAATACTTACAAGATATTGATCATTTTCATCATTAAAAACATATAAGAACCCTCTATTTCAGGAAGGCAAAGCATGACCATCCGGATTTCATATATGTAATGATTAATATCCACAGAATGCCTTACCTAAGGTTGGTTCTACTATGCAAAATACTTATAATTGCTCAATTTAAAAGTTGAAATAAGCATAATGGAATGATCAGTGGGCTGTTTAAGGTCTATATCTGCGATAGGTAGAAGCACATGTAAGGCAGGTCGCTTAACATATGTAAGACACAGGTTCTTTGACTCCCATGCAGTAAATGGACAGATCAAATCGGATAATGTGTGTGGGAATACTTCACTAACTGCATTCCTTCACCCTATGTGTTTTTATCTGTCTTTGGTCCTCACTGATTTCTAGGAGATTGAATTAAGTTAATTGAATTTATTATATGTTGGGTTGAATGTGGAAACTTAAAAAGCAAGGGTTAGCTGGAGATAAGACACCCACATAGAGAGAAAAAAAGCACACTACTGTCTGGTCAGTTTGGCTCAGTGGTTGAGTTTCAATTTATAAACCAGGAGGTCACAATTCAATTCATGCCTGGATTGAGAGCTCAATCCCCAATAGGGGGCTGATCAATGATTCTCTCTCATCATTGATGTATCTATCTCTCTTTTCTTCTCTGAAATCAATAAAAATACATTTTTTTTTTGGAAAGGACAAACTGTCAAATTACATTCTTTCTCCTCTTTCACCTCATAGAGAATTATCCTCTTTGAGATAAATACTGCTTATTGCAATGAAGAATATATAGGAAAGCTGGACAATAAGAGCACATAGGCTCTTGAAAATCCCCAGCAAAGCTCATCACCATGGTTGCTCTTGGCTGTTGTCTAGCTTGCCTCACAAAGGACACAATAACGGGCGTGTGATTTATGGAGTCCATTGGGTAGACAGATTCACTCTACAAAACTGTTTTACATAACTATCTTTAGGCTTGCTCATCTTGATCTGGAATGTCAAATCTCACATTTAAAATGATGTTTTATTTTCATTGAGATAATCCTTTGTGCAGGTCCAGGTCCCATTCACAGGGTGCGTAATATGCCATAACAAATAGATAAATCTTCCCCAGCCAGAGGCTTAATGCTAGGTTATAGCAATTTTGCCCTGAGTGCTGAAATACTGGCACTTTCAGGGTTGTTACCCTATAATGTTATTTTAGTAAAGAAATAATAGCACTTTTATCTATCTTTTTAAAATATCTTCTGGCATTTTCCAGGGCATTAATCATAAAATCTGTGTTTCATAAAAGAAGAAATGGGAAATAAGAAATGAATTAGATTCCAAACAGCACTGATGAGGACTCTGTAAATGCAGAGTATACTGGGAGGTAAACCTGTTGGATTTTTGACATATTATATTGAAGAATCTGAATAGTGAGATATTTTCCTATTCTTTCAGGATAGGAAATGTTGAATAGATGTAAGTGAGATAAATTCCATTTTCTGTTGATATTTTGTGCTTCTTCATACAGTCATTTCCCCTAAACTATGCATTTAAAAAATAAAAACGGCAATCTCTCTTCTTTTCAACAATGAAAGTGATGGTTTAAAATAGTCACTAAAAGGTAGTAAGTAGAATTTAATTCAGATTTACTGGAGGAATATTCTTCAATGAGCACTCTGTTTAAGGCCAAAATTTCCTTATACTTTATGCAAAGGCAGATTACTACCATTAACAATAAGGATACAATAAGATAACTATGAATGTAAATATTGCATTTATATTAAGTATCCTCAGATATTTTGAAGCTCTTTATCACATTTAATAAAAATGTAATGGTCACAAAGGATAGATTTTCCTAACAATGGTTTAATTTCAAGCTGAAAGATACAATGAAATAGCCTAAAGTAGAACAAATAAACTTTCCTAAGATGTGTGTCTTGTTTTTGTTCCCCATTTCCTACTTCTAGGGTGACAAGGGATAAATTACTTAACCTTTATGAGTATCAGTATTTGCATTTTTTAATTGTGAAAGTGTAAGATCTTGCCTCTTCTTGAATTGTTGTGAGCATCAAACAAAATGATGGATGTAATTGCACTTTATAAAATCTCAAAACAACATGAAATAATATTCCTCACCTCTGTTCTCTTTCAGTTCTAATTATCAATACAGCAATTCTTACCAACACATTTTAAAGGCTTCTTGAAACTTGAAAATAAGACAGGTATTATAATTCTCTCAGAGGGAGGATTCATTCAAAACTAATCAAGAAAGTCCCTTCCTAGATATCTAACTGCATACACTTTCCAGAACACATTCTCTCAGTAAATTATTTAGACATCATATATTTTAGATTAAGTTAAATATTGTTATTGGAAATTTTCTTGAGACTATCACAATGCCTTGTCCATAGCAGATCCTTAATATATATTTGCCAGTGGAACGAGTAAACTTGTGGATTAATAGCAAGAGATCTGAAAATGACCCCGCTATACAATAACATGCTGACTAATGAAGCTTTGTGTATTTGTGCTTAAGAGCATTTATCTCTATGCTGATGACTCATTGCCCTCTCACAACCATACCAGCTCACATCCAGTCAACACAATTAGACATTCTCTAGTATGAGCATATGCCAAGGAAGGGTTGATTCTCAAATTTCCTACTAAAAATCAAGAAAAATTAAAAAAAATAATCAACTTAAATTTTTAAAACTGAGTAGCTACTATGTATAAAAACTTGTTTCACTATGCACTGAGAAAGGTAAGATTTATTGTTCTATCAACATAGTGAAATGAGTCAAGTGGATCTCTACATGACCATAAACACAAATGAATGTTTATAAAATATAAGAATGAAAATTCAAACTCATAATTAGGCTCAAAATATAAAAAGACTTTAAAAAACTAAAGATGAAACCATCATTTCCAGAAATTAATGGAAGCACATAACCATGTAAGTAAAAATGCACAAGTGGGACTTTATGGATCTTGGCCACAGATATAGGTCCTTATGCCTGGGGTTGGGGTTGGGGCTTCAATACCCATCTGGGACACAGGGACCCTGGCAGCTAAAGGCTGGAACCAACATTCCTGCATAAAGCCAGGTCCTGGAAGGCTTTCTGCTCACCCTACCATCCCAGGGAAATAGCAACATAGATTGCTTATTCCTGGTTTGAAAATCTGTGTCACTGTTATAACCCATGTTAACAATAGGATATGGAGAAGACTCATTATCTCCTGTCGCACAAAATTAAAATCCCTTGTGCTGCCCAGTTGTAACCACATTCCTTCCTCCAGCTCTAACCCCTAGTGACCACTGACTGATCTCTTTATCCTTCCAGAATGTCAAATGAGTGAACTGAAACCTTCTGATAGCGACTTCTTTCACTGATCATAATGCCTTTGAGATTAATCCTATGTAAATGTACCAGTACTTTATTTATTTATATCGTTGAGTAATATTTTATTGTATGAATGTGCCACAGCTTGGTTATCCATTGATTCATTGAAGAATATTGGGTTGTCTCCAATTTTTGTTGAGTATGAATAAAAATCTGTAAATATTGATGTACATTTCTCTAGAGTAAATCTCTATTGATGAGATTGTTTGGTCATATGGAAAAGTATATGCTTAATTTTATAAGACAGTGCCAAACTCTTTTCCAAAGTGAACAATTTTGCATTTGCACACAAGGTATGAGAGTTCCGTTGTCACCAGGCCTTGATCTTCTCTGTATTTTTACTGTTTTAGTCATTCTAATAGACGGCTTCTCACAAAGGTTTTACTTTGCATTTTCCTAAAGGCTAATGATGATAAACATCTTTTCATGTATTTACTTGCCTTTTATATATTTTCTCTGGTGATATGTCTGATCAAGTCTTTTGTGCCTTTTTAAATTGTATTTTTTCCCACATGTTGAATTTTAATAGCTTTTAAAAGTATTTTGTAAAATAGTCTTTGGTCGAACATATGCCTTGAAAATATTCTCTCCCAATTCTATAGTTTGTCTTTTTCATTCTCTTTAACACTGTCTGAAAAGAGAAATTTAAAACATTTTTAATAAAGTTGGCAATTTATCATTTTTTCTTCATTATTTTGCTTTGGTTGTCATATCCAAGAACCCTCTGCTTAACACCAGCTAACAATATATTTTGTTTTTTTTTCTAAAAATTTTATAGCTTTATATTTTATATTTAAATAATATTTTGTATCAGTTATAACATTTAGGTCAAGGATTTTTTTGTTTTGTTTTTATTTTTGGTGTCTTGATTTACAAAGGTTTCTATACCACTTATTATTTTTTTAATATATTTTATTTATTTTTTACAGAGAAGAAGGGAGAGGGATAGAAAGTCAGAAACATTGATGAGAGATAAACATCGATCAGCTGCCTCTTGCACACCCCCTACTAGAGATGTGCTCACAGCCAAGATACATGCCCTGGACTAGAATCGAACTTGGGACCTTTCAGTCCACAGGCTGACACTCTATCCACTGAGCCAAACCGGTTTCGGCTATACCACTTATTAAAAAGACTATCTTTTCTCTGCTAAAATCCTTTTGTGTCTGTCAAAAAATAATTGGTCATATTTGTATGGGTCTATATCTGAACTCTATGCTGCTACACTGATCAATTTGTCTATCCTTATCCATACTACACGGTCTTAATTACTGTAAATTTGCAATAACTTTAAAGTTGGCTAATGTGATTCCTCCAACTTTTTCCATTTTTTTTCAGTTATTCCACCTTTTTGTCCTTGAATATATTTGTACTATGTTGAGTATTCTAACTCACAAATATGATTATTTCAATCATCTTTATTTCTTTTGTCAGTATTTTATAGCTTTTAGCATACATAGTCAGTACATATTTTCTTATATTTATATCTAATGATTTCAATTTTATAACTCTTTTAAATGGTATTGCAAATAAAATTGTTTTGAAATTGTCAGCTATAAAATATAGAAATATGACTGAGTTTTGTGTATTGACCTTCTATTCTGTGACCTTTCAAAACTCATATTGTTCATTTTGGTAGATTACTTGGGGGAGGAAGGGATTCTACACCAAAATTATGTCCTCTGTAAATAATGACAATTTTATTTCTTTTGTTCCAGCCTGTGTGATTTTATTTCTTTTTCTTGTTTATTACACTTATTAGGACTTTCAGTATAACAATGAATAGTAGTGGTGAAAATGGACATTCTTTCCTTATTCCTGATCTTAGTGGGAAAGGATGCCAAATTTACCACTGAGTATGATGTTTTCTATGAGGTTTTTATTTAAAGCTTATCATTTTGAGGAAATTGCCTTTAATTTCTAATTTGCTAAATGTTTTTATTGAGTGTTGAATTTTGTCAAATGTATTTTATGCTTTGATTAATATGGTCATGTGATTTTTATTGTTTAATCTGATAATATTGTGGATTATATTGCTTACTTTTATAATATGTATTTTTAGTATTGACAATATTACAGATGTTTCATATTTCCCCCCCATTTTCTCCCTTCTACCCAGCCCCTACTCCACCCCAGCCCTTCACCAAACTATTGTCAGTTTCCATGTGCTATGCATATAAGGAGATAAGTTATTTGGTTAATATCTTTCCATTCCCCTTCTCCCTTCTGAGTTTTGTCAATCTGTTCCATGCCTCCATGCCTCTGGATCTATTTTGTTGGTTTCGTCAGTTTATTTTGTTCATTATATTCCAGGTATATGTGAGAATATGTGATATTTGTCTTTTTCTGATTGGCTTATTTCACTTACCATAATAAGTTTTAAATCCATCCATGCTATCTCAAAGGGTAAGAGATCCATCTTTTTTTACAGATGCATAGTATTCCGTTGCATAAATGTACCACATCCTTTTTATCCACTCATTTGATGATGAGCACTTGGCCTGTTTCTACTAGTAAATCACAGCTATTGCAAATAATATTGTTATGAACATAAGGGTGCATATACTCTTTCTGATTTGTGTTTTGGTTTTCTTTTGATATATTCCTAGAAGTAGGATGGCTGGGTCAAATGGCAGTTCCATTTTTAATAATTTGAGGAAACTCCATACTATTTTCCATGATGGCTGCACCATTTTGCACTCCCACCAGCAATGTATTAGTGTTTCAATTTCTTCACATTCTCACTAGCACTTGATTATTTAAAAATATATGTTGAAAAAGACTTGTGTTCCCAGGAAAAATGCTAGTTGATCATGATGTATTTTTTGTATATTAATTAGAACTAACTTGATAATATTTGTTGAAGAATTTTATATTGAAGAATTTTGTGTCTATGTTCATGAGGGATATTAGTTTTCTGATACTGACTTTACCTAGTTGAAAACTATTCTCTTTACAGAGAATATTGTGTGATTTGTGTTCATTTCTTTTAGTGCAATGAAGGCCTGGAGAGGGGGAGGAACAGAGGTAGAGTGGGTCTGTGGAAGGAAAGGGGACATCAATAATATTTCAACAATAAGAATTTTTTAAAGTGGTGGTCCCTCTAGATAAACACATAAAAACAAAATTTTAAAATGTTTGTTAAGATATATCTGTAAAAACCTGAACAGTTTGCCCTGGCCTCCTATTGCTCAGTTGGTTGGATGTCATTCCATGCACATAAAGTTGCCAGTCCCATTTAGGGCACATGCCAGCTTGCAGGCTCTATCCCCAGAAGCGGACAGCAGGAGGCAGCCAATCAAGTGGTGGATGTCCCATTCTTACATTGATGTCTCTCTCTCTCTAAATCAATTTTAAAATGTTAATAAAAGAAAAATAAATAAACCTGAGCAGTTTTTCTTCATATGGTTTTAATTACAGAACTATGCTAGTTATCTATTTTATCTTGAGTGAGTTTACTTGGCTTGTTTTTGTTTTTGTTTTTTGAGGAACTTGTCAGTATTAAGATGCTGAATTTATATGTGCAGAGATGTGCATAATGTTTGTGTGAATTTTTTGTTTACCACCTTTTATTGTACCAATTTGAAACTTATCAAACCTCTAGAGCCATCATTATTTTACAGAAAATCAGGAAATGATTATATGAATGCATTCAGAACAATATAGATTGTGGAAAGCTCTATAGTACAAAATCCTGATTTCTTCAATAAATAAATTACAAAGAGAAAGAGAGAAAGAAAGATACTAATAAAAAGAAACTCAAAAAGCAACTTAAATAATATATGCACATTATTTGAATTTAAATAAACATGCTTTGAAAAAGTAAACATTTATGAATAATCAGAAGCATTTGAAAATGACTAGCTATTTTATAATATTTTAAAAATATTTTAAAATTCTTTAGGAGATAATGTTACCATTAAATTGTTTTAAAAAATTGGAAGATATACCTTTATAAATTTGAAAAATTAATATAATTAAGATTTTAATTATGGACAAGTTAATCTATAAATCAATGCAATGTTAATCAAAACTGCATCAGTCTTTTCCCTATGGAATCCGACAAAATATTTTAAAGATATATATATATATATATATATACTTAAAAATTTATAAATAAAATATTATAATGGATCACATTTGTTATAAAACAGTCCAGTGAGGAAAATAAATAACATAAAATAGTTCTGTGAGGAAGAGTGAAAAATAAATAAAGATATAGTTGAAATAAAATTGGGCATGACTTCATAATTAATGAAACCAGGTGCTGCTACACTTCTCTCTACATTTTCCATTACAAAATATTGTCATACAAATGTTTAATAAAAAATCAAAATAAATTTTCCATAATTTATCCAAACTAGTTGTTTAAACCATCATAATGAAAATGCTACAAATCTTAATAAAACTGTAGACAACTCAAATTTTTATACAATACATATGAGATTCAGTTAGACTGGAGCTTAAGGGAAATGCATATATTAAAAAAGATTAACAATGAATGAACTAAACATTATTTTAAAGAAATTAGTAAAAGAGTAGGAGAAATTGACCATCAGAATCAACAACAAATCAAATGGTTGAAAGTAAATAATGGAGACCAGAAATTGTTAATATATAAAACAATTACATATAACCAAAAGCTGATTCTTTAAAATTACTATGTAAAGCTCTGGCAAGGGCTAAGAAGAAAAAAATGAGAAAGAAACAAATAATACTATCTAATAAAAGAGTAATCTTCAAATTGACCATACCTCTGGTTAAGCCATGCCCACAGCCATGTCCACCAGCTAATCAGGAGCAAATTATGCAAATAAACCCCAACCAAGATGGCTGCTACCACTGAGAGCAGGAGTGGGGCTTGGGTTTCCCCAGCAGCAGAGGACACCAAGCTTTCCGCCTTCCCTTCCTGGCCTACGCCTCCAATCAATGCTACAAAGTTTCAATTTTAGAAGATATATAATCCCAACAGAAATGGTGGCAGCCACAGAGCTGGAGAGAGAAGAGGCTAGGGTTGCCAGGGCAATAGAGGAAGCCAAACTTCTGCAGCCCTAGCCTAGGCCTCCACTCTAGGCTACAAAGTTTCAAACAGAAATGGCTGTCACCACAAAGTTTCAATTGTAGAACATGAATTAATCTCAAATCCCAGGGCCTCCATTTGGGTTGCTGGGGGGCATGGCCAGCCTGAAAACCACAACAGACCCCTTGCCCAGGCCACCCCACACCTCAAGGAAACCCCCACCCTGATCCAGAACACCCTTCAGGGCAAACCAGCTAATCCCAATCCATGCACCAGGCCTCTATCCTATCTAATAAAAGAATAATATGCAGATTGACCATCAATACACAAGAGGGCTGCCCCCATGTGGTCAAAGATCCTGCCCCCATGTGGACACAAGATGGCCACCATAAGATGGCCAGTAGGGGAGGATAGTGAGAGGTTCCAGCCCTGCAAGGGAGGGCAGTTGTGGGCCATCAGGCCAGCAGGAGAGGGCAGTTGGGAAGGACCAGGCCTGCAAGGGAGGGCAGTTGGGAGCAATCAAGCCTGCAGGGGAGGGCAGTTAGAGATGACCAGGCCAGCAGCGGAGGGAAGTTGGGGCAAACAGGCTGGCAGGGGAGCAATTAGACATCAATTAGACTGGCAGGGTAGTGATTAGGAGGTGATCAGGCTGGCAGACAGAAGCAGTTAGGGGCAATCAGGGAGGCAGGCAGGCGAGCAGTTTGGAGCTAGCAGTCCTGGATTGTGAGAAGGATATCTGACTGCCCGTTTAGGCCCAATTCTATCGGGATGGGGCCTAAACGGCAGTCAGACATCCCTTGAGGGGTCCCAGATTGGAGAGGGCACAGGCTGGGCTGAGAGACATCTCCCTGCCCCCGTGCATGAATTTCATGCACCAGGCGTTTAGTATTATAAAAATAGCTTAAACATTTTTTAAATAAATATAATAATAAAAGTAGTGTTTGCAAAAACATTTGAAAGAATTCTAGAAAAACACAAATTATCTTAGTTACCTCATTAAGAAAGAGATACTCCATAAAGGCTCATATTCTTTTTCTAGGGACAGACTTTATTATAGTTACATTTTACTGAATCTTGGGGAACAAATAATCAATGGCATATAAAATTTGTTCCAGAAAATTTTAAATACAGAGATATTTATGTCTTATTTTCTGAAACTAGAATAGCATATATATAATATAATAAACAAAAAATTACAGGCCAGTATCACTTATGAGAAGTGATGAAAACATGCTAAATAAAATACTAACAAAATTAATTCAATAATCAATATTTAAAATGTATCTTAAATAAGTTGAGTTTATCTCAGGAATACAATGTGTTTCTTATTTTAAAAGTTGTGATAAAATAATCACAAAAGTTATAAGATGCTTGAAAATAGATATAACAAAAGGGCTATAAGACTTTTATAAAGAAAATAAAGAATTCAAATAAATTGAGACATACTTTAGTTACCAACTGAAAAATACAATATAATGAAAATGTTTGTCTTAATGAAAATTGTGATATTTTCACAGAATTTTAGAAGTGGTACTAAAATTAATATTAAAGATTGTAGAAAATAGCCAAGATGGTTTTAAAGAAAAGCAAATACTTGATATCAAGAGTCTTTATAAAATTAGAATAATTAAAACATCCCAGGATAAAAAGATGCTTAAGTAAGAAAAAATTCTAAAGAACATAAAAGTCATAAATTTACTACATTAAAATTTAATATCTAATTATATTAAATGTAGATAACATAGAAATTAATATTAATACCTAAATACCATAAATAGGTGAAAATAAAATTTATTTTACTACATAATGGGCGAATATACTGATGATGCATAAACTACAGAAATAAATTATTATTGAGAATATATAAAGAATTCCTACAAATATGTCAGAAAAAAAACAGCAGAATTAAAGAATGGACACAGATATACATAGGCAACATGAGAATATGAAAACAAATGACCACTAAGCATGTGAAAATATATTTAACATTACTAATGATTAGGCACAAAAGAATTTAAAACAGAAATGACCTAGTATTTCACACTTATCAGTTTGGAAATTTTTACAAATTTGTGTGTGAGTGAGAGAGTCAGAATCCTCTGGAAATAAGAAAATTGGAATTTCCACCCTGCTGATGCAATCAGGGGTATGCTAGTAGATTTCTAAAAACTGGCTCTTCCGGGAAATAAAAAGCCCAGCTAGTAGCATCAGTCTATTTCAAGCTATGGATGGGAGATGCCAATACTGAGAACAGAATTGAGGATAGATGTGTAAAATTAAAAGTATAAGACCTAAAACTTAGTGTTTGAATTTAAAGTATATGTCATTGATAAACCATAGTTTATACAAACAGGTCACATTAATTTTAAATAAAAAATATTGGATTTAATCTAAATATAAATAAATAAATCTAAATCTTATCATCTAAATAGAATCATCATAAATCAATAATAATACATCTCCATTATAATACTGTATAGCAGTTGAAATGAGTAAATTGGATATACCTACAGCTATGCATGTAAATCTCACATGAATAGGTGAACAAATAAAATAACAATGTGATAGTGCAAATGTAAATTTTATAAAAGCAAAGTCTAATATTATTTATAACAAAATATGAAAATATTGTATGAGAAAGAGACTCCAGCTTCTTCCTCCAAAGAGAGAGGGAGGAGGTAGGAAGGAGACAGAGGCTTCAATTTATTTCTTTTCAAAAATAGAGAAAAGATCTGCAGCCAATATGGCAAAACTGATTTCATATCAGGTCAAAGGGTATGTGGTTTTTGGTTGTATTGTTCTCTTTCCTGTGTGTTTGAAATATAGTTGGGAGAATAATATTCTTTGGCCTGAAGATATTACAGTCTCCTGTGATGACAGCAGGAAGTATGTAGACATGGATAGTTTGTGTAAATACACAGTCATGTTCAGTAGTACCTGACAGTTAACATGTGTGAAGGCCCTCAAAGGGACAGTGGCCACCTGAGGGAACAGGGAGCTTTGCATTCCATAAACTCTATATCTAGTTCCTGGATCTGGAATGTCTTCTGTAAAATGAAGTGGCCCTCAATCTGTGACATCACTCAGCTATCATAAATGGTTATAGTGCATGTAGTTAAGTGATACATCTGCTTTCATTGTGCACAAAAGCAGGGAATGCCAAAAGATCCATCTAAGAATACCATGGGATGTCAACTGTGAACCAACACGGAGAAGGTAGCAGAAGTCAGGTAAGACACAATGCACTGTTAACTACTGCATTCATTCCCTTTCTTTCTGTTGACCAGCTTTTCTGAACTGAATTGATCTGTAACCCAGGCATCCACCATTCATTTCAAGAGACTGCCTATCTAAGAAAGACAGAATAAAAATATCTATTTAGAGTTGAAAGCCATCAATACAAGGATGCCCATTCAGAAATGAGAAATTTTATAAACATCCAGAATGTTAGTTTCAGGATTCAGAGCTGAGCGATGTCCCTCTTATCTTCTTTTAGGTGGGGAAATCAAGGCCCCGGGGTGATTTTGTGATTTAATAGATACCAACAATGGAAGAACAAGATCGGAGAACCCAATAATTTACAAGTTGAATAACCTGCATGTACTTCAAGAAATCTTTTCATTACAAAATTTTAAGCAAGATTGTTTGGAATTCTCTCCTTCACTTTCTCTCTTTCATCCAAGCTTTAAAAAGTAAATCTTGAAAACCCCATAAGAGCTCGATTAATGAAGACACTAGCTCTTTAATTATGATGTGCAGTGAGCTGCTTTTACCCTTCACTTACCTCTGAAGCTGGATTGCCTGGTACCTTTGAATGCTCCCTGACAGGTCCCTGTGATTTGTATCAGCTCACAAAATTAAAAAAAAAAATGCAGACTTGCAGTTCTAATTTGCCAGAATCCTTAGGATCTCTTTTATCATGCCCTGCTGCCGGATGGAAAGCTGCATTCTCTTTAGTGGCAATCTGCTCTAATCATTTTTTATTCAGGCGGCAGGCATGGTTCAGGCAGAACATGAAAGAGAGTGATTGTGTCTTCGGAAGACTTAAACCACATCACTCAGGCAATTTTGATCCTTTTTTTTTTATTTAGCCACATTTAAACAGGTTTCTCTGATATCATAGGAGACCAGACCACTGCACAGGATCTAAATAAGGTGCATCAGGAAAGAGTATGGCATTTGGAGTCTGAAGTAACTCCCTTCTAGATGTGTGTGACCTTGGGGTTCTAAATCTATCTGAGTCCTCATTTTTCCAGACACAAAATTAGGAATAAAAATGTAGTCATCACTGGATTATTGTAAAGAGGAAATGAACTTTGAGAATTCTATATCAAAGTGCATTATATGTTTTATTTTTTATTTTATTTTTTTGCTTTATATGTTTTTAAGTGTTACACTACTATTAGTACCCTATATCCATTTTATATGTGAAATTTTAAAACTTGCTATCCTGTCTAGAAATCATTTATAAAAAAGGCGCACTAAAAATTCCCTAGTAAATATTTAACTATGCACATTCAGAATTATTTTTATAAAATCAGAGTCTGTAATTTTTTTCTTAGTTGTATTCTGTGTTGTGTACATCTGAAATGTAGATATAAGGCCAATTTGTGTAGTAAGTGATGATCTACTATCCACAGGCTTCCTTTTTTAAATTGATTTCAGAGAGAGGAAGGGAGAGAGAAAGAGATACAACAATGATGAGATAGAATCATTCATTGGCTACCTCTTGTACACCCCCTACTGAGGATCGAGTCCACAACCCAGGCATGTGTCCTGACCAGGAATTGAACCATGGTGTTCAACCACTGAACATTTATAGAAAGTCTATTTTCCCACACTTGTCTTTATCTATTAGCTTAATTATATGTTTCAATGCCCATTGTTTTCTTAGGCTCCATGCTAAATTCTAAGAATAATATTTAATAAGACCTAATCCTTGTCTTCAGTGTGCTCAGGCTATACTTAAAAGGATAGAGAAGGGACCAAAAGTGTAAATGTGGAGATATCCATACCCTTCCTCCCTCTCTTCTCTATTCCATCTTCCCACGTGAATAGTTTTACTTGTTAGTCACATTCACATATTTTAGTAAAGCAAAAGATATCCAAATAATGTAGAGAAACTAGGTTAATCATCACAAAAAAGATCTGTGTTACAAATGAAGAAAATGGAAGAAAAAAATCTGGAGTTTTAGGAGAAAGTATTTGGGAAAAGAGAGAAAGAGATAGCAAAGAGACTAACTTGGTTTTGTGTTTGTTATTCCTCTTGCTTTAAGCATCCTCTTGCTTTAAGCATGAGAAAGATATTGAGAGTGAGAAATATCTCTAAAGACAATGTTATAGCATGTTTTTTTTTGTTTTGTTTTGTTTTTAACTTTAAACATACCCACTGGTACCCTGGTATTTTTGTAAGAAAGTATTTGTTGCTCTCAACAGTTATCTTTGAAAAAGCATTACTCTTCAGAAACTGGGCCATATAGACCCCAATTATAATCCTGACCCAAAGGTAAATGAGCAATTACAAAAAGAGGAATAAGTGATTCCATAGGGGCGATACAAGGTATTGTAGCATATGATAGGGAAGGCATCTAGTGGATCAAGGAAGGATTTTCAGAGAAATAATATCTAAGCTGGGATCTGAAGCATAAGATATTCACATGAACCTAGACATGGCAGGGATCAGGCAATAGAGTCAGGGGAACAGTAAGAGTGCAACAAACTAATCATTATTCACAATGGCTTAAATAGTGTATGGGAACCAAGGGAAACATATCCTTGTGCATGGCATTTTCTTTAAAGTATTTCTCTGGTAAGATCTGAAATGTAACTTGGTGTTTTTTTTTAACAAGTTCTCTTCACACCTATAGAATTTTTGTCTTCTCCATGGCATTGCAATGTAAGTGCCTTGTGTGATGTTTTCCACCTCACCTCGGTTTTTTCTGAGTAGGCTCATGAAGTAATATAACCAATTAATTAGTTAGTTATCACTTTTATATCTACTATGAGCCAGACACTGCATATATATCATCTTCAATCTTTATAAAAACTCCAAAAGGTAAGACTTTATTTGTCCTAGTTAAGGGTGAGTAAACCAAAGCTCGAGTTGCTCATTAGTTTGCAAAAGAAAATGCATCAAATGGCGACAGAAACTCCACCATTTTTTACTATACTAGACTACTTTTAACACCTATAAAAAATTGCAGTCTCCATTTAGCTACGAGGTTCATTACAAATGTTAGCCCTTTCCCCCCAGCCACATACCTAAACAGTCATCCAGCGCTTTGTGGTTTGCTACTTGACTTGGACACTCACTTCTAACATCATTGGTAAGAGTGAGGACATCTGAGGAGTTGGAAAAACTTTGTTACTCACTCATGATTTTTGTGACGTTGGAAATAGTACTTTAATTTTTCTAAAACTTTGCCCCTTACTGGAAAATAGAAATTGAATGAGTACCTTCCTCATGGGTTGTGATTAGAATTATATGAGTTTACTTAGAAGCAGAGTAAATATACCTGGTATATAGTCAGCCAACAATGCATTTTAAATTCCCTTTATAGAGTTTACTTTGTAATAAATTATATTTTTATTTATATATATATTTATTTATTTATTTGATTTAAATTTATTGTTGAAAGTATTACAGATGTCCTCTTGTTCCCCACTTATTGACATTGTCTTTAGAGATATTTCTCATTCTCAATGTTGAGTTTTTTTTAAACTCAACTCTATTCTAAACTCTCAAACTCAGCCTATTTTTATCTCCTTTTATAGGAAAATTTTCCCCCATTATCATATCTACACAGTTTGCCATTTCAAATGGCTCTCAATTCTTAAATTAACAAAATGCCAACTGGCTAGGCATGAGCATCACATGTTTCACTATACATCAAAATAATCCCATATAATAAAATGGTAACATGCAAATTGACTGTCACTCCAACACACAAGATGGCCACCCACATGTGGTCAAAGATGGCTGCTCTCATGTGGAGTCAAGATGGCCACCACAAGATGGCCAGCAGGGGAAGGCACTTGTCTGCAATTAGGCAATCAGAGAAGGGCAGTTGTGGGGGATCAGGCCAGCAGAGGAGGCAGTTGGGGGTGACCAGACCTGCAAGGAAGGGCAGTTAGGGGTGACCAGGCCAGCAGGAAAGGGCAGTTGGAGAAGACCAATTCTACAGGGGAGTAGTTAGGCATCAGGCTGGCAGGGGAGTGGTTTGGGGTGATCAAGCTGGCAGGCAGAAGTGGTTAGGGGCAATTAGGCAGACAGGCAGGTGAGCAGTTGGGAGCCAGCAGTCCTGGACTATTAGAAGGATGCCCAACTGACTGGTGGGATTGGGCCTAAATGGGCAGTTGGACATCCCTAGAGGGGTTCCAGATTGGAGAGGATAAAGGCTGGGCTGAGGGACACACCTCCTCCATGCACAAATTTTATGCACTGGGCCTCTAGTAAAATATAAAATAAAAACATATTCAAAAGTTCCTTATCTCTCACTTTCTGAATGAAAACTAACTCCTTTGTTCTCACAAGACTCCTATGGTGGAAATAATCAAAATATTATTGCTGACACTTAGAATTTATGTCCTTTTACACAGTAAGTGACACACCTCCTCCATCCACACACTCCACACACACACTCCACACACACACTCCACACACACTCCACGCACACACCCCACACACATACTCAATACACACTCCACACACACACTCCACACTGATTGTGTGTATCAGTAAAGGGAGGAAGTAAACATAAAGAGAATATTGTATCTTTCAGAAACTTCTCCCTGCCAGCGCCTTTCAAGCACATGATTTTGATCTGAAGATTGTGCTGTCTAAGAAGATGCAGGATGCAGAACAACTGTCACAGGAAATAGCATGTGAATCGTCCCTCTGTATCCTGAGCATCAAGCTTGGAGCCCAGGCACATCTCTCTCAGGATGCTCCAGAGGAACTGCCAAGTCTAACAGAGCCATACTACAGATGAATTGGGGAATCTTTCTCTTCCTGCTGACTGAGCTCTTTCTGAATGTGACAAGACCAAGTGGAAGATGCCTTGTGGGGCTGAGGGTTAGTGCAGAAGGACAGTAAGCGGCCAACATGATTCAGGAACAGAGAGACATGTATTTTTGTCCTGGGCAAAACTTCCCAGAAGAAACCTATGTGCACACCCAAGTGGGGGCTCCAATATTCAGGAATTGGAATTAAAAGTTAGGTGTGTGAAAATATAAGAAAATGTATAGGAGGATTTAGGTCAGTCTTCCTAGAAGCAGAGCCTGAGATGGGGATTCTAGTGGATGTCGTTTATTGAGGAAGGGCTCTCAGGAGAGGAGGAATCAGGAAAGCAGAGCATGGCATGGGGAAGAGTTGAGCAAGGAGGCTTTCTTCTCTGGAGATTAACCTCAGCCTCAGTGCATATTGTACACTAGTGATCTCAATTAATACTTCTAGTATCTGCAATTAATACTTCTACCCTGATATCTAACTCATACAGTCAACTGCCTACCAAATGTTCCAAAAGAAATCCAGGTGAATGATATCACTCTTGCTTGAAAGACACTGGTATAGATATGCTTCCAATGCCTGTCAGTTCCTTGACTTCTTTTCCTTCAGGGATCCTGGCAATTACCCCACCTCAGCCATTCACACCCATAATCTCACCCCACACATTATTCACATGGCCTTTATGACCTCCATCTCAGGGATCTACGGCTCCCTTTTCTGGTCATTCTTTCTAACTAGCCCTGCTCCAACATTCTTTGACCCTTTGGTCAAGATCTATACTCCTTTGCTCCTACCAACTATTCACTGTTCAAAAATTCCTCATGACTTCACATCTCTTTATGTGATTTAAATTCTAGCATCGATCATTAGAATTGTTCCCTTGGATATACTTTCAACTCTTTTGTTCCTTTCTTGCCTTGACCTACTCACTTGGCAAAACTTCAGACATAATTAAATTAGATTCTCCACCTAGTCATCGTATATGCCCATTTAGCTGAGCACAGCTGGCCTTCATGGTTGCCTAGCAATAATGTTCTGTTTGCCTAGTCAATTTACTCTCCTGTTCTCTTAAGCATCTTTTTCATGCTTTTACCTCTCTTCTAAAGCTTTCAATGCAACCTTCCTGTTCTCACATCTGATGATTTATCTTTTTGTTTCAATGAGAATAGAATCATTCAAAAGAGAACTTGCACAAACCCCCACCATCACATTTACTTACTTACCTGTGTCCATGCCCTTTAATTCTATGTTCCCCTCTGTTACTCTGTAATACTTAGATTTTTAAGTAGGGCTATATTGTACCTTTATGCCCTATATCCCATCCACTAAAAAAATGAGGGAATTATATTCCTTTACTCTTCCTTCATCAACTTTTTCCTCTCTACTAGATATTCATCATAGTATATCAATATGCTGTTATTTCATCTAACTGAGAAACAAAACTTTCCACCCCTTCCCCTTCTTCTCTTCCCTTTACAGTTAAACTCCTTTCAAAAGTGTCCAATACTCTATGCACATTTCTCATTCTCTTAAACTTTCTCTGATTAGGCTTTTTTTCTGTACTGCCAACCAAGGTCAAAATGCTCTTGTCAATGTAGCAGTAATCTCCACAGTGCTAAACCCTATGGTGTATCCTTGGCAAATATTAGTCAACACTTCCCCTAGCTGATCATTCACTTCTCCTTGCAATTCTTTCTTCACTTGGGTTCCACGACTTTACACATTTAAAGTTTCTCTTCTTTGTTATTGGCAGTTCCTTCTTAGCCTCTTGAACTTGTTTCCTCACCTCTCTCCAATCTGTTAACATTGGAGAAGCATGAGGCTCAGGATTTGCACCTATTCCTCTACACTTGCTCTCTAGTGACTGCATTCAGTCTCTTTGTTTTAAAAACATCTCTATACTAGTGATCCCAAATTTATATCTGCAATTAGTACTTTCACCCTGAACTTCAGACTCATCCAGTCAATGCCTACTGGACTGTACACACGGATAGCTAATAACTACCTTGGACCTTATATGTCAAGAGCTGTTTTCCTGATGTTCCTCGAATTTCCAGCCCTGCTCCTCTCCGATGACTTTCCATCTCAGTAATGCAAATCCCATCCCTCCAGTTTCTCATACCAAATACTTGGTAACATTTCTAACCCTCCTATTTTGCTCACATCTCAAACCCATGCCATCAGCAAATTCTGTTGGCTCTAACTCCAAAACACCTCAAACCATACCATTTCTCACCACCGCCTGTACTTCCTTTAAAAATGTTTTTATTCTGGGCTCTGGATACCTAAGCCCTCCTTTAAGTGGCTGGTGTCCTTGTGAGAATGAAACTGTTCTGATTCCCTTTGGCCAATGCAGCTCTATTCCAGAGCCATGTATCTTACAAAATAGCAAGTAGCAAGCTGGCTGGCGGGATGACAGCTCCCACTTTCTCCATTGGCTGGCATCTTTATCCAGTGCACACACTGCACAGCTGTTTCTCCTCTACCCAGCAGTCTGGTGCCTTCGCGATCTCTATGCACTAATTCTCTACCACTCTCTCCTGCATTTACTCTGCCCAGCCACACTGTTCTCTCTGTTGTTCCTTGAACCTGACAGGCATGCTCCCACCCCAGGGGCTATTTCCACTATCTTAATATCTTTTTCTAGGTGTTACCTATCAGATTCACTCCCTCACCTGCTCCATGACTTTGCTCAAATGTCAACTTTCCAGTGATATCTTCCTTGGCTCCCTTTTTAAAATTGTACTAATTTTTCCCCCTACTCTCTAACCCTTTTCTTTTTAAAATATTTTTCTCCATAGCATTTACCTTCTAATATGGCATGTTAACACTTAAGATTTTTATGTATTTGACTATACCTTCCATTTGAAGATATGCTCCGGGTTAGGTTTAGGGCTGTGTAAAATACACACAGACACACATATGTCTTTGTTGTTAATTTCTGTTTCCCAGGAACCTAGAGTTCCAGCATTCAAATCCGTATCATATATGCAGAGGCATTTTTTTGATATAAAAGATATACTACTTTTCTCTCTGACCCATTCTCCTTCACTATGAAAAATTTTCTCCTTAGTATTCTAGTTGTGCCTGAATATATTTTCTTATACTCTGTCAAATTCATCTTTCCTATCTGCCACATACACCCGTTGACTTCACTCATATATTTCTCTTCTATTTCACAAAGGGGATTCCTAAATAAAACACTCACATGAAATTATTAATTCAGGGGAAGCTTCTACTATATAAGTATTATGTCAGTAAAAAATAAAAATTAAGACATTTAATTTTTTAAACCTAACACATATATCTGTTTATGAGTAAAAATCTACATAGACAATGGGAAATATAAGCAAAATTGTGTTTGAGGATGATTTCAAAATGGCAAGGAAACCTTAGTGAATGATGAATACAATGCTTTGTTGTTGTTGATTTATAACTAAACATAAAGCAGCTCTAATCAACTTAATAGGCATTTAACTGAAATTCATTGGCTTCAAAGACACTTAGAAAAAAGAGTGTTTTTCCTCACAGTGTTGCATTTTCCTCTTTGGCTATAAAATATTAAGCAGTAAATGTGAGCTTGCTCTTTATTATCTTTGGCAAATATCATTTTCTATTTTGTCAAGTAGCTGCAATGACATTCTTTAGGTAACACCTCTGGCCTTGCAAAATTTGGCTTCACTTTCTTGATCTCTTTATATATTTACAAAACAAACAAACAAACAAACAAACAGGCTGTGTTTGTAGAAATATGTCATCTGTTTCTCTTTGAGCTCAGCTGGGGAACAGGAAGTAGAATCAGGTTTTGAAGGAAGAGCAACAGCGCCATTTGCACAGCTGCAGGCATGAAAGAGGACAGCTAGGCTAGATTATATCTCAGACTCTGAGCTTCGTAATCTCAAATTGAGGCCAAGAAATAAATGATAAGAGCCTGTGAGATGCTATGGTGTGGGCCTAGAACCTAGAGTGTTGGTTGTAAAATTCATAACATGCCCATGATGTGTCAAAGCTGTACCTTTCAACAAGTTCAAACAGCAAGTCTTTAAAGCTATTTCTGAGTTTCAGAAAGCCACTTTTGTCACAGTGGTTCAACCCAGGAATGGAAAACATTCTCTCTACACTTGTCCTAGGAAAATAGTTATTCATTACCTAACACCAAGTGCAAGCTTGCAGAAAAATAATAAAGTCCTTAAAACATCTGATTTCTGGCTCCTAAAGAAAATATCAGCCAACTGAGCACAGTTGATACTTTTGATTAATAGCAATTTACATAAGTGCTACCTTCTTCCATTAGGGTTTTAGCATATTCAAATAGTATTTCTTGAGTCCATCTAGAAAACAAAATATGTTATAAACTTTTTAAAGAGATATATGCCTTTCCAAATAAAATAATAATAATAATTGTTCTCTAATTTAAACACATTGGATGTCAATTTTATCTTGACTATCAACCCTCCTATACTAATCACTAAACTTAAAGACATGTTGAATCTTCATTATTTTGAATCAATTAACCAATAGGCTCTGATTTTTTGTTGTTAATCCTCACCAGAGGATATTTTTTCATTACTTTTTAGAGAGAGTAGAAGGGAGGTAAAGAGAAAGAAAAGGAGAAAAAAAGAGAGAGAGAAAGAAATGTGAGAGAGACCCATTGATTGGTTGACTCCTGCATTTGTCTTGATCATAGCTGGGATCAAACCTGTAACCCAGGTACCTGCCTTATACTGGAATTGAACCCCTGACCCATAGGTGTGCAACCCGAAGCTCTAACCACTTAGAACCATGGCCAGGGCCAGGTTGTGATTTTTTTATTATCAAATTCAGCTGGTGGAAAGAAGAGCAAAAACAGAAACCCAACTATTCAGCCCTTATTCCTGACTTGGCTATGAAGGTGAGGAATTGGGCCACTTTCTTTAATGTTCTTTTGCTTCTGCCAAGGTGATGGGATTTGTCAGACCTAACCAATTCCCTTTCCTGTGAGCTGGCAAAGCTAATTCACATCCTTGTCAATTATAAGTGAGGATGGTGTTATTCTTGGCTAAGTTTGCAAGATGCTGCTTATATCTCTTTGGAGACTTCATAATGATACTTAGCATATTATAGTTTTTGATAAATCCTATAACATTTATTTAATTTTGTTTAGCCCTAAAATTCTCACACTGTATTGACTAAGATGGGACATGTAAGACTCAGGCTTTTATTCACAGTAGGATGAGAAACTATTGGAATGTTTTGAATGGAAGAAAGATATGTACGTATATAAAAGCCCAAGCAATGGACCGTTTGCTATGATGTGTACTGACCAGCAGGGGGCAGATGCTCAATGCAGGAGTTGCCCCCTGGTGGTCAGTGTGCTCCTCCAGTCAACCTCCCACAGTCCCTCTCCTTGGACTGGGTGAGATGGCCCCGATAAGCCCTGATTGCCCACCATGCTGAGGGACCCCACCCGTGCATGAATGCATGCACCAGGCCTTTTGTAATTTGTCCTATATAATAAAAGTCTAATATGCTAAGTGTCAATCATCTGGTCAACCATTCAATCAACCAAGGTGTAATCTATATATATATAAAAGCCTAAGTGACTGAATGACCAGAATGACTGGAACAACCAGTCGCTCTGATGTGAACTGACCACCAGGGGGCAGATGTTCAACACAGGAGCTATCTCTGGGTGGTCAGTGTGCTCCCACAGTGGGAGTACCACTCAGCTGACCAACCTGTCCCAGCAGCCCACCAGCCTGGCAGCAGCCACTCACTCCCTCAGTAGTCCTATAGGTCCAATCTCCAGAGAATGAGCCAATGGACACCAATGGCTCAATGGACACCAATGGACAAAAACCACTGGCACAATCCTGACAGTGCTGCTGGCCTCCTGGAAGTTGGCCTCAGGTCCATAGCCACTTACTCTCCCTACACACTCTGCAAGGAAGAAACTATATAAAAGTGGCTGCCAGGTGGCTCCTGGCAACTGGCACAAACATCAGCTGGATGGATCCAGATCCCAACCCAGCAAGGGCATCCCACTGCCCACCCAGAGGGCTGATCACATCCCATCCCTTCCCACCCTACTTAGGATGGGTGCCAGATTCAATGACAACCTCATTGTACTATCCACCAAGGTCAAAATGCTCTTGTCAATGTAGCATTTGGGTTCATGGCTGGTGAATGCTATGACTGCGTGAGCCTCTCCAGATGGGGACTGACTGGGCATGAGACCAGGGCAGGAGCAGCAGGGCTAGAATAAGTGGGAGCAGCAGGCAGGAGCAGCAGGCATTGTGGGACTGCGTTTCAGCCTGATCCCCGCAGGCCACCCTGAGGGACCCCATACGTGCACGAATTCCTGTACCAGGACTCTAGTATACTAATGATATGCTAAGGCTGTTCAACTGCTTGCTATGATGTGCACTGACCACCAGGGGGCAGATGCTCCAACCAGTAGGTTAGCTTGTTGTTGGGATCTGGCCAATTGGCACTGAGCAAGATGAGCCAGATATGTCCTGGAGCCTTCCCGCAGTCCCTCCCCAGTTGGCCAACTTCACGCAGGACAGGCCGAGGGATACCACCAATGCATTATCAGGACTGAGGGACTCCTTACCCGCCTGTCCCATACCAGTGCACAAATTTTGTGCACTGGGCCTCTAGTAATTTATATGGCTCATCTGACTGCTATGTCAGATGTGTCTGAAATGGATATGCAAAGACAAATGTAGGAGGATGGTTAGAAGTCTATTGCAATAATACAGGTGAGCAAACAACGTCAATTTGAAATAGATGGTATAAGTGAAGATAATGAGAGGGCATTGCTATCCAGGTGCATTTGGAAGACTGAGCTTTCAATACTGGCTGAAAGGATGTAGAGTATGAGAGAGAGAAGCTGAGGATGACTCCAGTGTTTTTGCCCTGAGCAAATGTAAGCCTAGAAGGAGACGATTTGGGCATTTGAGAGTAAATCACAAGTGTCATTCTGAAGATATTAACTTTCAGATTACATTACACATTAACTAAAAGCCAAGACACTCTGTGGTATACCCTCTCTGAACTTGACTTAGTTCAGTGCAATAGCTCTCAAGCCTGGCTCAAGGAAACTTAAAAGTCCCATGCCCAATATACTTCTAAACCAATTACATTAGACTCTCTGGGGTGCTTGAGGCATTATCATTCTCAAAACCCTCAAAGTGTAGTAAGGATTGAGAACGATGGGAACAGTGGCACCAGAGGTTTCTGGGTGTGGGTGGTCATTGAACACTAATAGTTCTAGGGACAGGATGGATGTGTTTCCTGGATGTAAAACAAAACAAAACAAACAAAAAACTGGAAGTAAGGCAGGTACTACTGCTAGGAAATAGGTAATTTCTGGATTCTTTCTGACCTTCAGGAACTTTTGCTTCATATTTTCTAAGTTCATGTAATGTCTGACCTTCTCATTTAAGCCACCTTGTCTTACACACTCTTTATTTTTATTAGGCAACACTTATGGTACCTGAATGAACTTCTAGCTCAGGACCTGGCCCTTTCTGCTGATCTTTTTTGTTTGTTTGTTTGTTTTGTTCTTTATTCTTTAAAGTATTACAAATAGTGGTACATATGTTTTTCTGCTGATCTTTTGACACCCATGATTCATTATTGAATTACCTGATAGGAGCACTCCAGAGCCTCCCTCACAGCACAGCCAGCAGCACCTACAGTTGAAGTTAATCTGAAAGCAGTAGGAATTCAACAACACTGGATGGAGTGAGGGTGGGAGAACTTGAAAGTAAGACAGTTTAAGGGGTTTTCGGTCGTGGTGACCAGGTCCTTAGGAAAAAGGCAGATATATCCTTCAGTGAAACCCACACATGCATGTACCACTTGGTGACCAGGTTCCTCATATATACATTCAACAGACACATACAACAGATGGACTATGCACGTACACAACGTGCATCATAGATGCCCCATCATGTACCAACACACCTTTCATCCACCGCACCTATCTTGTCAAACCTCTCAGGAAACAGTTTCAATGGGCTTATTCATGTTATAGATAATAAAAGTTCAAATTTTTATTTACTCTGTTCCCTCCCACCTGATAATTTACCTGATAAGCTTTGGACTTTCAGGTCTCATGTTGCTGGGAAGGAAAGAGTCTGGAAGACAATGTGACTTTCCATTAAGTCACGTTATTTAGGTACCAATATAGCCTGTTTACCTACAAAACCATTCCTGAGTGAGGAGGAGATCAAGATGGAAAAAGGCCCTCAAAGCTCCTTTGCCTGGGTGACAGTTTTATTTAAGGCACTGTCTATTCATTCAGACCTGAGGAAAATCCCTGAGATAACACTGATTCTTCTTTCCAAGAGTGGTAGATGCTATGAATGCCTGCTCACATCCCGTGTATCCCTAGCAGGTCTGTGCACATCATCTCATTCCCCAAGCTCACCTCTGCATTGTTTTGCCTGAGGGCTTTCTCTGGATTAAGCAGCACGTTCTGCCGGCAGCAAGCTGGAAGTTCCACAGAACTGATACCACCAGAAAAGCCATCTCTCCATCCATGATTGGTGGGAAATGGCTGTCCCTCTTTTGAGTGGGATAATTCTGATGCATGTTCTACTCTGGGCTGCTAATATTCTCCACTGGGATTGAGTTTACAGCAGTGACTGGCTTGATAAGATTCCTTTTGGCTGCTTGTCTTTCTCATCTCATTTTCCCATAACCCTACCAATATTTTCTGAGCTGAACCCTGGGAGAACCTATTTGTGTTTAAATTCTTTGTCAGGATCAGCCTCTGGGAAGAACCTATATTAAAACACTAAGAAACTGTAAATGACAAAAGATGGATAGAGTTCCATTTAGATAAAAGAGTCACAAATATGTTTGTAAATCTGTCCTGTTATTTAGATTTTCATTACAAGCACAATTTGGGGAATTTGCCCCTTTGTTGGGATAGGAACCGGAGTGACTATGTAAAGGGGAAGCAGATGCACTCAGCCTGCAGCCTCACACATCTGCTGGATAAACAATGACAATAATTTTTAGGAGGGAGACAATAAAAAATCCACATAAAACTTTTTATTGTGTAAGTGACACTGGTTGTTATACTCAGCAATCAGAAACCTACCCCGAGGACAAAACTTTTCTGCCTATTAATGTAGAGAAAGTGGGTAGCCCGTTTCCCAAGTCTCAGAGTATAACATTGGAGATGCTAGGATTCATTCCAAAGGAGTTCTATTACCAGCAGAACATAAGAAAGCTGGAGCAAATGAGTATTTGCAGGAAAGAAAATAAAATAAAATCCAAGCATTTCAGAACTCTTGGGGAAAATTGAATCCATGGGACTTGTAATATAAAGGGCTTGGGAAAAATATACAATGTTTTTACAGAGGATAGGAAAATAATGTGTTCCTCCATTTTATGAAGGGTAGGGACTTTTGGACATAAGATGCTGCTGAGACCATTTCCAAACATACAGAAAATATTTCTTTAATCAGAATCCACAGTTTTTGTATTTATAATCAGCTCTTGCTCGAAATATTTTCTTTTAAGTGTGGACAGACACCAACACATGAATGCAATTTGTAACCAGTTCCTGTGTAAGATAACCAGACTTCTCCTCTACCTGCTCCCATTGCCTAACTTCTTCAGTGTTGATGCCACCTCCTTTATGGACAGACTCTACGGGATAGCCAGAGTGCCCACTTCTTTGTCCACTTCATACTCTCCACCCTTACCCAACTCAGAGGGCTCTGCATATTCCCTGGGTGAGAAAGACATTTTAATGGGTTAGAGTTAATTTTACTATATTATAAGCACTAGAGCTTAAATAATTTTTTGTGGAGTATCCTTATATATTAGTTCAGATAGCTCAACCAAAGTGCTGTAACCGCCCAAAGTCCATAACTTACTTAGGGTCACTCTTGATGTTGTGCCTTCTACAGTTTTAGACGAATGTATAGGGACATCTATTCACCTTCATAGTTTTCACTGCCCTAAAATCCCCTATGCCCCACCTTGTCATCCCCACCTCCCAGCCTCTCTCTCCCAGGTAAGCACTGACCTTTTTCCTGTCTCCATAATTTTTTTCTTTTTCAAAATGTCATGTAGTTGGAATAATACAGCATATAGCCTTTTCAGACTAACTTTTTTACTTCATAAAATACATGTAAGTTTCCTCCCTTCTTTTTAAGTCTTGATAGTTATAAATAATATTTCAGCGCTAACTGGTTTGGCTCAATGTATAAAGCATTGGCCTGTGGACTGAAAGGTTCCAGGTTCAATTCTGGTCAAAGGCATGTACCTTTGCTCTAGGCACATACCCAATAGGAGGTGTGCAGCAGTCGGCTGATCAGTGTTTCTCTCTCATCAATGTTTCTAACTCTCTATCCCTCTTCTTTCCTCTTTGTAAAAAGTCAATAAAATATATTTCAAATAAAATAAAATAAATAATAATATTCATTGTCTGGGTATACCACAGTTTATTTATCTGTTCATCTGCTGAAGGGCATCTTGGTTGCTTCCAAGTATTTGGCAATGAAGCTATTTTCAAAAAGCCAGAGAGTAAATATTTTCATTTTTATCAGTGATATAATTTCTGTTACAACTACAGCCATTATAGTTTAAAAGCTTGCATAAACAACACATAAATAATATATAAATCAATGAATTTCTGATTATAAACATTTGGTTAAAAGGGTACAATCTTTATATAGGAGTAATAAATATTTTTAAAGCTTATAATACTGATTTTAATGGACATTGGTCTTTCCCAAAATTGTACCAAATAAAAGAGACTTGATTGTAGTTATGAGCTTGGCTCATAAACCAAGTTTTTTCCTTATGTATCTTTGGAGAATAATATTATCCAATACAGAGTTCATTTCTCTTCAGTAATTCTTCAGAGCAATTATTTTTCATGGAATCTGACAATAGAAAATGGTTATTTTCTACCATTCAAGGTCTAAAGGATGACCATGTTTAGTAGATATTAACAAACCCAAGGGGCTAAAAGGATACAAACAAAATTTCATCAGAAACTCTTGCAATGAGAAAAGAAAAAAAAAAGCATGCACTGTGATTGTTCTGGTGTCTGATTTGGGTCAGGAAAAGCACAAACCAAAAAAATAAATCTAAAGCTCTTGCTCTCATTTTTCAGCCTTCAAGTCTTCTAATGAGGCAGAGTTTGCAGGTAAATCTAAAATTTTAATAAGGCAAAGATGAAAAACGTACAGCATTGAATCTGCAGTGCCCTTCAAAATCATCCTGAAATTCTTAAAGTTATCCCAATTGCTCTTGATTTGGGGTACACTTGGCATACTTTGAAAGCTTTCCACTGCATTGTGTATCTCAAGCTTCCATTTTTTATTATCCTCCAGCTATCAAAGCTTTCCTGTCATGACTCCATCCCATCTGCTAAGGACAAAGCCAGGCTAAAACCTGCTGATGGGCCTGTGTCACTACATATACTTGACAATGAGTGAGAATGGATATTACCTGCTAAGTCTTTATTTTACCCAGGAAATAATTGTATCATGCCTTTCTGGGAAACATTAGCCAAAGGTTTTACAGAAATGCATTCCAAGGAACATTTCTCTCACGAGAGGCACTATCTTTTTTTTTTTAAATGCTGCACATAACTTTTCATTTTCTGAGAGCCACAGTGAGCATAGCTTGTTAAACACTCAGATATATTCAGGATAAATCAGTATTTGCTATATTTAATCCAGATTTATTTTAACTTAGTGGATTCTAGTTCTGTTTAGATTTTTGCTGTTGTTGTTGCTGCTTTTATAGTTCTTTTCATATAAAACCTTTAATATTCCTGAAACCTCAAGCATTTCTGGGAAGGAATTCTTTCTGAAACTAAGAGTAACACCAAAAGTGAGATATTCTGTTACTGCTATACACAATAAGAGGAGGCCTTTTGGATATTCATCCAGATGGAAGCTGAGATTACACCTACCTACAAGTGATCTGGCTCTATGCTCATTTCCAAGCTTACCCTAGATTCCAATCCCTTGTCACTGGTGTTGCCAACACATTATTTCCCCAAAGGCAAGAGAAGTATTGAAAATAATAGTCATTTCTGTAGTTTTACTAAAATCTGAATTTGAACCATAAATTCTGACATTGTTCTGCATCTGATGTAGCAGAGTTATTATTTTTTGCAACATATTATCTAAGAAATTCAGATTATCAAGCAAAGCCTACATATTTAGAACAGAAGGACTGTTGGTGGCTTATACAAATAACTCTAGCTGTATATGATTAAAACACATAGGCCTTTAGCTACAGTACTTATTTAAACACTAGAATCCTAATCTACAGAAAGTGAATGCTAAATTGTATATTTGTAATAGTGTAGAAGAAATGTTATTTTAGAACAGAGTGTTAAAATCACTAACAGAAAGGTATGCGTGAGAGTAAAATTGCAAAGTTCAGCAGTGACTTCGAGGTTACCTTTATGAATGCAATGTAGTAATTTTTTCTAATACATCGTATTACAGAGTGACACATTAAAAAACTGAAATCCCTGAACTTGAGAGTCTTTCTCTGATTACTAATCTCAAATGGTAGCATCCTCCCCTCATGACTCTAAATCCTCTTGTCTGCTTAATTTTTCTGCAGAACATTACCACAGGTTTTATAACATATATTTCTTGCTTGTTTTTTATCTTTCTTTCCTCATAATAAAATAAGAGTTGCATGAGAGCACAGTTTTGGTTGTGTTCACTGCTTGGCACATGGTAGCCTGTAGTAAACACTTCTTGAATTTAGACCATTTTCTTATTGATTTTGTTTCTAAAAATAACATACCAATCTAGTCCTTCAATGACCAAATAAGTGAATGTATTTGGTAGATAAATTAAGGTTATGCTCATGATTTCATTTCCTCCTTCTTTCTCCTTTAAGCTCTATGATCTCTTTACTTGTGACAATTTTTTAAAGATAATTTTGGATTTTCAGTGTATTATTCTGTCAGAGTAATTGGCAAGTTTGAGCTTAAAATGATAAGAAGAGGAGTTTTACAAAGTAATTGCCATTTACTGTTAGCAGAAACCATGCCTTGGCCAGAGAAAAAAGTATGCTGTTGGATTATAATTATTATAAGATTGTGGAAGTTATACAGATAATTCATTGGTATAACTACATATACCTTTTTGATTGTATTGACTGACTCATTCTCCAGGCTTTGGTGTTGGTAAGATCAGGCTCAAATCTCTATGCATGTTAACTGGACCACTTGGAAAATTGTCTTAAGCTAACTGAGTTGCAGTTACCTCATGTTTATATATAGAGGTAATAATAGCCACTGCTTGGGATTATTATAAAGATCATACTAATAATAGAAGAATATGCAAATTGGTCAAAATGCCCTCACACAACAACCTAACAGCAGGGTGTGTAGGACAACCAAGCTGGCAGGGGGCCGGGGAGGCAGTGAGGGGCGACCAAGCTGGTGGGAGGGACAGTGAGGGGTAACCAGGCTGACAGATGGGGGCTGTGGGGTGACCAGACCAGCAGGGGTGGCAGTTGGGGGTGACCAGGCCGGTGGGGGGAGGGTTGTGAGACAGTGAGGGGAAACCAAGCCAGAAGGGGAGCAATTACAGGCTATCAGGCTGACAGGTAGTGGCAGTTAGGGGTGATAAGGCTGGTGGGTGGGGGAGGGGGCAGTTAGGGATTATCAGGCAGGCAGGCAGGTGAACAGTTATGAACCAGTGGTCCCCGATTGTGAGAGGGATGTCCAACTGCTGGGATTAGGCTTAAACAGGCAGTCGGACATCCCTGAGGAGTCCGGAATTAGAGAGGGTGCAGGCTGGGCTGAAGGGACCCCCCCTCCTGTGCATGAATTTTATGCAGTAGGCCTCTTGTTAGGAATAAAATATAAAAGAACCTAAGTTTAATAGACACACACTAAATGGTTATTGAATCAACATATTTCATGAACTTTGTATTAGTTTTCTAGGGCTGCAGTTACAAAGTGCCACAAACTGGTAGCTTAAAACAGAATTTAGTTATTTCATAGTTCTGATGACTAGATGTCTAAGTTCTAAGTACTAGAAGTGCATGTTCCCCATGAAACCTGGAGAGGATAATCATTTCTTTTTTATTTTATTTACTTTAAATATATTTTATTGATTTTTTTATAGAGAGGAAGGGAGAGGAAGAGAGAGTTAGACACATCGATGAGAGAGAAACATTGATCAGCTGCCTCCCCTGTGCACCCCCTACTGGGGATGTGCCCGCAACCAAGATGCCCTTGACCTGAATCAAATCTGGGACCTTTCATTCCGCAGGCCAATGCTCTATCCACTGAGCAAAACTGTTTTAGGGCGAGGGTAATCCTTTTTTGACTCACTAGCTCTGGTGGTGGCTTAAAGCCTTGGCATTCCTAGATTTGCAGCTTTATCAGTTCAATTTCTGCTTCTGTTTTCACGTGGTGTTTTCTCAAGTCTGTGCCTTCCCATGGCCATCTTCTCCCCTAGTAAGGTCACCAGTCATATTGGGTTAAGGGCTCACCCTAGAGACCTCCTCTGTACTTAATTACATCTGCAAAGACATTATTTCCAAATAAGGTTACATGCACAGGTACAAAGGCTTATGACTCAACATATCTTTTAGGACAATGCATAACAAATTTATCCTAATTTGCAAATCTCTTCTCAGCCCACTGCCAGCATTTTTAGCCCTTCTATAATCCTTTACAACTCATCCACTGTTGACACTGCAGTTCATTTTCAACCCAGAAAGGAAAGAACTTTCTGATTTGGAGAAAACTGCAAGAACAGCACCTTCCAAACTTTCAGAAAGAATAAGGAAGCCTGACACTGCCAGGCCCTAAAAGCTGAACAGCTTGGAGAAAGAGATTTAAAGCTCAGAAATATCAAAGAGCCTATGGAATATTAGAGGTGGAAAGAACAATCCTAAAAACAGTAAAACATAAATAAAGTTGGATTGGGTTCATTGGCTTCATTCCCAGGACAAAATTATCCTCTCCCTTCCAAAAGTAGCGTTTAGCACACCATTAGTTTGAAATGGCTATTTGTCTTTGTGAAATACATTATTTTTTTATAGCTATGGCAGAAATTGACACACAATGTTGCATTTTTCTGTATTTTCACTCAGATACACACAGGTAGGGTTGTAGTCATGATGGGCCTTTCGAGACTGATCTAACCTGTACCTTTCCCCAAACAGGGTCACTTACCTGCTTTTTCTGATAGCCATTTTCCCAACTAGTTCCCAACCCTAGTATTATACTTTATATTATATACTAGAGGCCTGGTGCATGAAAAGTAATGCAGTGAAGGGGGGTTCCTGAGCCTGGCCTGCCCCCTCTCACAGTCCAGGAGCCCTCAGGGGCAGGAGGCAATCCTGTGATCAGGGGAAGGCAACAGCCCCATCACACATCTGCTTCTGCGACTGCCGACAGCACAAGCCTCAACTGGTCCTAGTTATCTTGAGCCTCAAGCAGCTCTGGGCAGATGGGCAGCCACCATCCGAGGCTTGTTTGCACCTCGGGCCTGCTCTGGGTGGCTGGGTAGCTGACATCTGAGGCTTGCCTGCTCCTTGGGCTGGCCCTGGGGAGCTGGGAAGCTAAAGGTGGGTCCAGGCTCACTGTACACCTGCCAACTCTCCCCCACCCCCCTGGATGGGCTTAAAGGACTGTGAGAATCCAATGGGGCTGAGGAGACTGTGTGCTACCATCTCTCTGATAGTGTGACATCAATTTGCATATTTCATCTTTATTAGATAGGATACCTTCTCTGACAAGAAAAGGAATAATTGCCATTTTACATGTAGAAAAAAAAAGTTCCCTATAATCTCATTGCTAAAAAAAAAAAAAAAAAAAAAAACATTACCTATCTTTTGAAACCTTATTTTTACTGACTTCCTAGTGCTTCATTGTCTGATGTACCATAATTGTTTAAGTCAATGCCCTTTTATTGCCCATTTACATTATTGCCATCTTTCTCATTCTTACAAAAATTGCTGTAATAACCATCCTTGTGCCCAAATTGTTGTGTGCACTATAGTATTATATCTATTTTCATACCCTAAAATTTTTTAGTACTCAACAATCAAAATATTTAATTTTTGTTTTTGTTTTTTTTTTTACATGGAACTATAGTTATCTTGAAGGAGGAAATGAACACAATTGTAGACATGTTGGTATGGATTAGTGACCTGTTCTTTTGTGGTCGTCCATATCTGGGGGCATTAATAAGGTAAAAACAGACATGTTTTGCTTCAATATTCTTAGGCCCCTTCCTATATGTGATACCATTGTAATTAGCAAGTTATTAATAATAAGAAAGGAACGAAGAAGGAAGGTCAGACATCATAAGCATGTCATTGGGCAGCTTCACCAGTAAACTATAGTTTCACAACCCCCAGGGAACCACCAACCCGTTCTTTGAAGATTATTGGGGGAAGGGGTGCAATACAGGGAAGATAGATACATGCACAGTGAAGTAGGGGTAGCATAGAGAAGGTACTTTCCTGTCAGTCACACCTGGGAATAGAGATCATTGGCCAGAATGGGTAGAGCCACTGCAAGCCTGAGAAAAGTTAAGAATATATAATCCAAACAAAGAAGTTCTCTCTCTCTTTTGTTGGTCTTACTGTTTGTGGTGTGGTCTCTTGCCTTCCTTGATTTTGCCTCTGTTTCCTCCATAAAGCCTGGGTAACCCATGAGCAGTGAACTGATGGAGTACAATACAAATTAAGCTAGCCTGTTGCTGTGTTGGGCTGTGCAGACATGGGATAAAAATTCTAGACACTGTCGTTGATTTTAGCTCTGCTGAAATCCCAGCTATACTTCTTCTATGGCAGGACAAAGGGAAATGGTACTTCGGAAACTCAAGGATGTAATTACACAGAAATGAAAATCACTCCTTCCATGCAAGTCTCAGAAAATTCCTTTTTTTGGGATATCACACGAAATCCACTCCCATGAGCAACACGTGGTGAGAAGGACTTTGCCCCACTGGCAATACAAGCACAGAAGGGATAAGTTTACCTGAGGCTATTCTTTGGCTGCTGGTGTTCTTGGATGTAATTTCCCAATCTCATATTCTCTCTCAGAAGTCTTGGAAAGAGCTGTTGGGAAACTCTTGGACTGCAGCCCACATTGATGAATTGTAACCATCCAGAATGTGGGTTTGTGGTAGCCTCCCAACATTAGGAGCAGGCAGTTTGTGGTGTATAGATTATGCTCTTCTCCATCACTGTGCTTCAATCAATCAGGACAGTTAGAGGACACATTTTTATAACTTCTCCCATGAACCCCCTCTGATCAGGGCATTCAAAGAAACGACTCATCTGGAAACCATTTTTCTAGATGACAGAACAGAGGCCCAAAGCCAAAGTAGAAAACTTCTAATGCAATGTTTGCTATTTGCTAAAAAAGGTAAGTTTCTCATCTGAGATTGTGACCTGTCTTATGAGTGAAGAAAGAACAAAATAGATTAGATTGGAACAAAATAGATTGAGTGTACACTGAAATAGGGGGATCCATTTATGCTTTCCTAAAGGTAATTATTTGCTATGCTTCATGAATAAGTATCCTCAGCATACCTGATGCTAGTTAGAAATCCAGATTTATTGGCCACACCCAGCTTCTGAGCCAGACCCTTTGTTTTAACAAGATTCTCAGGTGATTCCTATGCACATAAGGCACGGAAAGCATTGATCTGTTATGTAAAAGGTATGTGAATTTCATTTCCTGAAAGAAGTCCTTTTAAAAACCAATTCTGCTTATAAAACAAAATAAAATAAAAACAACCATTAAAACATTTTGTTACACCACTTCTTCGTAGTTTCATACCTAGATGCAATTACTGCTAATAGATGCTTTTGTATAATCTTTCAGATATATATATATACACATACACACACACACATAGAGAGAGAGAGAGACATGTACATATTCTTAAATGTAATATTATATGTGCACTTTGCTTTTTAGCACCTTTTACATACCAACCTAATTGTTTTTAAATGTACATAATATTTTAACTATATTTGCATTTAAATTTGTTAATGTTGACTCATTTAGGATGTTTGTTTGTTTGTTTTGGCTAATTCAAATGATACTACAATGAATATAATTGTGGGAATGTGTTTATGCATATCCTATCTAATAAAAGAGTAATATGCAAATTGACCATACCTCCACTACACCCCCAAGCCAAACCCATAAGACACACCCATAAGCCCATCAGGAGTGGATAGGCAAATAAACCCAACCAAGATGGCTGCAGCTACAGAGAGTAGGAGGGAAGCTTGGATTTTCCCGGCAATGGAGAAAGACAAACTTTCTTCTTGCTCTTGCTGGCTCAGGTCTCTGCTTCAGGTTATTAAGTTTCAATTATAGAATCCCAACAGAAATGACAGCAGCGAAGGAGCAAGCAGGAGGCTTGGCTCAACTCCAGGCCACAAAGTTCAATTGTAGAAGATACATAAATCCCAGATACCAGGGCTCTACTTGGGTCACCGGGGGTGTGTGGCCAGCCTGCAAACTAAAACAAGCCCCTCATCCCGCATGCCCCATGCCCCAAGGGGACACCCACTCTGATCCAGACACCCTTCAGGGCAAACCAGCTGGCCCCCACCCATGCACCAGGCCTCTATCCTATCTAATAAAAGAGTAATACGCAGATTGACCATCCTCCAACACACAAGATGGCTGTCTCCATGTGGTCAAAGATGGCTGTCTCCATGTGGACACAAGATGGCCACCACAAGGTGGCCAGGAGTGGAGGGCAGTTGGGTGTGATCAACCTTGCAGGGGAAGGAAGTTAGGAGTGACCAGGCTGGCAGAAGAGGGATATTGGGGGTGACTAGGCCTGCAGGGGAGGGCAGTTGGGGCAAACAGGCTGGCAGGGGAGCAGTTAGGCATCAATCAGGCTAGCAGGGGCCTGGTTAGGGGTGATCAGGCTGGTAGACAGAAGCAGTAAGGAGAAATCAGGAAGGCAGGCAGGTAAGCAGTTGGGAGCCAGCAGTCCTGGATTGTGAGAGGGATGTCCAACTGCCCATTTAGGCCCAATCCTACTAGGACATCCTTCAAGGGGTCCCAGATTGAAGAGGGTGCAGGCTGGGCTGAAGGACACTCTCCCTGCCTACCTTACCCCCATGCACGCTACCAGCCAATCAGGAGCAGGAGGCGAGGCCAAGCAGCTCCAGGCGGGGGGGCGGGGCTGAGAGATGCATGGAAAGAGCGGGGGACACCCCAGCAGTGGACACAACTTCTATGCACAGATCTGATGGGCGTGCTGGGCTGGCAAGCAGAGTGGGTTGGGAGGAAAGGTAAACCAACTATTGTACATTCACAGCATCTGAGCCCCAAGCTGCCATGGCTCCATGAGGGTGGCTGTCAGCGCTGCAAGCGAGGAGGGTCCCGGGAGCAGCAGGCAGCATTGCTGGGGTGGCTGAGGGTAGCATGGTGTGTGGCAGCAGTGGATGCCCGCCGGGTATGAGTGGACATTGGTGGCAGCAGCGCCAGTGGCTCAGAGGCTGCAGAGGAGGAGATGGAGGCCCAGGGAGAGTTGGGGAGCAAGCACCGTGAGCACTACAGCCATGGCCAAGGGGTGCTGGAGAGACCCCAAGCTGCTTCTGTCTTTCATGAGCAGGAGCTGCTCCAGTGGGGCTAGGCTGCCAGGAGAACCCCAGAGGAGAGGAGGGAGGGACGAGGAAGGATAGAGAGAGGGAAAGACTGGGCAGGGTAGAGGGCATGGCTGCAGGGGAGTTGGGGGAGCTTAGGGGCGGGGAAGGAAACTGCTGGAGCAACTGCACTGAGTGACCTCGATAACTTTCAATTTAAAGAGGGAAAGAAGGAGCTGGAAAAGTACAGGCACTCTCCTTTGGCAGAGGCACGGGAAGAGGTGCCTAAGGGGACCCAGGTGTGCTGTGGTGCATCTCTGGGCATGGCAGGGAAGGCAGAAGAATGAGAGTCAGGGAGCTGGGGAGGCACTGCATGCATAGCAGGGCCCTCCAAAGGGCAGCCTTCACGGGGTGAGGCAGGAACACATCCTGAAGGTCCAGCAGGCGAGAGACCCCGCGCTCTCCTCTCAAGTCCCACCGGTCTCCGCAGTCATGGTTGGGTGCACCTGGCCGAGTGCTCTGTGTCTGGTGCCAAGGCCATCAGTGCCACACAGTGACAGAGCTCTGGGTAGCTCGCCCCTTGGCTGCTGCGAGGGTGGGGTGTCCCCAGGGCTGGGCGGTCGCCACCAGGGCAGAGCCAGCCATTGGCCCTACTGAGGGGGCAGGTTGGGCTGAGGGATCACCCGCCCCCAGTGCACAAATTTTGTACACCGGGCCCCTGGTGTATGTATATCTTCAAAATAAAAATCTGCCCAGCTAGTATGGTTCAGTGGTTGAACATCATCCCATGATCCAGGAGGTCACCAGTACAGTTATGATCAGGTCCATGCCCAGGTTTCCAGCTCTTATCACAGTAGGGGGCATGCAGGAGGAAGCCTCTAGATATTTCTATCTCTCTAGCCCTTTCACTCATTCTCTTTCTAAAATAAGACAAACAAAAAATGCAAACATTTTTTAAAGTCTAAGTTAGAACAAAAATCTAAGTAGAATTGCTGGTTGTAAGGATAGGAGTATTTAGGATTTTGATAGATTTTTGCCAATCTGCCCTTCCAATGCACTAACATTTGTGTCCAGTATCCCACCAATAATCCCTAAGAGTTATAATTGCCTTATATTCTTGCCTTAATTAAGTGTCAAAATAGAAAATGTGTAACCTGAAAATTAGTATTCTTTTTCTATTGTAATATGTATTTTTTTAATGAGTGAATTTCAGCATATTTCCATATGTTTAAAAGTTATCAAGGAGTTTTATCCCTATGTTTTCTCCTAAGAGTACAGTTTCACATTTATTGATTTGCAGATGTTAAGCCATCTTGTGTTCCTTGGGATCAATACCCCTTGATCATGATTTAAGATCTTTTGAATGAGCTGCTAAATTTGGTTTGCTAGTATTTTGTTGACAATTTTTACATTTATATTCAGCAGATATATTAAATGTACTTCTCTTTTCTTGTAGTGTTTTTATCTAGTTTTGCTGTCAGGGTAATGCTGAACTGATAAAATAAGTTTGGGAGTGTTTCTTCCTCCTCAATATTTTGGAAAAGTCTGAGAATTGCCATTAATTCTTCTTTAAATGTTGGTAGAATTAATCAGTATAATTGTCTGATTCTTGGCTCTTCTCTGTTGAGAGTTTGTTTATTACTGCTTCAATCTTCTTTGTCATCATTGGTCTGCTCAGATTGTCTTTTTTTTTTTATTCAGTCTTGGTAGTTTTTTTTTTTCTAGAAATTTATTCATTTCTTCTAAGTTATCCAATCTGTTGGTGTATAATTGTTTATAGTAGTCTTTCACTGGGTCCTGTAGCTGAGGGTTCTTTAGGCTGAGGCTGGGAGGGGTGGGGCTGAGTATGGAGCCCTTTCAAGGTCTCTATGGGTACAGACAGAGGTGTCTCCTGGCAGGTCCCTGGACCCACAACCTCTGGCAGTCTGTGGCTATAAAGGTGCTGGAGCAGAGTATAGGGATCTTTTAACTGTCTTTTTCTAAGGAAAAACAGCATTTTTCTAATTAATTTATGAGAGCTCTTTTTATATAAATGAATTTAGAAATCATTGCTTAGAGAGTGACTCATGTTGTGGCTATATTCTCAGTTGGATTTCATCTATTTTCCTGTTTATAGTTCATACTATATTTTTAACAAATAACATATTTACATAATTTAAATATTGGAATGATATATGCTCAACATGAATTAAGAAGTTTTACTTCTATACTGGCCCTCTCCATCAACATGAATTAAGAAGTTTTACTTCTATACTGGCCCTCTCCATTACCCACCTCCTTGTGGGTAACCACGTACAGATGTCTTCTATATTCTTCAATGTGTATGTAATTACAAGCAGATACACATGAACAATGATATTTCCTTTTCATTCTTACAAAAAGTAGAATGCTACCTATAGTGTTCTTGCTTTTTCTTTTTCACTTGGGAAAACATTCTAGACATCTTTCTATATCAATAGAAAGAGTCTTGTCTACAATAATAAAAGCATAATATGCTAATTAGACCCAAAGTCCTTCTGAATATCCTTCCAGATGACCTTCCGGATAAAACTGGAGCTGTAAGGGAAGCTTGGGTCCCAGGTGCCAGAGGAAAGCTGGTGCTAGCAGCCAGGGGCAAAGAAGGCCTACTCTGATATGAATTTCATTATATAATATTATGGTGATAAAGAATTATCTTACCTAATAATAGACAAACATGTAAATTGACCATGCCTCTGCTATGCCCACAGCCAATCAGAGTGAGTATGCAAATTACCCACCAAAGATGGCAGTTACTTTGCATACAAAGGCAGGGCGGGCAGCACCATGGCCCATGAGTCCATCCATAGCATAGGAGGCCAGGTGGGCAGTGCCAGATACCGTCCACAAGATACCAGTCCATCAGGCCAGGGAGGCAGGGTGGGCAATGCCAGATGCCACTAGAGGGTTCCAGGTCCATCACAGGGCCCAGGAGGGGCAGCAGTCCTCCTAGCAACTCCTGTGGGACTCTGGGGATATCAAAGCCCTGGGGAGGTACAGCCTGGATGCCTAGCCACTCCAGTGGGGCCCTGGGAACATTGCTGCCCTGGGGAGATGGCTGAGTTCACCTAGCTACTCTCATGGAGCCCTGGGAACATGGCTGCCCTGGGGAGGTGAGGCTGGGCCTACCTAACCATTCCCCTGGGTCCCTGGAACATTGCTGTCCAGGGAGACATGGCTGGGCCTGCCTAGCCACTCCAGTAGGGCAGAGCTCTGGGAAGATTGATGTCCAGGGAGATGTGGTTGAGCCCCAGAAACATCACAGGCATGGGGTTGCTGAGACCCAGACAAGGCCTCTGGCCACAGATTCACAGCTTTGTGGAAACTCAGGGCAGGGATTGCCTCACCTTCAGAGAAACAGATTCTGCAGTGGTCCCAGGATGCACATGGGCAGGGCCAGAGATCTGGGGGCTTGGAAGGACTCCTGGGCAGAGAGGCAAGGACCTGCAGCCCTGATTTGGAGTTGAGGGACAGTACCACCGCAGTGTAGGGGTGCCGCACTGCAGGATACCCGACTGATTCACATGATTCAGAGGAGCTCCCAGTGCTAACCAGCCTCGCCCAGGCTGCCTTCACACTTCAGAGATGGTGACTCCTGCTCCTGCCTTGACCCAAAAGCAAGCCCATGCCACCTTGCCCCATGGTGGAGCATGCCTATGCGGTAAATGCGAAGCCTTCTACCTGCTCCAGAGAAGCCACACTTTCTGCCTGCCCTTGCTGGCCTAGGCCTCCACTCAATGCTACGAAGTTTCAATTATAGAAGATACATATATCCCAACAGAAATGGTGGTAGCCATGGAGCTGGAGAGAGCAGATGCTAGGGTTAGGGAGGACCTAGACCTCCACTCCAGTCTACAAAGTTTCAATTATAGAATTTAAATAAACCCCAACAGAAATGGCTGGCGACATTGAGCAAGCAGAAGACTAGGCTCTGCTCCAGGCTACAAAGTTTCAATTGTAGAACATAAATAAATCCCAGATACCAGGGCCTCTGCTTGGGTTGCTAGGGGGCATGTCCAGCCTGCAAAGCACCACACACCCTTCAAGGGAAATCCCACTCTGATATGGGTTACTCTTCAGGACAAACCAGCTGGCCCCCACCCATGTACCAGGCCTCTATGCTATCTAATAAAAGAATAATATGCAGAGAGACCATCATTCCAACACAAAAAATGACTTCTCCCATGTGGTAAAAAATCCTGCCCCCATGTGGACATAAAATGGCCTCCACAAGATGGCCAGCAGGGGAGGGCATTTAGAAGGGACCAGGCCTGCAAGGGAGGGCAGTTGTTGGTGATCAGGCCAGCAAGGAAGGGTAGTTTTGAGGGACCAGGCCTGCAAGGGAGGGCAGTTGTGGGCAATCAGGTAAGCAGGGGAGGGCAGTTGGGGGTGATCAAGCCTGCAGGGGAGAGCAGTTAGGGGTGACCAGGCTGGCAGAGAGAAGTTGAGGGTAAACAGTCTGGCAGGGGACCAGTTAGACATCAATCAGGTTGGCAGGGGAGTTGTTAAGGGTAATCAGGCTAGCAGGCAGAAGCAGTAAGGGGCAATCAGGAAGGCAAGCAGGCAAGCAGTTGGGAGCCAGCAGTCCTGGATTGTGAGAAGGGTGTCCCATTTAGGCTCAATCCTACTGGAATCGGACCTAAACAAGCGGTTGGATATACCTCGAGGCGTCCCAGATTGAAGAGGGTGCAGGCTGGGCTGAGGGACACCGCCCCCTGCATGAATTTCATGCATTGGGCCTCTAGTAACTATATAATATTCCATTCCGTGAGTGTGACATACTTTATTTCATAAAATTTTTAGTGATGTTCATCTGTGTTGTTTCTAATCCTTCATTATTAAAAGCAAAGCTGCAATAAATAACCTTACAGCTATATTACCTTATAAATATTATAAGAGCAGATGTATGTATAAAATATATTCATTAGGTAAGATTGCTGAGAGAAAGTATAAATGGATATGTAATTGCAATAAATGTTGCCAAATTTTCCTACATAGCATTTTGTATTTCCACTAGCAGGTATGAAACTGCCTTGTTGTCCAGCTTGTGAATTATTGCTATATAATGAATAAAAACATATCTCACTATAGTTTTAATTTGCATTTTAGTTTTCATAAGAATGTGTATACAAATACCTAATTTAAGGACGACTTCTAGTTCTTTTATTCTGTGAACTATTATTTATCTGTTCATATCTTTGACTACCTTTTTGTTAATTGCTATTTTTTATTTTTATGTTTTTATTTATTTCAGAGAGAGGAAAGGAAAGGGAAAGGGAGATAGAAACATCAATTATGAGTTTCATGGATGGATTGCTTCCTGCGTGCCCCCTACTGGGGATAGAGCCCACAACGCGGGCATGTGCCCTGACCAAGAATTGAACCATGACATCTGGGTTCATGGGTCAGTGCTCAACAACTGAGCCCCACAGGCTAGGTGGGATTGCTAAATAAGTTAAACATGTTTTTATTTTTTTATATATTCAGATATAAATTCTTTGTCTTCTCTATGAGTTTTTATTTTTTTATATATTCAGATATAAATTCTTTGTCTTCTCTATGAGTTTTTATATTTTTAAAACATATTTTTATTTATTTCAGAGAGCAAGGGAGAAGAAGAAGAAGAGAGAGAAAAACAACAATGATGAGAAAATTATTGATTGGCTGCCTCCGTATGCCCCCTACTGGGGATTGAGCCCACAGCCTGGGCATGTGCCCTGACCAGGAATCGAATGGCAATTCTCACATATATGTATGAGAGGTCTCACAGAAGGCCAAAGTCACATGGTGGGCCGGAGTCAGTAAATCTTGAGCCATTCCCACTTAAGAGACAAGTGCCTTAGTACCCAGGCTGGTGTTGGGACTTATAAAAGGAACCCACAACCTGTTTACATTTTGGTATTAATTTTCTTTGAAACTAGTACATAACTTTTTATAAATAATTCATAGATATTTGGAGAAAATGTAACCTCATTTATTTTTACTCGAGTTATCTATATCCTTGTGTACTTTAGTGTCAGAAACTGTCAAAAGTTAGAGAAGTATAATAAATCCTCCCAAATCTGTGTACCTCTGCTTCCTCAGTTGAGGCTATATCTATTTTGATGTCTTCTTTTCCAGCAAAGATAGCCTCACGGGAATTCTAACTTATATAAAACAACTCTTCTTGTGCTGTTTTTATGCTTTCTGTCTTGAATTTGACTTCCTCTAATACTAACATTGTCATCCCTACCTTAACTTAGATTCTATTTTCCCCATTAACTTTGCACATGACCACTTTTTAAATATTTTTGAATCATTTTTTTAATTAGTTGTAGGGAGGAAGAAGTTGGGTTTTTGCTTTACAGTCTACCTCTGAATGTTTTCACTTTAGTATAGGAGCTTGATCATTTGTGTTTATTGTCAGAATTGATATGTGTATTATATTTAAAAGTTTTTTCTACTTATTTTTATGCTTCATTATCATTTCATTTGTTTACTTTTGTTTGCTATATGGCAATGTTTTTTTTGATTTTGTCTTTTATTTTTCTTTCAAATATACATCTATATGATATCCTTCTGGTTACATTTCAAATTTTCAAAAATGCTTTTCAGTTTAAATTCTTTGTGCATCAAAGTTAATAACAAAATAATAAACTCTGATTTCCTTTTATGCAAGAAAAGGAACTTCACACTTTTACAATTGTCTGCTTGCTATTCCTTCAAATTCATGTGTTTATTTTTATGACATATACACTTATGCCAGCTAAGACAAATTCAAAATTGCCATTCAATTTTGTGTACACATTATTTTACAACTTTATAAGCAATGTCATTTTAACTTATTTCATGCTCACCATCTGTAAGTGTATACCACAACTTCCCCATGTGTGTGTTGTTTATCCTTTTTTCTCTCCCAGCTATTTGGAGCCATGGTCAAGTCATTTTTTTTTAAGAAAGGCACATAGACATTATGGTATCTGAACCCTTGAAAAAAAGTAAGAACATCTTTTTTAAAAAAAATAAATTTGTATTGATTTCAGAGAGGAAGGAAGAGGGAAGAGAGATAGAAACATCAAATGAGAGAGAATCATTTATTGGCTGCCTCCTACCCCCCCCCCCCCCCACTGGGGATCGAGCCTGCAACCAGGCATGTGTCCTTCACCGGAATTGAACCTGGGACCCTTCAGTCCACAGGCTGACTCTCTCTATATTAAGCAAAACCATCTAGGGCAAGAACATATTTGTGTGTGTCTTATATGCATTAAATAGAGTAGCTGTGAAATATAAATTGGGTAACAAACCTTCCTCCACAAAACTTGATAGATGTGAATACATTCTTTTTTGTCATTAAGTGTTGCACAAAATAAAGTCCATCTAGCCTGGTATTTGTTTCTTTGTAGGAAACTGTTATTTCTTTTTGGATGTCAGTAAAAATCTTTTCATAGCATTTAGTTAATTTTTCTGTTTTTACCAACATTGACCTAAAATATCTCAACATATTTCAATGTTTTTAAAGCAAGTTTGTTTTGTAGTCATGGAAGATTTTTTAATATATAGGGTGTCTCTCCCAAAACATATACACTCTTTAACAACTGATAGCTCAATTTTGAAAATGAAAAGTATCTTAATAAACATTGCCTTTATAATTATTCAAAATGTGTGTATATTTTAAAAGATATTTACTTGCATTTTAATTGGCAGTGTTTTATCCTCAGTGACACCTTCAATTCTTAAATTTATTATCCTAAATTCTGACACTTTTTGTCTTTACATTGTAACCTATTTTTCCTCTACCTTAAAAAGAATTTCAAGTTTATTTTCCATATTACTAGGTTTTTACATTTTAGCCTGCATTGAAGTTATTTGGAAAATGATTTAAAATTGTGATGTCTACTGACATCCTGAAAATAAGAAATGTAAAACACACTCAATATTCTAATTCAGCCACAAGCCCTTTCATCTCCAACATATTCTATATCCCATAGCAACAGGTAAAGACATAATCAGAAAAAGTAAATGAGAAAAGCTTTCATGTTTATTTGGGGGAATTTTGTACTAAATATGGACAGTGTTCTCCCCCTTAACTATGCTTTTGCCTTCCACAGGTTAAGTTATCCTTAGCAAACCTCAGTCAGGAAATATTTCATTAAAATGCCAGAAATAAGCAATTAATTAAGTTTTAAATTGCATGCCATTCTAAGTAGCATGATGAAATCTCCTGCTGTTCTCCCTGGGATAAGAATCATGTCTTTGTCCAGTGTCTCCACCTTGTAGGTTCTACCTGCCCCTTAGTCACTTAGCAGCTATCTTGGTTATCAGATTGACTGTCATGGTATCACAGTGCTTGTGTTAAGTAACTTATTTTATAATCCCAAAGTGCAAGAGTAGTAATATGGCAATTAGGATATGGCAAACGAAAGCCAAATAGTTCTTCCTTTTCTAATAGGAAAGAAGAAAATTTGTACACTGAGGTTGCTGACATCTATGGTAGGAAAAAATGTTTTGAAATAGCCTAATTTGTAAATTAAATTTTCTTTCTTATAGTATAAATAGGGTCTGATATTATCTGAGGTTTCAGGTACCCACTAAGGGTCTTGGAAATTATCCCCCTGGAAAAGAAGTAACTACTGTATACCTTTGAGTCACCCAACATCTTATAATATATGCACCTGAACATAGATCCTTAGCAACCGTACAGCACACTTGGCTGTATCCAACATTTAGTCTAGTATAATATTATTCATAAATCCTCCCTGAATCAGCACTCACACTTCAATGAAAGATAGGCACCAGTATTGCATGCATTTAGATAGCAGAGTAGAGTCTAAGTGGCAGATCCCATTGCCCTTTAAGCAAATCTCAATCACAAAAGCACCACAAAGCAGGGGCACAGATAATATTTTCAAAGTCCTATCTCTAAGTAAGAAAATGCAATACCAGTGCATGGCAAAAGATGGTGTCTACAACAAAGATGTCAGGACTCTCCAGACCATCTTGGTCCTCACTCCTACACACCAAAGGCAGCTTGCAGTGAACACCTGTGACTTTTTTGCCTGCCTGACTGCAGGAGCACACTTGACCCAAATGCTGGGCAAGCCTTGTATGGCTTTAAGAATTGATGACCCCTGAAGTAGTCTTTCACCAATGATGGATGAGGATTTGTGGATAAATAACCCAGCTTCCTCACCCTTGGGAAAGAAACCCAGTTCGTAGATACTTCACTTTCTCCCAGGCAGGGCTCCCCAGAAGGATGGATGATATTAAGGCTCCTGCAGTGGTAAAGTCTTTGCAAGCCCACTCTTTATTAGCTGCCTTCTTCTCTCAGTTTTGCTTCTCCACCCTTGCATCAGTGTTTCCCCAGAAACGCCACTCCACTAAATTATGTACACTCGAATTCTCCCTGGGTCTGACTGGAGAGAATGAAACCAAAACAGACTCCTACCAGAAAAAAAAATCAAATAAATAAAACCCCCCAAATAAGCTGTGTGGTCAGTAAAGCTCCCTTTTGAGAATCCATTCATTTAAATAAACCTAGCAGACATCACAATTAAGGTGTTTTGTTGTTGTTGTTGTTGTTTTTCTTATAAGTGTTCAGGAAGATCTTCCCTTTCCTTGTTTTGTAGACTACGTGCAGTTTTTCCCCCATGTTTTCATCCTCAAAAGAGGAGATATACAGACAATATGTGAACCTACTTCTCTCCTTTGGGCTGGTCATTTCCTGTTCTCAAATCCATGGCACCTTGGCAGGTTGCTTTACTCAGATCCTGGCAAAATGCCTCAGGACTAGCAGAGTAATGAGTGACAGAGTTCTGTAGCCCTGAGTGGCTGTATCCCCCTGATCTGCCTTGCATCCCTATATTTGAATAGAGGTGGAGGTTGTAAAATTATTTCTCCACCTCAGCTTCACAATGGTGTAAAAAACACCATATTCACTGTGATATTTTGTCTTCTTTTCTCTCCCTTAAATGATTCCCCTATTCTACTTAGTGAGAACTCTGTTCCTTCTGCTAAAATCTGCGCCTACAGGATGTCACACTTCCGTAATTAGTAGATATCTCTCAGGACTTTTCATGCTTCTCTTCAATTCTTCCCAAGAATTGTATTCTTCAGTTGTATTAGTTCCCAAATCTGGTATTGCCAGCTATACTTTTACTATGATAGTTATCATACTTGCTATTTTATAATTCAACTGTCATGCAAAATAGTGAAATATGAATGAAAAAAGAAAAAGAAATCATTGTATCTATAAGTGCAAAGTTGGACTTTGTTCAAAGGGAAATTATTTTTCACACTTGATTTAGAGATGTCTGAGAACAAAAAAAAATGCAAAAATAAAATCAGGTGTATGTTTGTGTCTTTTGGGCTTATATGAGTTTTGCAAGGGGTGTGATTTCTTGCTCCTCTTTAAAGAGACAAAAAACCTTGAATATTTTGATCCGGTTTTCTTCTTGTAGGGCTGTCCTTTAGGCATTAGGACTTAGTTTTTTAAGTTCATCATGGGATTTAATGTGTAGTAAGAATGCCACAGGTATGAAACATCTTCCCTTAGAAGAGGGCCATGCTAATGTATGATACAAAGCACAGGACTGAACTGATTGTTTTCCCTCAATATTGGTACATCAGTCTAAAATTAGTACTCATTCTTTCAGATGCTGGCAATAGGTTGTTTGCCCTCTAAGATTCCAGGGAAGTCAAAAGTTTCCATCTTTTGCTCTTCTAAGGACAGGAATTTTAAAGTAATGTTGCAGGAGAAAGGGTCAAATGCCCTGAACCTGGGAATATTTTAAATTGGAAAAGGATAGAAAAATTTTAAATAAAAGTAATGTTTGCTTGATTTTTGCTGCTTTTCTTTCACCATTGCCATTATTTTCATTAAGATTTAATTATTTGTGGAACATGTTGTATTATGATTATAAATACACACAAAAACATTTATAACATATATTATAATAATAAGATACATGCATGTCTGCTCACTATTCAAGTTAAGAAACAGAAAATTTTTGAAGCCTTTTAAACTGTCTTTACCATTCCCTTGCTCAAATATTTTTGTCACTCTTAGGCCATACTTGGTAACATAAATTTTAGCATTAGCTTTATAAGTTACACACACACACACACACACACACACACACACACACACACACTTATACACACACACCATTCAAGATTTTCATTACAATTGTACTAAAGATAGATTATGTAGAACTGGAGTTGACGAACAACAAGCCATAGGCCAAACTTGGCCTTATGTCTCTTTGCCTCTGTAAATAAAGTTTCATTGGGACCACAGCCAAATCAATTTCTTAACTATTGCCAGTGGCTACTTTTAAGCTACAAAAGAGTAGATATCAATTGCATGCCCCACAAAGCCTAAAATATTTGCTGTAAAGTTTGCTGACCCCTTGATATGGATTGTTTGGGAAAATAATTTTTTTTTGTGATTTTGAAGTTTATATCCAGGAACATGGTACAAATTTGGTTTATTAACTCATCTTAAATATTTCTTAATAAAGATTTATAATTAACCATCATCAAGACCTTATACATATTTTGTTAGATTTATTATCAGGTACTTTATAATTTCTTCTAATTATTTATTATATCTTCTGCATATTATAACTTTCAACAGTTTATTTCTGGTGAATAGAAATGCAATTGTCTTTTGCGTAATGATGCATACTGATTTTGTAGCCAGAGAATTTACTAAACTGACTTATTAATTTTAATAAGCCAACTATATCATTTGCATTTTCTAAATTCACATATCAACTATGAGTAATTATTGCACTTTTTCTTCCTTATCTAATCTACATAAAATTGAAATATATTTTACTTGTTTGAGAGAACAAACTGGGATCACCAGAACAATATATGAAACTAGGGGCCTGGTGCACAAAATTCATGCACTGGGGGTGGGTGATTCCCTCAGCCCAACCTGCCCCCTCACACATACTGGGAGCTTTCTGGCCAAGGCTTTAGGCCTTGGGCAACCAGCCATCGCCCGGCAGTGAGGCAGATGGCTGGCTCCATTCCAGCCCCGCTCCCCCACCCCTCCAACCAGGGCCTTAGCCCCAGCCAGCTCGCTCCCAGCTAGCACAGGCCTCGGCCACGCCCCTCCACCCCCCACCCCCCAGGCCAGGGCTGCCTCAGACATGTTCCCGTATGCCCCCCCAGGCTCGGGCCACCTCAAACACCCCCCCCCCAAGGCTCAGGCCACCTCAGCCATGCCTCCATGCTCCAGAGTGGCTGGTGGGTGTGGCTTGTGGGTATAGCGAAGGTATGGTCAAATTTGCACATTACTCTTTTATTATATAGGATAAGTAATGATTAAGTCCATCTCTCTTCTATTGTAAAAGGAAATGCTGTAAATTTTCACTATTAACTAATGTGTGTGATAGGTATTTTGTGGGTAAACCTAACAGATTAAGGAGTTCTCTTCCGAAGTTCATTTGCAATGATTTTCTTGTTTAATCATGAAAGGATATGAAAATTTAGCAGAAATATTTGCTGTGTAGAAATGATCATCAAGGCTTTTTAAAATGATGATTCAATTTGTCAATTAGTAGGATTTTGGGGGGAGAGTTGTTTATTAATTTCATTTTTGTTCTCTTCACTAGGTTGGAAGGTAAAGCATTTATTTATACTCTTTTAGTAGGAACCCTAGGTATTTTATCATGGTTATCTTAAGAATTTCTAAAATTAATCAATATTTTTACCCACTTCTCAAAAACATAAAGACCTTGGAATATTTTAGTTTGAATAAGCCATCATTTCTACTTATATGTTACTAGAAAGCCTGTTGCATGATATTCGTGCAACAATAGGCCTCTGGCTTCACTCCCAGCTGCCTGGAAGCCAGCAAGTCCTTGCTCCCTATCCTATTTGACCAGGTGCTGGCATGTCCCCACTCCCCAGCCACCTGGAGCCAGCAAGTCCTTGCTTCTGTCTGGAGCACCACTACAATAGCTCCCTCCACTGCCCTCCTTCCCCTCATAGCAGGCTTCACACTGCTCTGCACCTGTATATGCAAATTAACCTCCATCTTTGTTGGGTTAATTTGCATACTAACTCTGATTTCCTGTGGGTATAGCAGAGTGATGGTTAATTTGCATGTTTCTCTTTTATTAGGTAAGATTGCTAAATATTGTAAAATATTAACTGACTTATTTTGTGGGGTTTTTTTTATTGTTCAGTTTATTAATTACATTGTTTCCCCTTTTTTATCCCCCTATATCTTCCCTCCACCCTGTACCTATCCCACCGTCTGCCCTCACCTCCCCCTCCCCAATGTCCTCTCCCATTGTTGCAAGATTTTTGTCCAATCTCTTGCTGTACTTCCAACACTTTTCTCCCCAAGAATTGTCAGTCCATTCCCTCTCTATGTCCATGTTTCTGTTATAGTCACCAGTTTATCTTGTTCATCAGCCTATCAGTTCACTTGGTTTTTATGTTCATTTGTTGATAGATGTGTATTTGTTGTTCATAATTTATATTTTTACCTTTTTCTTCTTCCTCTTCTTAAAGAATATCTTTCAGCATTTCATATAATACTGGTTTGGTGGTGATGAACTCCTTTAGCTTTTTCTTATCTGCGAAGCACTTTATCTGATCCTCAATTCTGAATGATAGCTTTGCTGGATAGAGTAATCTTGGTTGTAGATTCTTGCTCTTCATTATTTTGAATATTTCTTGCCACTCGCATCTGGCCTGCATCGTTTCTGTTGAGAAATCCGCTGACAATCATATGGGTGCTCCCCTGTAGGTAACAAACTGTTTTTCTCTTGCTGCTTTTAATATTCTCTCTTTATCTTTTGCTCTTGGCATTTTAATTATGATATGTCTTGGTGTGGTCCTCTTTAGATTCCTATATTTTGGGGTTCTATGTACTTCTTGGGCTTTTAAGTCAGTTTCTTTCACCAGGTGGGGAAAGTTTTCAGTCACTATTTCTTCAAGTAGGTTTTCATTAACTTGCTCTCTCTCTTTTTCTGGCACCCCAATAATTCAGATGTTGGCTTGCTTGAGGTTGTCCCAGAGGCCCCTTACACTATCTTCAATTATCTGAATTCTTTTTGTTTCTTGCTTTTCCAGCTGAGTGGATTTTGGTTCTTTGTATTTCAAATCTTTGACTTGGTTCTTGTGGCCCTCTGGACTGCTTTTAGGACTTTGTGTAATATTTTTTATTTCAGTCTGTTTATGCTTGATTTCTAGTTGGTCCTTTTTTTTATCTGTGAGGGTCTGGTTCGTATCCTCAGAGGTCTTATACATTTCCCTGAGGGTCTCATTCATTTCTTTGTAAGTATCATTCATCTCCTTGTAAATCTCATTCATTTGCTGGTTGGTCTTGTTTATTTCCTGGTTGGTCTTGTTTATTTCCTGGTAATTCTCATTAAGTTGATCGGCCTTTTGTAGGAGCCTCTTGAAAAGCCTTATAACCGTGGTTTTGAACTCTATGTCTTGTCGTCTTTTCTCCTCCATTTCTTTCACACCTGATTTCTTTCCATGTCTCTGCATGGTGGCTGCTTTATGTGGTGGCTATCCTCAAAGGGACAGTGGCTCAGTCTCCCCAGTTACCTGAGGTGGGTACTCTTACTGCAATCCTTTATGGGTTGTATTCAGTGTTTTTGAATTTAAACCCAGCTTATTGTTGTTAGCCCTAAGAGGGTTTGACCTCCAGGCCAATTGTCTGTGAAGCTCAGCTGTGCTCAGGTTGGATGGGCGGAGTCTCCAGGCCAAGCAGACAGCGTTAGCTCCACCCTATGCAGCCCCAGGGGCTCTGTGCCGGATAGATTGAGGTATAGTCAGTGTTTTTGACATATAATATTTGGTTATACTTATCACATCTGGAACTATTTATTGGCTCATCACTCAGTCTTACATGTTATTTTTTTCCTAAAGGTAATCTTTTAAAAAATTCTTTAGTTTAGGTCTTTTAGTAATATTTTCAATTTTTGTTAGCTTTTTAAATGTCTTTATTTTGGCATTATTCTAAAAAGGTAATTTCACCATGTACAGAATTCATAGTTCCTTTACTCTCACAATGATGTCTTAAAAATAGCATAATTCACTCTATCTGGCTTCCACTACTAATGTTGAACAATTAGCTGCCACCTAATATCTATTACTTACCTTTTTTTTCTGAAGTTGTTTTATTCTTTTTCTCTTCACCCACCGCCCCCCTGCAATTTTAGTGTTATGGATTCAGGTGACAATGTGTTTTGTTTTTAATTACTCATTTTACTTGGGATTCACTGTCTTAAATTTAAGACTCTTGGCCTTCTATTAATTCTGGAAAATTGTCTAATATATCCTACATATAATCTTCCACTATATTCACTCCTTTTTAATATATATATATATATATATATATATATATATATATATTCTCACCATATCCTCTATGTTGACTTACTACTTAACTTCTCTGCATCTCTGCTGTTTTCTGGAACATTTTTTCAGAGCTATATTCTAATTTAACAATCCCTATTCAGCAATAACTAAATCTATGGTTTCCAAATTAAGGAACCCTGTGACACTGACTTACCTCAATGAATTCAAAGGTCACAGAATATTTTAAATATTTGAGGGGCACTCAGCAAAAATCAATACTGTGTGGTAGTAACACCTTGTGCTGCTGCCTTGAATTAGCTCAGTTTTAATATTTTTTTGATGAGGTCATGTCTTTTTTGGTTACACTGACCAAAAGCAAATAGCACACATTCAATGTGAAATAGGAAATGTGGCTGGTCATAACCAATCTGAATTAAGTTTGAACAGTTATGCAATGCCCATCATATATTTTGTTTGTTATATGCATAATATATATTATGCATATATTTTATTTGTTACAAATGGCTTTTTAAGAATGAAATAAAATTGTTATTTTTTATTTAACTTATTATTAATTTTCAAGTTGTTCCTAAGTTTATATGGCAAATACTTATTAAGTGTTTGAACCTAATTTAACTACTTCATAGATGGAATTTTAGGGCATGTCTTTGGGCCTAGAAGAACCTTGGATAAATCACTGAGCTAAGGTCACCATGAAATATGGAAGTTTGGAAATTTCTTGTTTAATAGGCTGCTTAACCTTTAGCTTTCAAGCATTATGTCTTTCTTTTCATCAGTATAAGTTTGATTAGGTTATTTTACTCAAACTATTTGGCCATTTATATAGTCTCTTGCTTTTTCTCATATTTATTCATTCTTCTATCTTTAATAAATTATATGTATACATACTGACATGTATATATATCTAAGAATTCTGTAATATCTAGGTACTTTTAATAATCACATTTTTAGGTAATTATTGTGTGTTTGAGTGTGTATTTTTAAAACTGGTTCTCAAGCAAAGTGCCCCATTTCCTGAGTGTGGTTGAGTTTGCTTCACTCTGAATCAATAGCTTGGGCTTTTTTTTCTGTGACAGTTGTTTGAAGCCTGGTTTTATTCTTGCCTGGCTCAAAGGAGAATTACCACCCCTGTATCCTATGAAAGTAAATTATTAGCTTGATATTTTTTTCAGACAACATAGAGAGTATAAGTTTGGCCCACAAACTAGTAAGGAATAGTATATAGTTATGTTTTCTCAGATTTATTGTTTTTTTTTTCTTGAAAACAAGTTTAAAAGAGGCAAATTGCCAGTACTTTATATGGGAAGATTTTAATAATAATAATAATAATAATAATAATAATAATAATAATAATAATAATACAGTCTTCAAATGATGGTAGAGGTCTTTGGAATTCTGGCCTTATTCTGGTGTGGATGGTCTTTAGGTATAGATTCATTCCCAAGTTGACATTAAAATGAAAACTTGAGGTAAGTAGGGAGTCAAGTTAAAACTTCAGAGCACTCATGAGTGCCACTCCTCACTTATCCTTTAGGATTTCTACTTTTATTGTCTTGTTCAATAAAGATTTCCCTTATTTCCTTCACAACATAGAAATATATCTTTAACTTTTAAAACTTTTTTGCAGGAGAAGACATCCATTGTATGAATAAATTTTGTTCACCATACTCCTGGGAGAAAAAGCTGACTCTTCCTTGAATGAAAAGAGATCCAACGTGCACTGGTGATATTTAGATCCCCTTTGTTAATCTCTACTTTCCAACATGGGAGTGGATAGACTGCCACTGGCATTTCCTACATTACCCTATATATAATTCATAGCCAAATTCCAGAGTCTAGTTGGCATTCACCTGGTTGATATTGCTGGACTCCTGGCAATCTCAGGAAGCAATTGCATGTAATAGGGGTGACAATCACATGTCTACAAATCATATATATTCACCCTGCTTCTCTAAGCTCAAGATAGGAAAAGGTACAGATGAGATTCTTGTTAAGTCAACCACTGGTAATTTTTAAATTGAGTCATGTTTAACTCTTTCCTCAGTTAGTGGAATCCCCCACCACTGGAAAAAATATCAGAATCTTGTAACGCAACTATAATTTTATTCCATTTTTTTTCTTTGGGAAGGGCTATTCTAAATATGTTTTATAAAGAATTCTGGAAAGAACCCATAAAGAATTTGACGTAAACTCAGGAGTATTTGAATGTCAGTTAATGGGGCCAAGAATTTGGACCTTGTGAATGGTTGGTGCTTACAGGCAGTATTCTAGAACCATGCAGCTTAAAACGAGTGATGGTCTTTAGTCCCATTTTTTTCTCCATACACCAAACCAGAGCATGAAAGAGATCAGCTTCAGAAATTATTTTTCCTCTCATTCCTAATGCAACTGGATTGCCCATGTAATAGGACACTAACTCCCACTGAAATAATGGCCTGCTAGAGTGACCCAAATCCCTGTGGATTTGGGGCATATCAATTGGCAAATAGTTTCAATTTCCCCTAAACAGCTGAGCTTAACTAAATGTGAAACAACTGGAGCATATTAAATAAGTCTATCATTGCAGAAAAATAAATGATAAATAACTGTGAAGGTTGCTATCTAGTACAAATTTCTTCCAAAGGATTATTAGATACAACACTCACACCCACAAAGGTTAATATTAATCATAAATGCTGCATTATCATTATTATTAATACATAGATAAAGCAAGGAAAAGTTATATCCAAGATTAGTTTGAAGGAAAAACAAAGTTTTAGCAAAATAATGGTTTAAGATTTTACCCGTCTGCAGAAAAATATTCAGATTGCAAAAAAAGACACTGTAGGAAAAAGCCAAAGTAACAAGTATATTTTAGGCACTTTGAGATGGTAAGAAAGACAAAAGGCTATTACAGTAGAAAGCTGACATATATGTGAAGGATAGGATTTAACCCACAGTATCATCATATTTATGGTATGGTGTAAAATCATTGAATGTTAGGTTTAGCACCCATTTTCAGAAGGGAAATTTGAGGTCCATAGATGTTATGTATTTTTTCCAATTCCATCACATGTCAAGGCACTTTAAAGAATGGTTGTTGTGAATCCTTCTGCTAGAAACTAAGATGATTCAGATGACAGTGCCTGACTGGCCCACTATTTCTATGCCTCCTAGTGAATAATCAAGAAATTAGCTTGTTGGCTAATCATGAGCTTGTTTTCTCTAATGAATTCGATTTGGTACAATGAAATGCTCTCTTGGGAAGGAAGCCAGTTCTGAAGCAGCTAAAGTTGGGTGTGAAATAATAAAATAATATGAGAGTCATTTTGAAGGCTATAGAGCCAAGGCTCCAGATGATTTATTTGCTGGAGAAAGCAAGAAGGAAGGGCACCCAGAGGAATGGTTCACACCCAATACAGATCCCAGTTCTGAACCCAGTTCTCCCAAAAAGATACATATTTAGAATTTGGATAGCACATATTTGAATGAATGCTGTTAGTGTCCTCAAAAACCTTATATTCTAGTCTAATTAATACTAAATTCTTAATAAATTTGAATAGTTTCCCATTTGTATGAGTTGGATAATACTTCTAAAACGTTTTAAAGACAGCTGAGACAGTTGTGCCTCAGGAAGTAAGAATACCAATTTGAAAATAGCTCCACATCACATCATTTCCTATATGTCTTTGTACTTTTGCAGGGCTACACACATGGTAAATGATTTCTTTCTTCCTCAGTAGCTAAAGGGAGAACAGCCAAATACAAATTCAATGAAGCTAAACAACTAATTTTACCTCATATTCTTACACCTACTTTGTTTTACTCTCAAGTGATAATGGTTATCACTTCCCACCTAAGTGCTTTGACAAGCACTCTATCTAAATATTTAGATCAGTGTGAGAGCACACACACACACGTACATACATAGTTAGGATGGAAGACTTGTTATCTTAACACTCAACTTTATTTTATTCTCTGCAATTATATGACAAAAAATGCATTCTATGGAAAAGTTACAGGATAAAGAAGGAGAAATACTTTTTTTTTTCTCTTGCTGGGGGTGGAGGTGGGGCAATAGAGAAGATGTTCATTACACTTCTAGCTGCAATGTCTCTCTGCCGTTGGGATTTTAATTCCCTGACTAATGGTAATAAGGATTATCTAATTCTTCAAGGCCCATTCATATTCTGCCTCATCAATAAAGATTTACCCAAGTCATTCTCACCTTTACTTATCTCTCATTCTTTGAACCCTCTTGTTAACAACAACAATAAAACCTATGCCAAACACTTTATTAAAGTTCAAATTCTGTTCTTCTGCATTATTTTAAAAAATATATATTTTATTGAGTTATTTTTTTTACAGAGAGGAAGGAAGATGGATAGAGAGTTAGAAACATTGATGAGAGAGAAACATAAATCAGCTGCCTCCTATAAACCCTCTACTGGGGATATGCCTGCAACCGAGGTACATGCCCTTGACCAGAATTGAAACTGGGACTCTTAAAGCCTGGGCCAGCTCTATCCACTGAGCAAAATCGGTTAGGGCTCCATTCTTTTTTCTTTAACTTTTTCACATTATCTGCAACATGGACCACATAATAAAATATGGAGTTAATCATACCTTTGTTTGAATACCAACATTTATTTGGTCACATAGCCAAGCCCAAATCCAAGGGTCGGGAAAGCCAATTCTCCTTGGGGGTTGGGGAAGGGGTGGAGACTGCAAAGTCACATGGAAATGTTTGCGTGTAGGGAAGAGTGAAGAATTAGAGTCTTTTAATTCAAGCCTCTATATTCATCCCTAATCATATTACCTTGGACAGGTCACTTAATCTCTCCAATTTTCAAATTATTGGTTCATAAAATAAAGTGAACACTACCTCCTTTTCTAGTCACAAGTTTTGATCAAATAAGAAAATGAAATAAAGCACTGATCACTAGGCCTGGCTCTTTCCTTTACTGATATGATTAATGCTATATTGGACTTCACAAGACTGAGAGTTCTCCAAGCCAAAGTACAAGTGCTTCATGAAGTGTGGATACAAGAGCTAGAAATATTGAATTGGAGGCTGGGCAGTAGGAGAGGAAAACTGACCTTTGCCAGCTCTGTGATGATATGATTCATTCCATGTTGATTCTGAACTGTCTCCTATGCTGAGAAGTCAACATGTCAGATGTTTATGTTCCTTTCCCCCTTGAAGTTGGGACTTAGATTTATTGAGAGGCTATGCCAGTCAACCCCACCTGTACCCCCAGTAGGTCTTTGACTACAGAGCTAAAAGTAAGGATCACAAAGAGGTCTCTATAGAAATCCATAGCATCTGTAGCCATTACTAAATCAGCACTGATAACAACGAGAGCCATGAAAGTGGATACAAGAAAATCAAGTTCCTGGGTTTAGCAACAGTAGCTGCCCTAATTGCAGCAGAACATGAATCCATGTCCAGGCCATGGCAGCAGCTGTGTGTTACATAGCTTTGTGGTTTGGGTATCATCCTCATCTTCAGTGCTTTAAGTGTAATTCTCCAGTGTTTCACAAGCTATTCAACATTTTCTTTAAAATGTATTTTCTACCTTACTAATCCAGATTGTAGCAAAGCTTGCAACTAAGAACACTTATTGATATGGAAAATAGCAGCAAAAGTAGACAAGTAGCAGAAATAGGTGGTCAACAGACTCTCTAAGAAATTTGAAACAGATTGTTATTTGGCTTTGATGGAGCTCTCTGAGGCTCTCAGTTAACATTAAGAAATAAACTCTGACAGAGCATGAAAAAATTAATTTAATGTTCGTACATGGTTACTAGGGATGAATGCACAGCTTTGAGAAATCAGCTGTCTACTTTCCCAAAATAGTATCAATATGTTCAAAGACCAAAGGGTAAAGTGTTGTATCTAATGGGATTGGCCTTGAGAAAAAAAAGATCAACAAGATCAATTCTTAATTTTCACCTAAAGATGTAAGCTGAAAACCAGGGCTTTCTTTCAGTGATAGAATCACTATCACTTTCTATGATTTATTTTTACCTCCTATCTCTTGTAGTCCCAGGTCTTAAAACTAAACTAAACTCTGCTAGTGGTTCTAAACTAAACTAAACTAAACTAAACTAAACTCTGCTAGCGGTTCTCAACCACAGGTTGCTAAAGAGCCTAAGACCATTGGAAAACACAGATATTTACATTATGATTCATAACAGCAGCAAAATTACAGTTATGAAGTAACAATGAAAATAATTTTATGGTTGTGGGTCACCACAATGTGAGGAACTTTATTAAAGGGTTGCAGCATTAGAAAGGTTGAGAACCACTGCTTTATTCCAATAAGAAAGCCTGGATCCTAGGTGGCAGAGTCTAACTGAGAGACCTGATGGATTAAAAGTCAAATTATTACACTGGCTGGTGGTCTACCCACTGTGGGATCCCCACCCCAATCAATTGCATTGCACCTCCCCTGCTGGCCTAATCTTGCCCCCAACTGCTCTCCCCAGCAGGTCTGGTTGTCCCCAAATTTGGTTCTGATTGGTTGGTTTCTATATCAGTCAGCATCTCTGAGCCTATTAATGGGGCATGATCAGAAAGGTGGGGCAGACCAGCAGTCCCATAGTGTGATCTTCTGGATGGTCATTCCGCTGTTCAGATGTTCTGTTGATTTACATTTTATGCTTTTATTATATAGGATTTTTGAGAGAGACAGAGAGCTGGCTATTAAACAGAATATTTATTGATCCACTTAAATTCTGAATAAGAAATAGTATATTTACATTAGTCTTATTGAATTGAGCTTCATTTAACTTAATTAAATCAAATTATCAAAAATCTTTTTCTCCAGATTTTTATCAGTTCAAAGTGAAACCTCACTGTACTTCATAATAGAAACTAGATTTATAAGCTTGATTCTCTAATTATTTTTCCCTTGATAAGCTGTATATATTTATTTGTTTTTCTTTTTTTAAATTTATAATTCAACTAGAGGCCTGATGCATGAAATTCATGCACTGGAGGAGAGATGTCCCTCAGCCCAATCTGCACCCTCTCCAATCTGGTACCCCTCAGGGAATATCCAACTACCCACAAGCAGATCCAGCCTAAACCAGCAGTTGGACATCCCTCTTACAATCTGGAACTGCTGGCTCCCAATCACTTGCCTACCTACCAGCCTGATTACCCCCTAACCACTCCCCTGCCAGTCTGATCAATTCCTAACTGCTCCCCTGCTGGCCTGATTGCCCCAACTGCCCTCCCCTGCTGGCCTAATCTTGCCCCCAACTGCCCCCCCGCTAGCCTAATCTTGCCCCCAACTGCTCTCCCCAGCACGTCTGGTTGTCCCCAAATTTGGTTCTGATTGGTTGGTTTCTATGTCAGTCAGCATCTCTGAGCCTATTAATGGGGCATGATCAGAAAGGCGGGGCAGAACAGCAGTCCCAGTGGAGGCCTGGAGAGAAATAGAGGCACGGCTGCTGGCCAGACTAGGAGAGAAAGAAAGAGACAAGTGCTGCCACAGATTCCTGACCAGTTTGGCACTGAGCCAAACTGGTCAGGGACCTGTGGCAGCTTTTGATCAATATGTATTTTTTTCCATATCAAGGGTCCCAGGTTTGATTCTGGTCAAGGGCATGTACCTTGATTGTGGGCACATGCCCAGAAGGAGTGTGCAAGAGGCAGCTGATCAATATTTCTCTCTCATTGATGTTTCTAGCTCTCTATTCTCTCCCTTCCTCTCTGTAAAAAATCAAATATATATATATATATATATATATATATATATATATATACTGCCACAGAGACAGTGGATCAGTCTCTCCTTCTCTCTTTAGGCCTCTCTCTGGCCCTGATTTGCAGCCCTCTCAGCAGTCAGTGCTGGGTCACTGAGCCTGCAGCAGAAGCAGTCAGCACCTGCAGCGGAAACAGTCACTAACTGCAGGACTGATTTCTGGTTGTTCGAGCCTGCATTGTTACTGGTCATCATGATCCAGGGTTTTTATATATTAGGATGATATACCTCAGGAACAGACAAATGGAAGAGATGCATAGGGCAAGGTATGGGAAAAAGGCAAGAAAGGAGCTTCCATTTCTTCTCTGAGACACCATCCTCCCTAAATTTCCATGTGTTCACCAATCCCAAAACTCTCTGAACCTTCTCCTTTGGAGTTTTTATTATGCAAGCATAGCTGATTAAATTACTGACCATTACTGATTGAACTCAATAGGCAGCCATTTTCTCCTACCTGAAGGTGGGGGTGGGGTAGGAATAGAAACTGGATCTTTCAACCCTCTAATCATCTGGTTGGTTGTCCAGGCAACCGTCCCTCATCCTAAATTAATTTCCAAAACACATTAACATGACAAAAGACACCTTTTTGTCTCCCATCACTTAGAAAATTTCAAAGGTTTTAGGAGCTCTATGCCTTAATCCAGGTTAATATATATATATATATATATATATATATATATATATTACCATATTTTCCGGCATATAGGATGACTGGGCATATAAGACAACCCCCAACTTTTCCAGTTAAAATATAGAGTTTGGGATATACTTGCTGTATAAGACTACCCCTCTTCCAAGGCACACCAAATAAAAATTTAAAAAACATCAGATTTGATTTCAATATGGTAATTTTAATTCAAATGCTTATGACATGCAGTTACTTAGCAGGAAAACTGTCACTTATAAACATAAGGCTGTTTGTCATCAAACATGTAAACATAAAAAAGTGCAAGTGGATTAAACTTTTCCTAATTCACTCTAAAGCTGAAAGGAAGGATAAGACAATAAATCCATAGGAGCTGCCATGCACTTTGTTTTCTAAGCTGTCAACCAAACTGGAACTGATGATGACAGGAGGAAGATAACAAACAATAGAGAGAGAGCAAGTGCCGGGCAAGTCCCTGGTGAGTTAGCAATTCCCATCATAACTGCAAGCTATGGTATTTTTACAGGTTTTTCTGGCATGACAGTTTCCCTTTAAAAGACTTCAAAATTCTCCCGTTCGTCATCTGATATCATAAGTACATCAATGACATCTTGTGATACATTTGTAAGGCAGTCATCATATGGGCCGAATTCGGTATCAGATGGTGTGGTCTCTTCATCTTGCCACAAGTAGTCATCCTCCATACCATCTAATGAGTTTGATATGCCACAAATCTTGAAAGACTTGATTACCGGTACTGTTTATGCATCAATATCATTCCAGGCTTTTATGACAAACTTGCACAAAACATCCAACTGTTACGCATGTTTCCTCGTTTTGTGAATGACTTTTTGCCATTAACTATCCATTCATTCCACTGTTCTCAAATGCGATCTTCAAATGGCATGTTTAGGCACAAATCCAGTGGCTGTGCCAATGATGTCAATCCTGAAGGAATAACTGCTGCATCTGTGTTTAGCGTTGCAAGCCTTTGCGTGGTGCTGGGGTTTAATGAGCCCTGAACATATCCCATACCAGTAGACTACGTTTTTGAATAAGTCCACCTGGGCACCTGCTCCATACATTATCAAGCCATAGCTTTACCCCTTCTTCATCCATCCAGCCTTTTTCATTCTCATGTACAAAACAACCAAAAGGGAATTTGAGTTTCGGCATTGTTTTTCATTTAAAAATAATCATTGGTCTGTTTGGTGCCATCAGCTATGCATCCTAGCACCACTGTAAAACTGGGCTTCTAATGTCCTGTTGTTTTAATTTAAAAAATGGTTCACCTTTTTGATGGACAGTTTTATTTCCAACCATATCAAAATTCATTGGAGTTTCATCCATATTTCCAATACTACTTAAACGCATAGCCATGTTTAGTGTGCCGTTGTATTACGTATCGATGGAGACTATTTACTTTGCTATCAAGATCTGCAGGTAATTTGGGGGCAATTTTTGTCTTTTGCCTCAGTACCATATTATGCCTTCCCATGAATCTAGTACACCAGGATACAGTGGCCTTAAATCTGTTGCTGTGATCTGGGTTAGATTCGGCCCACTGACGTGCAAACAAACGTACGGTATTTTATTTTGTGTCACTACATAACCGTTTTTTGGCAATGCTCATTCACCATGTCTGCTACATGTTTTTCGAGTTCTGGCCAATGTGGGGTGCCTCTTCTTAATGTACACTTACCCCTTGACATACTCTATAATGCTTTTTCATTTGCTCTCCAGTACCGAACCATCTTTTCTGTTACTCTATATTGTCTTGCAGCAGCACAGTTATTATGTTCCATGGCAAAGTTTACAACTTTAAGTTGACACTGGCTTCTTATTTCTTTCTTCTTGCTGGTGGAGCCACGATGGGGTTTTGACTGTTGGACATTTGTATACTGTACTGTACGTACCGGTGCTATACTGTATGAACAGGTACAGATACTGGTGCTGTACTGTATGTGGTACCCAGTCTACAACAACCAGCCAATCACGGCAAGCAATGTACCTTACCGGTGATTGGCTGGTTGTTGTATACAAAGCCTGCTTGGATTGGTCAGCTCTCCCTGCCTGCCCAGCCCTCCCTGTCTCCAAGACTGTCAGAGCGGTAGTGCAAACACGCCTCTTTCAGCCGTTTGGCCTGCCCTTGTGTCCTATTACCAAATCTCCTTCTCTGCCTCTCAGATCTCATACATGCACACCTGCGCCGCTTCACTGCAGTCCTCAGGAGCGAGATCTGAGAGGCAGAGTAGCAGGTATGGTAACAGGATACAAGGTCGGGCCAGACGGATGAAAGAGGCGTGTTTTTCTGGGCACAGCGCCGCTCTATATCTTTTTTCCATACCCGGGGCATCCTGGACTCCTGCAGCTTGCTTCACTCTTCACTTACGCCTTCCCGGTGAGGCGCCCCCTCACCTCGTCATCGGGACCACGTTAAGTCACTTCTTTCCATGAATCCTGGTGAGTGGATTTTCTTTTACCTTACTCATACAGCACCGCCCTTGCTGCTTTCATAAGGTCACCGCATACAGCAGGGATGTGGCCAAGGCCATTTTTGAGCTCCCGCCAGCATATGCAGCAACCGCAGATTCTCCAGTCCGGCTGGGAAGTTTCAGCACCTGCCCTATAAGATGACACCTAGCGTATAAGATAACCCCCGACTTTTGAGAAGATTTTCCTGGGTTAAAAAGTTGTCTTATACACCAGAAATACAGTAATTCACAATATTTCACATGTGGTCCCTGCTGGAGTCCCACCTGATCACACAAGGAGCTCTAGATTCCACTCTTGAAGGCAACAAGAAGGTTATCATCAGTCTCTGCAACTGTAATTCCATCAGTCACTGGCTGCAGAGTATCCCAGAGGAGGGTTACCTTCAGGCAACAAAGTTCCAATCGGCTAAAGGCAATTTTCAGCTTCTGAGGCTAGGTCTAAGTCACAGGCAGCCAAAGTTTACTCAAGCTGGGGAATAGGAGCAGCAGCCCAATAAAGCAAATCTAGGCACTAACAGTGTCTCTGCAGAGCCTATCATGATATTGGTTTCTATCAGTTACCTAATATTTTTATTTACATTGGTTTTCTCATAGACTAAAATCAATATGTATTTTTTCCACATCTATGCTGTTCAAAGCTATATACCCTTTTCTGCTCTTGTACAGATTAGTTTTTTTGACCTCAGTGTAAAACATTACAATCCCCACTATTTTGTGTGACCTCATTCCACTCTGGATGCTATCATCCAATACTCTCTAAACCACCCGATTCCAGGCGAATTCATGTTTGAGTCCTGGTTAAAAATAGTCTGATTCTTTCAGCAACATATGATATCTGAGTGTTGAATCCCATCTATGCACCAATCTACAGAATGTCAAAACCAGACCCAGCTACTGTCTATCAATTTGAAATCAATGTTTCACTTTCACAGAAATTTCATATCTTTGAGGATAAAAGGGTTCATTGGTTCAAAAACAATGGTTCTGAATTCTTCAGATCAAAAGATTATTAAAGAAATATTTATGTTGTCTTCTCTACCCAATACTTTTAATTTGATTTCAGAGCATCCTTTACCCAAAGCCTGCAGAAGTTTTTAGCTGGATTTTTGTTGATCAGGTGTCTGATCAACAGCAAAATGAGTCAGTCCCTTCATGAAAACCCTAAGTCCTCAGTGCTCCAGAAGTTCATGCAGACTGTGTCTAGTTGCCCCAGGTCTAAGCTGTGCTTTCCTGCCACATGGGTGGTTAATGCAATCCAGGATGAGATTAATTAAGTTAAAAGTCTGCTTTTATTGCTCAAAAAATATAACAAATCCAATGCTCTTTGACAGCCTTGAGCTGGAGGCCTGGCTGTAATGCCATCATTGCTAGATCAGTACAGCCAGACAGCATGTCATTAAGGGGGGCAGACTGCCTCTGTGCTGGCTATGCCTCTGCCTTGCATGTAGAAGCCTTTATTAAGTATAGAGGAAGAAGAAACTTTCCTCTATGCTCCTAGGTTCTTCAGGCTGGTCTAATAATTAAATTGACATAAATCTAATTAACAAGGTAAGATAACCAAATTTAATACATACATGAGAGAGTCAGAGCGAATATAGGGAAATGGGTATATTGTAGGTATGGGCACAGCAGGATAATAGTCCAGGTGCAAAATATCACCTGGACTGAAAGTGGCGGAAAGTCCCAGGTGCCTAGCAAGGAGCAAAACTGGGGGGGTGGGGGAAGACCTAGCCCCCAGGGTAATGTTTCCTCTCCTAGCATAAAGCTCCTCATGAAGTTTAGACCCCCTGACCTTTTATGGTTATGGACAGCCCCGACTCCCCACCCCTGCCTATTCTCTCCTGGCATATTTCTAGTCATATTGGTTAGACCCCCCTTAGACTCAGTTGTGTTTCACCTGTGGTACTCAGGAAAGCAGCTAAGCCAGATAAACTACACCTGGGTTGACCTCAGGACCAGCTGCATTAACTGATGACTCCTGCCCTGGGGCTCACCAAATCAGTGGAGATCACAACCCAAAAAGCATACACCTGGAGAGCTGATGAGTATTGTATTGAGATCTCTGCCTGGGGCCTCCCCTAACCTCTCTATCCTTAAAAATCCTTATGACAAAGAACCCAGCACGCTCTCCCTCTCCTCCTATCCCACTTCTCTTCCCCATAGGCAGGTTATTTTTACTCTTCTCTCTGCTACACTTCAAGGGGCCCTTCTTTTGTCTCTGTAACTTATTTCCTGAGACCATTCCTTCTACATCTCATTTCTTCTAAATGAATGTAACATTCTAAATAAACTTTCTCTTATAGTTGGAGTCTTGACTCTGAATTCTTTCATAGCCATAGCTCAAGTACTGAGGTGGCTGAATCGAGGTCCAGTATAACACCTAGTGTCATTTTCACCACTGCCAACAGGTATACTTGCCATGCTGAGCTAAGGATCACCATGGGGCTTCAAAGAGGAGGAAGTAATTTATAGGACAATAAGAAGAGCAGATGTTTAGTAATTAGTAGTTTGCCCTGACCTATATATAGGTCATAAAAAATTATTTCTAATGATAGCCCTTATTATATGCAAAGTCTCTAAATTCTTTTTTTTTAATTTACTGATTTTTTTCAGAGCGGAAGAAAGTCAGAAACATCAATGAGAGAGAAACACCAATCAGCTGCCCCCTGCACCTCCCCCCCTCCCCGCACTGGGGATGTGCCCACAACCAAGAGACATGCCCTTGACCGGAATCGAACCCGGGACCCTCCAGTCCGCAGTCCGAAGCTCTATCCACTGAGCCAAACGGGTCTTGGCCAAAGCCTCTAAATTCTTTAAGGATGATGTAAAAGTTTCTTGTGAGCCCACAAGATATATATTTGTTAAATAAGTCTTTATTGTTGAGTAAAGAATTACAGATGTCCCCTTCTCCCCCACTCCCATGGAACCCCTCCAGCCTGCCCAGCCCACTGCCCCAGGCCCTCACCACCTCATTGTCTGTGTAGCCCACAGGATCTTAATTTCCTTCAGCTCAAAATAACTCATAGGCCAAAGTGACACATTTTGGGAAAGACTGTACTGAACCCCTACATAAGCAATCAACAGAATTCACATTCAGTTCCCAGGATCTTTTTTCTTCTAAATACACTGTGCAGTTAACTAGCCATTCTCCACAGTTAGCCTACAGCCCCTGTTGCTCTGTTGTGCTTGGAAAATCTTAGGCGCCTGCTCCTTTCATCTGCCCAGCCATTTCTCACTGTGTCCTACTTTAGGAATTGCTTTCACATACATCTAATTGCATGAGTGTAAATGTCCTTCTCTTTGGAGTATTGAAGGAGGCCAATTTGTTTAGCACCTATTATGAGGCAGACATAATATATGCCTTTGCTATTATCCTTTGAATTAAAACCTTTGGTATGGGAGAGTGGATCTTAATTTCCTTCAGCTCAAATATAAACTTTAGACAGAAATATAGTTTTGCTTCCTGCTTTTCTAATTTACTAATTACAAGTTCTTGACCAATTATTTAATCTCACTATGCTTTTAAATGTTAAAAAGCACAAAACATGCCAAAACCAGTTTGGCTCAGTGGATAGAGCAATGGCCTGCGGACTGAAAGGTCCCCGATTCGATTCCAGTCAAGAGATTATACCTTGGTTGTGGGCACATCCCCAGTAGGAGGTGTGCAGGAGGGAGCTGACTGATGTTTCTAACTTTCTATCCCTCTCCCTTCCTCTCTGTAAAAAATCAATGAAATATATTAAAAAATAAAAATAAAAATTACAAAACTGGCAGTGTAGCATTTATTGAAATTCTGCTAGGTTTTCTTATTTTTCTTGATATCATCATCATTAATCCAAATTACTGAGGCTCAACAGGATCAAGTGACCATGCTCCATCCTTACCTTTTCCCTATAAAAATATCCTCTTATAAAAATAGAAAAAATACTTTATTGATTTTTACAGAAAGAGGAAGGGAGAATGAGAAAGAGAGAAATATTTATGTGAGAGTATAACATCAATTAGCTGCCTCCTTACACCCCACTACCCCCACTACTGGGGATATTGCCTAGAACTGCCAACCTTTTGGTGTATGGAATGATGCCCAACTGAGCCACACCAACCAGGGCAAAGTAAATCTTATTAGCTACTATTAGTTACTTACACCTTAGCGTGAATTTACTCCTAAATGCTACTTCTCTGAACTGTTAACATACATTAAGCCTGAGGCTCTTGGTTTTGGTTGCAACACAGAATTACCTGGGATAATTTTTGCCTGGGTTCCGCCTCTAAGGCTCAATGTATTCTAATTAGTCTTGGATGCTAATTGGACACAAGGATATTTAAGAGCTCCCCAGTAATTCTGCTGTGCAGCAAAGATTGAGAATCCGAGTAAGAAGCCATTTCCAACCATGGAAGGAATGACTTTGGTCACCGTTGAAGAATTTTATGAAGGGCTGGAGGCTAGCTGGGGCCTGTGAACTCTGACAGAGTCAGAATCTTCACATTTCAGACAGGAATCAGTCTTGGCCTCCTTTAGGAGTAGCTGCCATTTCGTGAATACTGACAGGGTGCTCTATGAGAAAGATATGTCATCTTCAAGGAAGGAAGGGAACATGTTAGGAATTATAAAGCCCTCAATGGATGGCTTTGCCTAATGTATGTGACCTTGACCTAAATGTGCACCTTCCATGGAGCTCAGGTGTATATGAGTTGGCCTAAGGAGATCCCTCCCTCTAGCTCTGGTTGCAATGTTTTTTTTCTCTGCCTATCTCCCCAGATAAACTCTGAGTTTTCTGGAGGCCAGGGACATGTTTAGTTTTTCTCAAGCATCAGTCAGATTTAGGAAATTCCACTGAAATTCAATTAAAAAGTTCTTGACTCTAACCAACGTTAGAGTTGGATTGAAAGTAGGACAGAATAGTGTGGATTTAAACATTTTAAATGAGCCCAGGAAAAATATTTTTAAATGTATCACCAGTTTTCATTGGATGATAACCGTTTGCCTTAAAAGTATAAACAAAGAAATGCTTAGGTCTTGGTAAATAAAATGGAGGAGCATCTAATAATTTTATTATGAATTCTTCTGTTAAATCTTTCTAAATACAGGCAAAAAATAAATTAATTAAATAATGTAGACAGGCAGAGATAGATAAATGAAATAACAAAACTGATTTTTTTTCTTATAATACTGTTTAAAAATCATTTAAAAAGTATTCCTCCTTTAAGTGTTTGTAGGATCCCAGCTGGCCCCAGCAAGGCTTAGGCAGAATGTCCCTACACTGACAAATCAGAGTTTAACATATGGATATACTGGATAACTATTTTTTACAAAGAAATATAAAAAAACCTTTTTTTTTTACTAGTATCAGTCAACAGACCATTCATTTCAGTTAAATAAAATCTCTCCAACTGCATAGAAATCATGGTATTTTAGAACAAAAGGGACACTAGATTTTGTGGGTTAAATTGCCTCACTTTGTAGATGAGCAGGCTAAAAATCCCGGATGCTAAGGAACTTGCTCAGGGCTGCCTAGGAATTTACTAACTGAATCAGCCTTTGACTCAAGCCTTTGTGAAACCCTGTTCCTGGCTCACTCTGTGCCACATATTGCAGATTATTTTTAAGTCTTCTGTCCTTAAAATGCAGTCTGTTTGGGGAGAGGGAAAGCAGGAGTCCATTCACATACAGTATGATGATGCCAGGTTATGAAATCACCCTCTCTCAGGTAAACCTCTGAGAACAAAGGACCTGAATCCTCTCTGCCCAACCTGTGTGGCATCCACCTTCTCTTTTCATTTCTGCCTTGTTATTTATTGCCTCTGCCTCCAGAACACGGGGCAAAGGCCTACAGGAGAAGAATGAGGAGAGAGGTAGCTATAGAGTAATGAAGCTGACTATCTCTGAGTGAGCTCAGTGCTAATCTAATTGGTGGGTCTGTATCATTTCTACCCCTTCTCACCCTGTGTTCATCATTCTCATTGTGTTCCTTCTGGGTATAAGGGCACATGCACTTCAGAGGTAATTCCTCTAACTAAATAGATAGGGGTAGACTGGCCAAGGGCTCTGCAGAAATTGATAGCGCCATCCCCTTCTCCTCGCCCCCTCCCCCCAAAAAATAAGGGGTTCAGCAGCAATGCTGCTTTGGTGCTATCCATCAGCAGTCACTGGGATCAGACAAAATATTTTCCCTGGTGACTTAATCAGAGGGATGCTGTCTAGCTGATTGAGGGAAGCTAGAGAGTGAGTTGTTCCTATTATAACTTGTCATTGGCTATTGGTCTAAACAGAGAAAGTAAGGTCACAACATTTTGATCAAAGATCAAGGCAGGTGTTTTGTTTAGCACAGTGGAGAGATGCTGATTTGGCAAAGATAGACATGAAGGCTTTCTTCACTGTGGTCTGTTACTACATTTAATATGAAATTTATATCCTTGCTATTACAGAGGATCCAGCACCCTGGAGTTGGGATCAGAAAAAGAAAACACTTTGTCTCTTTATTGAGTGTGAAAGGAGGTAGAAGGCAAGCTTGGTCCTTTCCATCCTGTGTCACCAGCCCTTTCCTGGCACCTCTGCCTGGCAGCCTCCTCTGCTCATCTCCTCCACTGGCCCCCTTCTGCTGGGCAGGGAGTCCTTCCCTAACCACTCTAAGAATGTTACCCTGGCCATAGTCACTGTCTAGCATATTAGCTACCTATTTACTTTTCTTTGTAGCATTCCCTGTCACACCAAATCATCTTATTTTCTATTAATTTATTTACCTGTTTCTACTTCTAGAAAGTTAAACTGCATGGTGAACAAGGACCCCATCTTGCTCAAATGAGTTATCCTCACCAGTTACCAGGATGCATAGAAGATAATAGGTCCATGATAACTACTTGGTTAATGAAGTAATTATTTCATATGTGGCCACTCACCTCTTTTTAAATAGCTATTATTAGGTTGGGTTGTAGAAGCAAGAGGCGGAGATGTGCAGAACCAGGCAAACCTCAGAGTTCCGGTGACAAGAGGAACAGAAAGCAGGAGAGCCATCTGGATTCAGACACAGAGATAAGGAGTGGTCAGGAACAGTGAGAAGTGTGGGTAGCTATGCAGTAACTAAGACAGAAAAGTCTTAGAAATTAGGCACATTCATGCTTCTCAGACTGTTTCTCTCTTTATCTGTGCTTTGAAAGCAAGACTGTCTCTCCAGAATTCACTAGTTTGAGGTTTGCCTTTGTTGTTCATTGAAAATCCCCAGCTAGGAAGGGAAAGGTGATTGAGAAGGAAGAATAAATTCTAAAAAATGTATTATTGTTAATCTCCTGGCATTGAATAGGCTTCAAATGCACTCATATGTCCTTTGTGAATGGACACTGAAGAGGATTCAAGATAAAGTTTAATTAAAATTTATAAATCATTGGGATTGCAATGAACTTGCATTTTAGAATAAGGTGTTCAAGCCATTCAAGTAACTATTCAACTATGATGCAGGACCCTCAAATTGTTAATGGCATTTCCTTGTCTCTTACATGTACCCTCATCACTGCCATTTAATAGCCACTTATTAAATATTTAGTATGTTCTCCTTAACCAGAGAAGGTAAATTCTTGGGAGGGTGGAAGGTGTTCTGGGAGATAGCCAAAGAATAAACATATATTATCTATTTAGCATTGGTTAATCAGAGCTGAAATTTGTATTTATTTTATTTTTAAACTCTTGAAAACTTTAACATGAAAGATAAAGCACAAAACTCTTAAGAAGTGTTGTGTTGGTGGCTGGGCTGCTTTGGATTGAGGCTCTGGTCTTCACAACTCTTACCCCAATACTTTCATTGTTATCTAGAAACACTCCACATCTTCCATTATCCTCATCCACTTAGCATCTCTATTATCTTATGGATTTGGAATGTCTACATCCATACCAATTGTGAATGAAATATTTAGGTATAACAAATATTCCTTATGTTTATTTCCTAGACCTAGGATGGGACCATGAGACAATTTTTGAAAAATAGATAGTAAGTAGAAGTTATGGATATCACTTTCCAGCTGAGCCAGTTAAGAACTGATGTGTCTCATTCATCCCTCTCTCCTCTCCTCAGTAGCCTTGGAAGCCACATATTGGGATGGTGGAAATAGTACATGCAAAGGTTCTAGATCCCTGGGTTATAAAATAGAGATGAGCTCCCATTAACTTCAAGAGTCAAAAGTAAATTATTTTGCTAACTCCCTGAGATTTCAGGATTTGTTTGTTACTGCACATAGCCTATGCTATTCTAATCTGATACTCAACTCATAATCATATCAGAGTAAGGCATGGCTTAGCTTTATTGCACTTCACAGATATTGTGTTTTTTACAAATTTAAGCCAAGACCCTCCCCCAGAAAAAAGATGATGACTTATTTTATTGTGATATACACTTTATTGTGGTGGTCGTCTGTAGAGGAGTCAGCAGAGGGTGGTGTATATTTGGTCATGAAGATTTTGGATGTCAGTTTGTGGAGTAAAATCTGTAAAGTTCTGGCTCTAGAAATAGGAGACCAGTCTGGTTAGTTAAAATACCCTCAAACTAAACTGTAAGTTTTTCTTTGCTTAAGTTCTCAAAGTAGGCCTGGCAATTCTTAAGTGTTAGTTTGGGATTCTCTGGGTAGTGAAGTCCTGGAGCTTTAGGACAAAAGGAGTTAACTGATCATGTCAGAACCACAGTCACTGTTTGAAAGTCATTGTCTCAATAGAGCTGAAAGAACACACAGACCTTCCTGAATCACAAGAGAACCTAAATAATATCAACATTGGCTAGAGCTTCAATCCATTCTATTGAACTGTTCTTGTCCCCAAAAAAAGAGATTATATCACCTCTCATGGTAAATTGTATTGCAGGAGGCTGGCAAGTACTTCAGTGTACAAATTAAGTCCAGATGAACACACTTGATAGAATAGAACTAAAATGGGGCATAAGTCAGGAGTTGTAAGTGTGCAGACATGCTTTGGGAACTGAAGACCCTCAGTATTTCACCAGGTGATAATGCTAAATTATACATGTTAGGAAATCAACACAATGAGCTAAGCTTCTATTGAGAAGTAAATTACTTGCTCACCTTTGGATGTTGTAATTCTCTCCAGACATAAGAACCCCCTTATAAGTAAGGGCTGTGTCTTAAAATGTATCTTTATAGGTACATTTCACCCAATACCAGAACTATTCTAATAAAAGAGTAATATGCAAATTGACTGTGCCTTCGCTATACCCACAAGCCATGCCCACCAGCCAATCAGGAGAAGGGGTGGAGCTGAGGCACGTGATAGGCGGGTGGCGGGGCCACCCAGTGCGGGGTGCCCCTGGGGCTGGGTGGTTGCCACCAGGGCTAAGGCCTGGGCTGGAGGAGCAGAACTGAGGCAGCCAGGGCAGAGAGCCAGCCATTCGGCCCCATTATAGGGTTATGGCTGGGTGGCCAATGCCTAAAGCTTTGGCCAAGGGTCAGGGGTCAGTAGGACATCCCCTGAGGGCTCCCAGTATGTGTGAAGGGGCATGTTGGGCTGAGGGATTACCCACCCCCCAGTGCACAAATTTCATGCACTGGGCCCCTAGTATTAATAATAACTGGTATTTATAACTAAATATATGCCAGTTTTACTGTATGTATCATACACACATTAACTTATTTAATCCTCCGAGTAAACCAGTTGAGTAGGATTATTATTAGCTCCAGTTTATAGATAAAGGAACAAGGAATCTCAAGTATGGGGACTTTAAGAAAAATGCCAAGAATCAAAATCTAGTAACTATTGGACCTAGGTTTAAACATGTAGGCTGACCTGAGTGTCACATCATGTCCCAATGTTAATCTTGATTGGAAGAAGGAAAGAAGGCAGCCTGGATGAAAAAAAGTGGTGAAAAAAAAGTGATGGAAATAGACTAAAACAGAGAAGGAGAGGATGAAGGGATACTGGAAGGAGGGTTGGAAGGGTGAATGAAAAAAGATATGGAGAGAGGACAGTATGAAAGCATGGAAAGAATAGATGAAGAAGGGGTTGAAGAGGAGATAGAAAGCATACGGGAAGGATGATGGATGGAAAGAAAATAGTCTAACAAGGTGGATAGACATGATAATAGAAATATTTCTGCCTGGTCTAATGGAGTTGTCAATATTACTGTGGAGAAAGCTCCTGGCACCCACAAAATGCAGATTCATGGCAAAGATGACCTGAACTTTCCTGAAAGCACTGCAGTGTAATTAGCAACTTTTCTCTACCTCTCTCTTCTCCTGCACATTAAACCTGTGTGCTATATCCTTCCCTGGATTTCTTTCATTAAGGCCTCCCTGGTTTTTTCTTTTAATTGGATATTTCCTCCATAAACAGCGTTTGGAGACCCTAGGGTTTTGCCTTCTCTGTTTTACCCAAAGATTCAGAAAAAGCACCTTTAATATATTAGTTCAGATTGTTTCAGAGTAAGATTGCACACTCCTTGAAACAGGTATAGATATTTAATTTTTTTTAATGAGAAAGATTTCTACACTTAATATTCAGGCCCTTTGATTCCCAATTTAATCCTCTCTCCACCAGCTGATGTCAGGTGTTGAAAAAGCAATACTTTACAAGAAAGATATAGTGTAGACATCATGTACATGTGCTGAGAGATTTGTAGGTAAGAAGGGAACAGACTATGTGTTCCTTACAAAGTAAAGCTTCTTAGGTTAATTACATTGTGTAATTAACAGCTATAATGACAAACGTAATGACAGAATGGATATCCAAGGATCAATAGATATATTGCGGCTGCCAAAGTAAAAGGATTACCTTTCTTACTGTGGCCCTTTGTGGACTCCCACCATGGAGAGTCTTAGATTGTGCTATTCTAGAAGCAGACTCTGAGACAAGAACTCAAGTACCAATAGAATATTTTGGATATTACCATGAAACACTGCCGGGAGGAAGTGAAGTGAGATGGGGAAGAGAAGGAAGCCAACAAAGTTAAGTATCAATTAACTTCTACTGTGGGGGACTGGAGCTTAAGCCCTGGAGAATTAGTAAAACCTGTGTAGATACTCACCCAGGGATGTCCACTTGAGGGGCACAGGAACTGGTGTTTTTACACAGCAAGTTCCATTAGGTATTGCTTAAAGGTTGCTTGGTGGAAATGGTGCATAACTTCTAGCACTTTATGTATGTGTGGCATAGGTGCCAGGGTAGGATCCAACAGTCAGAGAAAGGCCCTGGGCAAAGAAGTGCAGGTCCTGGGGTAATAGCTGTACTGGCCTGCCCTGTTGTAAAGGAAGGCTATAGGTGTAAGACAATGAGTAGTATAGTCAGGAATTTCCCGAAGTCATTCAGGACCAAACCAAGAAGAGGGATAATTCAAACTTTTATTTCTATAGTGCTTTGAAGCAGTTAACCTCAGTAAAGTTTTGGCACAACACTACTAGTATAACCCCTATATTATTAAATCCATTTTAAACATGTGAAGACTGAGTCTTCAACAGATTAGTTTCCTTGTCTCAAATCACATCACTGCAAAGTGCTGGGGTCAAAACTATGACTTAAATCTTCTGCATTTTCATTCAGGACTCTTTATATTATACTAGAGGCCTGGTGCATAAAATTTGTGCACTGGGGACGGGGGAGTCCCTCAGCCCAGCCTGTGCCCTCTCACAGTCCAGGAGCTCTTGGGGGATGTCCAACTGACAGCTTAGGCCTGCTCCCAGTGGGAGCAGGTCTAAGCCAAGAGTCAGGCATCCTTAGCATTGCCACTGTGCTCTCCAGCCATGACTCTGGCTTCTGGCTATTCAGTGCTCTCTCTGTAGAAGTGCACTGACCACCAGGGGGCAGCTTCTGCATTGAGCATCTGCCCCCTGGTGGTCAGTGTGTGTCATAGTGACTAGTTGTTCTGCCGTTTGGTCAATTTGCATATTAGCTTTTTATTATACAGGATTTTATACTGTCTCCATGTCAAAGTCAGATGTGTAGACAGACCAGAGCTTTCTGCCCTTACTAGTACTCTAAATCTGAATATGGAAAATGAAGGAGAGTGCTAACCCACGTTTCCTAGTGTTTTCTTGGATGAGTCCAGGTGAGGCTGTGGTGCAGCTGTTCAGGGTTGGTCCATCTCAGTGACTGATTTACCACCTCTTAGTACAGAATCCTCTTACACCTCTTAGCTCTTTAAGGGAATGATTTAATTTTGGTTTTATTTCAGGTAGAAAGACAAATAAAAAGGCTGTGAAATTGAGACATGAGCCATCTACAGCTATTTATCTGGTATATTTCTGAATTTTGAGCAGGGCAGTTAACAGAATATAAATGATATGGAAACTTGGACATAAGATCCTGGAAATGAAGCTAAAGAGAAAAGCTGCTAGAAAGTGGCCAATGTTAACATTCTTGCTCTGTCTTAACCACTCAGGGTCATCTCTTAGATGGTCTATCCAGGCCTCTCTGTATCCTTGCAACCCTCCTCCAAACACATCTATAGATTTTCTTTCTTTCTCCTTGTGTGATAACTGGAGTGGTAGTTGTATGCATCCCTCATTCTTGGTTTCCCTTTCCAAGTATTCCTTAGCCTCACCTGATACCTTCTCTAGAGGTACCATGGCTATACACCAAACAAGGAGCTGGTAGAGACATCAGGTTCAGGAGAGAGAGCTTTGTGAGGACAGGTAATTTTTGTCATTTTGAAAACAAATCATCTCCCAGAGTATAAAAGTTCACTGTTTACAGCAACATAATTTCTTGTCTCCAAATTCCCACAAGATTCAAAATCTTATATAATTGTATTGTTTTCAATAAAAGTGTATATGGAATATATTTATTTTATACGTATGTAAGTTTTCTGATAAAAACAAATTACACATCAGAGCAGATTCCTTAATCAGGCTTCATCTTGACTTAGAATTGTAGAAAATCATTCCATATATGTAGGTCAATACAACGGGACCTTCTTCCTTCCTCATCTTTCAGATTTAATTACCTGGCTTGGTTTCTCCTTGGCTCACATGTAACAGAAACCATGAAAGTCTGGAAGGGTGGAAAGAAGCCCAACCTGCTGTCTGTCTTGGGCATGGACTGCCAGAAGGCTAACTTTAGAGTTTATACATGTTAGATGGGCAAAGTAAACAGTGCTTCTTATGTACACTCTGCAACTAAGTACTTAAGAGTAGGACTGAGCTGAAACTGGTTTGGCTCAGTGGATAGAGCGTCAGCCTGCAGACTGAAGGGTCTGGGGTTCGATTCCGGTCGAGGGCATGTATCTTGGCTGCGGGCATACCCCCAGTAGGGAGCATGCAAGAAGCAGCTGATCAATGTTTATCTCTCATAGATGTTTCTGACTTTCTACCCTTATCCCTTGCTCTCTGTAAAAAATCAATAAAATATATATTTTTAAAATATAGGACTGATATGTGAGCTATATGTTTCCTAAGCACTTCAAGAAGAAAAGGAAGGGGAAATGATGATGATAGATAGATAGATGATAGCTAGAAGATAGATAGATAGATGATAGATAGATAGATAGATAGATAGATGATAGATTAGATAGCTGATAAATAATAGATAAATAGATAAATGATAGACAGGTTAGATAGATAGATGATAGATAGATGATAGAATGAGCTTTATTCTGGTGGCAGTCATCATATGGCCTCATTAAAAAAATCCATTTATGTTTTCTTTCTAGAAATCTAACATGAGGAAAATGGTGGTTTCACATCCCACATTGTGACTGCCTGTGACTTGTCTGCCTGTGACAGTTGTCTTGGGTTGAGTCATGATACAGGTGAGCCATGAGGCTCTGACTTGGGGAATGAGGCAGCCATCTGATGTTTGGTTTGCATTCTATTGCTGTGAGACCTTGAATCTGTGACTTCTTTTTTTAAGTTTTTTAGTGATTGATTTCAGAGAGAGAGAGATTTATTCCACTTATTTATGTATTCATTGGTTGCTTCTTGTATGTGCCCTGATGGAACCTGCAACTTTGGTGTATTTCTAAATAAGGCTCTAACCTACTGAGCTACCTGGCCAGAGCCTATGACTGTTTTCTCTAGGCCATACTTTCCTTTGTGGAAGGATATTGACTGGAAAAGAATGTGTCCATGCAAACCTCAGAGTAACAGGCTTGAGAAATAATATCTTTAAAGGAATATGCTTTCCAATTATCTGTGTCTTGTCTGCCATCAATGGTCCTGCTTAGCAATTGTTGTCAGTGGGATAATTCTGATAATAGTCAGATCTGCTTGTGGTGGTTCTCAGCAGACTACAAACAGATCTGCTGTAGGTCTCCTTTCACTCCTGGAAGCACAGTCTCAGGGATTCTTTATAAGTGTTCAGGTGCTGCCAGTCCAACTTGAAGATCAAAGGGCTTTGGGACAGGTGCTAAAACCAGGTGAGGAGATAGCCATCTTCCTCAGAGACCAGATCCCTGATCTGTCTCATTTCTCTCCCTCTCATCAGAGCACTGTGGACATTTGTGTTCCTTTCAGAAGCACATGGAAGGAGATGGGTGGAAGCAGGGAAAGAAAACTTACCAGCTCAAAGGATATCCCACAGAGCTGTGGGCCACCATGAAAGGGGGCCTGCAGTATCCACAGTGAAGAGGCAGCAGTCTGGTTCTGTTTCTGTAGTTCCAGACATCATATTTTTCTGTATATAAGACTCCCCCATGTATAAGACACCCCCCGCTTTTCCAACCCAAAATTAAGAAATCAATATTTTAAACATTTTGCTGGTTTTCCTCTTAAGGCCTTCTTCTTCTTCTTCTTTTTTTTTTTTTTTGGCATCTTAAGAAGTTGTTCTTCCTGTTTTCTCCACTGTCTGATCATACCCTCAGTGGGAGGAGGCCCAAATTGTCTCTCTGCAGCTCTATTTCCATGCTCTTTTGCATAACAGATTACATTCAGTTTAAGTTTTGCAGAGTAAGACAATCACTTGCAGGTATTTATCTTTTTACTTTTTGACATCTTTATGGGCTCAGAATGCTCCAGTCTCTGTTGCATCTGCACACTCTCCAGCTCCATCTCCACCTCCAATTATGGCATCAGCTGAATTCAGTAACAATAAGGCTCATGATTAGAGGAAGCCTGTTTGACAAGGTATGGTAGCTATGTACCCACGAGCCTCCCTCCTCAGCTGACATGCCCCGTGATTTTCAGCCTAATGATTTTAGGAAAATATAGCATCTTATACACAGAAAAGATAGGCATAGTATATTAGTGAATAAGAAGACATGATAGAGGACCAGGGGTAAGTGGGAGAAAGATGCTGGACTCCCACACAGGTTATTGAAAAAAAAATAGTACTTTCTCTTTATCCTCTTCCTCATAAAAACAGCAGAGCTAAAGTAGTGAGGAAGGCACAGGAAATAGGGAAAGGTAAGATCAGTGATTAGTTCAGTTTACAGCTGGAACCATCAGGGGAAGCTGGGATGTCCAGACCCCACAAACTGCAAAGGCCACTGCTCTTCATCTTCCATTTGAAATGCAGTGGGAACATGACAGACATTGAAATGACCCTTGAGTTGATTAAGACATTGACCACCAATTGAGAGTCCACTTCAAATTTGCCTACCTCTCAAGCAGTTTTGGTAAACTGAGGGCCCTTGAAACGGAGTATGATTTTTGGGAGAAAATAAAAAATAAAGGTTTGTGGCCTGTTTAGGGTTATTAAAAGCCCCATGGCATTTGAAGAGAGTTGGGGTTGTATTCCATTTACTGTCCTTCTATTGGCATTTAGGAGTTAACATAAAGGTTCTTTGGTGGAAATCCACTATTTAAGCAATGTGGACAGCTTAAAAAGTGATACAAGTACCAATATATGAAACACGCGTGTTATATTTGCCTTTGCCTTGGAGTGAATTAGGTAATGAGGGCAAATGAAATCACCAGGTTGACATTCCAATTCAAGGAATGTGGATAAAGGGATGACCCCATGAGTTCCAGAACCTGCAACTGCTCTCATTATATGATCTGCCTTATGCCCTCCTGGGGATATTTGCCCAAACTCATAAAGATTTCTCTGCAAGGTCTATTGAATGTCACTGGTATTTGTAACTTAATAATCAAAATGAATTGTCATTCTGGTGGTAGAATGAATGCACAAGGGCTGATTAATCTACTTGCAGAAACTCTGAAATGAAGATGAAAAACATAATAACAGCCAACCCTTAATATTAACCCTGGGGGGGACTCTGTTATTAATTGATATGGATGTGAGCACAGCTTTTAATCAACTTGCAGGGTTTTAAGTTTACCCCAATCCCTCCACTCACAGAACTGCTCATTCATCTATAAGAATTGTGAAATAAATGTCGAACAAATGCCAGAAAAGGTCCTGTTAAGCTCATCTTAGGACATTTTTATCTACATCTGTATCTTGTAATAGCACAGTGAAGCTGTGCTCCTATGACTCCATACCTAAAGAGAATCTGCCTGCGATTTTTCACAGAAGGATGAAAGGAGAGTTCTATGCTGCAGAGTAAATAGGTTTTTGAGTCCATACTTGGCTAATTCAGGCCAAAGTAATCATTCTTAGGGGAGAATGGGGGAAGAAGATATTTAAATAAAAATAATAGACTCAAACATTGGGACAATAAACTGGCCTATAACATGAATCTCCACAGGGTCCTTAAATATTTGGATTGCAAACTAAAATTTGAAAACTATCACTCCAGAACTATAAAGATATGAATATATATATATATATATATATATATATATATATATATATGAATATATATATATTTCCCAAATGTAAATAATGTCCAGGTTTTTTTTTACCTCCTACTGTCTATCTTCTAATAATCTAACTCATAGGGAAGAATCCTGATTTAGATGCTTTTTACAGTAACTAGTGACTCCTCTTTTGTAACATTTTCTGCACCTGCTATGATTGATTGGTTTATTGACTGTCTTTCCTGGTTCTGTTCCTAGAAGGTAGGAGCCATGTAGACCTTTATTGCTGAACCCCCAGCATATAAAGCAAGGCCTGGGACACAGAACATAATACATATTTATAAATTAAACAGGAAGAATCCTCATCTACTGAATGTTTAATGTTCTTGTCCAAGTCCAGATAATGCTAAGTAAAAAGAAGTGGAGAAAATTTTCCAAAATTAGGAGAATACTGATCATTTCCTGACTTCTTGTCTGGATGGCTACCTTTTCATTGGACATGATTGACTTAATAATAATGAATTGATAGAAAGCAGTGTCTGCAATTACAAAAGCAGTGCTACTCAAACTTTAGCATATATGGTAGTTATAGGAAGAGGTTGTAAAAACACAGATTGTTGGGCTCCACCCTCAGATACTCTGATTCTGGGGGATGGGCTTGGAGCCTGACATTTTTCGTTTCTAATAAGCTCTGGGTGATGCTGACTCTGCTGGTTCATGGACCAACCATACTTTGAGGAATAGGACTCTTAAAGTGACTCTAATGATTGCATTTTCCATATGTGGAATCTTGACAGTCAGATCAACAGAGTAGAATTCTGAAGGCAGATCTTTAGAACTGCATTTGTTTATATCATGATACCACTCCACTCATGTGCCAGAATAACTTATCACACCTCTACCTCACAGTCCCCATAAGATTTTTCTTCAGGAGAGATGACTACAAAGTCATTAAGCTCTTAATTTGTTTTACTATGCAAACACTACTATAACTGTGCTCATCAAATTTTTCAGGAAGAAAAAGAAATCTTTAATTTTTTCATTTTATCGGAAATTCCTTTTTGCATTTCTGTATGATCATGTTAATTTTGTAAATAGCTGTAATCATGATGAATGTGAAATGTGTTTATATTTTACTTAACATGTTGAACATTTTTTTAAATTAAATTGCTTGTATTATTTCTACAATGATTGAATGACTACATGAAAATGTACATGTGCAACTGAGTGTTGTTCCTTCCATGTAGTCTTGGAGAGAAGCTATAAGTTTGCTCCATTGCACAATATACTTATGATGCCTCTTTTGGAAAAATTTTATGAGTTATTTTTAAGAGAGTCACAATGAGTAGCCAGTGTCATTCAGCCTCAATCTACTTTTGATTTGTAAAATATTATCCAACATCATCCCTTACTAATGACCCTGCTCTACTCTACAACATTTCCTATTTCTAGGAAAGCAAATGTGTCTTTTAAGGATCTATTTTGGTTACCACTGGGGGACATGAAGACTATAGGTCCTGGTGATGAGGCTTGCTGGTTTGTGATGTCATTCAATTCCTCCTAAAATGACCTATAACTCCTGTAAAAATATACTTTATTACAATAAGTAGTCTTAACTTATTATGGAACTATAAATATGAGAGAATAATGAATATAATTTTGAGGAGAAAATTAGTAACTATGTCTAGCAAATTTTATGGTGCTACAGTTAAATCAATTTAGTACAGTGGAATGAAGAGAAGTGATAATGAAAGAGAAAAAGAATCCAAAAATAGGTTTGAATTCAGAATTTCATAAGAACATAATTTCAAATTAATGTAAATTGATAAATTTTTTCAATCCATGGAATTGAGACAAATCATTTGATATTTGAAAACATAATTTAGTGGATCTGTAAATTGTTCCTCCATTTGGATTTTTAATGTAACAAAACTTTAAGTAGTTTGTAGACATGTATAAAGTTGCCATTATTTTTAGTAAAGTTACATTGAAATAAAAAATGGGCCAAAACTGGTTTTGCTCAGTGGATAGAGCATCGGCCTGCAGACTGAAAGTTCCCAAGTTCAATTCCAGTCAATGGCATGTACCTTGGTTGAGGGCACATACCCAGTAGGGGGTGTGCAAGAGGCAGCTGATCAATATTTCTCTCTCATTGATGTTTCTCTCTCTCCCTCTCTGTAAAAAAAAATCAATAAAATATATTTAAAAAGAAATAAAAATGAGACAACATTTTTCACTTATCAGAATAGAAGCTACCAAAATATTTAATAACTTATAATATCATTAACATTGGTTAAAAGAATCAGGCATTCTCACATACTCATGAGGAGAGCATAAAGTGCTGCATCCTCATTGAATGCCAATGTAATAGGTAAAACTCTATCACAAAATAAAATGCACATGCACCTTAAACCAGGATTTTTAGTTCAAGAAATTAATGCATAATTATACTCACAAATGTGTAGTAAAATATATGTATAATGTATTCATTATAAAATGATCTGTAACAGTTTTAAAAAAGGGAAGCAACCTAAAGCCCATAGGCAGGGGAATGGCCGCATAAATTATGAAACATCCATTCAGTAGAATACTAGATAATTACACAGAATGAGGTAGAGCTCTGTGTGCTGACAAGAAAAAATCCCCAAGAGATATATTGCTAAATTAAAAAAAGAAGAGCAAAGAAAAGGTGAATTGTAGAATTGCATAGAGAGTGAATATATCATGCTTCTGTCTTTTTAAAAACTGGATGCTCAGAGTTAAAAATAATATCTAATATTTATTTAGCTCTCCCTATGAGGAAGTACATATTTCACAAGAATATTATGAAGATGAAATGAGATAATGTAGGTAACTATCATGAGACATGTGCCAGTTATCTATTGCCATGTAACCACACCCTAATACTTAGTGGTTTAAAATAAGGATTCTTTTATCACAATAAGAAAAAGAAAATATTTCATACAATAGTTCCTTGTATGAATATGCTGCAATTTGTTTACACAATCACCTGTTAATGGGTGTTTGAATTCTTTCTAGTTTTTGGCTATTACAAATGAAACTGCTGTGAACAATCCCATTCCAGTTAAGAGAATAAAAAGCCAAGACATAGATGAGGAAATAAACAATTGCATAATATCTGCAAAAGGACTTGTATCAGAATTTATAAGGGGCCCTTAAAAATTAATAATGGGGAAAGAAATAACCCAATTAAGAAATGGGAAAATATTTGAACAAACACTTTACAGATGGTATAAGGATAACAAATGCAAAGATGTTCATTAGTCATTTGTGAAAATTAAAATGAGATATCACAACATACATATTTACAAAGTTATTTGGGAGTTTCTTAAAAAATAAATATACACCTACCATATAAGTCAAACTATTCCACTTCTAGATATTTATGCAAACTGAATTTTGATTTCTTCTTATTTGAATGTTTCCTTTCTTAGAGTGTAAGTGTAAGCACCTTGAGCTTAGGGACACTGTTCTTCAATCTTATTTCATCTTATCTTTTTATTTAATGTGGATATTGCCAGAATCAAGTGTCAAGTCTGGAACAAAATACTTGTCAGTAAATGTAATCTCATAAATGACAGGTGAGCAATAGAAAATATTCCTGAATTGGATTGTCATTGGAAGAGGATAAAACACAACACAACCATACAAAAACATTCATTCCCATAATTCTGTGGGTTGACTGAATTGGTTTCTTACTATTCACATTGGGGCTCACTCATGCCGCTACTTACAGCTGGCAAGTTGGCCAAAGGATGCACTCATTGGGGAAGACTGGAATGGCTGGGCCTCTCCCTCATCACAACCTTTCCAATGGGCTTCCTCCTGGTGGGCTTCTCCATAGCATGAGAGTCTCAGGACAGCATGCCAAGAGAAAGGCCTTCAGTGTCCAAGAACTTAGCAGGATTCTGTTGTATCACATTTGCAAGGCACAGGCTAAGTAGCAGAGTCCAATATAAAAGACAAGGAAAGCAGGAGCTGAGATTCTTTGGGAGCTGTTTCTATAAGAAACTACTACAAGATAAGTACAATCACCTTATTTTACCAATGAAGAACTGGAGTTTAGGAAGAATTAAATGACTAGCCATAGGTCACACTGCTAGTAAGCAGCAGGATAGTAAGTTTTCTTATGTTCCCAGACTTCAGAGCCTATACCCAGGACCACCATCCTCTGTGGAAAACTGTTGTTTTTCTTACATCCCATTTTCTACCTTCTCATCATAGCTTTCAGTTTACCTTCACTTCTTCCTTTTGCAACACTGTAAAATCATTTCAAAGCATACTCCAACTTCTGCTTCTCACATTTGTTCAATCCAGTTAGATTTTCATAGAGCCTTTTTAAGATATGTGCTATCTTTCCCCAACTTTCTGCATTGAATTGCCTTCTAGAATGCCTTCTCATTTTTAAACTTCCCCTCAGAATCCTAGAAACACTTCAAAATCATACCGTTGGCTAAACTTTCCTCATTTACCCCAAACTAAGACTTTCTTTGCTAATGACAACATTTTATCTTAACATCCTTACCATGCTGCAGTATTTAGGTAGAAAACTTCTCTGTGATTTTCAGACTGTAATTTCCCAGTCCTCTGGGAATAGGAGGCCTAGAATAATACATCTCTATATGCACTACTTTGCAGACCTTACATCTTATAAATGTGAGGCATCGACTGAATAACCTAAGCTGCCTTTTTTCTAACTTGCATTTTATCTTGAATGTTCCATAACACTGCTTCTTAGCTTTAATGAGTACAGTAATCACCCAGGGACCTTATTAAAATGCTAGCAGTTTCTAATTCCTTAGGGTTACTTTAGGGTTCAAGATTCTGTACCTTTGGAAAGCTTCCAAGTGATACTGATGTTCTTTTTCAGGGATCATACATTGAAGAGTAAACCTTATTCAGGGTATTACTGAGGGCTCCAAACTTAAAATAATAGAGCAAGGATTTTGTAGACCAAAATAATACCTACAAAACAACAACAAAATTGTTAATGTCAGGGTACCCAGTATAATTTGATGCATTTCCTGTTACTAATTTCCCATCAATGTATTTGGCTTTGAACCATTCATATTCTGGTTTTTGTTTTGTTAAATTGAAGTAAAAAATAATAATCTAGGTTGGGATGTCTCTGTAGCTTATATATATTTTCTTAGTTCATTGTGAACATTTTACAAGTGATTTTGTCCCTCCCCTTTCCCCCCCTCAATCTTCTTTACATTTGCCTCAGCATCAGTCTTATTTTTTTTATTATTTTTAATTATTTATTGTTGAAAGTTTTATATATGTCCTCTTTTATTTCCTCATTGACCTCTTCTAGCCAATCTCCCTGCCCCCTACCCCAGGCCTTCACTACCTTATTGTCTGTATACATGGATTATGCATACAGATTCTTTGATTGCTCTCTTCCTCCTCCCACTACCTTCTCTCAGTCTTATTTATTCCAGTCTACTACCTAATTGCAACCACATAATCACCTTAAAATACAAATGTATTTGTCTCTCCCAATTGAAAATGATATGTAGATGAAGTCTGAACTTTTAAGTGATTCATATAGTTCCCCCTATCTTTCCAGTTCTTTATAGTCTATAGAATCCAGACATGTCATGTGCAATAGTTTAGGTTTATGTTTACTAAATATTCACATATTCCTCTCCAATGAGGACAGAGTGCATTCCTTCATCCCATCACTTTGGGCTTGGCCATGTCACTTGTTTTGGTCAATGGGATGTCAGTACACATAACATGAGCATTTCAATCTTTAAAATATGGTGAGGTAATTTGACTTGATTTTCTGCTCCAGTGATATGCCATGAGAAGAGCATGTCTGGGTAGCAGCTTCCCCTTCAGTATGATCCTCAGAATATTGAAGAATACATAAACCTAACCCACTTCTTGGATCTAGCTCCAGTTTAACTGCAACTTGAAACTGAGCTATCCTTCTGAGCTGATTGTAAGTCAGCCACACAATAGTCAGTCTATAGACTCATGAGTATGGGAACACATATTTATGGTAAAAGTCACTGAATTTTGAGGTGGCTTATTACACAGCATTTTAATAGAAATAGCTGACTGATAAATCATAAACATTTCAATTCCTCTGATTTACCCTTCTCTGTTTCTCTTCTGGGCTTTTGCACAGATTGTCACTTTGATCTGTGTCACACTCTTCCTCCTCATCCCTCCTGGTTTGGCTATCTTCTTCTTATCCTCATGGTCCCAGCAAAGAAGAAATGTCCCCCAATGAAAAGACTTCTGACTCTGGGATTTGGACAGTATACTCTCATATGTATTTCAGCATCATAGTGAATTTGCCTGGTAGTTCTTATTAATAATTATAATTGCACAATTAGTTCTATTTCTCTCCCACTTACCTTGAAGCTCCCAGAGATCAGGAAGATAATATCTGTTTGGTTAATTTTGAAGCCTAAGTATTTAGTACAGTGCTGGGACAGTTTGATGAAATTTTGAATGAAATTTTGTTGAAATCAGTTCAGGGTATCAGCATTTCATTGTGTGGGCTTATTGATGTTTCATGATGTCTTTTCTCTTACTCGTGATTAAATCCAGATTGATAACTATTAGAGAGCAGAACTGTTTGAACTGGAACAAAACAAAAAACAAGAAATACATTTGAATAATTCCATACTGTGTGCCTTATACTTTGACATGAGCTGGTAAGGAGGAGAGCTACTAGCTACACTGTAAATAAATAGCAGGGTGGCTGTGTTGGAGAAACTCATATTTCATGACTGTTGAGAGGTGCGTTTTGAGCAATGAGGTTCATAGAGACAAGAGTTAATTTAATTCCTGTCAAAAAATGGTAGGATGAGAATATTACCATGTCTAGCAAGAAAGATGGTGACACTTTTAAAGGAGGCAGCAATGGATTGAAACATCCCATATTAGATAGTGAGAATCTTTACTTTAGATGTTCACTTTTCCCTGGAAGTTGCATTATTATACGATTACATGATACATCAAGAATCTTGGACATTTTCTGTGCTCTAATTTTAGAGCTGTGTTGAGGTTTTAGTTTTCTGAAGTCCCTTTGAAGTTGTAATCATACCCATGATACATGACACATAACCAATAATAAAAAACATGTTGTGTTTTTTTTTTCAAAAATATCATTGTTACAAAAGACAAAGCAAAGAAAGATTGAACAGCTGTCCCAGATTAAAATCTAAAGAGAAAACCAAAAACTGTGCATGGTGCCTAACTTTATCTTATACAAAAATAAATAAATAAGTAAAATAAAAGTTTAGTAAAGGATATTGCTAGGAAAATTACTAAAATTAGATATATACTTTAGATTATATGAAAATATTATACCTAATGTTAAATGTCCTGATTTTGATAACTGCTTAGTAGCTATATTAGAAACCATTTATGGTTTTAGGAAGTATGCTGTATATTCAATTTCTAGAGAATATATACCATCCAACATACTATTTAATAGTTCAGAAAATAATAGATAATGGCAACAAAAAGTAGAAAAATATTAAAAATCAATGAATTTAAGTAAAGAACACTATGGAAAGTCTTTGCACTATTCTTATAAAGTTTCTAAAACTTAAAATTGTTATGAAAATTTTAAAGTGTTAAAAAAAATCAAATTATAGGATTTGTTAACAGGTCTCATAGGGCCCATCATAGTGGGTCTCATGCATTTAGAAACTCCAGACCATGAGGGAGCACAAAAGCTTACGTTCCAACAACTCCAAATTCCAGAGGCTCATGTCAATATTGTCTATGAAGAACTTCAACAAGCACACATCTGCTCCACGACTGGATTATTCTCACCAAGGGGAAGCACTTCAGGAAAGTTGCTGTGGGTCCCTGAGTTTATGCTGGTACCACAGAGAATAAAGAAGTGATTCCAGATATTCTGTGGGATGTGGGGGTTAGGAGCCACACTCTGGCTGGGAAGGCAGGAGCCGGCTGGTGTTGATCTGTAGTCATGTGCACTACTTTTACTTCAGTGGGCAGTTATTTAGGAACTAGAGTCTCAGTGCATGGACTCGTGCATGGGTGGGGTCCCTCAGCCTGGCCCGCACCATCTCTCAATCCCAGTCCCTTTGGGGGATGTCAGACTGCTGGTTTAGTGGATCGGGCCTAAACCGGCAGTCTGATATCCTCCAAGGGATGTAGCAGTATGCGAAGCAGCAGGCTCCCAGGGAGGAGTCCCAGCCACAGCTGGGTGCCACACCACTTCCTCTCATCCCAGCCCTGCTGTGTCTCCCACCACAGCAGCTTTGTTCGGTTGTACTGCCATGGACATGGGAAAGGCTCCTGCAGCCCCAGCTGTGCTTGCCAGCCATGCCAGCTTCTGGCTGAGCGGCACTCCTGTTGTAGGAGCACACTTATCACTAGGGGGCAGCTCCTGCATTAAGCACCTGCCGCATGGTGGTCAGTGTGCGAATTCATGCATGGGTGGGGTCCAGCCAGCCTTCCCCAGTCGGGGCTGATCAGGTAAGGCTGGCCAGGTAAGGCCCTCAGGCAGTTGGTCAGCTGGCCCCCGCTCCCGATGGGAGGGGCCAATCAGGATTAGAACTGGCTGGGGGAGAGGCTGCAGGCAGGTGGTGGGCTGACCCCACCCCCTGGTCAAACACCTGGTCAAACTCCTGGGGGAGAGACAATTTGCATATTAGCCTTTTATTATATAGGATACCTTGGAAGGTAAGGGGATAGTAATTAATAATTGCTTTATTAAGGAGAATAAAGCCCCTGCAGATGACATCTTAGTGCTGCCACCAGTACATAAATCAGACAAATGTTATTTACTCTGCTCACATGTTATTGCAAGGCCCAGAACAAAGAACAGGTGCAGCACAAGACTCAGAGTAAGGGACAGGCTGAGACTCTGAAATAGAGTTAGCATCTCAAGTAATTTCATAAAATGAAACCACTAGAACAAAACATAGGTCCTAAATGAATAATAAAATATCAAATAACTTTAGTTCTCATTTTTATATATGCAAATACCCCCACCAAATATGATTCTAAAAGCTGCATGAAAACCTGTTAGTGGGTAATTTCCTTTTATTTGTGTGTGAAACTGATATGAAAAATTATTTAGCTCTCAACCTTAACTGTTTACTTCCCCTAGGGCCTTTCTGCAAATCAGCATTGTTCTTTAGTGCACTTGGCAATTTTAAGGATACATTATATATTAACAAAGCTTCTATGTTCTCTTTATACATTGTTCATTTTATTTTTTCTTTCAGATGGATGATTTATGTATTCACTCAACATTTACTCAATACTGTCCTATTAGGTATGTTAGTGCCATGTCCCCATGGCCTTCCTGGAGGTCATCTGCAGCTTCATTAAACAATCCTCACTTAAACATCTGGGACTCTCTGCCTAAAGGCTTTCTCATGCTGCTGGCATAGGGTTAGAGATAGACCAGAAGTGCTGAGGAGTTTATGTCCTCTATAAGGAACTTCAGCCAGTGAGAAATGGGAACTAGTACATAAATACCCCAGCTTCTCTCTTCCCTCCGTGGGGTAATTCTGAGGTGGGTTCCACACAATCTCAGAGGGTTCCTCGTGGGATAAAGCTCTAGTTGCACCCACCGGTAACCTGTTGGATGGCACAGCCTTGATTGGCCTTATACTCTTCACTGTCTTTTCCATTCCCTCACATGTATTTCCCATAATACAGCCAAAAACATTTCTTGAATCAATATTCTTATCTCTGTGTATTCAAACCAAGACACATTCTCTGCCTGAGGTGCTGGTCTATGAAAGAGGGAGACAGTAGTAACAAGGCAGGAAAAGTTTCTCCTCTGGTGGAGCTTACCTTCTAGTGTAAGCAGCAGAGATGAAACAAGAAGAAATCAGAAATCATATATATCAGGTCTACTGTGGAATTAATATGTGAAGAGAAGATAACTGCATATAACATGAGTATGGAGAGACTATGGCAATAAATATTTGAGCAAAAGTAGAATGTAGAGTAGGGGTGAACTTTGCTGAGATCTTTGGGATAGCAGGACTGAGCGAGAGCAAAATCCTGTGGCAGAAAGAAGGTGGGGCATCCAAGGAGCATGAAGAAGGTCAGTTTGGCTGGAGAGTGAAAAACAAGAAGGGAAATTAAATGAGCTTAGAGACAGAAACACTAAAACCACTCACATACAGAAAAATTTCATCTTTAACATTTAGATTTACATTTGTTTGGTTTGTGTTTCTACACACTGTGCAATATTAACTCACTGGGGAATAAATACTCATTTATTCAACAAACATTTCCTGAACAGGCACCATTTTAGAAATATAAGAAACAGAGCTAAGTGAAGTAAAATCATTGTTCTCTTGGAGCTGACACTCTAGAGTCTGGAAAACATAAATCCCCACGCCCCATTTATTTTATTTTGTTTTATGTTTTTATTGATTTTTAGAGAGAGGGGAAGAGAGAGAGAGAGAGAAACATTGATGAGAGAGAAGCAGCAACATCGATTGGCTGCCTCCTATATGGTCCCTAATGGGAATCAAGCCCAAACCTGGGCATGTGCTTTGACAGGGAATCAAACTGGTTACCTCTTGGTGCACGGGTGGATGCTCAACCACTGACCATCAGCCAGGTGCTTCCTTTTTATTTTAAACTAGAAGCCTGATGCACAAAAATTCATGCAAAAGTAGGCCTTTCTTCCCCCACCTGCTAGCAGCAGCTTCCTTCAGGCACCTGGGACCCAGACTTCTTCCTTCCTCTGGCCACCTGCAGTCACCCAGGACCTGGGATGGCTTCCTAAGGTTGCCCACAGGCACCTGAGACTGGGTTGGCTTCCCTCCATTCCTGGCTTCCTCAGGAAGGACGTCTGGAGACACCTGGGCTAATTAGCATATCATCCTTTAATTATTATAAATTACTGCTATTCATCATGATCCTTTAAACAATCGTTTCTAATACCAGTGAAATTTTGGCTCAGTTACATAACTTTTCTAATAAATTTCAGTTAGAGAAGTAAATACAATCCTATTTAATACTTTAAATTCATAACCTATCTAAAGTTTTTTCATTCCCCACCTCTTCTAGATGCTAATTCTTTCCGTGGAAAAGGAAAATAACAAGTCAGTTTACTAAATGGGTACAGTTATTATAATTGTTGGTGGGGATATGTCTCTGTTCTGTTCTCAGTGAATCTATTTCCATCTAATAGAGCGGGTAATTAGATTTCTATGAGATGCTCATCTTTTCCCCTGGTTCTTCTGTGGAAGGCTCCCCTAGAGAGAAGCAGCTGAGTTTTCCTTTGGCCCCACCTGTGGTCTATGCTCCCAACCAATTTTTCATATTAGGGATCCCAGTACTTTTCCTAATGTTTATTATCTATCCGTGGAACTCCTCACTTTCCAAAGGTTACAGAAAATTACACTATTACACAATGCTTTCCAAGCCTGCTCCATGGTCCACGTTAGTGGAATCCCTGCTTTCAGAAATTACTGAATTAAAAGAGGAAACTGGGCCCTAAGCTTGGTCACAATTCCAAATTCCAGGGAACTTATGTCAAGAACTTTCAAGCTTTTGACAATATTCTGCTCTAATCAGAAAATGTCTATGGATTCTAAACCCAAATAAGTATCAATCCCAAAATGAGATTAGCCCCCCCTTCCATATAGTAGCATTTAAGACGTAGTCTTTTTTTTTAAAGAGGACCAGAAAACTTGGCCTCATAGCTCAGGAGATAGCATCTCTCCTCTCTACCATGGTAAGAGAATTGTAGGTGATATAATTGCCCCAGTCTCATCCCTTCGGCTACCACCATTCCAGTGCACTCCTAGAGCATCCTATGCATACAACTGTGACTCATTTGAGGAGCTTTCAGCCTAATGCAGTGCAGACCAGAAATGCAGAGAAGTTGATGTCACTGAGAACAGCCCTCAGATGATGGTTAGGAGTCAGTCTATATATAAACACACCAGCTTCCATGTCCCTCAGATGTTACAACTTAGAGGCATGTTCTTTACTACTTTCTGGTATTCCCAGGAGGACAGAGACTCAATTATCTACACTAATAAAATAGTAAGATGCAAATTGACCATATCTTCATGACATCCACCAACCAATCGGGAGTGAGTATGCAAATCAACCCCCCAAAAAAAAGATTGTGGGTTAATTTGCATATGCAGGAGCCAAGCAGCCAGGGATGTTCTGTACTACTGCAGCTGCTCTGGGACTCTGGGCAGTGTGAAAAGGTGGAAAGGCAGCTCTGGGCTGGAGCAGAAAGGCATCTCAGTCTGGAGCAAAGGCAGTGCCAGCATCCAGGGAAAGGAAGGCCCATTCTTGCATGAATGTTCATACATCAGACCTCTAGTCTATAATAATAAAAGTGTAATATGCAAACCAACCAAATGTCTGAACAGCAGAACGACCATCCAATTGACCATGCTATGACACACACCAGTGCCAGGCCAGCCAAAGCAGGTTCAGGGGGCCCCACCATCACCCCACAGAGGGAAGACCAGGCTACCCTTTGTGAGGCATTCCATCACGGGGCTCCACAGAACTGGAAAACTGGGTGTGTGTGGCAGCAGACATGGGCAGCACCAGGCCAAGGTGAGTGTGGGCAGGGGGCAGGGCCAGGGCTGCTAAGTTGGGGCTGCAAAGTGGGAAGGAAGGCCTACCCTTGGACAAATGTTGTGCATTTGTTGGGTCTCTAATTTTCAATAACAACCTTCTTCATAACACACTCTTTATTGGGCTTCCTTCCCTTTTTCACTCCCTCACTTTCCCATTGGCTTTTTCTGGAATCACATCCCAAATAAATTGCTTAACTTCAGAATATACCTCAGGGAGACCCACAAATATAAGAAGAAAAATTCTTCTATTATCAACCCACTACTTCCCCAAAGCCAATGGGGTACTGCATTTTATATGTCCTTCTCAGATTTGGTAATTAACTATATTTTAGCTCTTCAAAAAAGATTCCACTCAATACTACATATTTATTTGTATTTATATTTTACATTAACATTTATACTTGCATTTACATACTTATATAAATACTAGAGGCCCACTGCATGAATATTTTTGCAAGAATGGGCCTTTCTTCCCCTGGCTGTTGGCACTGCCTTTGCTCCAGCCACAGCCACCTTTTCACTCCAGCCTGGAACCACCTTTCTGCCTTCCCATGCTGCCCAGAACCCCAGAGTGGTTGCGGCAGTGCAGAACGCCTGTGTTGTCACCATGACAATGACACAAGCATCCTGCCTTGGGCTGCTAGATGCCTGCATGTGCAAATTAACACACCATCTTTGTTGGATTAATTTGCATACTCACTCTTGATTGGCTGGTGAATGTTGCAAAGGTAGGTCAATTTACATCTATCTCTTTTATTAGTGTAGATATGAATACCTAACACATGTCTGGACACTTAGATCAAAGTAAAATATCTTCTAGCTCTACAATTTCAGGGGTCTCATAAATAGTGGTAGTTTTTCTGCATCATTCTGTCTTCATCTCTAACAGACCATGTGGACTTCACCATGCTCAATGCCTCTTCCAAGAAAAGTTCTTCAGTTCTGAAACTTTCACCATAAGGGGTGATCAGAATGTCCCATTCCTGTAAGGTTCAGAGGGTGGAAGAGCTGGGGGTGGGAAGGGAGCAGAATGTCCTCTCTCCAGCAAAGGAACTTTGTGGGCCTGGGGGTGAAAGGTTTGGGGGAATTTTTGATGTCAGGAATGGGTAGGCAAATTATTTTGGGCCTTGGTTTTCATGTAGGATATAGTCTTAATCTTTGACTTCTTTGAGTGAATTAATGTATCTGTTATAGGGATGGCAACAATTTATAGACTGACTTTAAAGGACTTATATTTAGAAAGAAAGAGACATATTTTTTTGGCCTATCAGGACACCAATTGCAATGATTGAGCTATGCCATTCATTCTCTCACCTTTGAAAGAAAACTCAGAAGAGTATCCAATACTTCACCTGAAAAGACAAAGCCAAGACACTTGACTTAATTGAAGAAGTCCCAAGATGAAGGGCATCTACTCATGTCAAGATCAAGGATTCTTGTTTTAGTTCACATCTTCAACTTCATTCTCACAAACTGATTACCTTTTCCTGCCTGTGGAGAGCCTTGGCACATGATCAGAATTTCTGACTCTCAAAGCTGTGCATATTCATAGTGCTTTTTTCAGCCAATCTAGCAGGCATGGAAATTATCCACAGGAATCTCACCTGCCCCTCATACAATGTGGAGTATCAGAGCAGTGCCCCATGAGCCCAAATCCTTTTTTAATTTCCAGAATTATAGACCACAATCTTACCATCTTGCACTGATTGTATTTCATATTTAATATTTGTTCTAATGGAAATTTCCAAAATGTATCTGCTTCATAGCAAATGACTTTGATTTTGGACCAAGTGTTTTATTTAACCAAAACAGCCTAGCAACCATTATTCTGTTAAGAAAATAGAGAGAGAGAGAGAGAGAGGAGAGAGAGAGAGAGAGAGAGAGAGAGAGAGAGAGAGAGAGAGAGAGTTACTCTTTCATAGCAGTTATATTTCCCTTTAGTTTTTGAGTGGTTCATTTTCTTTGGCTTAGAAAAGAGGTGGGAAACCTTTTTTCTGCCAAGGGCCATTGGATATTTAGAACATTATTTGCAGACCAAACAAAATTATCAACTTAAAAATTATGTTGCAATGAAAAAAGCTCCTAGATTTATAGAATTTCAAGTCCAGCCTGCGGTTACCTTGGCAGAGCCAGACCAAATGATACATCCCATGGGCCAGATGTTTCCCAGCCCTGGCTTAGATAGAGGCAAATTAGAATTTTTAAAATCTCATATGTTCTTAGATAGCGAGGACAGATGAAAATAACATAAAGATTGTCTACCCCAAGGTTTCAGAAGTACAGATTCCAGTTCCCAGAAATAGTGAAGCTTGAAGCTGTTAATGAGGAAACACCCAAATAGGCAACCACCCCGCAAACTCTATCAACTAGATGGAAAAATATCTAAGGAGCCAGGAGAGAAAAGGAAGCTAGTGATTTAGTCATCTGTCCTTCTGGTGAGTGTCTTCCTATGCCCTTCTGACTTCTTATGACATTAGCATTAGAGCCCCTCATTCAAAGCCTCCTCAGTTAACGCTTTCCATAGTCACTGTTTCCCCTCTATTGGGACCAGTGTCTTGTTCTGACTCCTCAAAGTCTTCAAGTTCCTGATTATAGGAGGTACAAGTTTACTAGATGTTTTACACTGGACGTCACATTGCTTAAGTAGTATTGATCCATCATCATCAAAACCCAATCTTCCTGCTCTCAGTTGATTTGTCATAGCAGCAGCATCTAAAGTAGGCAAGGTTGATCCATCGAACATGCTGGCAAAGCCCCATTTCTAGCATTGCAACCCCAGCTGTGTCTTTCTTAAGAGTGACCCAGGTAACAGTATCCTTGAGCTTAGAAATGTCTCCAGGCTGGAAATACCAGGATGTAGAAGTGGAATGCAGTTAGTTTTCACTAAACATGATGCTCTTCTCCGAGAAAAACTGGCTGGGGTTCAGATAAGTGGCAGTAGCTCTTAGAGTTATTCTTACATGGAGAAAAGAAGAAACTAGAAACTGAGGACACTCAAAAGGGCTATTTAGGTGGAGGTAGTAGGCTCATTACCAAGGATGTGTCAGGTACAGCAAATAACTTCAGTCATCAAACAAACAATAGAGCTGAGCAGAAAACAATACAGCCTCCATCAATAGAGTGAAACGAAAGAGTCACAAAGCCCAGGGAAATAGACCTTTGTGTTGACATCCAACAGAGGAGGTACCTGGTAGGCCACCACTTGCCCATTTTGGTGAATGTTGCTTTATTACCTCTGTATGTCCTTTGTCAAAGGATAAACCCTGTCCAGATTGTGACCTTATAGCAATTGTAAATTCCAAAATAGAATTGGGGTGATCAACAAACTCCTGTGTTAATCTGATTCTACCAGGTAGAATTACAGTAGTACCCATTAGCTGAGGTTTTGAAAGAACAAGGCAGACTGGCTATCCTCCATCTTGAGGAGCTGGTCAGCCTGACCCCCTTCTCCCCTGATGGGAGTGACCACAGGAGCACCAGGAATGTCCTAACTCCCCCAAATACTGCCTGAATGGACCAATGACGCTCCAGGGACACAGCTTAGATCCTAATAAGGTCATACCACAAGGTACTCCCTATGCGTTGCTAGTGACCATTCAGGGGGCAGTAGGGGATGGTTCTGGTCCAGAATATGAAACCCTAACTAAAGTGACCAATCTCTGTAACCCACATCACTTCCCTAAGCCCACCCAAATGACCAACCCTATATAATAACCTATTGTTCTCCTGAGGCTCACTCTCTCATCTTGCTGCTGCACAAGAAAGAGGCTGGGAGCCAAACCCGGGTTTGAATAAAGACCCTTCGTTTTTGCATCAGAAAAAGGGCTCCCTGGTGGTTGATTATTGGGGACCCTGAACTCTGGGCATAATATTTGGGGGCTCGTCTGAGACCCCTAATACCCACGAGCGACCCTGATCTGGAGAGTCTGACTAACCACATTGTCTATTCTGTTCTGTGCAAGCTCGCTTCTGAAATCTGTAGTGCCCAAAACGGTCTAAGCAGATGCGCTGGAGGACCTTGGGCAGGAGGAGTTGGAGTATGCTCCTATCCTCTGTCTGGAGGGGAGTGAAAACCCCTCACGAGGGGAGTGGGTTCCCCTCAAACCTCTGGGACATAGCCATCGTCCAGTTTTCAGTTTTGCTTCTGTGGGGTCGGAAGGCTGTTCCTGGGTGTCTTTGTCTGTCTGATTTCTGTGTCTTTCTGTGTACTTTTGTGGATTCACTGGACGGACGTTATGGGACAGACTCAGACTATTCCTTTAAGCATTATGGTTGATCATTTTAAAGAGGTTAAGGAAAGGGCTAACAACCTTAGTGTAGAAGTGAGGAAGGGCCGACGGCAAACTTTCTGTTCCAGCGAGTGGCTGGCTCTTAATGCCGTGTGGTCACTGGAGGGGACTCTCAACCTCCCCTCCATTCGCTGGGTCAGAGAAATTGTTTCTCGGCCAAAGGGAGGCCATCCCGATCAACTCCCTCACATTATTACTTGGCAGGACCTTGTGGAGTACCCTCCCTCCTGGCTTAAGCCTTTCCTGGCTCTGCGCCCTCATAGCCAGAACCTATTCTTGCCTTGCAGGAAGCAGAAAATAAGAAGGAGAAGGAAGCCACCCTGCCATCAGCTCCAGCTCCCCTCTACCTGGTTTTACAGGGGGGAACTGGAGAAGAGTTAATTTTTCCTCCCCCGTATCAGCTCCCCAGGTTGCAAGAGAGATTCGATCCTACCCCATCTCGGGAAGTGGGCAGATTTCCAGGAGCAGCCACGGGCCGAGTTCCAGGAGTAGCTGGGGGCAAAGTTCCAGGAGTGGCCAAGATTCCAGTGGGAGGGCCACCTCTCACCAGGCAAAGGGCTCAGCGGGAGCTGTCTTTCATAGCCCCTGACTCCACCATCATGACCCTGCCCTTATGAGCCACCAGGCCCCCAGATGGGGATGGTAACCAGCCCCATCACTACTGGCCTTTTGCCACTAGTGACCTTTATAACTGAAAGGCACAGAACCCTAAGTTCTCCGAGAAGCCGGTGGGCCTTATCGACTTGTTAGACTCTGTTCTTTTCACCCACCAGCCCACATGGGATGACTGCCAGCAGCTTTTACAGGTCCTGTTCACAACAGAAGAGAGAGAAAGAATCCTCAATGAGACTCAGAGGGTGGTTCCCAGGGTAGACGGGAACCCAACCATTAACCAGGCCCTGATAGATGTCTCTTTTCTCTTAACTAGACCTGACTGGGACTTCAAAACAGCAGAAAGTAAGGAGAGGCTCTGAATCTATTGCCAGACTCTAATGGGGTGTCTCTGCATGTCTGCTAGCCTACCAATTTGACCAAGGTAGGGAACATACAGTAGGAAAGGGATGAGTCTCCAACTGCCTTCTTAGAATGGATCATGGAGGCATACCGCACTTACACCCCCATGGACCCAGAAGCCCCTGAGACTAAGGCAGCTGTAGTCATGAGTTTTATAAACCAGTCACCTTCAGACTTCAGAAAGAAACTAAGAAAATAGATAGATTAGGAGAAAAGAGTCTTCAGGACTTGCTGGAAGTGGCCGAGAAAGTGTACAATAACCGGGAGTCCCCTGAAGATAGGCAAGCCCTTGCCATGGTGGCTGCCAGTGACAAGCAGACCCAAAACCTGGCTAAGATTCTGCTAGTCACTACCACAGAATCCCTTGAGGAGTGGACCCACCTTCTTTGCCAGCTTGCAGATGACCAAGAAGGAGGTAAGGGGGCCATCCGGGGTGGGAAAAAGAAGCTGCAGTGGAACCAGTGTGCTTACTGAAAAGAGATAGGACACTGGGTCTGGGAATGCCCAAAGAAAGCCAGTAAGAAGCGAAACAAGACGGACCGGGTGGAAGTCTTGGACCTGGAAGGATTAAGTGATTAGGGGAGTTGGGGTTTGGACACCCTCCCCAAGCCCAGGGTAACTCTTAGGGTGGAGAGGACCCCTGTTGAATTCCTTGTGGACACCGGGGCCCAACATTCAGTCCTCGGTACACCTCAGGAGAAGCTAGCCAATAAGAAATCCTGGGTATAAGGGGCGACTGGCATGAGCCAGTATTCATGGACTACCTGAAGAACAGTAGATCCAGGAACAGGCCAGGTATCCCATTCATTTATGGTAATACCAGATGCCCCTACACCCTACTAGGACAGGACTTGCTAATCAAGATTGGAACCCAAATAACGTTCAGACAAGGAGGGCCCCAGGTCACCCATGGTAAAGGCCACCCCATCTAGGTTCTGACTCTGAGACTGGAGGATGAATATCATCTCCACCAGGGGGAGCCCCCAGTAGAAAGCACTGTGGACATATGGCTACAGGAATTCCCCACAGCTTGGGCAGAGATGGGAAGAGTCCGACTGGCTGTTCACAGGGCCCAATGAAGTTAACCCTGGTGAAGTTAAAACTTGGAGAAGGCCCAATAAGAGTCAAGCAGTACCCTATGTCCCAGGAGGCCCGGAAGGGAATCCAGCCTCACATCCGGAGACTGCAAAGCCTAGGGGTGCTGGTTCCATGCTAGTCTGCCTGGAACACCCCCCTCCTGCCGGTCAGGAAGCCACACACAAATGACTTCTGGCTAGTACAGGACCTCTGGGAAGTAAATAAAAGAGTCATGGATATATAACCAACTGTTCTTGTGGAGAGCATCCTCAGGGAACAAAAAGTTCCCTGAGAGGACGGGCCTTGCCGTCTGCTCTCTGCCCCCCAGGAGAATGATTACCTTCAATTGTAGTTTAGCAAACAACACTGCCCTCCAGCACATTAACATTGTAAATAGCCAAACGTCTATGGGATACTTGGGGAAAAATTTGGGTGGCGCCTTGAATGGACATATAGCCTAAGGAAGTTAGTTAAGATAAGGGGTTTATTGGGGAAACATGTTAACAATGGAATGTAGCTTTGTTGTTTGGGGAACAAGGAATTGTGTGATATGTAAATCAGAACTGTTTAAAAGAGTGGAGTGAAATAAACTCAGGGACATAGTCCTAAAGAGGGCTTTGCGGACCTCCTGATCCCATAGCTTTTGTTTCCTCTTTATTTCTATCCATCTTTCTATCTCTGTCTTTCTGTAAGCCTCACCCCCCTTTCAGGGACTGCTGGACTGATGCCGGCTGGCTCCGACATGTTCCTAACCCATACACTCTCGGCCTAAGTTCTTTGGCACTTAGTATACCAGATTCTAGAAATTCCCCCACTTCCCTCCGGGAGTTGGGAGTAGGGATTTTCAGGGCTGTCTCTTTTCTAGCATCACACAACCTCTGCCGTCTGCCCTCCAGGATGTATCTCAGGTAACTCACCCTCTCTGCATATTTGAGCTTTCTTTGCGGAGACCCCATACCCTAATGTTCCCAGGGTAGCCAACAGGTCTCTAGTCCCCTGCTCCCAGTCTTTGGTGGTATGGGCAGCAATCAAGATGTCATCTACATACTGAAGGAGGGTGAGACTGAGGTGCTCTCTCCTGTACTCACCGAGGTCCTCATGCAGTGCCTCATCGAAGATGGTAGGTGAATTCTTGAACCCTTGGGGCAGTCACGTCCAGGTTAATTGTCCACTGTGGCCCTCCTCTGGGTAGTGCCATTCAAAAGCAAACAAGGGTTGGCTTTGAGGTGTTAGCAGCAGGCTGAAAAAGGAATCCTTCAAATCTAATACAGTATACCAGAGTCTAGAATGGCACTACCCAGAGGAGGGCCACAGTGGACAATTAACCTGGACGTGACTGCCCCAAGGGTTCAAGAATTCACCTACCATCTTCGATGAGGCACTGCATGAGGACCTCGGTGAGTACAGGAGAGAGCACCTCAGTCTCACCCTCCTTCAGTATGTAGATGACATCTTGATTGCTGCCCATACCACCGAAGACTGGGAGCAGGGGACTAGAGACCTGTTGGCTACCCTGGGGACATTAGGGTATGGGGTCTCCGCAAAGAAAGCTCAAATATGCAAAGAGAGGGTGAGTTACCTGGGATACATCCTGGAGGGCAGACGGCAGAGGTTGTGTGATGCTAGAAAAGAGACAGCCCTGAAAATCCCTACTCCCAACTCCCGGAGGGAAGTGGGGGAATTTCTAGAATCAGCTGGCTATTGCTGCCTCTGAATACCAAGTTTTGCTGAGATCGCCAGGCCCCTATATGAAGCTACCAAGGAGGGGAAGATGTTTGAATGGACTGAAAAGGAAGAAACTGCCTTTAATCAAATGAAAACCCTCCTGGCTGCTCCAGCCCTGGGGCTGCCAGACATTACAAAGCCCTTTTGCCTCTTTGTAGGGCAATGCAAAGGAATCGCAAAAGGGGTTCTAACTCAGGCTTTAGGCCCCTGGAATCACCTAGTAGCGTACTTGTCCAAGAAGTTAGATCCAGTAGCTGCCGGCTGGCTGCCGTACCTGAGAATCATTGCGGCAACCGCGCTCTTAGTCAACAAACTCACCCTGGGACAGGAGATCTGGATTACAACCCCGCATGCCATTGAGGGGGTCTTAAAACAGTCTCCTGACAGATGGATGAGCAATGCACGTATGACCCACTATCAAAGCTTGCTGCTCAACCCTCCTAGAGTACAGTTCCATCCAAGTGCAGCCCTCAAACCCACTACCTGCTGCCTGATCCCGATCTAGATGCCCTGCTACATGACTGTGCGGGAATCCTAGAGCAGGTACATGGACTTTGGAAGGACTTGACCAATTGACCTCTCCCTGATGTAGAGGCCACCTGGTTCATGGATGGAAGCAGCTTGGTGCAAGACAGGTGCAGGTATGCGGGTGCAGCAGTGGTCACCGACAGGGACACTGTGTGGGCAGAGGCTCACCGAGCAGAACTCATTGCACTCACCAAGGCACTGACACTGGGGGTTGGGAAATGGCTTAACGTCTACACAGACAGCCGTTATGCATTTGCTACAGCTCATGTTCATGGGGTGATCAGGAGAGAGGGCTATTGATAGCAGAGGGACAGACAATAAAGAATAAGCAGAAAATTCTCGACCTGCTTGTGGCCTTGTGGCTCCCCACAAAGCTAGCCATTATCCACTGCCAAGGGCACCAGAAGGCAGATGACCCAGTGGCAAGAGGTAACCAAAAGGCTGATCAGGCAGCCAAAGCAGTGGCCTTCACTTTGGTCCCTACCATCGCCTTACAACTACCAGACCCCGGGGACCCAGTTTTGCCAGACCAGCCTGGGTACTCTCAGGAAGAGCTGCAGCGGATAAGGAGGCTTCCCTGTGTCCAGGAAATAAAAGGATGGTGGTACACACCAAACAAGGAACTCATCCTACCAGACTGGCTTGGGGTTACCGTGTTAGAATACATGTACCGGTCCACCCACTTGGGGACCTGGAAATTAAAAGACTTAATTCAGCATTCTAGAATCAAGATTTACCAACAAGACTCCAAAATAAATCAAATTATTAGCCTCCTGCAAGACCTGCCAACTCACGAACACAAGAGCCAGGTCAGGTGAACAAGGAACCAGGCTCAGAGGCACCAAATCAGGGACACAATGGGGAGGTCGATTTCACTGAAATCAAACCAGGAAAGTATGGTTATAAATATCTTTTAGTGTTCATAGACACCTTCTCTGGCTGGGTAGAGGTGTACCCAACCAAGCATGGAACAGCCCAGACAGTCGCCAAGAAGCTACCTGAAGACATTTTACCCAGGTATGGTTTTCCAGCTATGATAGGATCCGACAATGGACCAGCTTTTATTTTACAGGTAACACAGGCGATAGCCAAGGTCATAGGGGCAGATTGGAAATTACATTGTGCCTATAGGCCCCAGAGCTCAGTGCAGGTAAAGAGAATGAATAGAACTCTAAAAGAGACCCTTACCAAATTAACCAGAGACTGGTGGGGATTGGATGACTCTCCTTCCGTATGCCCTTTACTGGGTGAGGAACTCTCCTTACACCCTAGGTCTTACCCCATACGAGATCATGTTTGGCAGACTCCCCCCTCCCCCCATCATTCCTAGCCTCAAAGATGAGCTTCTTGCTGAGTTTGAGAATCAGGAGATATATTTTCTCTTAAGAGGACTGCAGGGGGTGCGTGAAAACATTTGGCTATGCCTCTGCGCTGTCTACGAGGCTGGCCCAACCCTGACACCTCATCGGTACAATCCAGGCGACGGGATGTCCGTCAAGAGGCACTGGCAGGAGACCCTGGAGCCACATTGGAAAGGCCCCTATGTCGTCGTGCTGACTATACCCACCGCTCTCAAGGTTGACGGCATCGTGACCTGGGTCCATCACACTCATGCTCGCCCAGCCGACCCCTCTGCAATCCAGGAGGACTTCATTGCACAGTGGAACATTGACCAGGACCAACACAACCTGCTCAAGCTCAAGCTGGGGCAAACTCAACCTGCCTGATATTGGTAACCTTACTCACAATCACTCCTGCCACTGGAAGCCCACATACCCCCTATAATGTTACCTGGCAGATCATAGACACCAGATCAGGGATAGTATTTAATCAGACTTCCTAGATCCACTCTAAGAACACTTGGTACACAAACCTTTACAAGGATTTGCTAGACCTCATCCACGTTTCATGAGACCCTAGCTTCGCCTGAGGCCACTATTTCTATGTCTGTCCCGGGCACTCACGGACTCCATGGGGGTGCACCCGGAACCCATCCAGAGTAGCAGAGGACTACTTCTGCACCTCCTGGTTATGTGTCTAGACTGGACACATCTGGTGGACACCCCAAAAAACTGATGACTTAATAACCATGGCTCGGCCGGCAGCACCGGCCTGTCAGGAATATATCAAGGGTCTCCACACCCCATGCAACCCTGTGTGGATATCCTTCACAGAACAGGGAAAGAAAGCAATGGGGTGGGACACTGGTAAAACCTGGGGAATTCACATCTATGATACACATTTAGGAAATCATGGAGGATTATTTACCCTCCAGGTTCAAAACACTTCCCTTCACTATCATTCCCCTGTGGGAGTAGGACCCAACAAGGTACTGGCTCCTCAGCCTCGGCCGACTACACTCCAAGTGCTCATGACCGGGGGAACATAGATCCCAGCATCACATCCCCTCACCCCACTTACACCTACCACAGGGAACCTGACCCTGAGCCATACTTCACTGCCTGAGGTAGAGCCTTTTTTAAGCATGGGCATAGGAGCCTATTATGTCTTGAATACCTCCAGGCCTGACCGAACTAAATCTTGCTGGCTCTGTCTAGACATTGAACCACCATATTATGAGGGTGTTGTGGTTAAGGGCAATTATACAACAGACTCGACTGCCAGTTTCTGCAGGTGGCAGAAAACTGCTGCAAGGCTGACTCTCCAGGCAGTAATAGGGCAGGGATCGTGCATAGGCAATGTACCCTCGGAACAGTCGCATCTCTGTAACAGAACTCTGGCTACCCACAGGGAAGCAGTATATCTCTTGCCCCCTGAGAATGCATGGTGGGCCTGTTCCAGTGGCCATGTTCCTTACATCCACTCTTTAGTCCTTAACTCCCAAAAGGAAGGCTTTTGCATACTCATGCAGTTAATTCCCAAGTTAATATACCACTCGGAAAAAGAAGTGTTTGACAAGTTTGGGGCCGCTAATCCCTGAAGTAAAAGGGAGCCTGTCACTGCCCTAACTATGGCAGTCCTCTTGGGATTAGGACTGGTGGGAGCAGGGACTGGAATATCCTCGCTTGTCATACAGGACAAGAACTATGGAGCCCTAAGAGCAGCCATTGACTTAGACATAGAAAGAATTGAAAAATCCATCACCCACCTGCAAGAATCCCTTACCTCCTTGTCTGAGATGGTGCTTCAAAACAGGAGGGGATTAAACTTACTATTCATGCAGCAGGGGGGCTTATGTGCAGGCCTAGGTGAAGAATGTTGTTTTTATGTAGACCATTCAGGGGTTGTAAAAGAATCCATGGCCCTCATAAGAGAAGGATTGCATAAGTGAAAGCTAGAAAGAGAGCGGTCTCAGTCTTGGTATGAATCCCTGTTTAATTGGTCCCCATGGTTAACTACTCTTATATCCACCCTCATCAGATCCCTTGTAATCCTCTTAATGTTGTTAACTTTAGGCCCTTGTATTATTAACAAACTAGTCCAATTTGTCAAGGAACGCATAGAAGTAGTTCAATTAATGGTCTTACAAGCCCAATACTGGCCTCTAGCAGATGAGGTAGAAATGCACCCCATCTCATGATTGAGCCGTGTGTCCCAAGACAAGGGGGAATGAAAGAACAAAGCAGAACTGGCTATCCTCCATCTTGAGGAGCTGGTCAGCCTGACCTCCTCCTCCCCTGATGGGAGTGACCACAGGAGCACCAGGAATGTCCTCACTCCCCCAAATACTGCCTGAATGGACCAATGACGCTCCAGGGACACAGCTTAGGTCCTAATAAGGTAATACCACAAGGTACTCCCTATACATCACTAGTGACCATTCAGGGGCAGTAGGGGCCAGCTCTGGTCTCAGAATATGAAACCTTAACCAAAGTGACCAATCTCTGTAATCCACATCACTTCCCTAAGCCCACACAAATGACCAACCCTATATAACCTATTGTTCTCCTGAGGCTTGCTCTCTTGTCTTGCTGCTGTGCCAGAAAGAGGCTGGGAGCCAAACCCGGGTTTGAATAAAGATTCTTTGTTTTTGCATAGCAAAAAGGGCTCCCTGGTGGTTGATTATTGGGGAACCCCAACTCTGGGCATAACAGTTTGACTTTCCTTAGTCAACTGCAGTCTAAAAATATCACATGGAAAATTCTACATAATTAGAAAGGAACTACATTGACATAACTTCTAGTATAGTATATTGTTATAATTGTTCTATTTCATTATTAGTTATTGTTGTTAACCTCTTACTGTGCCTAATTTATAAATTAAACTGTATCATAGCTGTATATGCATAAGAAAAAAACATAGCATATATGGAGTCTGGTACTATTTGTAGTTTCAAGCACCCCGTGGGGACAATAGAATGTATGCCTACAGATAAAGGGGGGGTGGGGGACAACTGTATGTGAGAAACTTACTAAAAGTGCCCCAGTTTTGCTAAGGGTTTACATTAGAGAAGACCTCTCCCAATGTCTCAGACCTCCATTCCATTGACAGACATTAATTTGGGTTTAGGGATATTTCAAAAGGGAGAATGACAAAAGAATTAAAGGTATCTTTTCTGTGGGAGAATTCTTTTTTGTTTCCTGAATTAATTAATGGAGAGCAGAGGGCTGACATTCACCTTAGTAAGAGGAATAAATTATGTTAAGTGCTTTGAAAGCCCCTAATGTGACATGTTAATTATCATTAGTTATTATCTCTTTTCCATAGGACTCACCAAAAAACCAGTGCTTCAACATCCTTAAAACTATATTAAACTCTCTTAAAACTATATTAAACTCTCTTTCTAGAACAACTTGTCCACAAGTCAGATGTTACTCTGTCAGGTACAACAGCATCTTGTTATAGACTCAATGCAGAGGGACACTGGCTATTTTAGAATCCACCACCCAGCACTCTAACCAGATGGCTCAAGTCTGGACAAATATAACATTTACCAAAAAATGGGCCAATGTCTCCCTCCCTTACCAGCAGTTTAAAATGAGTCCCACCCCCTACTGTTCTATGTTCTGGCAGGAAAACAAAATAAAAAAAAAAAATCTATGGGTGAGGCCCCTCAGTGTTTCAAGATTAGAGAGTTATAGAAAATAAGAATCAAGTTCATTAAATATTTCCTCCAGTGTATAAGCCCTACTATCTATCCGTCCCAAAGCAAAGAAGCAATATTTGAGGTTATAGGGAATGTAAATACTAACGGTGGTGTGAAGAAGCCTTACCGCCCACACAGGCTTTAAAGGGGTTGGAGATGAGCTGGTGTTATTGTTCCCATTGCCTGTGCAAGATTACAACTAATAACTATGATTACATTCAAAAGCCCTTGTCGGGAAATGACAGGCAAGCATGCCCCCTGAATTGACATTATTGCATTCCACACTCAGCTCACAGAACTGATTCTTTTTTTAAGGCCTGTCGGTTAGAAAAATCTATACTTCTCTACGGAAGCACACATTTTACTAAATGAATACATTTTCTTTGATAAAATACCTGTGTAGTTTTCCAGATAGACACTGATTTTTTTTATGTTCGTCAACATTCTGCAGCCTTTTTCATTTCTTTTCTTCTGAGCACCTTTTTAAAATAAAGGTCAGAAATTGGAACTTATACAGGCAGCAATTCCTCGACTGCTAAGGAGCATGCCTTTTTGTTTATAGCTATTAATGGTACATTTTGTATAAGATCCAACAAAAGCATGTGGAAAATTACAGACTCAGAAACTCCTGTTTTGCCAAAACCAGTTTGGCTCAGTGGATAGAGCTTCGGCCTGCGGACTGAAATGTCCCAGGTTTGATTCTAGTCAAGGATATGTACCTTGGCTGTGGGCACATCCCCAGTAGGGAGTGTGCAAGAGGCAGCTGTTCCATGTTTCTCTCTCATTGATGTTTCTGACTTCCTATCCCTCTCCCTTCCTCTCTGTAAAAAAAAAATTAATAAAATATATTTTTTTAAAAAGAAAGAAACTCTTAGCTGTAAAATGAGATGGGCTAACCTAAAATAAACTTGAAAAGCACTTGCAAGTCTTTTAGTTTAAAAATGACCTTTGGGAAGACAAAATGGTACTCTGTCCTGCAATCATTATGCATATTCTTGCTAATTTAACACAAAATGAATGAGGAATTCTTCAAAAGAACTTGATTCCATAGCCCTGCTCAGAAACCCTCTTCAATAACTTTATCAAAGAATCCACCCTTCTAGACTAGTTTTCTATGCATGTTTTCAGACTAAATGTTTTTTGTTTGTTTATTTTTGTTATGTTATTAGAGAGAAAGATGGAAAACAAAGGATACTCTTAATAAATTTGTCTTATAAATGGAAACATAAAAATTCAAAAGACTAAGTACATTTCTTTCACACAGCTAGAGAACAGCTACCTTGGAGCTTTGGATTATACAGCTACTTATTTAAAAAATATATTTATTATTGAAATTATTACAGGTGTCCTCTTTTTTTCTCCATTGACCTCCCCCACCCACCTTCTTTCCTTCCAGGTCTTCACCACACTATTGTCTGTATCCATGTTTTGCATATGTGTATATAAGTTTTTTGGTTGATCTCTCCCCACCCATCCACCCATCCACCCATCCACCTACTCCCGCCTTCCTGCTGAGACTCATCAGTCTGTTCCATGCTTCTATGTCTCTGGATATATTTTTTCTTCAGTTTATTTTATTCATTATATTTCACATATGAGTGTGATCATGTGGTATTTTCTTTCTCTAATTGGCTTATCTTGCCTTCACAATACTCTCCAGGTCCCTCCTTGCTGTCTAAAAGGTAAGAGATTTTTTTTTTTTACAGCTGCTCAGTATGCAGCTGCTACTTAATGAATTATATTTTGAATCCCTATCTTATGGTAGGCACTAGAGTGGTAAGAATCCTAGAGATATAGAAGATAAGATCCTGCTTTAATGAATCGTGGTATAGGTGAAAGGACTTACAACAACAACAAAGTAACTGACAACTATCATAGAGTGTAAGTGTATTAGAATAGGTGACCCTAAGGTACAGTGTGGCATATTATAGGGGACAACTAAGATGGCCAGTGGTAATTGGGAAAGAATTTTCAGAGGGTGTAAGATCTGAGTTCTGAAGGAAAAAGAGAAATTAAAGAATTAAAGACAAAGATTCCAAGCAGATAGCACAGAAGTCTAAGGGAAGCCGAAGCCATGTCAGGTCCTGCAGAGAACAATGCTAGCACATGGGCTGCTGTGTGTACAGAATGAAGGGATTAGCAAGTGACACATCCGGAGAGGTAGATACAGCTCAGACCACGAGTTGTCCTTGTATCAGATGTGCTGTGACACACCTCATCCCCTGAACACAACCTCACCTCTGCCCACCCTTGGTACCTCCCTCCATTTATATCTGTGGCCTCAACAAGGGAGTTGGTGAGAGTAGGTACATTGCAGAGATTCTAAGAACAGATTTCCCAGATCTGGGTGAATGATTGGAAAGAAGATATGAGGACTAGAGAGTTCAATGAAGAAAATCATTAGAGCTGATACAGCAAAATAAGATATCTTTGCTCCCCCACCCTCTTCAGTTTTCTCATTGAAGTGGGTTGGGAACTTCTCTGTGGATTAAGGTGGGTGCTGAGAGAGAAATAAGGCTAAAGTAGCTGATTTGGGATGAGCTAAAGAGAACTGAGTGGAGAAAGGAAACACTGACCAGCCTAATTAGTGTGAGAGCCATGAATATAAATCCTGAGACGGTGTTTCAGGGGAAGTCATTGGTATTCATCCATTAAAAGTGTCATAAGAGGACGGACAAGCAGACAAGAGCAGTGTTCACGCCCATATGCAAGTATTGGCTAACTTCAGTTCCAGGCCATGAAAGTAATGATACTTGCACTACCTGACAGGGTGATGAGAAATTATGAGCGCCATTGTTCAGCAGGGACTGTTTTGTTTGCTTATTTCTATACGTGTTCAATAAGGTGATAGACAACAGCTACAGAACCCAGGTCATTCCCACTTCTGCTAGTCACATTTGGGAAATCAGTTCCCACAGTACTTCACCATGCATGAAAAAACTCTTGGGAAAATCTTTACAACCTCTAAGGTAAATAAGCACTGTGAATGGCAGAATCTTTACCCAGCAGCATGATAGGGAACGTGGTGTACATTTCACCAGCAAGTTCTAGCTACAGCATAGACTTCTGGTAGCAAAGCATAACTGACATCCTACGGGGTGGATTTTTTTTCAGGTTCTATACAAATCAAGCGAACACTGACTGTTGCAATGTTTCTCATAAACAAAGTGATATGCCAGTAATTAGGTTTCAACTGACTCAGATTCCATTCCAAGCATTAATTGGGGGGCAGGGAAGGGGGGCTGTGCAGATTGCTGGTTAATAATAGAACAGTTTTAGTTCCATAGTTCTTTTCTTTCTGTTCATCAATTTGTTTGATTGCTTGCATGGCAAACACTGGATCTTCCCTGTATGTGTTTAAGTATTTGAGACTTTATTTTTAAGCAGCCACTGATTAATCAGAGATGGCTTTAAAAGACTAGAGTAGCTCCTGATGGACCATGAAAGATTATTTTGAAAACTGAAAGCATCCAGAGGTGACAATGTTGCTTTAGAGAATGACAATAATGTGCCTTCCATCTGTGTGAAGGGAGAGGGAAGGGGAAACTCAAATTATTAAAATAAAGATTCAGAGCATAATAATGTGCCCTACTATCCATCACTTTTAGATAAAATTATCTGCCTAGCATTTTACAAAAAATTCTGTCCACCCTGAATTCCCATATACCTCTTCAATCCATATTTGTAGTTCTGATTAATTTTATTCAGTGGGGTTCCCCCTTTTAACTTTCTGGCACTTCCAAAGAGATTTCAAACAAGCCTTTACTTCTTCCTAGAATTATATGACTTGATCTATGAGTTTTAGCTGGATTAGGTCTATTTTTATACCTGGCTTTGTGCTAGAGATGCTATACAGGAGGTAAGTGGCAGATTTGTGAACAGAACACAGGCAATGTAGGAATAAAAAGTACTCACAGGTTCATAGTCTAAACCTGATGTTATAAAGTCAACTGCTTATGGAGAAAATGAGATAGAGAACAGGAGTGTCAAGTAGTAGGAGATGTAGGATTAGAACAAGAGAGGGCTGTGGTTCTCAAATATAAATTTGCATCAGAATCACCTGGCACCTCTGGTAGCACTCAGATTTGGGAACCACCCTCAGAGATTCTGCTCCAAGTGTAGATTGGACCAATAATTTGACCTTCTCCAAGTTTCAGGAGATTTCTGATGCAACTCGTTCTTGAACTACCCTTTGAGTGAACATAAACTCAAGAGCACAGGCTTCACATAAAAAAACATTCAATTCATGAAAATAAAGTTTTAAACAAAATGCTGTTCTAAAAGACACCTACACCCACAAAATCTGCAGGGAAAAGTAGACCCATTCGCTTCTGTTTACAAATATTAATGTAAACAGAATTAGGGAAGAGGAATTACAAAGAACCAGGCAGCAAGCCTAACACAAATCAAGGTTATTTTGGAATTGTCTTGTTTTACCTTTTCATTGATTCCCAGCAAGGCCCATGGAGAGATTTAAGAGTTGGTACTGTTAGGCCTATATTACCAAGGGGACACAGACTAGGTTACTATGAAGCCCTCTCAGGCCCCAGTGTTTTTACAGGGATGACATCAAGTCACTCCCCATTAGTTTTACGAAGATGACATCAAGCCCACCCAACTATTTATCATGCTACACAGGAGGTAAGAAGTTGCTAAAGTAAATTCTAAGAGTTTAAAGTAAAACAGAGGAGAGGAGCCCATCTTTGCCTGAAATGAGAGACTAACAGACTAATTCTAGCAAAAACACCTCTAGTTCAGGAAATACATTTTGATTTTGTAAAGCCACAGTTGTAATATCAAATTATGTTATGGACCAGATATTATAATAAGAAAATTATTTCATGTAATTCTCACAATAATGAAGTAATAGATCCATTGCTATTATTTCCACTTTATAGAAGAGAAATTGAGGCTTCAGGAGGTAAAGAAAATTTTTCTGAGATCAAAAAGATAGTGTGTGACATTGCTGGAATTAAAATATTGGTCTCTCTCATTCCATCTCAACTACTTAAGCTCTATGCTCCAGTCCCTATTGCTCTCAGATGTTTATAATGATTGTGAGGGTTTTTTTTGGCACCATCTCTCCTCTGTGCCTTATTTTCCATCTTCTAGCAACATAACTAGCCCCACAAAATGGCTTAAAAGTGATGGGCCCCATTAATGTATCCTGAGAAAAAATATGCACACTAAGATTTCCAGTATAAGGCAATTGCCCTGGAGTAAAGATGGTGCTATAAGAACTTATGTAGGTTTCAGGTGCCTTATATTTTGTAAAAAGCTATAGTGGCCATATAATTTTGAAATATAACTCTTACTCATATTTCTTGAATATTAATTTCACTGATAAACTATTTTTTTTACTGAGAGTAATATTATGTCCCTGAGGATGGGCTGTACCACAATAAGTAGCATTGACTTCACTGAAAGTAACTTAAAATAAGAAATCAGGAAGTGGAAACAAGTTATCTGGAGGTGAATAGTCCAGGGAAGATTTGGTAGCTGATGCCATCCAGTATCTGGGCTCCTTCTGACTTTCTACATTCCTCATCCTCATTGCCATCACTTCATGGACTCTCTTCACATAGGTTCTCTTCATTGTGGCAACATGCCAAGAAGGAAGGAAGAACTGTGTTGAGAGAAGTGGGTAGAATCTTATCTGAATGCCTTCTTGTCTCTGGGGGTAGAATCATTCCTGGATGCCCTCTTATATTGGCAGTTTTAATGGGGAAAAGGAAAGCGGTAGAGGATAACTAAGGTTGGCTCTAATCAATCAAGATTTATTTCCTAGGTTTGGGCACATAGTTAATTTAGAAACAGATCTGCATTATATTGCAAGATGAAGGAAGTAGGTAAAAGTACCTCTGTGGGTAGAAGATGTGGGTAGAAGCACCTCTGGTTTTATCACCACTACTCCCCCACCCAATATCAAGCTCTTTTCCACATAAGGTCCTTGGTTGAAGGCTGTAGAGAATACATTGAATAGGACAGCACTTGCTTTCTAGGATTTCACAATTTAATTCAATCTAAATGGCACAGGTGAAGCTGGAAGAGACCAGAAATCATAATTAAGGGAAAGTTTAAAAAAACTGCATAAATTATAGAAAGAAACTGCCTATTTCTTCTTCCCAGATTTCATCTTGCGATATATGCTAATTTGTGAGAAAGCTTTGATTTGTCAGATGAATATCTGGAAGCAGAATTAGAATGTGGGCAAGCTACACATTTGCATCTGTTTTAATTTTTGAGAGTTGCTCTACTAAGTGAGACAAAGAACTTAATTTTATTCTAGCCCTGAAAATTATTACGAGTGACTCACAATGAATGTTGCATTCTTTGATATTAATCATTTTTTAAAAAATAGGCTTGCAGGCTGGATTTCTTTCTATTGTATTCTCTTCCCGTGCTATTCAAAGTTATTAAGAATGTCAGCTTAAGATAAAAGGACATTCATGAGTGATTGTTTGTGTGCCACATGGATTCTCTGGGATTTGAACACGTAGATTTAATTCAGTCTATACTATCATTCTGTTGTATTCCTGACTCCTTCTCTGGTTCTGGGGCTTTCGATGACCTTCTTAGGCACTTTTATTCTGCATTATTTTAAATAGGTTTCAAAATTCATGACTAAGGAAAAGTAATTTTTCTAATCAGTCTCTTTTCCCCAAATAAAGTTCATTTCAACCACTGGACTAATTTATGCTCCTAACCATTTATTCAGCCTACGTTGTCTATTAAGACAATTCACTTAAAACTCTTACTATAACATCTGGCAGAGAGACTCGGTAAATGCTAAATAAATGCTGGTTATTGTTAGTGTTAGAATTAAGATTCCTGCTACCTCCAAGCCTTAACTCAGGAACTCATGTCGTTAGTATGCAGACTCTGAAGCCAGACCACCTGGAGCCTTATCCTGTCTCTAGCACTCACAGGTACTTGGGTCAGTCTCTTTCATCTGTTTGCACTTAATTTTTCCCTCTGTGAAATGGAGTTAACAAAAGCCCCATCCTCACTTTAATTTTTTAAGGATTAGTTAAAAGCTACATCTAAGACAATCAGATTAGATGTACTAACTACTTACTGATTCTACTATCAATGCTTCTACAATAGCACCCCCTCGCCTCCCCTCCCCCAAATCCATTAGGGATATATTCTAAGGCCCTCAGTAGATGCCTGAAACATTGGATAGTATTGAATCTTATATATAGTTATGGTAAAGTTTGATTTATTATTTAGGCATAGAAGAGATTAACAGCAATAGGCAAGAAAAAATTAGAAGCTATGACAATACTAGAAGCCTGGTGCACAAATGTGTGCACCTATGGGGTCCCTCAGCCTGGCCTGCAAGATTGAGCTGAAACTGGCTCTCCAACATCTCTCAAGGGGTCCTTCAAGGGCACAGGCCAGACTGAGGGATGCCATCGGTGCACAGTCAGGGCTAGGGAGGAATGTGGGAGGTTTGCCAGCCAGGGATGGACTGCAGTAGGGCTCCAGGGAATGTCCAGCTGTCTGCTCAGTCCCTATAGGCCAGTGCTCAGCAAACTCATTAATCAACAGAGCCAAATATCAACAGTACAATGATTGAAATTTCTTTGAGAGCTGAAAGCTGACTTCTGCGTATGGGCCAAGAAGTTTCAATCACAATGTACCTGCGTGCTGCAAGTGGTATTTTGTGGAAGAGCCATACTCTAGGGGCCAAAGAGCTGCATGTGGCTCATGAGCCTCAGTTTGTTGACCACTGCTATGGGCCAAACCCCAGGAGCAAGTGTCTGCCCCCTGGTGCTCAGTGCACATCATAGTGAGCAGTTGAGTTGCCTTAGCATTATCATTAGCATATTATGCTTTGATTGCCTGAACGGATGACCAGACATTTAACAAATTATGCTCTTATTATATAGGACTAAAGGCCCAGTGCACAAAATATGTGCATGAGTGGGGGGGTGTCCATTAGCCCAGCCTACACTCTTTCTAATCTGGGACCCCTCGAAGGATGTCCGACTGCCCTCGGACATCCCTCTCACAATCCAGGACTGCTGCCTCCCAACTGCTCGCCTGCCTGCCTTCCTGATTGCCCATAACCACTTCTGCCTGCTAGCCTGATCACCCCCTAAACATTGCCCTGCCAGCCTGATTGATGCCTAACTGCTCACCTACCAGCCTGCTTGCCCCTAACTGCCCTCCCCTGTAGGCCTGGTCACACCTAACTGCCCTTCCCTGTAGGCCCGGTCACTCCCAACTTCCTTCCTCTGCTGGCCTGGTCACCTCTAACTGCCCTTCCCTACAGGCTTGATTACCCCCAACTGCTCTCCCTTGCATGCCTGGACCCTCCCAACTGCCCTCTCTGCTCACCTGATCACCCACAACTGCCCTCCCTTGTAGGCCTGGCCCCCTTCCAACTGCCCTCACTTGCTGGCCATCTTGTGGTGGTCATCTTGTGTCCACAATAGGGCAGGATCTTTGACCATATGGGGCCAGCCATCTTGTGTGTTGTAATGATGGTCAATCTGCATATTACTCTTTTATTAAATAGGATAGAGGCCTGGTGCATGGGTGGGGACCAGCTGGTTTGCCCTGAAGGGTGTCCTGGATCAAGGTGGGGGTTACCTTGGGGCATGGGGCAGCCTGCACAAGGAGCCTGCGATAGTTTGCAGGCCAGCCCCAACCCCTGGCAACGAAAGCGGAGGCCCTGGTATCTGGAATTTATTTATCTTTTATAATTGAAATTTTGTAGCCTGGAGCAGAGCCAAGCCTCCTACTCACTCCGTGGTGGCTGCCATTTCTGTTGGGATATATTTATCTTCTATAATTGAAATTTGGAGCCTTGAGTGGAAGCCTGGGCCTGCCAGGGTGTGTGGAAAGCTTGGCTTCCTCCATTGCCAGGGAAACCCAAGCCTTCCTCCTACTTGCTCCATGGTCACAGCCATCATGGTTGGAGTTACTTTGCATACTCTCTCCTGATTGACTTGTGACCGTGGCTTGTGGGTGTCTTGGAGTGATGTTAATTTGCATATTACTCTTTTATTAGATAGGGCTAGAGGCCTGGTGCATGAAATTTGTGCATGGAGGTGTGTGTCCCTCGGCCCAGCCTGCACCCTCTCCAATCTGGAACACCTCTCACAATATAGGACTGCTGGCTCCCAACTGCTTTCCTACATGCTTCTGGATTGCCCCTAACTGCTTCTGTCTGCCAGCCTGCTCACCCCCTAACCCCGTGATGGTGAATCTATGACACATGTGTCAGCACTGACACACATAGCCATTTTCAATGACACGCAGTTGCATGCATTCACATATAGAGAAGTATGGGTTTTTTTCTCAAAGTGACACACCACCCAAGTTATGCTTGGTTTTTTGGCGAATTTTGACACACCAAGCTCAAAATGTTGCCCATCACTGCTCTAACCACTCCCTTGCCAGCCTGATTGATACCTTACTGCTCTCCTGCCAGCCTGTTTGCTCCTAACTGCCCTCTTCTGCATGACTAGTCACCCCTAACTGCTCTCCCCTACAGGCCTGTTCCCCACCCCCCCCAAACTGCCCTTCCCTGCAGGCCTGGTTGCTGCCAACTTCCCTTCTCTGCTGGCCTTGTCACCCCTAACTGCCCTCTCCTGTAGGCTTGATCACCCCCCAACTGTCCTTCCTTGCAGGCCTGGTTCCTCCCAACTGCCCTCCTCTGCTGACCATCTTGTGGCAGCCATCTTGTGTTCACATGGGGGCAGCCATCTTGTTTGTTGGAGTGATGGTTAATTTGCATATTACTCTTTTATTAAATAGGATAGAGGCCTGGTGCATGAGTTGGGGCCAGTTGGTTTTCCCTGAAAGGTGTCCCAGATCAGGATGGGGCTTCCCTTGAGGCATGGGGTGGCCTGGATGAGGGGCCTGTGGAGGTTACCAGGCCTGCCCTGCCCCCTGACAACCCAAGAGAACGCCCTGGTATCTGGGATTTAATTATCTTCTATAATTGAAACTTTGTAGCCTTGAGCAGAGCTTGAACATGCTTGCTCCATGGCTGCCACCAGATTGTTGATTGTTAGGATTTATTTATCTTCTATAATTGAAACTTTGTAGCCTTAAGTGGAAGAGGCCAAGGCAGTTCAGGGCTGTAGAAAGCTTGGCTTCTTCCACTGCTAGGGGCAACTTAAGCCTGTTGCTCTCTCCAGCTCCATGGCTACAGCCATTTTTGTTGGGATTTAATCTTCTATAATTGAAACTTTGTAGCCTTGGGAGAAGATAGGCAGAAAGCTTGGCTTCTTTCATTACCAAGGAAACCCAAGACCTCCTGCTCACTCCATGGCTGCAGCCATCTTGATTGGGTTAATTTGCATACTCACTCCTGATTGGCTGGTGGGTGTGGCTTGTGGATGTAGCAGAGTGATATTAATTTGCATATTACTCTTTTATTAGATAGGATACTATAAGAAAAGCTATGTAAATGTGGCATTATAGTAAAATACTAGCAAGAGTAACTGGAACACAAGCACTGCAGTGATAAGCCTATTATTAAGTGATTAATGGGTGTGGAGTATATACCCCCTGGATGCACTGGATGAAGATATTGTTTTTGGCCTGGGTGGAACAGAGAAGGATGGCCCATGGTTGTTCACACTGCATAGAATGTCATGCAAATTAAAACTAATGAATTATTTATTTCAGGATTTGTTTCATTTAATATTTTCAGATTATGGTTGATTCTGGGCAACTGCAAAACTGCAGATATTGGGCTGGGGGCTATTGTACTACTGAAACTACCTGATAGTACTAATTCTATTAATGTTATTTTATATTACTCCCACTTTTGTAGACATATATTTCTATCTTTTTTATAACCGGGATTCTCCCTGTAGCCTCAAAATCTTTAAAGGCTGTATAACTTATTATCTAAAACACTTAGTGCTGTAAACACAATTTTAACAAGTTTATGAATTCTATGGATCAGCACTATAAGGACAGCTCATTTCTGCTCAACAAGGACTGAGTCCTAAGCCAGAATACTGGAAGACTGGCTCCATGGGGCCACAGCTGGGTCAGCCCAAAGCTGGGGCTGAAGTCACCCAGGTTCACTTACTCACATGTCTGGCTCCCATACTGAGCAGAACCCACACTTGCGGGTTCGCATAGCTGGGTATCTATTTTAAAATGTATGGTCTTGCAAGTATGGCAGCTTCAGGCAGGTAGACTTTTTCCATGACAACTTGGGGATTCCAAAGTGCATGTTCCAGGAGGGAAAGGGCAAGGCAGAACCTACATTGCCTTTTACGATCTTTCTTCAGAAGTCATACAGTGCCAATTCTGTCATAGTCACAGGTCCACCAGTTTTAGTGAGAGGGAATGTGGACCCCACCTCTTCAAGGAGGAAGTTCAAGTTCTCATTATAAGAAAAGTCTATGAGATGGGAGAAAAAGTGTAAGCATAGGCGTGAGCATGCATATGGACACAGGCACACAATTTAGGGCATCTTTAGAAACTGAAGTATTGTGCCTAATCAAACCTAATCTTTAATATGAAGAACACCTACTCTTTCCCTTTGAAGATTTCATTGTTCTTTCACACAGGACATTAACTTAGGGAACAGAAGGTCTTGGGCTTAGTTGTTGATCTCTTTGCTCCTCCCTTGAGGAGAGGAGAGGCTATATTTTCTGGAGTGTCCTATAGGGCCCTGAGCTAAGAGCTTTGAAGGATCTCAGTGTTATTTATTGGTTGTTCGATGCTACTTGTTTTCTGCTTCATGACTCATGGACACTTACTTTCCTAAGTCACATACTTAAAGAAAGTTTTCATTTTCCTCACTAACTGAATTTTAGCACTAACTCTTAAGCTTCTAGTTTTCTGGAACTTTCCATCATTCATCTGGTATAACCATCTGACATTTTTATGGAATCATTCTTAACCCCACAAATGACTCCTTCTTGTCTATCACCTACAACCCAGATTTCTTAGCCTCATTGTAGGAGGAGCCATTTATTTACTTGCCCCTCCTCATTAGCCTAGATTCTTGTTAATTCCACAATAAAATATTCTATATCCAGCAACCACTATTGAAAAAAAGTGTGTTGCAATGCATCAAAAATCAACAATATGATTTTATTTTATTTATTTATTAAATATCAATATAATAAGTTCAAATTATGGAAACCACAAAAAAGAAAGATGTTCTATAATAATTTTCCTTATTTTTACTCCCATATACTATAATGCCCCACTTAGTTCCTTCCTTCACATTTTAAACTTTTTTGTCATTTTAAACCAATTTTAAAGCTCTTACACTTCTGAAAAAAATCATTTCATTCTTTTATACATTTATTGACACTAACAACACACACACACACACATAATACCTACAAAATAATTTTACAAATTTTTAAATTACTAAAGTGTTGCATCATTCCTGGGATTGTGTTGTCTGTATATACTCATCATGTCTGGCCCAAATACAGGATTCTTGATTTCTAATCTGGCCTTCATATTTTCACCTTATAAGCACCTCAGATTGCATCCTATATGATACATCAAATATATTTACTGACTATGGGTTAAATTGTCTGACAGAGAGTCTGGGTTATGAATGGGCAGTGTGAAAATAAAAAAAAAGACTGCATACCAATTGATATATTTTACTAGAGGAGGAAACCAGAACCTTTAGAAGAAAAATGCATAAAGTTTGAAAATGTCACTAAAGTAAAAGAACTGCTAACATGTCTAAGAGAACTTGGATATGTTTTGACTCCCCCTGTTTTTTTTTTATTGGCCCCCTCTGTGTGTGCCTGACAATGCTAAAGGTGTGTATCTTCCCCTTGAATTTTGAAAAAACTGAAGAAGCATTCATGAGAAGAGGAAGCATGATGGATCTTAACAATTGGGTAGAGGTGGTTGCTTGATGAAACTGGGAGTCTCTCTTTATATTTGGCCATGTCACCTGCCTTGGGTCACTAGAATGACTTCTTCTTGTTTTTCTGTGACCCAGCCTCTAGTTTTATAGTATACTTTGGAGTAAGAGTGTTCTCATGAGGCATCAGGATATGTGATGGCTTTGTAATGTATCAAGGTGGCTAGCCAGAAATGCATTTCTCAGAATTCTCTTTTTGTGTGTTTCTTGTTATGATGGGCCATCAGAGATACTTTCATAGGAGATTTGGTGGCTGGAGGTGATATATCAGCCATATGCTCTTACTTTTGGATGGTGGGGAAGATGCTCTAGTTATTTAACCATGTCATTGATCTAGTGATTCCCCTTGTTGCTGCAGGGCAGCAGCTAGGCCTGCATCTGTTTTACCTTCCCATTGATCTGCCTTCAACTTCTTTGATTCTTGAGCCATAGCTCATGACAAAGAGCTCCGGCTTCTGCAGGACATCCATACCACCAAAATGAGAGGCAACAAGACTGCCATGAATTCCAATTCCTTCTTGTGGATTCCTGCTGGTCTTTGACCTCCCCAACTTACCTCTACATTCTTTCCTAACTGCCCTCCCTGGTGACTTCAGGTTTCAGCATTAGATGCAAAAACAAGTCTTATAGAGGCAATTTAATGAGTTGTTGAAACATGAGTTGTTACAGGTCAAATCTCTGCAATGAATTGATACAAACATGAATATATAAATGGAGTGGTTCTGCTTCTGTGAATAAACCTTGACTGATACAGTATATTTTATGTATTTTTTTATAAAATGGAACACATGTTAAGTTTCAAGAACAATTTGTTATTTTTAAGTGGAGAAAGCATGATGTAGAGTTTGGTTCAAATGTTGAGGGCTCTAGACCTCCAAGTTATAGATCATCTTTTCAAAACATTTCATTTCTCTCTACTGTATGTGGTAAGAAAATAGTCCAAGCTAAGATAAGCAGTATACTATATAATGGTGATTCTCTTTATAGATCATCTTTTCAAAATATTTCATTTCTCTCTACTGTATGTGGTAAGAAAAAAGTCCAAGCTAAGATAAGCAGTGTACTATACAATGGTGATTCTCTTTATACTTGATCTTCAGGAGATGAAACTCTTATTTTATAAAGTTTTTATTAATTCAGAGAAGAAGGGAGAGGGACAGAGAAATAGAAACATCAATGATGAGAAAGAATCATTGATTGGCTGCCTCCTGCATGCCCCCAACCCGGACATGTGCCCTTGGTAGGAATCAAACTAGGACCCTTCAGTCTGGAGGCTAAAGCTCTATCCACTGAGCCAAACCAGCTAGGGCAAAGATGAAACTATTTTTTACTGGGATGTTTTCCCCTAAAGAATTTGCTCTTTGATGCCATTCCTCTTATACCAGAGAGTTTTCCAAACTCTGCCTTATTTCTTCTCATATCAAACTGCACCTAAAAGAGACCCCATCTATGTATTTATTTACTCAGTCCTCTGCTTTGGAATTGAACATTTTTTTCAGTTTGAAAATAATTTTCCTGTTCTGCACCTTGAAGCGAGAAATCAATCTCAGCTTCCAATAGAAGCAGAGAATTTTTTGCTAAACTGGTAGCCCTGAGAGCAGAACTATGCATATTGTAGGAGTATTTGACTATTTGGTTCCCCCTGTGAAAGAGCATTGCAGAAACACTTAATAATAAATCCACCATCTTTCCAAATCTACTTACAATTCACTATTACAATGAAGTCAGTCACGCAAAGGCAAATGTTCCTTGCCACATTCTCATTTAATGACTGGTGACTGGAAAGTCATTTACTGTGTCCTTCTGCTAGAATCTCCTTACATATGCTCAATTTTTATAGCCTTTTACTCCCACAGATTTCAAATCTTGTTGACAAACATTAACTATTTCTAACCCAAGTCATGGTAGTTCACTGTATACCCATCCCACCTCCATTAAATTTGTTTGGAGTCTATTGGTTATATGGAATAAAGCAGTAGGTAGAATCATGTTTTCGGGCTTTGTTTGTTTGTTTTTCCTTATCCATGTGTTGCTCTGGCTTCTGTTCCTTAAGCTTATAGAGATATCTCAGCAGGCACTGCGGTGGGGAAGGCGTGGCAGAGTCATTGCTATAAGCAGCAACTATTCAGGATCCCTCTTAGAATCTTGAAACTGAAAGGGGTCATGGAGGGCTCCTTCATCCTTTTGCACCCCTCTTGATATGCATATTGATATAAAATACAATATGATGTGGAGATGGTTATGCTGATATGGAATCAATTAGAAATCACATATGGGTGTATGTGGAATCTAAGCAATAACATCCTTCATCCTCAAGATAGCCACATTGGACCTAAATGGCATTTCTGAGGCCACTTTTAATTTTCGATTTAAAAGCACCAACTTTGTAATTGGCCTGACCTAGCTCAGATTTCTGCTTCAAATACTTGTGATATTTTCATTGGGTAAAAAATTTGGCCTCAGTTTATTAATTTGGATAACTCAGATGGAAATGCCCACTTTTCAGGGATGTTGTAATGTTAAAAAAAAATTTAAGAAAATCACCTGACTCAAGTGTCATACATCCTAGGTCATGTTGTAGAATTTTAGGGAACTTACCAGAGTATTAGCTCATTGTGATCATAACTTGGTGAGGACCTGTAAACTGAATGGGAAAAGATGACAAGGAGCACTTGACAGAAGTTTCTGAGAGTTATAAACAAGAATCAATAATATGAAGCAACAATAGATAGATCATTATTCACAACATTCCCTATGGTGTATATTTGGTATTCTATGACTTTTGATATGTTAATCTGTCTCTCTAAACTGTTGAGACTTGTCAGACGTCATTTCTTAGAGAAATAACTTCCCATAGATTATGGTGGTGAAGAGTAAGCCAGATATCTATCTCAGATTGGCGAAGTCTCCTTGCCCTTTTTGACACATGGCTTAGGTAATTTATTTTCAGCAGTCACTTGGTAAGTCTCCCTCGTGCATAGTGCAGTGGTCACCTATGAGTGAATGGAGTGGGATTTGAATATCAAAACCATATGACTTAAGGTGGGTATCTCACTTCTCTACAATTCCATCTTCATCATTTTCAACCATTTATTTATAAACTAAGACTCAAGAAGAAAGAAGGTATGTCTTTGAATATCTATAAGCTGCTTTTGCTTTGTTGAAAATTGTTGTTTATTTCTTGCCTCTGGCTTGGTAATATAGCAAAGCATTTTATACTGTCTATTGGATCCTTGATATGCACATCTGTTATAGCTTCAAATTTAGTCTTCGAATCCAGTGGAATACGTTTGATTGGTTTAATTCATTGACGTATTTATTCCTTATTGAGAATATTGGCACCTGATTAGTGATTTGAATCCCTGCTCCAACTCTTACTAGCATCATGGCTGATACAGATGTCAGGATTTTTCAGTTCTGCAACTTCCTTGATTCCATTGACTTTCATTTGCACTGAACTTCAGTGATGCACTTATATGAAAATACCAAGAAGCTGAAGCTGAACTACTGCTAAAAACTTATTCCTAGACTACAAAATTAAAGCTGATTGTCCCTGACCCTTTCCACATCGTTCTTTAGCCTCATTAACATACCAGCCTTTGACACCTATCTGTTTCCTGCCTAGCCTCCTGAGACCTCCTTGTACATCACTTCAGCTATCTCCCTTATCTTCACTGCCATCAATGCATTCCAAATCTCGATTCTTGTAAACGATTTTTTTTCTTGTCAAGGTATTATTGGACACCATTGGAGAAAGTTACACAGTTATTTTCATTCATGCCACTAAGCAGGACATGTTAAAGAAATTAAACACCAACTTAATTTTGTGTAGAATAATTTGACTCTGCACCTAAGTCTTATGAGGTTTAATAATAAAAGTAGATTTGCAACATATGTTGCAGTAGGATATCGGCAGCTTTTACTTTCTCTATTGAGGAGTGGATCTGGGATTTCAGTGCTAATAACTGCAGAGTACCACTAGCTCATGACCTTAAAGTACCTTTCTTTGTAGGTTTGCCAATGGCTCTATGAAGATAAATGCTCTGTGTCTGTGCTCTTAGGAGGCAATTTCTTTGAAAAACAAAATTAGTAGTTTCCCCACTGGCCTCTGTGCTCAATTTCTTCCATTTGGGATGACTTTATAGATATACCTGTAGCTTCCGCTAAATCTTATAAGCTGGAAACGGGAAACTGGCACAATCAATTATTCCTTTAGCTTTCTCTATGACCTATACACTGAAAATGTCATCTGATTTTTTTTGTCTGGAACAGTATCTACTAAGAGGTCTCTACTCCTGAAAGCTTTCTGAGTTTGTCTACACACTGCTGATCTAAACAGCAACAACAAAATAAACAATGTTATTCAAATAAATGACCAGAAAACTCTAATTCAAAAGACTCTGTGAAATATAATTTTTTTTTCATGGACATACATAAATATTATAAGTAATGTTCCCAGAAGATCAATCTTAATATTTTTTGCAATTAGAGAGATATGGCTTTCATTATTTTTACTCTTTTATAATTCTACTCTTCATTCAATCTTCTATATCAGTTTGTTATTGCCATGTAACAAACTGCCCCAAAACTTAAGTGGGTTGAAACATCAACCAATTTTTATTTCTTATTATTCTGTGGGTTAGCTAGGTGGTTTTTGATGACCTGAGGTGACTATTAATGCACCTGCTGTGTTCTGTGGGGTGTTCAGAAGACATTGATCTTGGCTAAGGTCTCTTATGTGTCTGTAGCTTCAGTTAAGATATTTAGACCGCTTCAACTTTGTTCCCTGTGGCTCATACTCTTTCAGGATTATCTGAAATATTTTCATTAATAAATCAGAAGAGCAAAAGAGAGAACAGAGTGTGCAAGGACTTTAGGAAATCCAGATTCAGAACTTGCTCCCAATCATTTGCACCATACTCTGTTGGTCAAAGCAAATCACATGGCAGTCCAGATCACAGGTGTGGCAGAAAGACCCCTCGTCTTGATAGGGACAACTGCACAGTCACACTGGAAAGATTGTGAACGCATGGAAAGATAATGTGTTGGGGGTCACGTTTAAAAGCAGTCTCTTTCAGTTGTTTAGGTGTGCTGTAACTTTAAGACTTTCAAACTATAACCTCCCAAACCCAGATTTTTGTCCTTCAACTTGTTCTTGGAAATCATCTGAGAAAAATATTGATAGAAAGTTAAATGTCTCAAAGCTGAATGTACTATCTTTCTGCATGGAAAATAGTACTAAAGAACTACCCCCCCTCAAACTCATATTCAACAACATAGAACCTACACACTACAGAGCATCATGCATAAGCAAGTAGTTCCAAGAAGCCTTCTACATGGCAAGAAAAAATTATCATAAAATCTTTATATAATAACAGTAATAATTATAAATGATATAACAATAATGTCCATGTACATTTATTGAGGACTCTGAGCCAAAAGCTGTAAGTTATTATCTTATTTCTTTGAGAAAATTATTATTGGTATAATACCCATTTTATAGATGAAAATATGGAGACACAGATGGATTAAGTAATGTATACATAGTCCCCCAGTTATTTAGTGGATGTGCCAGGATTTGTACCTGCACATTCCTATTATAAAGTGAATGCTCTCCACTATTGCATGCATGAACCCACAGATGGCTTTATCTACAAATTAAGGGAAGCATGAGCCCATATCACTCTCCACCACTGATTCTTAACTTTAGTACTGATATTACCTGCTTAAAAAATACTGATGCTTACCTTGTGCTGAGCATGGGAATTTTAAAAATCTCCCCATGAGATTCAAATATGCAGTTTTTCCAAGGAAAATGTGATTTCCAAGCCAGCATCACCTGAGCTTATCAGAAACGTAAATTTTCAGTTCCCACCTACTGCAGCATTGTTGAGTCAGAATGTTTGGGGTGACACTCAGGAAACTGCATTTTAAAAATCTTTCTAAGTGAGTTTGATGAAGATGACTGTTTGAGAATTATCACTTCACACCAATGATGGTCAACCCTATACATGAGAATCCCCTGAAGAGCTTTATTGAAACTGGAGATGCCTGGTCCCTGCCCCAGAACTACTGAAACTGTATTTTCACATAAGACTCCAGTCAGTTCTGATGCATTCAAGGATTGAAAACCACATCTTTATATTCAATAGGTGGTCCTGCTTTATACATTTGCACTGTGTGGACATTAGGATTTATTAAGCTGACACAGTTTTCTCCCTCTCACAAGAGACATAAACATAAAGAACACAAATCTCTGTTCCAAAAGAAAGGTCTGTTGCTTAAAGAATCACACTGTTTGATGAGAACAGAGCCTGATCCTGCAGGATTAAAGAAATGACAGATTGATGGGTATCTTAGCTATAATTAGTAGGCTATAATGTCAAAGAAATGGCCAAACTGTGAGCACTGAAATGAAGCCACCCATGACCTCAGGACCTGTAATGCACATCCCAGTAGAAGCCTGACTATAGCCATTATCCTTTCTAGAAATAAATCAAATGCCCAGGCATAACTGACTTTAAGATTAAACTCAGAAGGTGATATCTGGCATGGACATTGGATTTCCCATGGCAAATAAGAAATCACATTCTACTTCTTCCCAAAATTGCCATGTTCAATTTCTGTTGGCATATCTGAAAAATACTGGCCCATTACTAATTGGCCCCTTAGCTCTCAGTCCTAGAACAGAAGAAATGAGGTTCAGAAAATATTTCTATTGCAGGTTAGCTAGAAACTTTTTAAAAATATCTCCTCTTGTAACTTTACTGAGAGCCCTCCATGTAGGACAAAGAATTTATATATCTTTAGGGAACATACATTTTTAAATCAGTTTTTTTTTTTAAAAAAATCAAATACTTTCAATTTTCACATTTTTCAATTAGTTTATTACCAAATAACAAACAATTACTAAGATTTTATTGGTTAAAAATTCTGTATGGGATTTAAAATAATTTATGCATAGTAGAAAACACTAGTCAAAAGGTGATTTCCAGATCAGTAACATTAGCATCACCTAGGGTTTTGTTAGAAATGAAAATCTCAGGTACCAACTCAGTCCTACTTTAAATAACATCCCAGGAGATCTGTATGAGATTGCAATTGAAGATGCAGTTTTCTCAAGGCAGTTGAAAAACCATGGTATGTTGTACATCCGTGAAGAGTTAAATTATATTAAAAATCAAGGACCAAAGCATGATTCATTCTCTCAAGATTTTTAAAGATTAGAGATAAATTAATGTGGCAAGTTGAATAATAATCTTAGTCCCATAGAAGCAGAGCCAGAGAAAGGGATTTGGAACTGGTGACTTATTCAGAAGGGTTCTCTGAATAAAGAAAATGAGAGAATCAAGATGGGCCAGAATAAGAAGCTAAGTAAAGAGGTGGTCCTAGCTGAAGCCAGCTTTTCCTAAACCATGTCAATGAGTATTTGGCTGTGGGCTGCTCTTGCATTGGGAGGACATAAACTTTTGGCCAAGTGGCTTGAATTGAACTATAAGCAATTCTCTGAAGAAGAAGAACAACTGTTAGACATTGGTAGCCAACACAGTGGTGGGGGATGGGTACACTGGCCATTAAAGGGAATCTGGACAGAGTATCAACAATATCCATTGGAAAAATATAAAAACAATACAAATAATTCAGGTAATGGCTGTCATGACAAAGTAGCTCACTTGTAATTATCTTTTATGTGTTGAGAGGAAGAAACAGTCACTGTGTAATCTGCAGTCTGAGAAGATGTCACAGAGAAAGTAGATTTTAAACTAGGCATTGGAGAACCTTTCCCTTTCCAACAATAGCATTTGATTTTTCTTGCGAAGCTCTCACCTCCTCCACCATCTCCATGTATGGTTTGTGATGGTCACAACACCTCAAACTGTAGGAGTGGCCATAAGACTCAGTGTACCCATATAGGACATCATATACCCTTGGCTGTAATGATTGGTTTTGGGATGAGGACTTAACCAAAGTCACATCAATGAGAGACCCAATAATATGTTCAGCTCTTAGGAAAGAGAATGTTCTCTCTTGCTCTGGGTTGTGGAGCCCAAGAATAAGGTCAACTAAGAAGACAGCAAGGCCAAAACTGGTTTGGCTCAGTGGATAGAGCATTGGCCTGTGGACTGTAGGATCCCGGGTTTGATTCTGGTCAAGAGTATGTACCTTAGCTGCAGGCACATCCCCAGTAGGGGGTCTGCAAGAGGCAGCTGATCGATGTTTCTGGCTTTCTCTGCCTCCCTCTCCCTTCCTCTCTGTAAAAAAATCAATAAAATACATTTTTTTAAAAAGAAAGGAAAACAGCAAGAACGAGAGACAGTGGGCCAGTGTTCTCAGTGGTTAAGAAACAACCTATGAACCAGGGGGGCACCTTTTTATTCCTGGTCAGGACACATTCCCAGGTTGCAGGCTGTAGCCCCAGTGGAGGGTGTGTAGGAGGCAGCTGATCAATGATTCTCTTTCATCATTGATGTTTCTATCTCTCCCTCTCTTTCCTTTCTAAATACAATTATGTTTATAAGAAAGAGAAAGGAAAATTGAGATATGTTTATATAGAGTATAAACCCTGACCAATACCAGAGACTTTTTTAGGAAATGTGAGCTAGTAAATTGATTTTATTTCTTTTTTTAAGTTAATTTGAGCCTGATTTTCTATGTAGTATAGTGAAAAGTATTCTAGAATTTAGATATATACTCAGATTTTCCTGTTTTTAATTTTTCTTATGGTCTTAAAAAATGAATTTTCCAGTCTTCTTTCTCCTTCTTATGAATATTTGCCTTTCATTTATAGGTTGGCAGCAACACTATTTTTTTTTAATTCTCACCCAAGGAGTGAGGATATTTTTCCATTGATTTTTAGAGAGAGTGGAAGGATGTGGGGAGGGGAGAGAGAAACATTGATGTGAGAGAGACACATCTATTGATGGTCTCCTGCATGTGCCCAGACCCAGGGTGGGATTGAACCTGAAACCCAGGTACATGCCCTTGATCAGGATTTGAACCCTCAACTCTCTGGTGCACAGACCAATATTCTGATCACTGACCCACACCAGACAGGGCAGAAACATTGTTTTGATGTAATTATGTTCTATGTTCAGATCACTCCTAAATCTAAATTGAGAATTTTTTTAACCAGTTACTTCACTACTAACTGCATCTTCATTTAAAGCCCATTAACTTTGTAATAGATTTAAATAAAATGAAAGCCAATACGTATTAGGGAAAGATGATCTATTTCTTAATTTGATCTTAACCACTGCAATGCTAATTGGAATGTACCTATGTCAATACCCTATTGGAAATTTTCTTAGGCATAGCCACTCAAAAAAGATTCTTCTGAAAATGAGCTGATTTGGGAGCTTCTTCATGTGTCAGTTTTTCTGGGTCTCTCTGGTGTGAATTCAGGGTTTATCAATGTATGAGATCTCCTAGGTTAAAGCTGACATGTGGGGGGAACCCCTACTTTCTGCAAGAACTACACTGAACACACCCAAAATCTGGTCTCCAAAGATTGCTGCCCTTCAGAAGCATGATGAAAGATAATTGGGATAAGAGAGTATGTAGGCTCTGATATTTTCCCCAAACATCCATCAGCATCCTGAATGCTGTACCACAGCAACCTTTTTAGCCTGGAGGTCTTACATCACAGGAACATTTTCTGTGCCTCTGCAGGTAAATAAGAAGATAGAAGTCCCATCCCTTGTATGGCATCATTCTTTTTCATTAGTTCTCAAACCATAACCTATCTCTAAATCACCTGGAGGGTGTGTTAAAATACAGAGTCTCTGACTCAATAGGTCTGAAGTGCAACTCCAAAATGTGCATTCCACCCAGTTCCAGCTGATGCTGCGGACCATGCTTTTAGAACCACTGCGCTATGAGAAAACCATTCACAGCATAGGTGACAGTGTTGGGTAAACTTCTAACAATGATGAGGCAAAGTATGCATTTGAATACATTTCCCCAGTAAGATTCACTACTAATAAAAAAGGTGAACTCCATTCCCCAAGGTGTGTTAATTTGATTATTTCTCTCTTTTTTTTGTACACAAAGATGCATTTATGTACCTTTAATTTTTTCCTTATCTATGTGAAGTTCTCTAAGCCGTACCTGCCAGTGATTTAATGCCATCCTGTCATCGTCCTGTCCTTCTGTGGCTTGAGAGGATTTTGCAAGGGCCAAAAAACTCATCAGTCACAGCATGAGAGCTTTTGTAAACAGGAGGCTAGACATCACAGATTAAGAAATCTCCAAACTGGATAATTAGGAAAACTAAACATTCTTTAGCAAATGCTGTAATAATCACATTGGACTTCCAGCTAATCAATCACTGGGCCATCTGTCTAAGGAAAGTGGGCAGGAGTCAGTGCCTACTGTGTGAGTGCAGAGTGCTCACAGGAGACTGGAAGGTAATGGGAGCCTCTTCTCCATAAAGAAACCTGGTGAAACAAGTCTTTGACCCACAGTCCTTCCTGCCTGGAGGCTGTTGGGAGCCTCCACTTTCAGAGAACGTCTCTGTGGGGGTTATTGAATATCAGAGGTGCATCATCAGATCAGCAGGCTGTTTGCATCTGAGATAGTCTGGGCCTGTTAATCTTAGTATTTTCTATTGTCAGCAATCTTTTTTAGTTGAATTTTTATATGTTAAAGTGTTCTTAAGATAGTTCTTTTTTTAAAAAAAAATCATACTCTATTGTTATTAATGTCAGTTTATTGTAAGCCAGTATTATTTACTTTTAGTCAGTTAACCTCACGGGGTCCTACTATGTGTAATCCTCCATACACAAGAATTACAAATAAACTGAGAAAATCCTACCTTTAAAGGATTTGTGGCATAGTTGTAGTGAGAAGACATACAAGGGACATTATCTTCATGAAGCTTCCAGTCTCAGCCCACTTAGAATTAGATGTCCTCCAACCAGAGGCTCCCATACCCATGCATGGATGTCATTTCTTCATCTGACTATAGCTCACTGGACTGGAAACTTTTAATGGAAGAATAAGGTCTTACATGCTCAGTGACAGACACAAGACAGACATTCTATTGGTGTCTAATAACTGAATGAGAATGCACTAAAATACCAGGCAGCATGTAATATCTATATCAGTTCATAGTCAATTCATAAAGAGTGTTCAGGGAAAGCTTTTTAAAACATGAACTCTGTGTACATTTTAATTAAGAAGAGAAAAGATGTTCTATGTTGATGGCACAAAATTAATAAATACACAGGGGCAAGAAGATGTATCCAGAGCTCTTGGATATTAATAAGACTGCTCATCTTCAGTGATGTCTTCATCTTGGAGATGGAAAAAGATAAAGGCAAAAAGTCATGCTAAGCTGTTTGCATGGATTATTTTACTGGGCTCTGTGTCAATCCCATGAGTTAGTCGCTATTATTGGCCATGTTTTACATGTGAGGAAACAGAGTATGAGAAAAGATGAGCATGTATTCTATATCATTCAGTGAGATATAACAGGGCTTAACTTAGGAAGCAATGGTCTGTATTCATTGTTTAAATTGGAAACCACTGAAGTCCACTGCTAACCTGTAGGAACAAGCAGAGGCCTCCTGGACTTGAACAAAAAAAATCAACTCCTTATATAATTATGCCCTTGAAACCTATATAATTTTATTAACAAATGGAACCTCAATAAATGCAATAAAAATGAATAAAACCTCAAGTTTTTGCCTATTTTGAATCAGGTTGCTTTATTATTATTATTATTATTATTATTATTATTATTATTATTGAGTTTTAGAAGTTCATTGTATATTTTAGATACCAATATTTATTAGATATGTGTTTTACTTTTTTTCAGTCTGTGGCTTATAATTTCATTCTATTAACAGTGTTTTTTGTAAAACATATATTTTTTATTGATTTCAGAGAGGAATGGAAAGAGAGAGAGATAGAAACATCAATGATGAGAGAAAATCATTGATTGGCTACCTCCTGCACATATACCATGCCCCTTCCCCAGTCCCCCAATGGGGATGAAGCCTGCAACGGGGCATGTGCTCCGATTGGGAATCTAACCAGGACCTCCTGGCTCCTAAGTCAATGCTCAAACACTAAGCCACACCAAAGGGTTAAACAGTTTATTTTTGCTTGTTTGTTTGTTTTACAGAGAAATGTTTTTTTATTTTAATAAAGTCTAGTTTGTTCATTTATTTTTTATGATTTGTGTTTTTGTTATTGCATCTAGAAAAGCATCACCAAATTTAAAGTCACTTAGAGTTTCTCCTGTGTTAGATGCTAGGAATTTTATAGGTTCTCATTCTACATTTAGGTCTCTGATCCATTTTGACTTAAATTTTGTTTAAGGTGTAGGGGTCTATGTCTAGATCTGTGGTTGGTAAACTATGGCTCGAGCCACATGCAGTTCTTTGGCACCTTGAGTGTGGCTCTTCCACAAAATACCATGGCCTGGGTGAGACTATTTTGAAGAAGTGGCATTAGAAGTTTAAGTTTTAAAAATTTGGCTCTCAAAAGAAATTTCAATTGTACTATTGATATTTGGCTCTGTTGACTAATTGAGTTTGCCGACCACTGGTCTAGATGATGATGATGATGATAATGATGATGAAGATGGTGATGTTAATTTGCTTGTGGATGTTCAGTTGTTCCAGCGACACTTGTAAAAAAAAAAAAAAGCTTTATCTTTAGAATTGCCATGGATTCCTTCTCAAAGATCAGTTAACTATATGTGTGTGGTCTATTTATGGGCTTTATTTTCTGGTTCATTGATATGTTTATTTTTCATCAATAATGCACTGTCTTGCTTATCATAGCTTTATAGTAAGACTTGAATTTGGGAATGTCAGTTATCTACTTATTGTAAATACTAAATTTTGCATTTTGGGAAACGTGTTTGTGAACCTTTATAAATTCACACTGTATTGTCATGGTCTGCATGGGTAATATAGGTTACCACTCCCTTCTGTCTATTAATACACCCAATCACCAGAATGTAGGAGCTTGGGCTCTCCAACCACTAGATACCTAGTCACATAAAAATGAATAGAACAAGGACTTCCACTCTATTAAATGTTAATAAATCCTGTAGAGCTTGCCACAGCCCCGGGGCATCTTTGAGGCACAGAATGTGGTTCCTAGAAAACATTCTGATAACATAATCAGAGTAGAATTAGATTGGGAGAAACAATAGTAAAGTGACCACGTGTCTGTGACTTGTTGAGGAATGTTCAGGGCTTCTCAGCTAGAAGTTGCTTTCTGTAAGGCTATGACTAGCTGCCCGTCTTCCAATGTCCTTCACTATATTCTTTGACCCGTTTTGTGGGGTTAGTCCAAAAGTCAGCATCCTAATACTTAACTTTCTCTATTCCCCTCTTAGAATGGCAAAGTCATCCTTTTAGATCTTTGAAGCTGTCTCCCTGCAAACTTTTCTCCTTTGACCCACAAAAACAGATCACACACACACCTCCACCTCCTGTCATGAACAGGACATGGCCAATAAAAAAGAAAATGTAATCTATGATAGAGCATTCTCCCTCTTGTATACATTTTTATTTGCTAGTAATCCAGATATAATCCACTACATATTGAAGTACTCATCTCTCATTTTCTCTGTCTCATGAGCATACTAGCTATAGACAGGATTGGTGTTATATTGGCTTTTTTATCCAATCAAAACTCATACAAAGGAAATAGCCAGGTGCAGAAATGTGTACAAACAAATTTTACCTTTAGAAATGGTAATTGTACATCACAATACACAGTCTAATAATCTGTTCCATCTAGGTAAGAAATTCAAGACTTTTGCCTCTTTAAACAATTATACACAAAGAATAAGAAAGGCCATTCTGTTCTCCTTGGAAGAGAGAACAGTAGTCACTAGTTCTATCTCCCAGCCAGCTTACACCCCCACGCCCAAAGCCAATGTCATTCTGGATAAAATGCTACATATACAATTCAATAGAGTCAACTGATTCAATTTTCAAGTAGAGTTTGATAGAAAATGGAAGCAATTATTTTCCATAATCACTAAATATCATAGAAATCCATGCTCTTTATAATGAAAGGCTTCACGGCATAAGAATATATTTCCTCAAAGAAAAGGTTGGCATAGTTTCCAGGGAAGTATTCAGTTCATCACTCTAAATTATATGCTGTAGATAAAGAAAGCTATTTTCTTGTATCGTTGAAATGAATAGAAACTTTGTAATGTTTATTTGTTCTTAGAAAATAGTCATGGAGGATGATGTATTATATTTGTTTGTAACTGCTTTATAACAGTATACAGTGAAAAGATATCCATCGCCAACTTGAAACACTGACAATTTTCTCATATTTTTAGTTGCTACTATAGGATAAAATATCAGTATAAGGGAATATCTTCAGTTCAAAATTTACTTTACATGTACCAATTAACTAGTTGGTGGTTCCTACCCTTCTCTTACTTCTCTTTTCACATATCTGTGATTTGGATATTTCATTTTTCATCATGTCAGAAGAGAGATACAGAAAGGTAATAATATTCAAAGTAATTAGTTTGGTCACTTTTTTAAATGTCTTGTCAAAGACTGGATAGGAATGGAGTTTGAAGTTACTGGCCAATTTGGAGATTCAAGATTATTTGTATTTTATTTGGATCTCTGTTCCCTTTCTACCTTTGCTGATTCTTAACATAACTGTGAATTTGTATTTTGTATACATAAACATTCAATAAATACTACTTAAATTAATTAATATATAATGCTTGGTTTTGCCTTTTTATCCTCATACCTTATCTGCATCTTTCTTCGATATCTCTCTCTCTCACACACACACACACACACACACACAGTGACCTTCAAATTTTAGTATGGATAGAATCACTTAGGAGACTTGTTAAAACTCACATTTATTACTGACCAAAGATTAGATTTTCTGATTTAGTGGTCTGGGAAAAGACCCCAAAATTTGCATTTCCAAGATATTCTCAAATGGTGCTTAAGCTACTTGTCCAGGGGACCACACTTTGAATGAAAATCACAGGTTTATAGTATGTGCCTTTTCTTTCCTGTGGCTTCTTTCACTCTACTCAGGAATGCTTTTTGTAGCAAACAACTTTATTTCCCCTTGTCACATCTCCCCTAAGTTCTTCTGAAATTTTAGTGACACCTATGCCGGACAGTTTCATGCAAGACCCAAGCTGCCAGAGATCCCTTTTATTCAGGCATTTCTCTGCTTTTTCATCTTGGAACCTCTCTTGAAGCTGTAGTAACCATCCAACATACTGCATAGAAGTATAGAGGAACTAAAGTCCCCCAACATGACAAATTGGGGGTGAAAGGCCCAGCCTCAGTTTTGTTCTTAGGGCAATGCTGAAAATTCTGTGGGCTTTTCAGAGGTCCCACAGAATAAAATTCCCATTACTTACTGTGACAGCCTTGACATTACACATTCATACTGGCTGCTCCACTTCCTGTATCACTCTATCTATTCCTGTCTCATGAGTCATGTTCCAGTAAACTCTGCACCAGTATTTTGATCCTAAGCTTTGCTTTCAGGCAAATATAAACACAAATACCTTCCCTAAATCTTAGTAATAATGAACTATTTTCCTATTGTCCTATTTTTCTTATCCCCTTTATCATCACCTACATATATAACTATTTACTCAGTAACTTTATTTCCTCCCTCTTAGTTGCTTCTTCTGAAAGAAAAGATGGCCTCCATCTCATGTACTCTCCCAAAATCCATCCCAGGTAAATTGCTTTCTATGTTTCAGATTCCATATATTTCCCAGATCAAGTGTTATCTCTCCTCTGAAGCCAGAAAATCTATTCCACTGTCAAGATGGACTCCTTTCAGAACTCTATAATACTTTATTGTGCTGCTTCTAGTAAGCTCCTTGGTTACAAATTCCCAACTTTTCTAGCTGTATGCCATCCTTATTATCTCAATAACATTTTTTACAACATGCTTAGTCCAAAGGAAATACTAATAGTTCCACTTAATCAAGGACTTATGCCCAAACAACTTAATAAATATATATGTATTAATAATTGCTTAGCTATTTGGAATATGACACACATAAATATTGATTCAGTTGTAAATAAACACAATTATTAATGGGATGTGTGTATGTCTATTGAAAACTACAAAACTTTTAAAAATTCGGGATCTGAGTGGATACCCTCACACTCATTTTCTTTTCCACATTGAGTTTTATACATTTTTATCTGAGAACTCAGGTTTGTAAAGATACAACATTATTAAAAAGAATGCAGCATGATGTAATGAATGCTGAAACTGTGAACTACTTTTAATTAAAAATAGACATATAGACCAATGAAATAAAGTTGGGAGTTCAGAACTGAAATTACCCATTTATAGTGAACTAGAGGCCTGGCGCATGGAAATTTGTGAACTCTGTGGTGGGGGAGAGGTCTCTCAGCCTGGCCTGAGCCCTTTCATAGTCTAGGAGCCCTCAGGGGATTCCTACTGTTGGTTTAGGCTTACTTGTCATGGAGAGCATGCCTGAGCCGTGGTCTGGCCTCCCTCTGTGGGAGGCAAATGGCAGGAGATAGCACTGACTGGCACAGCCCCACCCCCCATTACCCCTCTGCCACTGCCACTAATCGCTGCTGCTTCCTCCCTCTCATTGCTGTCCCCTCCCTCTGTCCTCTGGTATGAGCTTTGGCCAGCCTGGTGCCCCCTGCTTGCTGGCCCCATCCCCCTGCCAACTGGTCATTCCACCGTTCAGTCAATGTGCATATTATGCTTTTATTACATAAGATTGATATTTGACAAGAGTGTCAAGACAATTAAGTGAGGGAAAGAATAGTCTTTTCAAAAGTGGTGCAGGAGCAACTAGATAGGAATATGCAGAAAAAGGATGCTGAACCACTACTTCACACCGTGTATTAAATAAACTCAAAATAGATACTACTATAAGTGCTGAAACTCAAAACTTTTAGAAAAAAATGGGTATAAATGTCTATGACCTTTGACCAGGCAATTTTTTTAGATATTATAGCAAGTGCAAAACCATCAAAAATAGATACATTGATTTTATTTTAAAAATATGTTTGTATTTTATGTGATGGTATAAACAATAAAAAAAAACTACCCATAGAATGGGATGAAATACTTGCATATAATATATCTGATAAAGAACTTGTATGCAGAATACATAAAAAATTATTACAACACAATAATAGAAAGACACATAATCCAATTTAAAAAATAGCAAGGAGACCTTTCTCCATGTAAGACATGCAGATGGTCAATAAACACATGGTAAGATGCACAACATCATTAGTCATTGTGGAAGTGGAAATTAAAAACACATTGAGATATACTTTATACCCACTAGGATGTTTATAATCAATAGTGAACAATAACTATTAATGTAAAATATGTGTAGAAAATGGAAAACACCTACATTCCTGGAGGAAAGGTGAAATGGTACAACCCTTTGGAAAACATTTTGGCAGTTTCTCAAAAAGTAAAAACAGAGCTATCAGTCTCTAATTATTTCTTTAAGATTTTCAATTACAAATATTCAACATTATTTTGCACTAATTTCACGTATGCAGGGTTATTTTATGACCCAGCAATTGTACTTCTAGGTACGTATCCAATTAAAAATATGTGTCTACATAATAACTTGTATACAGATGTCACAAGAGTGTTATTCATAATACCAAATAGTGCAAACAACCCAAATGCCCCTCAGTTAATGAATGGATAACAAAATATGGTATAACCTTGCAGTGAAATACTATTTGGCTTTAAAAGAAATGAGACACTAAACAAATCCAGAGACATTAAACATGCAATAGATTGATGTATTTCAGAAGGGAAAATGGGGAGGATGGGAAAAGACTAAACAAAGAACTTACATGCATATATGCATAGTCCATGGACAAACAGCGTGGGGAAAGCTTGAGGAAGGGGCAGGAGTGGAATGAAGGAGGTCAACAGGAAAAAATACTTTGCAAAATAAGGTTAAAATAAAAGAAATGAACCACTGATACATGGTATAAGATGGTTTAAACTTGAAAACATTTTGAGGAGTAAAAAAAAGGTAGACATAAAAAGCTTTATAGTGTAAGGTCACATTTATATAAAATTTCCAGCATATGCAAATTTATAGAGACTACAAGTAGATAGTGCTTTCATGGACCTCAGAGACTGGGCTGACTGCTAAAGGGTATGGAGTTTCTTCTGGAGGTGATGAAAATATTCTAGGATTAGATAATGGTGACTGCACAAATGTGTGAATATATTAAAGATCACTGAATCATCTACTTTATAAGGGTGAATTATATGGTATGTGAATTATACCTTGAGAAAAATAGATCAAATTCTGTATCTCCTTATTCTGGTCCAGTCGTCCAACCAACTCCTTCCTAACTCTTAAATTCTCTCTAGTTTATAACAATCTGAGGTGGTTCACTTGATATTTAGTGAGTGAGATTGAAGAGAAACTAATAAATTAGCCATGATCTTCTTGCAGAAATTGGTTGTTTGTTTTTTTTTAAGATTAGAGAGGGTTGTGCTTTGCCGAATTAAAAAAAAAAAACTTGCTAAACATGAGCTGACCTTTTTTGTTAATCATTTAACCACCAAAGAATAGAATATAAGATTTGGGATAAAGAGAGGCTTAGCAAAGCAAAGTGGTTAACAGCACACATTCTGAAACCAGAACTCATAGGTTTAAATATTATCAGAATTATTTCTATCTGTGGAATAGTAAAGAAATCCCTTCCCATCTTTGTGCCAGTTTCTTCATTTTCAAACAGTGACATTCAATTCTACATACTAGAATTAATATGAGAACCTGATGAGTTGATATTTCTAAAACATTTACTTAAAGCTATACCTAGCATATAGAGTAAGCAGGTTCCAGTCTTGGGGTTACTCTTTAGTCTAGTGCCTTCAAATGACCTCTGAACTCCTGAATAAACATCCTTAGGTTTCCATCTGTCTCCTCCCTCTTTCCTTGGGGGCTACCCATGTTTCACTCCTTGCCTATCTTCTACACTGCATAAACTTTATACAAAACTCCCTTCCCCTGTTTCTATAAGAAATGCAGTTGTGTGGGGAATAGCTCACATTTCTTAAACTTGGATAAGCAAAGAATGTATATCTGCTTATTTTCTAATTTTCTCTATAACTCAAATCTAAGTCCAAGTCCCTATTCTGTTGAGCTGGCAAGAAACTTCCAAGGCTTCTTACTATCCGCCACCTAGTTGGTTTCAGATGCAGGACTCAACCCACCAATACTGTCCACATTATGTTTTGTGGCCCCAGAGTCTGACATCAGTGCTACTTTGATGCCAGGCTCATGGATGATAATCCTAGTAGAAATTGGAAATACAGAGCTTGGGGCAAACTCCAGTAGGGATGGGCAGTCACGATTTTTCAGTTTGGTGACTTCCTAGGATGCGGGGTACAAACTCTAATTCCTGGAGCCCCCCATGTTGGGAGTCTAACCTGAAGAGAGTGAGTCACATTGGCATCCTGCTAGTCATCTGCAACTGGACCAGGGTTGCTTGTTGAAAAAAAGCTGGTCATTTTGCCTTCTTGAAAGCTGTCAGAGCCACAGTGCTCTTTATTCCTCTCAAATGAGTGAGAATGCCAGGACTCTGTCTGATGATATCCCAATTATCCACTGAATCAAATTTTTATAGAAAATGTTTCTATGAGAACCCTTTCTTGTGTGCATATTTGAAGTAGAATGCTTATGTTTTCGAGTCTCCAGCATAGCCAAGTGTCACATGACATGTCACCTTCACATTTAATGCTACATTAAAGCAGGCACAATTTCCCTGAAGAGGAATAGAACTTCAAAGAACACCCTGATTATGTATTATCCCATTCAAACGGAAATAATATCAGCAATTTGTCTGCCAGGGGATAAAGTTTAATGACTGAACTCAAATCTTCAGAGGGCATAATGAAACAGTCGGAAACATTTTGAAATTACCAGAATCACTGGAGATGTGATATATGTATATCCAATGGATGTTTTCAATGAAAATTTGTTTGGAGACAAAATTATTATAGAAACTTGAAAATCAGCTGCTGTTATCAAAAGCATGTAGAACAAATTATAGCCTCCACACTTCTTAATTGTCTTTCAAATTTTTAGTATCATCCAAAGTTAAATTGTTTTCTGAACAAGTATGATTTCAATATTCAAATGAGCTTGTCACTTAATTGTTAACAGAGCTGCTAATCAGAGTACTCATCCAACCTTGGAAACTTAGACAATTTTGTGGGAAGAAAATAAAGTATTAGAAGACTATCAGTTAGCTCTTGCTACAGAAAATCCACCCTAAATTTAGTGACTTAAAATAGTAATCATCAATTTAGCTCATGATTCCATGGGTCAGTAATTAGGTAGGGTTTATCTGACTGGCTGTTCTGGTCTTAGTGGGCTAACTCACTTGTTGGTGGTCTGCTGGCAGTTATCTGTGATTGGCTTTTCTTGGATGGCTCCTTTCTATTCCACATTCTAAAATGTTAGATGCAAGGTTCCTAGAGAAAGATGAAAGCTCCCTTGAGGGCCAGACTCAGAACTGATATAATGTCACTTCTACGTTTGTCAAAGCAAGTCACATTCCATGCCTAATTTGAGACAAGGATAAGGAAATTTTTCCTATGTCTTGATGGAAAAAAATTGCAAACCCATATAGCAAAGGGGCATGGTTACAGGGAGGAAAATAATTGTGCCAGTTTTGTTAGGAAAATGTACCACAAAGACATTTCCTGACTTCGAAGTATTTAAAACCTGCAAGAATAAGTAAAAAATTTGTCCAGGAAATTCCCAAGGAAAAACAGAATCATCATCCATAACTGCTGTCAATTGACAACCAACTAGTCACGTCTTTGAATAGGCTTTTAACTTAGCTGTGTCTCTGCTCTAATCAAGCCCAATTTCATCCATCTTCCTCTTTGTGGTTGTTAATGTACATAGTAAATATAGTATTTGTGACATTTGACCTGGGTAGGGAAGTTTTAGAATTCTAAGGACTAAATAAGAGACCTATATTCTCCCCTAGGGGACACCATCCTAAAGTTTAGCACACACTTCTTCAAGAAAATTCTATATAATAAAAGCCTAATATGCAAATTGACTGAACAATGGAAAGACTGGTCAGCAGAGGGCAGAGCCAGTGAGTGGGTGGCACAAGGCCAGCCAAGGCAGGTGCCAGCAGGCTGAGGAAGTGGATGGCAATCAGGGGCAGCACAGAATGGCAGCAGCAGGACAATGGAGGGCATGGCTGGCCACTCACCAGCCAGTGCTGTCCCCGATCAGCCCACTGGTCACCTTCTGCAGAGAGAGGCCAGACTGTGATTCCCCTGTGGGGAGCAGGCCCAAGCCATCATTTAGACATTCCTGAGGTCTCCTGGATGAGGGACCCCACCCTCTCACTGCCACTAAGTGCATGAATATTTGTGTACCAGGCCTCTAGTGTTTATATAAACAGTCTGCCCTTCAGATACAAGCTTAGATAAGTACTCAAGATTCTTATACATCCAGATAGAAAGGCTAAATGCCACTCATCAGAGATTCCTAACAATGGAATTATGCTTCCAGTAAATAGAAATAGTAGTACAGCTGACTGCACTGCACTTTTACCAGGTGGGGCTGAGGTTCAGGTAGACGCACATGTGCGGGCAGATCCCTCCAGACCAGTGTTGTCTAATAGAAATATAATGGGAGCCAATTTAAGTTGCTAGCAGTTACATTAAAAAGGTAAAAAGAAATAGGTGAAATTAACTTCAGAACATGTTTTATTTAACTCCATATTTCTAAAATTTTAGATCTTCAACATAAAATATAGTGTGACCTTTATTTAGCCTTGGAGGGCAAAAAGTGTATCATGATTTCTTTCTTCTTTTTTTTTTTTAAATCCTCACTGGAGGATATTTTCCATTGATTTTTTTTTTGAGAAGAAGGAAGAGAGAGAGAGAAAGAAGGAACATTGATGTGACAGAGAAGCATCGATTGGTTGCCTCCTGTGTGCTCCCCAACTGGGGACATAACCCACAGCCTAGGAATGTGCCCTGACCTGGAATCAAATGCACAACCTTTCCCTGTACAGGATGACCCTCCAACCAACTGAGCTATTGGGCAATGGAATAAGTATGTCATGATTTTTATTCATTATGTCTAACTCAGGGCTTGGCACATGTTATGTGATCGGTAAATGTAGGATGAATGAAAAAATAATGCACAAATCAGCAAATAACCATTGGGTCCCTGTTACATGCTGTGAGGTGATTCAGTCTTTAAAGACTGTGTTGACATTACCTAGAATGATCATTTCTGTCCATGCAGTTTTAGTTTTAAATTCTTGAAACTGAAAATCAGCCCAACTCTTAATCCTTAAATTATATAAACAACTTAAGTTGTATCTGAATTCCACATGGAAGTGTATTTGAAATTCCTTAGACATGGAGTAAGTTTGTCACTTTGACTAGTATTAGAATAACTTAAAGGGCATGCTAAGGTCAGTCCTTGGCTACTTCAGTGTCCTTTGAAAGGACATATAGTAATCCCTTCTTATTTGTGAATTTACTTCCCACTATCTCAGCTATCTGTGGTTAACTGCAATCCAGAAATATTAAATAGAAAACTCTAGAAATAAGCAATTCAGTCGTTTTAAACTAAGCACTGATCTAATAGCATGATGAGATTGGGTGCTGTCAACTATGCCTTATCCAGAGATATGAATCATCCTTTTGTCCAATCTTTCCACATGTACGTGCTTCCTGCCAATTAGTCACTTAATAGATGTCTCAGTTATGAGATTGACAGTCCAGTTACTTTACTTAATAATGACCACAAGGTACAAAAGTAGTGGTGTTGGAAATTTTGATATGCAAAAAAAGGAGAGGTGTAAATGTAAAAAAGTTCTTTAAGTGAAAAGGTATGTTTACATAGGAAGAAACATTATACACACACACACACACACACACACACACACATATACACACACAGGGTTTCAGATATCCACCAGGGTCTGGACACATATCCCTTGTGAATAAGAAAGGACTACTGCATATTTATTTCAGTAAGTGGATTTCTTATAGTTTGCACTTACAATTCCCACTTGACTCTGGGTTCTAATGACAGCTTTTTTTCCCCTGCTATAAAAGCAACCAATCTCTTAATTCCACTTGATGGAAATATGTTCAAATATTCATAAAGTTTTCTATAAATGCTCAAGTTTTCTTTCTGCTTTCATAAATACATCAATAAAAGAAGAATCACATACCAAGCCAAGACAGCTTCAAACTTTACCCTGAGATTTTCTTTGAAGTGAAAAATCCCTAAAATACAGGTTACAGTTTTGAAAAAAATGTTTTTTTTCTAGACAAAAAAAAAAAACTGGATATGAAAGGAGGAGAAATGTAAACACAAAGCAGACTTCTCTGTGCCTGGTGAGCCCCCAAAATTGAAGGGGGCACAAACATCTTATTTTAATGGGCACAAATCCACATGGCTAAGAAATCAACAAGGAACCTCTCAGCTTTTTATCTTTCCAATTATTTAATCACAAAACCAAAACTTATAGAGCAATTGCTAAGTGCTGGCTGAGAGGTGATGGAGAGTGCTATATAAGCTACAGCTAGTCATGATCCCTTCCTTTGAGTTGCTTAAGTTTTATTTGGTAAATAAGGCCAAGATCACTTCAATGCCACTATTCATCCTTATTTTCTTTTTGCAGAATTTCTTCAGCAGAGTAAAGTCACTCCCTTAAGAAGATGTTCCAATCAACCCAATTATGTACTATGCCAAAACTTGCTTTATTATTTTTAATTATTGCTGTTATTACTATATTAGTAACTGGAAAATCTGATATAGGTAGGTAGGTAGGTAGATAGATGATAGATAGATAGATAGATAGATAGATAGATAGATAGATCTAAAAAGCTGAGAATAAAACAATAAGTGCCAGGTACTTGCACCTTCCAAAATGAGATGGTAGGCTACAACATGTGGAGGATATTGAGGGTAAAAAACTTGTAGCCTGAGCCCAACGCTGACCTCCCATATATGAAAGGATTAAAAGTCAATCTTGATCAAGACTTTAGGGAATCCTTTGGAGACTGTGTTCCTTAGATAGGGAAAGTCTCATGGACAGAAATTGGGCTCCTATTAGTTGGCAAAGTGAGAAGTTTTAGCTATAAATAAAAGTAAGAATTTTGGCCAGTCCATAGGACTAGCTACTTTTATTACTTAAATGAAATAGTTTTGTGCCTAAAAGTGATTGGAGAAATTTTTATGATAGAAGAAATTTTTATGATATGAATTGAAGAAGCTCTGGGATTGAACTAGCATTTCATTTGAGAGATTAAGAACTAATTTCACAGAGAATTTGAGTAAGTTGCAGAAAGGAAAATAGTTATTTTATTATCATTCTTTTTAGATCTTTTTTAACATAGTTGTTACATATCTTAATCTATTTGCTAATTAATTGTCTATCTTCCCCATTGGAACAGAAGGTTCCCAAGGGCAAGGGTTTTATCTCTTTTTTAAAAATGTACTTTTATTGATTTCAGAGATGAAGGGCGAGAGGGGGAGAGAGAGAGAGAGAGAGAGAGAAAGAAAAAGAAAAAGAAACATCAATGATGAGAATCATTGATTGTCTCCTGCATGCCCCACCCTGGGGATCCAGCCTGCAACCGGAGCATGTACCCCAACTGGGAATGGAACCATACCTTCTAGTTCATAGGTTGACAACCACTGAACCACACTGGCCAGGAAAGCCTTATCTCTTTTAATCATTATTGAGTCCCAGGAGCCTAGAAAATGTCAAGCCTATTGTGAACATTTAACAAATATTTGTTGAATGGGTAGCAACGCATAGGGAATTAAAAGCTTTTCTACATGATTTTGCATGAAAATAAGGTCTTAGTGAAATTTTTAATAAAAATAGAAATACAAAAATACTTAAATAATCCTTCCAGAAAGAATAAGAGTAATGCGTTTTCAATCTAGCCATAGTTTACACTGGGTTCAGCGGAGGAAGCTCAAAAGTCAGGTTTAGCCTTCCTAAACATCTAAAACATCAGCTGCCTAGCAATATTTAGCTTGTGTGACTAATTACTACCACAGAAGCTTTTCTTCCTCCTTTGCATTTTCTTGTGTGATATTCTGTGGCTAATAAAACTGTCAATTTTCTTTTACTTCAATAAAAGGTCACACATGACAACATCCCCCTTTTCCTGCTAACAGCAAGAGCCGCTATTAATATTTTAAATGTACACAGTGATATTTCCAAAAGGTCAGACTTTTTAAAAGACATAAAATGTCAGTCCTAATTCTTTCCCTCCTTTGCTCTGCCCTGCACCACCACCATTTTGCTGCTCAGCCTCAGATATTGTGCTTATTATAAATTATGTTCAACTAGGTAAACATCAGGTGGGGGTATTAGGCAGAAGCATAACACAGGAGGCTCATGTCTTTACCACCTATATTTGTCCTATGGTTAAAGTACAACTGTAGCCATAGTGGACAGCTTTCTGAATAGAAAGAGTCTAATTTGCAGTCATCATAGGTCTTACAACCTCAGTTCTTTTTTTCAATACTGTATTAGTCATCTATTGAAATAACAAATTATTTCAAAATTTAATGTTTTAAAACAACAAACATTTATTTTGTGAATCATAAATATGAGTGCAGCTTAGTGGGTTCTCATACTATAGATCTCTCAAGGGCTACAATCAAGAGGTGGGCCAGGGCTATAGGTCATCTCACTACTCAACTGAAAAAAGAATTCACTTTCAAATTCACACATGTGGCTGTTGGCAGGATCAATTTTCTCAGTCTAGATTTTGGCCACATGCCTCCCCTGGTTCTTGCTAGGTTAGTGTCTTGATAAGGTAACTTAAGACTAGGCAGCTGGCCTCCCACTAAGCAAACATGCCCAAAGAAAGAGAAGCAAGCAAGATGGAAGTCACTTTTTCTTGGTAATTTAATCTTGAAAGAAATATCTCACCATTTTTGCCATATTCTATTGTTAGAAGTAAGTCATTAGGCCTAGTTCAGATTCAAGGGGATGGAATTATACCAGGAGGCAAGAATCATGGGATCAAATATTATAGGCTGCCTACCGTAATACTGAGCATGGATTTGTACTAAACACTTTTTAAAAATGGAGGGAAAAGTGATAGCTTACTATAGGACAGTAGAATGCTAGAAATCTTACATGAAATGACTCATTATCTCACAAAAATTCTATAAGGTGGGTGCCATTAATATGCACAATTTATAGATAAAGTAACTGAGGCTCAGAAACATAAGGCAATTTCTCCAAGATTTTATAACTAGTCTGGGGCAGACCCTGCCTTTTAATCACTATACTACAAATCTTATTCTGCTCCTTTTCAATTCCTCCTTTGTGATTAGTAATAGACATTTACAAAGATAGCTGGCTAGTATGTTGGGTCATGTTTGTGGCTGTGAGAGTGTATGCAATGAACAAGGCTAGTCAAGAAGATAACCATAATGACTGAGCAAGTATTTCTAAAGAGGAACCAAGCTGAGCAAGAGAGGAGAGAAGAGGCCATTCCTATCTCAAGAAGCATGAAGGAGAGGCCCCAGAGACAAAGCACAAAGGAGAAATCTGTACTGTCCAAAGTTTCAAAGCCAGTGAAGAACCAACCCAAATCCCCAGGCTCTAAACAGGTGCATCTCCTGCTGAATACAGTAGCCTCACAAAACCAAATGATATGCACATCCTTAAGTACTACCAAGCTGGTAGAGGGCAAGTGAAGGAAAAAGCTGAAACCATTGCAAGAAACATAAAGTCAAGCTGTGAGGACTAGAAAAAATGGAAGGTGATAGAGAAAGATGATAAAGGTCTGTCTTGGCCTTGTACAAGCTGTATGTACAGCCCTAAGAGCTTGTTCAGAAAGAGCTCTGTCAACCTCCACATTGGCTACTATCATCCCATTTCTCAATACCTGTCATGTTGCCTTCCTTAGCCCTTTCTATTGCTCTTTCTCCCGTAAGTGTCCCAACCAAAAGTGACTAAAGACTCTACCAAAAACAAACAAACAAACAAAAAAACAAAGATCAAATATCTTTGTTTCCCCAGTGTGGCCCCTGGCATTCCTTAAATATATATATAATGTTTTTTATGCTCTAGAAGTTAGTTGGATGTCAACATTACATTCAAGATACTACGGCGTGGTGAGAGGACCAAAATGTAAAAATCCTGGTATAAGGCAGAATGACTATTGATGAATTCTACCTGCAGAAGGGAACATCATGAAATAGTTTGCTCATTTAATTTGCTAAGATGGCCAAAACATGGTTTCTGATCATATATAATTCATTAGGACACTACTTTGTTCCTTGTGAAACATGATTTGAAAAGTTACCCAATGCTGTGCTTTGGTAAACAGTGTCAGTTGCTGAAGAGCAGGAGAAGTTTCTTCAGCATTTTGAATTCTCTGGAGTGGTAACTGTAGTTAATTTGGGTACATGGAACACTTTAGGTATTTAACAAAAACTTAGAAACATCCACTGAGACAAATTAAGATGGACACAACATTTTTACAATATCTATAATTTCAGATCAATGTAGTTTATTTTAACAACACCTCCTTCTTTGGTGTTATAATAAAGTAAATGAATCATTTGATTTAGATATTGATGAGAATTACTTGATAATAGTCACAACTATAATTTCTATGTATCCTGGACAAGCATAGAAAATCACATGTAGTTAAGTAAGCAGTGCCTGGATACTTCAGAAGGCACTATTGTCTAATCTGTCTTTTACACATTATAAAAATGAGGGCAGCATCCCCACTGCATTTTCCATGAATACTCTCATCCTTGTCTAGAAATAAGGATTACCCTTCTGCCCCCACCATCTCACTTGTCAACAGAGGTCAAGAGGAGAACCTGAAATTCTATCTTCATCTGTAATGAGATGGTCCCCCCAGCTCCTTGCACTGCTATAGCTGTGTAAAAGAGTGACACCTAAAACAGAAGGTTAAATATGACCTGAGTCTCATTGAATAATACAAACGTACAGGTTTCAATTGTTTTTTAAAAGTGTCACACTGGGAACCAGGGTACTCTAAAATGAAACTAAAAAGACAATGAATAGAGGCACCCATAATAAAATTGCTTCCATGAACAATAATGAATACACTTACAACAAATAAACAAAAGACTTCTAAATAAAAAGTTTCAGCAAAAAAGATATAAAGAAGGATCATGATTGTCACTAATAAACCAACAAATAATAAATATTGGTGAGCATGTGGAGAAAAGGGAACCCTCATGCACTTTTGGTGGGAATGCAGATTGGTGCAGCCACTATGAAAAGCAGTAAGGAGTTACTTCAAAATATTAAAAGTGGAACTGCCTATGACCCAGCATTTCCACTTCTGAGAATATATCTGAAGAAACTGGAAACACTAATTTGAAAGAATATATGCACCCCTATTTTCATTGCAGTGTTATTTACAATAGCTAAGATTTTGAAGCAGCCCAAGTGTCTATCAGTGGATGAGTGGATATAAAAGCTGTAATACACTTCCACAATAGAATACTAGTGGGCTCCAAAAAGGAAGGAAATCTTACATGGATAAGATTTAGAGAGTATTATGCTAAATGAAATAATCCAGTTAGAGAAAGGTAAGTACCATATGATTTTATTTATATGTGGAATCTAATGAACAAAATAAACTAACAAGCAAAATAGAGATAGACTAATATATACACAGAACAGACTGACAGCTGTCAGAAGAAGGGATGTTGGGGCCTGAGTGGAAAAGATGAAGGCATTAAGCAAAACAAACCAAAAAAACCCCTCATAGACATGGTGATTACCATGAAAGAAAGGGGGAGTAGGAGGAGCTAGAAGAGGGGAAAGGAGAGATAAATGGTGATGAATAGAGACTTGACTTGGGGTGGTGAACACACAATACAATATGCAGATGATGTATTATAGAATTGAAGACTTCAAACCTGTATAATTTTATCAACCAATTTCACCCGAATAAACTAAATAAAAAAGAAGAACCAAATGAAAATTTTAAAAATGAAAAATAAAATTACCCAATATGGTTCAGTGGACAAACTGAAAAGTAGAAGGAGGTAATGGTGGAATCAATGAATCAAATGATAAAATATTATAAATTACCAATGTGAATAACAGAGATAAGATAAAATAAAAATAAAGAAAGCCTCAGGGATCTGTGCCACTAAAACACAAATCAAACATTTATGTCATTAGTGTCTTGGAAAGAGAGAGAGGAGGGCTAGGTTGAAAATATTCAAATAAAATATGGCAGAAAATTTCCCAAATTTAACAAGAAATAATCCTACTAATTTAAAAAGCTGATTAAATCTTAAACAGGCAAAACTCAAATAAATCCACACCCAAGTCACAACAATTATACATCTGGAAACTAAAGACAGGAAAAAATTCTTCAAAATAACCAGGGGGAAAAAGGCATGCATTACTTACAAAATCAGCTTGAAGCCATAAGAAGCCATGGAAGGCGCATGAAATATCAGAATTGTTTTCAAGTATTAAAAGAAAAGAACTGCCAGGAGTTCGGGGATTTGGGGCAGGGGATGAGCTGGGAGAGGTCAATGGGGGGCAGGCTGGGAGAGAAGTCAAATGTAATATTTTAAACAATAAAGATGTTGTGTGTTGTGTTTTTTTTTTTTTAAGAATTCCATACCAAGTGAAAATATCCTTTACAAATGAAGAGAACATCAAGGCTTTCTCAGATGAAAGTAAAATAATAGAATTTGTTGCTAGGAGACATACCCTAAAACAATGGTTAAAAAAATTCTCTAAAGAAAATGATTAAAAAATTATAAATTTTTTATGAGATCATAAAAAAATCAGGAAGGATAAATAATACAAGCACAAATGTGCACAAACACGATGAATGGACTTTTCTTCTCCATCAACCAAGAGAATCTAATTGATACTTGTAGAACACACTCTTCAACTACAGCAGAATCCACATTCTCCTGACATTATCTGAACATATGGCAATGTAGAGCCTTTAAAAAATATCAACACATTAAAAAGTATTGAAATGTTGCAGAGTTTATTCTCTTACCAAAATGGAATCAAACTAAAAAATAACAGAAAGATAAAAAGAAAGTCTACAAAAACTAAGCAATCCACTTTTAATATGTCATGGCTCAATTAAAAAGTCTTAAGAGAAATTTAAAACTACCTGAAAAGTGAAAATGCAGCCTATCAAAATTTGTGGGCAGTTCTGAAAGGACAATTTATAGACTAGTAAATTCATCAAAAGAGAAAATTATCAAATCAATAATTTAAGACGTCACCTCAAGAACCCAGAAAAAGAAGAGCAAAATATATCCAAAACAAGCCAAAGGAAATAAATAATAAATAGGAATAAATCACTTAAATTAAAAATAGAGGGGGGGAAACATTTAAAAAATCAGGGGGAAAAAGCCCACCTGGTGTTAGCATCCACCTATGAACCAGAAGGTCATGGTTCAATTCCCAGTCAGAGCACATGCCTGGGTTATGGGCTTGCTCCCCAATGGGGAATGCAGGAGGCAGCAGATCAATGATTCTTTCTCATCATTGGTGTTTCTATTTCTCTCTCACTCTCCGTTCCCCTCTGAAATCAATAAAAATTTTAAAAATCATTAAAAAAAGAGATGCTTCTTTGAAAAGATCAGTAAATTTTACAAATCTCTTGCAAGACTTACAACAAAAAGTAGAAGATAAAAATTGTCAATATCAGAAGAAATAATGAGATATTACTACAAAGCTGGAAAAATAAAAAAGAAAATAAGGTTTTGAACCAAAAAAACTTTACACATATAAATCTAACAACTTAAACAAAATGTTTCTTTTTTGTGAAAAATGCATTACAATCATTATGAAATAATTTGTATAACCACATTAATATTAAGGAAATTTATACTTAATTTAAAAACTACCATAATAGTGACCTTCAGACCCAGATGCTATCACTGGAGAATTCTACCAAACATTTAAGGAATAATAAAAGGTAATTATATATAATCTCTTCCAGAAAATTTAAGAGGAAATAACATTTCCCAATTTATTTATTTAAGCTAGTATTTTCTCTATACCACAACAGACAAAGATAGTACAATAAGAAAAAAACAGTCTAATTACTCTCATAATTATAGATGTAAAATATTTAACAAAATATTAGCAACTATATTTCTGTAATATATAAAAACAATGATACAATATGACCAAGTAAGGTTTATTTTAAGGATACAGGAATGGTTCAATATTCAAAAATCAATCAACATAATCTATCATTTTAACAGACTAAAAGAAAAAAAATAATGTGATTAAATCAATGAATGCAGAAAAACATTTAATTTAACAATACTTAACAGTTATTTATAATAATATAGACAAAAGAGAATGTTCACAAATTGATAAAGTACATCTATAAAAATCCTACTGCTAATATCAAGTTAATAATAAAAGATTCAATGTTGTTTCCTTAAGTTTGAGACTATATAAAAAATTACCTCTCTCGCTAATTTTATTCAACACAATACTGACATTCTAGCCATTGCAATATGACCAAAAAAAAAAAAAGACCATAAAGAAATAAATAATGCTGGGCTTATTTGCAGATTATATAATTATCAATGTGAATAATCCCCAGAAATATACAAAATCTTCTTACAATTAATAAATGAGTTCAACAAGCTTTCAGGATACAGGATAAACTTATAAAACTCAATGGTATTTCTATATACATAGTATTAAATAACATGTGGACACGAGGTAAAATTTAATATAATATCATTTACAACCATTCAAAAATAAAATATTTAGAAGTAAATTGATTGAAATATGTATAGAATTTGTTTGCTAAAAACTATACAACAAAGATAAAAGAAAAATAAAATGAAAATAAATGAAAAGAAATACCATTGTCATGGATTAGAAGACTCAACAATAATATCAGCTGTCCCCAAATTAACATATTGGTTTAATGGAACTACTATTAAAATTACAGCAAGATTTCTTTTATGGACATAGATAGGATTACATTAAAATTTGTATGGAAGTAAAAGAACTAGAATAGCTAAAACTAATAATAGCTAAAAGTATTAGGGGATCTATCTGTATTATCCCATCTAATAAAAGAGTAATGTGCAAATTGGCCATATCTCCAGTCAAGCCATGTCCACAGTCATGCCCATCAGCCAATTAGGAACAAATTATGCAAATAAACCCCAACCAAGATGGCTGCGGCCACTGAGAGCAGGAGGGAGGCTTGAGTTTCCCCAGCAATGGAGGAAGCCAAGCTTTTCACCTGCCATTGCTGGCATAAGCCTCCAATCAATGCTACCAAGTTTCAATTATAGAAGATATATTCCAACAGAAATGGCGGCAGCCTTGGAGCTGGAGAGAGGAGGAGGCTAGGGTTGCCTGGGCGATGGAGGAAGCCAAGCTTTCTGCAGACTTGACCTGCCTTGGCCTCTGCTTAAGGATACAAAGTTTCAATTATAGAAGGCAAATATTCCAAGAGAAATGGTGGTGGCCTCAGAGTGAGCAGGAGGCTTGGCTCTGCTCCAGGCTACAAAGTTTCAATTGTAGAACATAAATTAATCCCAGATCCCAGGGCCTCCTCTTGGGTCAATGCGGGGAATAGCAGGCTTGCAAACCACAACAGGCCCCTTGCCCATGCCACCCCACACCCCAAGGGAACCCCCACCCTGATCCGGGACACCCTTCAGGGCAAACCAGCTGGACCCCACCATGCACCAGGCCTCTATCCTATCTAATAAAAGAGTAATATGCAGATTGACCATCACTCCAACACACAAGATGGCTGCCCCATGTGGTCAAAGATCCTGGCCCCATGTGGACACAAGATGGCCACCACAAGATGGCTAGCAGGGGAGGGCTGTTTAGGAGGTTCCAGGCCTACAAGGGAGGGCAGTTGTGGGCAATCAGGCCAGCAGGGGAGAGCAGTTAGGGGTGACCAGGCCAGCAGAGGAGGGAAGTTGGGGGCAAACAGGATGACAAGGGAGCAGTTGGAGATCAATTAGGCTGGAAAGGTAGTGATTGGGGGGTGATCAGCCTGGCAGGCAGAAGCAGTTAGGGGCAATCAGGGAGGCAGGCAGGTGAACAGTTTGGAGCCAGCAGTGCTGGGTTTTGAGAAGAATGTCTGATGGCCTGTTTAGGCCCAATCCTATAGGGATCAGGCCTAAATGGGCAGTTGGACATCCCTGGAGGGGTCCCAGATTGAAGAGGGTGCAGGCCGTGCTGAGAGAGCTGCCCCCCAGGCACAAATTTTGTTCACTGGACTTCTAGTTGATTATAACTGGTTATGACTCTCCAATTATTTCAGAATAAAAGATTTGATTCATAGAAATTGGAAAAACATTTATAAAAGAAAAGATAGCTTTTCAATTTAGAACTACCGCTCACTGCCTCTGGATGCTCCCTAGGAAAACTGAGCCCTGCAGAGAAGGGGATTTATATGTACTTCTCCTTACAAGTAATTAACTTAAGGAAGTTAGGTATCATTGAAACTATACGGTTGCCACACAAAATTATATGAATGTAATTTCCAATCTAGTGACAACTTAAGGAGAGTTTGCAACTGCATAAATCATAAATATCTTTCACATTTCTTTATTTTATAGAATACTTAAAAATCCTATTTTTTAATAGAGTAGACACCATGCTTGACAGCCTCAGCACAACTACTAACTAGTCCAGTGGTTGGCAAACTCATTAGTCAATAGAACCAAATATCAACAGTGCAACATTGAAGTTTTTTTAGAGAGGCAAATTTTTTAAACTTAAACTTCTTCTAATGCCACTTCTTCAAAATAGACTTGCCCAGGCCATGGTATTTTGCAGAAGAGCCACACTCAATGGGCCAAAGAGCAGTATGTGGCTCGTGAGCCTTAGTTTGCCAACCATGGAACTAGTCAGAGCAAATCTAATTAATTATTACCTTAGAAATATTTTAAAAATATATGAAGATTGAGTCTCAGATAACAAAGTGTAGGTTTTTGACATTGAAGGAAAGACCTAAAAGAGACATGAGTTCACTAAAACATTTATTTTAAAATAGAATATAATAAAATTAATTTTAGATAAAACATGGAAAAAAACAGATTACACATTTTAAAATGCCAGGTAGTTAAGGTATGAGCCCACTTTCTGTCTTTTGTCCTATGACCTTTCCACAATACCATGATGACTCAGAGGTGCATGCAGCCAATGCCGTGGCTCACAGAGACCTGGGCACTGCTTAGGGTGGGGCTGACAGGAAACCAAGCCTGTCTGGTCAGCCTGGAGACTCTGCCCCATCCAAGCTGAGCACAGCTGCTCTCCAAGTGTAAATACAGCTGATTCTCACAGCCAATTGGCCTGGAGGTCAAACCCTCCCACTGATACCAACAACAATATAGGCTTAACTACAACAAGACTGTGCAACCCATAAAGAGGTGCACCAAGAATATCCACCTCAGGTAACTAGGGAGGCTGAGCCACTGTCCCCTAGAGGATACCTACCACACAAAGCTACTCAAACCAACTCAGGGAAGTGGACAGAATGCAGAGACAAGGAAACAAATCACATTTGAAAGAAATGGGGGAGGGGGTAATGACTGGACATAGATTTCAAAACCATGGTTATAAGTTTTTCAAGAGGCTCCCAGAAAAGGCTGATAAATTTAACAAGACCCTCGAGGATATGAGTGAGATCTCAAGGCTATGAAAAAGGACCAACTAGAACTTAAGAATACACTGACTGAAATAAAAAAAAAATTATACAGAGACCTAAAAGCAGACTAGAGGACTGCAAGAATCAAGGCAAAGATTTGAAATACAAAGAAGCAAAAACCACTCAGCCAGAAAAGCAAGAAGCAAAAAGAATCCAAATAATTAAAGATAGTGTAAGGAGCCTCTGGGAGAACCTCAAGCATACCAACATCCGAATTATGGGGGTTCCAGAAAAAGAGAGAGAGCAAGATACTCAAAACCTATTTGAAAAAATAGTAACAGAAAACTTGCCCTCCCTGGTGAAAGAAATAGACTTAAAAGTCCAGGAAACACACAGAACCCTGAACAATAGGAATCCAAAGAGGACCACACCAAGACACATCATAATTAAAATGCTAAGAGCAAAGGACAAAGAGAGAATATTAAAAGCAGCAAGAGAAAAACAGTTATTTACCTACAAGGGAGTACCCATACAATTATCAGCTGATTTCTCAACAGAAACTATGCAGGCCAGACGGGAATGGCAAGAAATATTCAAAATGATGAAGAATGAGAACCTATAACCAAGATTACTCTACCCAGCAAAGCTATCATTCAGAATTGAAGGTCAGATAAAGTGCTTCACAAATAAGAAAAAGCTAAAGGAGTTCATCACTGCCAAACCAGTATTATATGAAATGCTGAAAGGTATTCTTTAAGAAGAGAAGGAAGAAGAAAAAGGGTAAAAATAATAATTATGAACAACAAATACACATCTATCAACAAGTGAATCTAAAAATTGAGTGAACTAAAAATCTGATGAACAGAATAAACTGGTGAATATAATAGAATCAGGACCATAGAAAGGGAATGGACTGACAATTCTTGGGGGGAAAGGGTGTGGGAGGTGCAGGAAGAGCCTGGACAAAAATCATACATCTATGGATGAGGACTGGGGGGAGAGGGGGCGGTAAGGGCAGAGTGTGTGATGGGTACCAGGTGGAGGGGAGCTATGGGGGGGGAAGATGAACATTATGTTCATAATAATCTGAACAATAAAGACTTATTAAATTTTTAAAAATATCATTGCTATCCTATCTAATAAAAGAGTAATATGCAAATTGATCATACCTTTGCTATACTTATAAGCCATGCCCACCAGCCAATCAGGAGCAAGTATGCAAATTAACCCAACCAAGATGGCTACTGCCACAGAGAAAGCAGGAGGCTTGGGTTTCCCTGGCAATGGAGAAAGCCAAGCTTTCCTCCTGGCCTGGCCTGCTTTGGCCTCTACATAAAGCTACAAAGTTTCAATTATAGAAGATAAATCCCAATAAAAATGGCAACAGTCATGGAGCTAGAGAGGGCAGGAGGCTTGAGTTGCCCCTGGTGATGGAGGAAGCCAAAATTCTGCAACCCTGGCCTGCCTTGGCCTCTGCTTAAGGCTACAAAATTTCAATTATAGAAGATAAATAACTCCCAGATACCAGGGTCTCCACTTGTGTCACCAGTGGGTACAGCCAGCTTGAAAACCATCACAGGCCATTCACCCAGGCCACCCCACTCCCCAAGGAAACCCCTACCTTAATCTGGGACACCCTTCAGGGCAAACCAGCCAGCCCCTACCCATGGTGCACCAGGTCTCTATCTTATCTAATAAATCTATCTAATAAAAGAGTAATATGCAAATTGACCATCACTCTAATACCCAAGATGGCAGCCCCCATGTGTTCAAAGTTGGCTGCCCCATGTGGACACAAGATGGCCACCACAAGATGGCCAGCAGGGGAGGGCAGTTGGGAGGGACCAGGCCTGCAAGGGAGGGCAGTTGGAGGTGATTAAACCTGCAGGGCAGGCCGTTAGGGTTGACCAGGCTGGCAGAGGAGGGAAGTTCAGGGTGACCAGGCCTGCAGGGAAGGGCAGCTGGGGAGGACCAGGCCTACAGGGGAGAGCAGTTAGGGATGACCAGACTGGCAGGGGAGTCAATAGACATCGAACAGGCTGGCAGGGTAGTAATTAGGGGTGATCAGGCTGGCAAGCAAAAGCTGTTAGGGGCAATCAGGGAAGGCAGGCAGGTGAGCAGTTTGGAGCCAGCAGTCCTGGATTGTGAGAGGGATCTCTGACTTCCTGTTTAGTAGGGCAGTCAGACATCCCTCGAGAGGTCCCAGATTGGAGATGGTGCAGGCTGGGCTGAGGGACACCCCCCCCCATTCTCAAATTTTGTGCACCAGGCCTCTAGTCTATAATAATAAAAATATAATATGATAATTAGACTGGACATCCTTCCTGACGTTCTTACAGATGACCTTCTGGACAAACCTGAGGCTGCAAGGGAAGCCAGGGTCACAGGTGCCTGCCAGCAGCCAGCAAGAAGCCAGTACTGGCAGCCAGGGGAAAGGAAGGCCTACTCTTATATGAATTTTGTGCATCGGGCCTCTAGTTATTAATATTCTATGGCTTAAGTAAAGTCTGCTATCTTTCAGTATTGGGTTCTTTGGCTATTACAGCTCTTATTTTAACATCATCCTATATAATAAAACCCTAATATGCAAATTGACCTAACGGTGGAATGACCGGTCTCTATGATGTGCCCTAACCACCAGGGGGCAGATGCTCCAATGCAGGAGCTACCCCTGGATGGTCAGTGTGCTCCCACAGGGCTCAAGGCAGCCTCCACAACAGCGCTAAGGATGTCTGGCTGATGACTTAGGCTCACTCCCTGCATCAGTCTGACATCCCCTAAGGGCTCCTGGACTGGGAAAAGGTGCAGGCTGGGCTGAGGAACTCCTTTCCCCACCCTCACCTGCTGAGTTCATGAATCTCTTGCACCTGGCTTCTAGTATTAAATAAGACAAATAGATGCAACTTAAATAGTTAAAAGCATCAGAAGTAAAATATATTTATCATTGAGTAATCACTTTTGCAATAGAATGCTCTTGCCTAAGCATACCTGTTCCAGATCATGCCTGAATATTCACCTCTCTCTACCTGCTTTGTGAGGTCTCTCAGTTGTAAATCTCAATAAAACCTTCAAGAAGCAATTTGGTAGAAAAATGTTTTAGCTAAATGCCTTCTGCAATGATATGTCAAGAGGATTTAATTCCTCCTATTTAATGCTTCTCTCCTCTTACTAGTATGTTGAATACCCAAGTGTTCCCTTTTGGATAGTTTCTCATGCAGAACATAGTTGGCTTCCAGACGATGATCAGTCTAACTCCGATGCACATTAAAACTTATTTTTAAAAGCTGCATTAACATAAAAAGGAAATACAAAAAGAAAAGGTGGAGAAAAGCTTGTAAAAATTGGAGTTCTTGTTTTCACCTGTTCTCAAGAAGGATTCAAATGTGTTTTTATGAACAAGGTCTGATGCATGTGACATTGCATTTCTTTCTGTTTTGCCATGTATGTTGCCTGCAGGTATTGTGAGCCAAATTATCAGCCAAATAATCCAACAGAACCAATACTAAGACTCTGACTAATAATTTTGCAAAAACGTAATATGAGAAGGGGATGAAATAGACCAGTTTTTGCTTATTAAGAGAAGTATGAAAAGGAAAATCAGTGCAGTTTAAGATAGTTGATAATGAAAATACAAGAAATGCAATTTGAAGAGATAATGAAAAAGTTCTGTTTTCTTATCTTTTTACCCCCTTTGAGCATAGATGTGGCGATAGCTACAGATTTTTACAATTTGTACCTCCCTTGGAAGAGTCATTAGTAAGAGCATCAACCAGATAGATAGAAATGGCTAACTGGCTGCTATAAATTCACTAATGGAATGATAACATTGAAGACTTTACCAAGTTGATGGAAGGTGCAAGCTTAATTATCACAAAATAAACATTAAAAAACCTTATAACTGTATGTTCCCCAGACTGGAGTGACATCACCTTATTCTAACACTTTTCTAGTTCTTCTCTGTTGCATATCCTTTGAATACCATCACTCCTCTAGGGACACAGAAAAAGAAACTTTCTTTCCTTGTAATAAGGCAACATCGATGTTTTTTTTCCTCTCACTGATCCCTTGGATTTGCACAGAACTAGTCTGTTTCTTCCATGTGGCAGTCTTTCAAACTTTTGAAAGGAGCTATCCTCTTCCTTTCTGTTTTCTTTCCCATAGCTGTATAAATATGTAAAAATGTATATACATTATAATTGTGATTACATATAAAGAGTTTCATAAGAAAGAATGAGACACACTAAAATAGAATAGAAAGGATATGGATAATTATTTTATTTTCAATTTTTTCTAAGTCTTTGTAATTGCTTAATTAACAAAGAAAAATATATGAAAATAAAAAAGGTAATATTTTTCTCTGGAGAAAAAAAAAGCAAATAGAAAGAAGAACAAATACGTTTTCTGAATTTGGCAAAGGAAGGGATAATTATAATTCAGACTTCTTGTTCACTTGGGAAACTAAGGCCAGGAGAGATGAGGAGTAAACCATGCCTACGAATACAAGTGGGAATGTAAAAAATATGTCCTTTGTCTTTCAATCTAGTACTCATTTTGTCATACCAATTCACCTGGACTGCCTGAAAGTAACAGTATTGCAGTTGCTTCAGTTTCCTGAAGGCCCACTGATTGATATTCCTTAGATTGTCTCTCTGGATTCATTCTTCCATCATAAAAATTAAAGAAATGGAATTTGGAGATATGAAAAGATCCTCTTTTCCTACATCTCTTTTTTGCTTTGAGCATAGCTCTGGAGATATCTAAAGATTTTCACATTTGTGTTTTTTCTAGAAGTTATTAGTGAGAGCATTAACCCAGAAATGTCAAATGGCTGCTACGAGCTTGTTAATAAAGGGTAAAACTAAAGACTTTATATAAGACAGAAGGTGGCAGTTAGTAAAACCCCTCATGTGTGTATGCTTGATTTACAGGGATAACCATGTTAATGCCTGGTGTCAAGAATGTCAAGTAACAGCCAATGCATTTCACCCAGCGCCCATTTGTTCTGACTCCTCAGCTTACCACAGGCTTTTGAACTTGCATGTCTATCCTGAGGAGATAGGCAAATCCAGAAATGAAATGGCCTGGATATAGAGTGACATGAAGAGCACCGTGGTAGAAATAATGTGAGCGTTATGCTTTCCACTGGCTCTGTGCTACCTAACTTTCCTCACAGTGATAACCTGCGCAGCCATGCTTTTTCCTTCCTTCGTCACTTCTGCACTTCCCTTCCATTGCTTCTTGGGATCACTGTCCAAATAAGCTGCTGGCACTCACAACTTTGTTTTAGGATATGCTTCTGGAAAACCCACTATGACAACCCTCTCACATAGATATATACACCTGAACACTCATCCCTGAGACTGGAAGTGTGTTATGTACATAGGATAGAAGTCATCTAGAAGAAATTAAAATTATAAGTAATGGGGAAGAAATGCCTCATTTCTTTGCAGGCATCAGTGAACAGACCCCTGTCTTGAGTCAAGTTGCACTGGAATTTGACTGAGAGGCAAATGACTTGTGAAAAGAGATAAGCCCATCGATCTTAGGAGCACATTCTTGGTTATTTCATCACCACATTAAACGTGTAATCCCCCCTCCCCTGCTGTACTATGAAATAACTTTATTTACCAACTAGGAAGAAAGATAGATTTAATCGGTCAAAACAGTAAGTATAAGAGGCTCAATGGAACTCACAGATATGAACATACCGTAGCAACAAGCCTTGTTGTGTTACATAGTGACATACCACCCCCTCTCTATTATCAGGGTGTGCCACTTTACTTGATTTAGAGGCCATTTCTACAAAGTTTCCCATTAAACACTTGGGTTTAGAAGAGAAAAGAGCTGACTTGCCATTAAGGGTCACATTACTAAATCAGTCCAAAAACATCACTAAAAATGTCCAGGCTTCCTAGACAAGGAAGAGAAGTTAACCTATCAAACCACAAGCTGCTGCTTTTCTGCCATCCACAATGCTTGGAATATAGCCCTTAAAGAAAGGGTATACAATTTTATTAAAGGATGGACTTACAACTTATGAAATTGTATACTGGTGATCTGCAAGACTCCTGCGCATGAGTGACATTCCAAACCTTCTTCAGCATCTATGGAAGAACATTGGACAATCAGATCAGCAGCCAGAAGCCTGTGGAAGATCAAAAGAGTTCTAGGACATGGACCAGAGTGTGATGATTGCTGGTGGTTAGGGATGAAATATGATAGCAATCATCTCTGGTAAAACTGCTGAAACTTGATCCTGCTGTTATGCTTAAAACAAAAGGGTAGTGTTCAGCGATCTGTTTTTGCGAGACAGGGCTATGTTCCCACGTCTAGCAAGGTTAGAGACAAGGAGCAGGCTGTGACTTCCCTATCTCAGATACAATTCTGAGAGCTGTTCTCAGAATTTAAAACAATGAAAGCTTACAGTTCAGACCCCTTTAAAAGAATTGCCTGCACCGGGACTGCACGGCGGTTGAGTGTTAGGTCTCTGATCATCATGGCCAGTTTTCAATAAATCCTTGCCTGCTTATTACCAACTTAACCACCTCCGTGGTTGTTTGCAACTGGTTGTAGAAGTCGCCCCACAACAGGGATGGTGAAGGTGGAAGAAGGTATTGAGGGGGTAAATGGTGATGAAAAAATTAAATACATACATACATACATGAATGCATAAATAAAGCAAGCATCCTAGGAATGGGCTCAGGAAAACCATAGTGATCATGGGGCACTCAGAGTCCTGGGAGAAACTGCTCTTTATCAATCTGTTACTGCAGAGAAGGGTTTAAATATTTAATGGCCAGTGTGACTGTCCTATGGGTACCACTGAACATCATGCCATGAGTAAGGTCATGTGTAGCTCTGACCAGGGTGACTGACCTCTAGCAGGTGCTGTTTGCTCCACTCTGACCACTGCCATATACTAATTGATGGGAATTGGAAAGTGCCCAAACAGACAGGGACTGAGTAACAAAAGCCAGTTCCTTTTTTTCAAGGGAAACAACTCCAGAGCTTCCATTGGGATCAGGCTGAGGTTGGAACTTCTAATGCTTTGCTCTTGTTGCACTTCTACCCTTCTCTTTCTCAATCTTGATCCGCCCTCACCCATATCAGTTTCTCCTGGGAGCACAAGGATCCTGGTCCCAGGGTCTGACCTAAGGGACTCTGGGTTGCAATTACAACCAAGCCTTGAATGTCAAGGAGGTTAGGAGCACCAATCTTCCACACACAATTGAAAGTCCAAGTATAATATTTGACTCCCACAAAACATACTGTCCCTTGGTATTCACAGGCGATTGGATTTCCAGATACAGAAAACTGCACGTGCTCAAATTCCCAACATAAACTGGTTTACATTGCATACAGTCAGCTCCTTGCATCCATGGAATCCCAACCACGGATCTAAAACATGTATGTATTTACTGAGAAACTCTGCAGTTCAAACCCACGTTAAAGGATCCCTCACTGTATTTTCTAGCTCTGAATATTATGGGTTTTTTTTCACCCCCTGTCCTCTTGTGAGGCCCCACTGGTCCCTGCTCCAGGTTCCTCCTTACTAATCAGTGTCTTAACATTTACTCTTGATCCAGAGCTTGTGTTCTCCTTCCAGAAGACATTGTATCTCCAAGCCTCAGAGTTCAGTTTGGAAAACTCATCGGTATGTGTGTATTGCTTTAGCTTTTGCTACTCTGAATTCCTACTGTCAAGTTCCTTCCAAATGCAGAATTTGCACAATGTCCCTTCAAAGGAAACAGTTCTCCTGTAATATTCTTAGCCAATATCTGAATATTAGTTGTGGTTCCACTCTCACTAATAAAAATGGTATATATTGTTTATCAAGCACTGGATGTATGGCTCTGGCAGGAGTGTTTTATGCACTATATTATTGAAGTCTCAGAGAAACACTTTAAGATGAATATCATTAACCCCAGTGCATGTTAGAGAAAACTGAGGCAGTGAGAATTTTTAAAAAATTGCCTATTGTCACACTGCTACCATGTTTATTTTTAATTTTTTTTAAAATATATTTATTTATTTTCCACAGAGAGGAAGGGAGAGGGATAGAAAGTCAGAAATACCAGTGAGAGAGAAACATCGATCACCTGCCTCTTGCACACACCCCAGCGGGGATGTGCCCACAACCAAGGTACATGCCCTTGACTGGAATTGAACCTGGGACCTTTCAGTCCACAGGCCAACGCTCTATCCACTGAGCCAAACCGGTATTGGCACACTGCTACCATGTTTAAAAGCCAAGCCATGGACTCCCATCTGGTACTATACTGTCAACCTTATGTCAGAGATCGTAAACAAGATAGGAATCGGAGGGCCTGTAGGAGATCTCTCACATCCTATAATGGTCACAAAACCCTGCAGGAAAAACTCTATTTAAAACAGAGCTCTATGGTTATAATAGCCCCACCCCTTAACTTCCTTTTCTCCACTGAATAGAACTTCATGCTTCTTGCTTTCTCTCTGTGCAATCCTTTATTTTTTTTCTGAGCATCTTTTTAGGTGAAAAAACTAGTTAATTGACTTTTGTTTATGGTCATAGTACAAAAACCAGTTCTAATCCTGCTGCTGATTGTGTCTTCCTATGAAAGATGGAACCAGACTGAGCTTCCTGGCATTGATGGGGCAAAGATAAATCTCTGGTTACGTCACCCAATAGTTGAAAGCCCCTTAAACGCAACTGAGCCCTGCCTCTTGCCTCTTGTCATCACGTGCCCTGTCCTAGCTATAACAGCCTGAAATGCAAGCTGTCTATTTTCTGCTTTGCTCACTGGGTTACCATCTCTCACTCCATTACATTTTTCTTTCATGCATCTAAATAGTCTGTCATTTCCTTATTTTTTTCTGAGATTTCCCAAAAAAAAACAAAAATATAAACCCACCATGCAAAAGCATTTCTGGGGAATGTGGAATTTATTGAAGCAAGTAATAGGTGTGGAGGTCTCTATTCTTGAAGCCCCCCCGCCCACTAACTGCTAAACTGGCCCATTCTTCCCACAAATTATGAAACTTATTTTCTGTTGTGTGAATGTAGAAGCCAGTCTGAAGCTGACTTTTATACTGTAGCCCCATATCAAAGGTTTTCTTCAGAAGAGCTAGCCTTTTTCCCACAAATAAATTTCATGCATCTGTTGCTAAGAAAAGAAACTTTTTTTCCCTATCTAAATTGGGTAAACAAGGCACCATGCACATCCCCTTCCTGACTCCAGAAAATGCAGATGAAGGAGGTGTAATGCTCTCTTGAAGCCAAGAAAAGGTCTTGCCATGTCTTGAGGTGCCACAGAGTGCAAAAATTGTGGTCAATAGAATATGTTTATACTGAAAAACAACTCAAAAATTAACATATACACACAAATGTATTACAATATAATGATACTATCCACAAGATAATCATCTAATTTTGTTTTAGTTTAAAATTTTGTTTTGTACTACCAGCTTTCTGTAATGGTCATTATAAATTAAAATATAAATTGTAATGAAGGTCTTTTCTCATTGATGCTAGGTTATCTTTCTGAGTATAAATATGACCTCTTTTGAAAAAAAAATTCATTTCTAAACTTAAAACTCTCCATGAAGGTCAATCTCTGACTAAATTGGCCTCCCTCTCCTCCAACTAGATCAGTGTAATATGCCTTTAGTGAGTACCAAAACAAACAGCAAGACTCATTTCTATTTGAATATATGAAGGCATGCATTAAAAACAGGATATTTAAGGGGAAACATAGTATACAACCTGGTTAAATAAATGGACAGAAACATTTAAACAGATCGGTTGCCTTCTGGACTGTCCCTAGAGTCAGTCTGTCCAATTATTGATTTTATTAAATTGTGTAAACAAATAAACCCTGAAACTTGCCCAATTAATACCCTGTCTTGCTGCATGTACTGCATGCATTTGCAGAATTGTATCAATTTTGAAGTAAGAAAACACTACAACATATCATCCAGACTGTTTGATGTTCCCTGGCTGATATGGTTACATAAAGATTGAGTTACTTGACAAGAAATGCCCACCGAAAAATAAAACAAAAGCAACCTTGGGCCACCCTAAATGTAACTCTTCTTAAAAGAAAATCAGAGTACACCCAAGTTTGTAGTAATTACTTTTCCACTGGAAACAGAGAATAGCCTTAATGATCTGTCAATGAGAAATTAAGAAAAGAAAGTGGCATCCTTTGATTTGCCATAGACTTGGAGATTTTTAGATGAGTAGGTTATATCTAGCCATCACATTTGGTAGATAGATCTCTAAAGATAATGGGCTTTATTTACGAAACATTTTAGTTATGTTGGCTTTTGTTGTCCATGGAATTTCTTAACCCCTTTATATGGCACCACTAATATTTTACTCTACTAATAGTACTTCTTTCTTTCTTATATGTAAATATTTTTATTGCTTTCAAGAGAGGAAGGGAAAGGGAGAGAGAGAGAGAAAGAGAGAGAGAGAGGAACATCAATGATGAGAAAGAATCATTGATTGGCTGCCTCCTGCATGCCGCACACTGGGAATCGAGCCTTCAGCCCGGGCATGTGCTCTGACTGAGAATTGAACCGTGACCTATCAGTTCATAGGTTGATGTTCAATCACTAAGCCATGCCAACCAATCCCAACAGTACTTATTTCTTTGCAGATATTTATTTTGTCATTCAAGTTTCAGGATAGTGCAGTATAAAAACATATATTCGTATTAAAACTCTGTTATGCATTAATTATATCAATTAGCTTCACTGAACCAGAGTTAGTTCTTTGTGGAACTGAAGTGGTAAAATTAAATGACATAGCATTGTAGTGTTTTTATCAGGTCATATCCAAAGTAGGTGATTAAGCATGATTTATTTCTTTGCTTTCTTCTTTTTCTTCTCAGTGCCTAATTAAGTCTCAGTTTTTGTTCTGTGCAATACAACGTACTTTAAATAACACTAAACACTGACACTGTGTGCATGAACCCATGATCTGAGATGAGAAGCGGAGGCAGCTGTGACTATGGATCGTCAGTTTTCTACACACTCAAAGATGTACCATGTCCTCGTGAAAAAGATGCAGAAATCGATGCTCTCCAAGGGTGAGAGGATGAGAATTAGAATAATAAATGCGAAGATAAGTTTCTGCCAAACAACTTTCTCACAAATGTGTGTCTATTTTTTGTGATTCTATTTTTGTGAGCTGTGCAGCCTCTTCAAGGCTTTCTACAATCTCTGAAAGCCTTCCTTGCCTTTTCTTGTCACTCAAGTTTCCCATCAGTTTTCATGATCAGAAGGCAGCAAAACATATACAGTCAGGATACTCTCTAATCCTTGTTTTAGCAGCTCTGTGGCATATGTTTTAAATTTACATTTTTAAAATATCTTCAGCTCTATAAAAGCTCACCAAAAAAAAAATTCAAATGCCAAAATGGCTGTCAATATGCTTCCAAAAGTATGATTTCTCTATAGATAATTATTTTCAGTGACCATTGCTGAGCAAAACTTGATCAGAATCAATTCCAGAAAAGATATTCTAAACAATCTAATTGCTATAGGTCGAGAAATGCTTCAAAGAACTACCTTCCTGAATAAGCATCTAACACAAATGTTTTCCCAGAGGATTTTGCCTAGAACAATAATTCTGATGTCTATAGTTTTAAATTTGTCTAAAACACAGAAAAAATTCAAGCTTCTTTCTTTGAACATACTGCAAAATGACTACCAAAACTTTAAAAAGTTAGTACAATAAAAAAAATTCCAGATCAATTGCATAGTGAGAAGTGATAACAAAAAGCCCAACAAATAATAGTGCAATGCAAAAACAGTAGTATGTTAAAAATAAGACAGAATACCAAAGTGGCATACAATACAAAAAATGCAAGTAGGTATCAATATTAGGAAATTTATAAATATTATTCGCTATATAAACAGACCAAAAGTGCTCATTCATCAGCATATTCTATTTAATTAAAGCCTAATATGCTAAATGTCCAACTATTCATTTGACCATTCAACCAGTTGCTATGAAGCATATTGGCCACCAGAGGGAAGATGCTCCGACTAGTAGGTTAGCTTCTTGCAGAGGACCAGCCAATCTGGACTGGATGAGATGGCCTGGACACTACCTGGAGCCCTTCTGTGGTCCCTCTCCAGACAGCCAACCTTCTGTAGTCCCTCCCCAGCCAGCCATCCCTGATTGGCCCTGATTGGGAATGGGCAAGATGGCCCCAATCAGAGCAATTAGCCCTGATTGGAACTGGGTGAGACAGGCTGGACATGCCCTGGACAAATACATGCACTGGGCTGGTTTCGGCCTGATCCCCACAGGCCAGGCAGAGGGACCCCACTGATGCACGAATCCATACATCAGACCTCTAGTATGATATAAAGACCTTTAATAAGAATCAAAATCTATTCTTTATTTTAAAAAATAATAAAATAGGAATAAAATGATGCACTGAAATATACCTAATCAAAACCCAAAGTCAGCAGTAGGCTTATTAGGAAAACACCAGAAAGCATTTTCGTTAATGTTGTTATAAAGCATTCTCATTAAATGGCATTATCCAATGGCATTATCACTTAATGCTCTAAAAATACTAATCAATGCAATTAAACAAAATAAAGATTTTAGTGAGAAGCCAAAAAGTGAAATGATTGTGTGTAGATATTTATATAGAACATTGGAAAAAAATCTAAACAAAAACTACTACACACAATTTGAGAATTCAGTGTATCTATGTACAAAAGTAAAACATAGAAATCAGTATCCTTCATGCGTTAAGATAATCAGGAGATATAATGGAATAAGAAAGAGATACTATGTAGAGTAGCAACCAAAACAAAAAAAAATATGCACAACTGATAAAAATATTTTAACACTTGTGAAATACAAAAAAAAAGAGATTAAGAAATGAAAAAAACAAGTTCTTAGCATCATAATGATATTGAACACTTGGGGTTAACTATAAATTAAAAGCAATCCAAATAAAAATGTGAATAGTATTCTATTTGTAATAAGATAAACTTACTTTAATGTCATATGGGAAAAAAGCAAGCATAAATAACCTTGAATATTCTGAGAAATAAGTAGAGTGAACTAGAGACAACAAGTATTAAAGCATATTATAGAATCACAGTAACTTAAATACTGCAATACTGGCACATGAATAGGAGATGAATAGTGAAATCCAGAAATATTTTTATATATGTGGCAATAAAAATTAGTGAAAATAACATTCCAAACCTGAAGTGATGAAAGGAAGCCTTATTCAACATATGTAATGGAACAGCTCGATAGGCTTCTGGGGAAAAAAATTATATATATATGTATATATATATAATTATATACATTAAACTCTATACCTTAACATTAAAATGAAGCAAGTCCCAGATTGAAAAATGTATACCTTAAAGCAAATAAAAACAGATAATCACTCACACACAAGCAAATTGTATATACACAGGTGGACTAGTCTTTTTAATGTGATCAGTAGTAGCCTGCAAACATGTATCCACTCAAAAACTTGTTGATGATTATGTTCACAGCAAATCTTATCTAATAAAGAGGCAATATACTAATTGACCTTTACACCCTCACAAAAGACGGTGGTGCCCACAACCAACAAGAAGGGAATATGTCTATTATGCTCAGCCCTGCTGTGGCAGCAGGCATGCAGCACAGCTGGCCCTACTGCCAGGTGGGTCCAGCCACTCCACGTGCTGGCTGCCAGCCTAATCACCCCCTAGCCACTCCCCTGCCAGTCTCCAGAGTCCCTCAGTCCCTACAGCCCCCCAGGACTGGCCCGAGGCACAGGCAAGCCTCTGATGTTGGCTTCCCAGCTATCCAGGGTCAGCCCAAGCCACAGATAAGCCTCAGATGGAGGCTGGCCAGCTGCCCAGGGCCTGCTTAAGGTGCAGAAAAACCTTAGATGGTGGCTTCCCAGCCACCCGGGCCTCCTGAGGCTCAGGTAACCAGAGCCAGCCAAGGCTTGTGCTGCTGGCAGTGGCACCACCAGAGGTGTGATGGGGCATCATCTTCCCCTGATCATCGGGTCTCCTCCCGCCCCTGATGGCTCCCAGACTGTGAGAGGGGGCATGCCAGGCTGAGGGACCCCCCCTGCTCCAGTGCATGAATTTTCATGCATCAGGCCTCTAGTTATTAATAACAGCCCAAAGTGGAAACCTAAATATCCATGAACTAATCCTATACAATAAAGAGATAATATGCAAATTAACCCTTCTGCCCTCTCACAAGATGGCTGTTCTCATGTGGTCAAAGATGACTGCCCTCATGTGGTCAAAGATGGCCACCTCAAGATGGCCTGCAGGGGAGGGTAGTTGGGGGTGAACAGGCTAGCAGGTGAGAGCATTTTGGGGTGACAGGACCTGCAGGGGAAGGCAGTTGGGGGAACAGGGCTGGCAGGGGATGGCAGTTGGGGGTGACCAGGCCAGCAGAGGAGGGCAGTTGGGGGTTACTGGGCCAGCAGGGGAGGGCAGTTAGGGGCAATCAGGCTGGCAGTGGAGCAGTCAGGTGTCAATAAGGCTGTCTGGGAAATGGTTAGGGATGATCAGGCTGTCAGACAGAAGCAGTTAGGGGCAATTAGGCAGGCAGGGAGGCTGTGAGCAGTGGTGAGCCAGCAGTCCCAGATTGTGAGAGGGCTGTCCGACTGCCAGTTTAGGCCAAATCCACGAATTGTCAGTCAGACATCCCCCAAGGGGTCCCAGATTGTAGAGGGTACAGGCTGGGCTGAGGGACACCCCATCCTCCAGTGCACAAATGTTGTGCACCGGGCATCTAGTGAATGAATAAAAGTGATATATTCATATACCAAAATATTATTCAACCATTGAAAGAGAGGACGTACTGACACATTCTATTACACAAACCTTGAAAACATTACACTAGGTAAAAGAAACCAGACTTAAAAAATTACATGGTGAATGACTTTATTTATATATAATATACAGAATAGGCAAATGTATACAGAGAAAAAACAGATGAGTGGTTGCTAGGGCTGAGGGGGAGAGGTAAATGGGGAATGACTGCTGATGGTATTGGGGTTTGTTTCTTTGTTTGTTTTGTTTTTTTAGTGTTAAAAAACAAAAGGTTGGGAAATTAAACTACCTAATTTTTTTTAATGTGTCCTAAAGCACTATATACAAAGTCAAATGTCAAACAACAAACAGCTCATATCACATTCAAAGAAAGTGTTTTTTTTCATCGACATCCCAATAGGGAAAATTAACAGAGTATGTAATGAAGGGTTCATTGAAAATTTCCAAATATAGTAAAAATGTTAACTTTACTTACAGGAGAAAGGTTGAAAATTAAATAATGACATTATCATTAATAGATTAAGAAAGATCATGTAATTTCAAAATATAAATTATTGATATCATTGTGAAAAAGCCACTCTCTTTCATTGCCAGTAAAAGTGGCAGAATGACTTATAAAGATTAAAATATATCAAGATTAAAATATCTCTATCCTTTGAAATTACAACTCACCATTTAGAAGTTTATTGTACAGATATGCATATGCCAAATGATGAATATACAGCTTTATTCCTTTGAGTTAATTGAAAAATATTATATATATCTTAGAAAGACCAGTTAAATAAATTACTGCATAATCATTAAAAAAAATCAAACAAATGACCTATTTGAATTGATATAGAAAGATAATATTAAAAATACCTAAGTACAGAACTGCATGTATAATGTGCACTATTTGTGTGATTACTGAAAAGTATTATGGATTATCTCCAGAAGTACAGGATTGAGAAGTAATTGTTGTTGTCTTGAGGGAGGGCATCTTTGAAGCTCCAGATACAAGAGGGAGGTGACCTACACTGGGCCCTCTCTACTTCCTTTGATGCCCTTTCATCCACTCTTATTCAACATTCCTATTACACCTCACTATGTGTAATATGGACTTGGCTTTTCCATTTTTCCCTCTTGTTTTGTCCTTATTGGGGGTGATTTATTAAGAGAATGAGGGTACATGGCGACCTCATGTTGTCATCTGAAAACCAGAAATTTCTATTTCCTTTGGCACCATTTGAATTTTTAACCATATGTATCTATTTTATATTAAAATATAAGTAAAAGTATATATTTTTAAAAACAAGATTAAAAAGTTTAATGTTTAATTTGGGTTAATAAGCTTGACTAAATTTTAGTCACAATTATGATCTGACAAAGTCCTAAGGTCTTGAAACCCACCACATGAGGCTAAGGAGATGAAGGAAGGGATAACCTTCATCCTGTTTTCACTTTAACTAGAGTATGTTCTTCAGGTTTACTTCTTGGCATTCTGAGTAGGAGGTTTCAATAACAATGAATTTCATTGCTGCTCTGTCCCTGGCATTGGCATCAATGTTTATGGCATCAATTAGAGGCTTGATGCATGAAATTCATGCACAGGTTGGGGGTATTCCTCAGCCCAGCCTGCACCCGCTCCAATCTGGGTCCCCTCAAGAGATGTCCAACTTCCCATTTAGGCCTTACCCAGGATTGATGACTCCCAACTGCTTGCCTGCCTGCCCATCTGATTGTCCCTAACTGCTTCTGCCTGCCAGCCTAATCACCCTCTAGCCACTCCCCTGCCAGCCTGATCAATGCCTAACTGCTCCCCTGCCAGCCCAATTTCCCCTAACTATCCTCCCCTGTAGGCCTGGTCACCCCCAACTGCCCTCCCCTGCTGGCCCAATCACCCCAAACTGTCCTCCCTTGCCAGCCTGGTCACCCTTAATTGCCCTCCCCTGCAGGCCTTGTCCCTCCCAACTGCCCTTCCTTGCAGGCCTGAGTCCCCCCCCAATTGTCCTCCCCTGCTGGCCTGATCAACTACAACTGCCCTCCCCTGCTGGCCATCTTGTGATGGCCATTTTTTACCACATGGGAGCGGCCATATTGTGTGTTGGAGTGATAGTTAATTTGCATATTATCCATTCATTATATAGGATTTTTTACCCTACATGTATGTCTACTGAGCCTAAAGTATAATTTACTATTTTAAATTATTTTTGTGGTTTGCAGTTGCTAAGTGTTTACTAGTAAAACCTATTTTTGATGGCTTTTAGAGTTATTTAATGCTGAGCTGTTAATGGGTAGTGCAACCCCCACTTTTACCACTATTACTTTAGAAACTTTATTCTGTTTCCTCTAAGATAATTTATTATTAAGACTTTCCTAAATATATTCTGGTGAAATTGGGAAGTTGACTCTATAATATCTAAATTTTGGAAGAAATTCCATGGTCCAATGATATTTGCAATACTGTCATAAGTTGGTGTTTCCTATCTATATACTTTCTTAGTATTTGGCTTAGTTGCCTCAGTAGATAATTATACATTTCATTTATATTTATATTAAAATAATCAGCATTTTATAGATTTCTACATTCTGGGAAAGCATGCCAATCAGACTTCTTAAATCAATGTGAAAGCATGCTTTGTAGAAGTCAGCAGTTTTAATCAGAGTGACTACTGCAATATAGATTGCCAATCAGAAAATTAGAGGTGAATAAAATCCACTCTGAGTTTTTGGGTTTTCCAATTGCTACCTCAGAATCCTCCACTAGGCATGAAATCGAGAGTCACAGGGAAGCCAGGAGCATAGCAGGGAAGCTGGGAGAATAGCAGGGTTTGGACTGTAACAGCTGTTGTGATTCTTCACTTAATGCTAAAGGCCTCAGGTTTGGTGTTTCGGGTGAGGACTAAAAAATGGACAGATGAAATGTCATCTCTACTCTTCTCTGTTCTGAGCTCTCCTTGTTCCAGCTTTCACATATGAAGTTTGTCGGAAGTGGGTATACTCTTCATTAACTAAAAACCAAACAAGTTCCCAGAACTGAGAAATCTGGAATTTACCTCAAGATACTTGGTGTTAGTGTTTGAAATGACTGCTTTCCTTTAACCTGCTTCCTTCAATAAACATTTTTTGAGCATCGCCTTTGTGGAATTGTGTCTGCTAAATGAAGGTGACCAGATGATTAAGTGCATCATAATCTGTGTTCCAGTATCCCATAATCTAGTAATGGAAACAAATATGGAAATTGACCATTAAGAAAACCTTACTGGTTTTTCCTGGGTCTGGTGGCAGCACAAGGGATAGGGTATGATAGAAGCTGCCTGGGGGTGGTGAGGGAAGCCTACTCCAAAATAAAAGATATAGGCTGGACTTAGAAAATTAATAGACATTTGATATAGAGAGGTATCTATATTAGGTAGCCAAGGCTAAACAACTATAGAGAGAATTATGTTAAATTGGGCAGAGACACAGGGAGGATGTGCAGGAGCAGAAGTAAGTGAGGTCAGAGAGGGGCTGGACCAAATTGGCATCTCTGACCAGGTCTGCATCACCTATAACAGAAAGTGAAGGGAGCCTGAAGATTCTGCTTTCCTTCCTCTCCTACTGTGAGGTAGTGAGAAAACGGCAAGCATTTATTGTCCCCCAAATTAGTCTGTACTCAGCAGTCATTATGTTGCTGAAACTTTCTACCATGCTCAAATAATGGGAGCATGGCACAAAAAAGAGAAAGAAAGGAGAGAGAGGAGATGCCATCTAATATGACTATTCTTTTATCTTCACCTGCAACAGCAACCTGGGAATTTAAGATTTGTTGAGGAACCTGCAAATACAGAGATGCTGTATACGCAGATTCAATATTGCAACCAGTTTAGCTGTGTTACTCTGGGCTTCACACATATTTGGTGGCTACAATGGAAACCTATAAACTCAGAGGAACTTTTATTTACCTCTAATTTTTAGTCTACATCAATATTTAGTCTGGCTGAAACTACTGAGTTCTACCAATTATGTTTTTGCAAGTCATCTTTTTTTAAAAATTCACATTTAGTACTTTCATCTTAAAAAGGATCCACCCAACATTAGGCTCTGTCATTTTTCCAAGCCTTGGTTTTAATTACCATTTCTCAAAATCTTTAAATCTACTCTTCAGGGTGAATTTATTTAATCAAATAATCATCATGTTATTGATCATATTTGCCTCTGTGTATGAGTAGTGCTTTGCATTTCATTGGCATTCTTCTCAGGCCCAGAAAAGAGATCTTTTGCACATAGTAGGGATTGAATAAGTAAAAAAGAAAGAAAGAAAGAAAGAAAGAAAAACATACCCTGGTTTTCCCTGTAAATTAGATAGTCATCTTGAGTTAAATATATATAACCATCTGGATTCAAAATTATCAATTCAGGGTAGAAGCCTAGATTCTATCAACTTAATACCTACCATGAAGAAGAAATGGGCACTTGGGAACCACCCAAATCAGTTTCCAAATTTCTAAATGGGACTAAGAACAGAAATGTATTTTTTTGAATTGGAAAAGTGTCATTTTGGAAATCATAATTATGAGTTGCATTTCCTCAATAAATTATAACAGGAATCTATAAGCAGCTGCTTCTGTCTTCATTGAATATAAGGACATCACAGAAAAAAAGACAAGCTAACCATTGAGTAGTTTTCTCCATGTACTAGTATTCTAGACACTACCTCCAGCAAGTCTGGAAACCAGCTGACTTGTGAAACTCCAGCCAAGTGACCACCTGAGAAATGCGTAGGCATGGCCGGTTACTGTCTCTCAGGCGTTCTGCTGAGCTCAGCTAATAAGATTTTGCTTGACATTAAAATCAAATTTTAATCTATCCATTAGGAGATAAAAAGCTAATGTATCTTAAACTTGACTGTCTTTCTCATCACATCTCTCCCTTTCTACCCTGGCCAAAATTCCCGTAAGGTAAGGGGAAAGAGTCAGCATTTATTGACTCAGGTCATGTGCTGAGTTCGACAAAATTTCTTTTCTTTTGTTAACTGGGTACTTTCACATTTGAAAAGAACTCTACCAGAAAAAGCAGAATTAGCCATCTGTTTGCTTTCATTTTTCTGTTTGTGAAGACTCTGTCTTATTCTATGTCTCTCATAGATAGGGGTTCAAAACTTATACTCATGATATAATAAAACTATTGTTATCCCCTAAATCCTTCCTGATGCACTACCTTCTCTAGTAAAATCTATTGAAACTATAGAAAAAACTAGAAACATAAAATGACCTCCTTCACTTTATTGTTTTATAATATAGTTCCTATAATATAGTATCATATAGTTCCTACAGTCCATTATAAATTTTCAAAGGGTGTCTTAATTAAGAAGAAAATGTCATTATTTTCCACACCAATTATAGTAAAAAATGCTTGCTAAGAATGTAAATTAAAACAAGTTGTCAAGAACTAATGTAAAATCTTAAAATCTTTAAAAATACTTTCAGACAAATGTAAATTCTTACAGTAAAGTCCATACCAAGAGTAACCTATATTCATTAAAATAAAGCGAGAATTTGAAAAAGTATTACCTACAGTGAGTAATATCTTTGACCTTGCTGCCCAAAACTATTTAGCTATTTGAATATTTTATTTAAAAATACTTTTTTTTACCAGTTGTAATGTATATAGACCAAGTAATTTAATTAGACAGTATTATTTTAGAAATAAAATTTGGGAAATTTCTAGTTATATTAGTATGCCCACATTAATATATAGTAGGACCTATAGATAACTATAAAAGGCAGCACTTATTGCTCATTTAGTGTGTGGAAGATCCTAGATACTATACATGTATTATTTTTAAACCAAACATATAAAGTAGGTGCTAATATTATTTTGCTCACACTATAGTTGAGTATATTGAAATACAAAGATTTGAATAAACAATAAAAGTTCTCATGGACAGTGAGTGGATAGACCCAGTTGCTGGCCCCAGCCTGTACTCCACTCTGATATGCTATATTATTTCACAGGTAGCATTGCTAAGGAGTAACCTGCAGTCATTACCATTGGATGGCTCTTCAGAATGATATAAGGAATACCTCAGTGAATGAGGCTAATTGTTCCAAGACTCAGGGTTCATATAAGCAAAATATATGCACCTCTTTAAGTGGAGAGCATGAGCTTTCTAATTCTCTGTTTGGCTTTGAGGGAGTATTTTTTAACTACCAATCACTATCACTATAGTTGCATAAAAGAAAATATTAGTGTCCAAATGTTGGAAAGCTATAACATCAAAATAGATTATCTTTATTGAAAATTCACTACACTGTCCCTTTATTTCTCTCCTCATTGATTAGAACAAAAAAATCATCACAATTTAGCATCAATCCATAGATCTATTTTTTTTTTAATTTACATAGCCTACATTGCCTTTGCTATCTTCCTTCTTAGTATTCTTTCTCTTCTTCCTCCTCTTCCCCTCCTCTTCCCTTTCCTCTTTCTCCTCCCCCCTTTTTTCTCTTTCACAACTTCTCACATCCTTCTTTCCTCCCTCCCTTTCTTCCTCCCTCTCTCCCTTCCTCCCTTCCCCCCTCCCCCCTTCCTTCCTTCCTTCCTTCCTTCTTTCCTTCCTTCCTTCCTTCCTTCCTCCCTTCTTTCCTCCCTCCCTCCCTTCCCCTCTCCCTCCCTCTCTCCCGCCCTCTATCCTTTTTCTCTTACTAATTCTCCTTCCTCATCCTTCTTTTTAGCTTTTCCACCAGCGATGACCATAAAAGATGTGATCAAATAGAGGCCAATAGGAAGAAATAAAGGACCAGAGCCTTGCCAACCTACATGCTTAGTAACTATTATGTAAATATTGAAAACTCAATAACTGTGGATAGTGAATATTAACCTAAACATCATTTCTCCCTACAGAATCAATGAATCAAAAGTCTGCCATTCCTGTAATATATTTTTGGCTCCCTATCATTTATGTCCTTATGTGCAAGATTTTCCCCTGCCCATCCCAAATTCACCCTGATCTTCACAGAACTTTATTATAATCAGCTCCTTCATCACAATGTTCAAAACTGTAGCAGACTCTGTCACTGGCTCCTACCTTCTTGTGGGATAAGTCTGAGGCATACTCCACACCATTTCCCAGACCTTCCCAGTGATACCGAGTTCTAATTGCACCCAGTGGTAACTTATTTTATAACCCAGGCTTTATCAATTTATTTCTCTCATGACTCAGTTTATTCTTGGAATTGCCTTCCCAATAAACCACTTGCTCTTAAATCCTTATATCAGAATGTGCTTCAGGGAAGCCAAACTAAGACACTCATGTATCTATAATGTCAGAGTGATAGTGGTCATTACAAAAATCGCATGCCTAGAAATAAGTGCCACAGCAAAAGAACTTTGTAAAGTAAAACCAAGAAACTGCTTTTCTAGGGTAACTGAACAGAAGTCTACAAAACAGGCTGTGACTTCACCTTGGCCTTCTGAGACCTACCTACAAATCACTGCTCTTTGATGAGTAACTGACCATGGTCTTTAAATGTTTTATTTCAGACATTACACACACAAAAAAAGTTTGAGAACATTGAGCTTAGACTCTGTTTGGGCTGGTGTGAAACACTGCAACTCTGCTACGATAGTCCCATATAGTCAACAATCATTTTAGAAAGTCTGGTGACCGTGAATATAAATGAGTCCTTAAAGCTTTTCTAATTCTGTGCAGAGTGATTCATGAAAAGCCTTTCACAAGTTTTGATTCACTGCCCTTTAAAAATGAATTTTCATGAAGAATAGACACCATTTTGATCTACAATACCAATTATTCTGCTATAAATGAGCAAAATGGATGTCCCAACTCTGGACATACTTGGTTATGCAAGAACTTAAATTGCTATGCCCCCATTAACATTCACTCTTGAGAACTTTTGCCTATGTAAAACTGGATCCATCCATCAAAATTTTACCTAGCTTGCTAAGTTTGAAAAGTTTTGTAATACCCCATCTTCTTTGTTTTGTTTTGGTTTTTTTTTTAGCTAGATGAAATAAATCTGAGTTAGTTCAACTAGAAAAACAGAACCCCCAAAAGAAAGGAAGAGAAAAGGACAGTGTCATTCAGTTTCAATTTTTTTTGAAATCTCCAATACATAACTGATTTTATCATCTGCAAAGACTCACACCCTATTCAAAACAAATGCATTTTTGCCATTTTCTACTTTATTGACTATGAGCAGTTCATTAACTACTGACCCAAATCTCCATTAACATGAAAGATTACCACATCAGTAAGGGGTCTCTATTGATAAGAAAGAAGAAAAAAGGTGATGCAAGTTGTCAAATCTATAATAACACTGGAGGGATACAGGCCAAGGAATAGGGCACTGGCACATGTCTTACTAAAAACTCAGCTTCTAAAGTTGAGACAAAAGGAATGGACTAGGGTCTAACTCAGACATGCTTTTACTACTGAAAAGTTGGTTTGATACCTAATTCTGATTTAATCCTTGTGCTTCCTCTTTTGTGTACTTTTTTGAATGAAAAGTACTATAAGAAGCTACTAGTGAACAGTTTAAGAATATATCACTGAAAATGGGAGGGAAAATGAATCCTTTCAGTGTTGCTTCAAGTTTTAGTGACCCACTTCCCACAACTGTTCTAAATTCAAATCAGTCACTTAAGAAAAATAAGCAATACTTTGGCACAAGTTTTGTTCTCTTTTCTAAAACTGTAGCTAATATTTGAGATTGTGATTAGTTAAATAGAGTCTCTGACTTAAGGAGAAATTATGGTCTGTTAGCCTTGACAGTTGGAGGGAGTAGGCTTTATGTTCTGCATGAAAGAGGAACTCAAACCATTTCAATCTGTGACTAGTTGCTGGCTAGAATTTATTATAATCATCCCAATCTTCTGCAATAATAAATTAAGTGCAAAGCATTTTATTTACTATGTCTAATCCTTATGGCAACAAGGCAAGTGAGTATCATCACTGTCTCAGAAACCGAGAGGTTACCTATATACCAATCTAATTGCTAATAAATACTGGAATCCTATATAATAAAAGGGTAATATGCAAATTGACCCTAATGGTGGAATGACAGGTTGCTATGATGAGAACTGACTACCAGTGCACAGACACTCAATGCAGGAGCTGCCCCTTGGTGGTCAGTGTGCTCCCACAGCGGGAGCTCCATTCAGCCCCAAGACAGCTGCAAGTGCAGTGGTGGTGGCGGGAGCCTCTCCTGCCTCCTTAGCAGCATTAAGGGCTGCCAGAGGGATGTCTGACTTCCAGCTTAGTCCCAATCCTCCGGGAAGTGGGCCTAAGCCAGCAGGTGGATATCCCCTAAAGGCTCTCAGACTGCAAGAGGGCACAGACCAAGCTGAGGGACCCCTCCAACCCCCAGTGCATTATCTTTTGTGCACTGGGCCTCTAGTTAATATATAAAGTCAAGTCTAATGGGTTCTAATGCCCATGCTCAATCTGCTACCTATCATGTTCTATTTATAGCACAATTGGCAGCTGTTATTTACAGCACACTTTAAAAAACTGAAACTTATCTGGAGCCCTGACCTATAAAGGAGATAAAAAGAGAGTGGCTCTGGTTGAATTGGAAGAAGAAATACTGGATCCTTAATACTGAGATTATTCCCCTGTTTCCCAGTCTTCCTTGTGGCAGCCAGGTACTTTTATAGGATGTCAGAGCTCTGTGGAAGCCTTTGTTAAGATTTCCCTGGCAGCAGTATCCCCCACCATAAACGTGACCATCCGTATGCATAGCAGACACCACAAGCTCAGTGCCTATCTGTGCTCCCAAAACAACCCTGCTGTAGTTTTGAAGTAAATGGATGTTTCTTTCTTACCTCCTACCATAAGCCTTAAAGTCATAGGTCTCTGTGGATCAATGTGTTTGGTTTTTGCTAAATTTTAATTTCTGAATCCAAATTCAGAATATTAAAGAAGGATATTAATGAAAGGCGATGTAAACATGATAGTCAACAAAAATAAAAAAGATCTCATTTAACAAACAAACATGGTATAGCACCTACAGGGGTGACACTATGTACCTTTTTGTATGATTAAAACTCAAACATGGTATAAATACTACATGTATTTGAAATCATAGTACATATGCACACAAATATAAAAAGTAAAATTAAACTCCCTTTGTTTCTCTATACATTAAATATAAAAGTAGAAAAACTATCTATCAACTAAGGAATTCTCTCTTGGCCATGGTGCTCAGGGCAGAATGATGTTATTTTAAATCCTCCTCTCATTAGTAGAAAAAGGAGTTTGCTTCTTCAGCTTGAGTGTGTATTTATACAGAGCTAGACTGGCATTTTCATCATGGTGTTTATGAATCGTAATATAGTTCCACTGCAGTTTCTGACACATTCATTAATTTGTTCCCAGCGGCAGTTCATTACCAACATCAGAAGCAAAATGCGCGCTCTCCCTGGGCACTGAGTACACCGGAAATGAAGTAGAGGGGCGGCAGAGCAGAGCATCTCCCAGCAGAGTCAGCAGCTTCATCTCCTGCAGCATGCTAGAGGCGGCCCAAGGAGGCGATAGGCAAAAGGCACCCCAACCTTCCTGGTGCCTCTGTGCCTTCTGAGTTGTGAGCTGACTGGGAGCAGTGAATCCTTGAAAGGGAAGGGCTCTTGCTGTCTCAATGATGTGCCTTTTCTGATCAGCTGTTTCAGTGGAGCTGGAATAACAGTTTCTGATTCTTAGTGCAGAGAAGACATAAGACTTTCCTTCCCCTGAATATGTTCTTTGATTTGAGCTCTCTCTCTCTCTAAATATTTATATTCTCTCTCTTTCTCTCTCTCTTTCTCTAAATATATTCCTATATTATAAAAGGCCATTGACCTTAGTGGTATCGTGACTGGAATAACCAGAGACTAGAACCACCAGCTCCTTCGCTGGCCTGAGCCTGGCCCCAGCAAGCAGTTAGGCGTAATCAGGCAGGCAGGCAGAGTGATTAGGGCAATCAGGCAGGCAGACTAATGGTTAGGGCAGGCAAGCAGGCAGCCAGACGGCCCCTCATGGGGCTGCCCTACACCCCAGAAAGCAGTTAGGGGTGATCAGGCAGTCAGGAAAGTGGTTAGGGGTGATGAGGCGGGCAGGCAGAGCTCTGAGATCAATTACCTCAAAGAAGGAGACCCAGGCCACAGCCTGTGGGAGGGATCTTGGAGGCTGCGATGGGAGGTGCTGGCAGCAGTGGACGCTGCAGGGCAGGGCTGGTGCCACGGTGGCTCCTGAGAGGGCATGGCGCCTGCAGCCTGGCCCAGGACCCAGGGTCACAGCCTCCCCCCTCGGCTTCTGCAGGGCTGGACTGCCACTCCTTCTGCTATGATGCCTGGGCAGATCGCAGACCCTTCCCTGGCTCTAAATTCTCTGCCAGGACTTGGCCCCCTGACCAGACTCTCCAGCTCCACCCTGACTGCAGAGGAGCTGAAATATGCTGACATCTACAACATTGGGGCCATGATCGCCCTTTTGCACTTCCTGGAGGTGAAACTGGGCAAGAGGCCTCAACCTGTGAAAGTGAATGAGGTGAGGAAGAAGAGAGGAAGAAAAGGCACTGGGAAAAGAACTAAGTTACAGCAGCCCCATGCTGGGAGAAGAAGGAGCAAGGATTTCTGCAGCAGGAATCTGAGTGGCTGGAGCTCATGAATGTGGAGCTGAAAACCCAGATGGAGGAGCTGAAGCTGAGCAGCAGGAGCTCATCCTGATGCTCAACCGGCACCATTAGGACCAACAACAGCATTAAGACCCCTGACTCCAGAAGGCAACCCCACTGCTGGAGCAGCTGGAGAAGAAGTGACCATGGGCTGGGAAGAGGAAGAGGAGGAGGAGGAGATGAGGAGAGGGAGGGAAAGGAGGGTCCCAGAGGGCTCTTCCTTGCTGCATGAAAAACTCTTCAATGAGGCTCAGCACAGCCAGCATCCGCCAGGCTTTTTTTGTGAAACTCAGATCAGCCAGCCAAACCAGGGGAAGAAACACATGCTGATGAAACCCAGGACCAAGGGCTGAGACCAAAGTAGTCCTAAGAGAGGACTGTTCTGCCTGAGGAGAACAGTCCTGCAGGAGGCAGGGCAGAGATTCTGGGCCAGAGAGATGTCCAACCAAGCAGCTGTGGGAACTTCTCCGGCATCTCTGCCAAGGCACCCACTCAAAGGACCTCCAACCAGCCAGGGAAAGCCATGAGTTACAACCAAAATTAGGCTGAGTATGGAACTCAGTGTGAAACTGAAATCTGTCTCCCACAGCCCTGACCTTGATCCTGATGTAAGGCTGGAGAAGGGCATAGTGCCACACCCTGCTCTACCCACCCACCGTGGTCCAGCTCAGTCCTGCCTGGCGTGGCAGCCAGGGTGCATCTTCACTGGCCCTGTTGGAGTTTCTATGGGCATGAGGCATGGTGCCCTTCCAAAGCACATACTCACTGAATGTTTACCAGTACAGATTGGCTGTCCTGGGAGGACTTTCAACTGCACATGTTTTTTATACTTTCTTTTATATATATATATTTCTTTATGAAAAAAAGATGTTATACAAGCAATATATAAATGAATTTCTATAATTGCTCAATGTGATATAGTATAAATATGCTATGTTTTGTTTATTATAAACAGATGCTCAGCAGTTGTGGCCGTTGCATGTAGCTTCTAAGTACTGTAGTCTCTGGGTATTGGGGTGGCAGAGGCGGGGTGCTGTGCATTTCCACCCTGGTAAACCCTTCATAGTACTCAGTTCTGTATCACTCATTAAACATTACTGTTACTTAAAAAAAAGGAAGGAAGGAAGGAAGGAAGGAGAAGAAGAAAGAAAGAAAGAAAGAAAGAAAGAAAGAAAGAAAGAAAGAAAGAAAGAAAGAAAGAAAGAAAGAAGGAAAGGAGTCCCAGGTCAGGTAAGCCATCACACCCCATGCCTGTCGCCTGCAGAGGGAGGTGACTGGTGGCAGAGGAGAGAGTGCAGTGCTGCACAGTAGGCAAGCAGTGGCAGCAGCAGGGGTGGAGCCAGCTGCCTGCAGTCAGGGAAAGGAAAGCCCAGATAGGCCCTGAATCAAACCAGGCCTAGGGACCCTACTTGAGGGGTCATGGATTGTGGATTGTGAGAGAGTGCAGGCCAGGCTGACAAATCCCCACCCCCAAGTGCATGAATTATCATGCACCAGGCCTCTAGTGTGTATATATCTATATATATAAAAAGCCAGTGACCATAATGCTGTAAGGACCATACAACTGGTCGCTATGATGCCCACTGTGGCCAGCAAAGTGGTTGGATCAGGGGGTGGGGCTAGCTGGCCAACCTTGCAGCCCTGCCCCCCTGCAGACCCACCCCTGATTGGACTCTCCCACCCCTATCAAGGGCAGCCCGCTGGCCAAACGCACCTGCCCCTTCCCTCTGGCCAGCCCTGCCCCTGATCACAACCTCCCAACCAAATAAGGAGCAGGGCTGGCAGTTCAACCTCTTGCAACCCCTTCCCCTGGTCAGCCCCACCTCTGATGGGCCCCCACCATGCTGATCAGCCCCCAGCCCCTTCCCCTGGCCAGCCCCACCTCTGATTGCTCCCCCACCGCAATAGGAGCAGGACCAGCTGGCCAATCTCCTATAGCACCTTCTCCCACTTGACCCCATCCAAGATTGCCCCCCCTACCCAGATCAGGGGCAGGAACAGCCAGCTAACCACCCATGGACTCTCCCCCAGGTCCCTGGTCCCCAGTGGGCACCCCTACCCTATTTGGGGAAGGGGTTGGCTGGCCTACCACTCTCAGCCCCTTCCCATGGCAGGCCCCACCCCCAATCGGTCCCTCAAGCCAAATCGGCCCCCCAATCCCAATCAAAGGCAAGGTTGGCTGGCCAATTGCCCATTGCCCCTTCCCCTAGCTGGCCTGGTCTTAATCGGGCCTGATTGGGGCAGGCACTGGGCCTCTAGTGTATCTATATCCTATCTAATAAAAGAGTAATATGCAAATTTACCATACCTCTGCTACACCCACAAGCCATGCCCACCAGCCACATCCACCAGCCAATGAGGAGTGATATGCAAATTAACCCCCAACCAAGATGGCTGCAACCACAGAGAGCAGGAGGGAGGTTTGGATTTCCCCAGCAATGGAGGAAGCCAAGCTTTCCACAGCCCTGGCCTGCCTTGGCCTCTGCTTAAGGGTACAAAGTTCCAATTATAGAAGGTAAATATCCCAAGAGAAATGGCTGCAGCCAAGGAGCGAGCAGGAGGCTTGGGTCCGCTCCAGGCTACAAAGTTTCAATTGTAAAAGATACATACATCGCAGATACAGGGCCTCCACTTGGGTCGCTGGGGGGTGTGGCAGGCCTGCAAACCACCACAGGCCCCTCTCTCAGGTGGCTCTATGCACCAAGGGAACCCCCACCCTGATCTAGGACACTCTTCAGGGCAAACCAGCTGGACCCCACCCATGTACCAGACTTCTATCCTATCTAATAAAAGAGTAATAAGCAGATCGATCATCACTCCAACACACAAGATGGTTGCCCCATGTGGTCAAAGATCCTGCCACCATGTGGTCAAAGTTGGTCACCACAAGATGGCCAGCAAGGTAGGGCAATTTGAAGGACCAGGCCTACAAGGGAGGCAGTTGAGAGCAATCAAGCCTGCACTGGAGGGCAGTTAGGGGTGACCAGACCAGCAGAGGAGGGAAGTTGGGGGCAAAACAGGCCTGCAAGGAAGGGCATTGGGGGGGGGGGGACCAAGGCCTGCAGGGGAGAGCAGTTGAGGAGGACCAGGCCTGCAGGGAAAGGCAGTTAGGGGTGACCAAGCCAGCAGGAGAGAGCAGTTAGGGGCAAAGATCCTGGCAGGGGAGCAGTTAGGCATCAATCAGGCTGGCCGGGGAGTGGTTAGGGAGTGATCAGGCTGGAAGGCAGAAGTGGTTAAGGGCAATCAGGAAGGCAGGCAGGCGAGCAGTTGGGAGCCAGCAGTCCTTGATTGTGAGAGGGATATCTGACTGCCCATTTGGGCCCGATCCCAGTAGGGATCGGGCCTAAATAGGCAGTCAGACATCCTTCAAGGTGTCCTATATTGGAGAGGGTGCAGGATGGGCAGAGGGACAATCCCTGCCCCCATGCATGAATTTCGTGCATGGGGCCTCTAGTATATTTGTGTGTGTGTGTGTGTGTGTGTGTGTGTGTGTGTGTGTATGATCAATGAACATATCTTAGGGTGAGGAAAAAGCAAAATAAAAAATCCCAATTGAAAGGAAAGGTCAGCACAGGAAGCAGAACCACAGTTCAGGGGAAGAAAAGGTCTTAAGTCTTCTCTGCACTAAAAATCAGAACCTATTGTTCTAACTCAACAGAGAGGAAGGGGAGAGAGAAAGTGAGCAACAAGGATGTGAGAGAGAAACATCTATCGGTTGCCTCTCATAAGCATCCAGACCAGGGGACCAGGGATGGCAGGAGCAAGATAGGTTATGTACTAGTAATCAAACCTGTAACCTTTTGTTGCAGGGGAAGATATTCCAACCAACTGAGCCACCCAACTAGAGCTCAATGAGGAAGTTTCAGCTCTGATTTGGACCCTGCCAAAAACCCTTCTAAAATGTGTTAATTCAACAGATTCCACAAGAATAAACAGTTATCTTGAATTTTGCTTCCCAGAAAGCCTTATTTTTAAAGGAATTATATGTCTGAACATGCTAGATTGAAAAACAGGAAGAAAAAGAAAATAAAAAAGGAATTGCCTGTTGGTTCTTTGTTTGGGGGGCAATCTCCCAGTCCCCAGATGATGGCATGCATTTACTGAGATGCCCAGAGATCCCACGGGCCTCCCATGAGCAGAGCTGGCGGACCTCTGGGCATTTCAGTGAATGCTTCGGAACTTCACTTCCCTTGTTCCACTGTTTAGCTGCTTATGTCTGCTCCACATCCTGGCAAGGCCACTAGGAAGTGTGGATGAGACAGAAAATAAAAAATGACTTGGAGTTCATGTGAAACACTGCATGGTGAGGCATGAAGACCAGAGAGCTTGGGTTCAAATCAGAGCCATGCCACACTGGAGAAACTATGTTAGCCCTTGACCTTGAGCTTTTTCATCTATGAAATCAGGTAACCAGAAGATTCAGGGTAAGAAGAGCACATAGGGTCCTTCTGACCAGTAAAATAGTTATTTGAATGAGTTTAACTTTTATTCTATTCTAGAATGAAGTGCAAATATGACTTTTGTGATTAACTTAGAGAAGAGCTGAAGGAGAGAGGTCTGGTGACTCAGCAGCCAGGTGCAGACACTATGCAGCAAGTCCTCTTCATCGCTCCCCAGAAGTCTGATGAGAAATATGTCCAACCGCTTCTCACTAAAGAGATATCAGATTATAGACCAGGAAAATAAAAATTTCTATAAAAGGAGCTCTTCCAGGGGCTCAGCCAAGTCCAGGGATGTTACCCTTGATTCCAATCTCTGGCCTTGTATCTGAGCCATCAGCAAATGCCATGAGCTCCATCCTCAGAAGGTTCCAAATGGACCACTGTTCGCTGCCTCCACAGCTTCAGCTTCTATCAAGTTTAAGCCACCATTATCTCCCCTGAGCCTCTGAAAGAACCTTTTAACAAGCTTTCTGCTTCCACCTTGCTTCATCTTGTCTGTTCTCTTCACAGCAGACAGAGGGATTCTTGTTAAAACACTGTGCTCTTATCAACTTCCCGCTCAACAACCTGGGGTGGCTTTAAGCGGAATACAATTCAAAATTCTCATCACAGCCAAAGGGAGTTCCATGACCTGGCCCTGTGCTGCTCAAGGATGCCTTTAGCTAAGCCCCTGCTAAAATGTCAGCTTTACAGAGAGGCCTCCCCTCACGGTATTATCTTACCACCTTATTGAAAATAGTGGGTTCCATCTATACACATGTACACACATGTGTATGTACTCTCCATCTCTTTACCTGCCTTATTCTTCTTTTTGTATTTATTATCACTATATATATATTTATTTTTATGTTGTCTATTTTGCAACCCAGCACCAGATTAGGATATAAACTTCGTAAGAGCAAAACATTGGTCTGTTTGATTTGCTCATCTATCCCCAGAATACAAAATAGTGCATGATATGTATCAAGTGTTTAATAAACACTTGTAGGAATGACAGCATGAGTCAATTAATTCAGATACTGAACATCATCAAAAAGCACTGGGATAAAGCTATTAAAAAATAAAAGCTTTGATGATGCATAAGATGGTCATGACCTCAGTTGGAAGGTCCCAGGGGAACAGACAGACAGTCACATTAACTTTAGTGTCATGAAAACAACCCTGGGTTGTGTGGCTAAATCATTCAAGGTCTGAAAAAGTGGCACCTCCACCCAGCACGAGGAGCCACCCCTTAAAATTCATTATGAAACAACCAGGCTAAGTGAATAATTCATATTTTAAGTGTGTTCTCCCTGCTAGTGTTAATGTGCTTTTACTATTTCAGCCCTCTTGCTTTCCCTGACAGCAATTTTATGCCACATAGAATATGTAACAGGTGAATTTCCATTCAGGGGACAGTTCTCTTATTATTGATGTGAAGAAAAATTAAACAAAGTTACAGTAAAGCCTTCCTTTTGAAAATAAGAACCAATGACAAAATGGCAAGAAAAAAAACTTATTTGGGAGATATAAAAATAAATATATTCAAGACATTTTCTTTAAAAGTTGCATAATATTTAATAGAATGTAGGTATCATAATTTATCCACCCTTTACATTGTTAATGCATTTTTCAAATTATTTTCCATTTTTCTCTCTGCAAAGTCACAGTAAACACTCTACTACATATATAATAATATCTTCCCAGAAAAAATTATTTAAAGTGGGATTACTTGGACAATGGGTCTTAACCCTTTTTAAAATTAATTTTTAGAGAGAGAGGAAAGGAGAGGAAGAGAGAGAGAAATATCCATGTGAAAGCAAAACATGGATTGGCTGCTTCCTGCATGCACTACCTTCTCCCTCCTTAAGGGGACTGAGCCTACAATCTGGCCTGTGCCTTGACTGGGAATTGAACTAGCAACCCTTCTATGCACTGGATGCTTCCTAACCAACCAAACCGCACTGGCCAGGGCTTAACTTTTTTAATATAAATAAATATTTCTGATAATTTTTCCAAATGTGGTACCATCTTCTCACTTTCCTCTCACTGCCTCCAGAGAAAAAAATCTCACCATATTGGATTGCAAATCTGATTACTGAAAAAAATGGTTAAATCACTAGTAATGGGCATTTTCCTGCATATGGATGAACATTACTTTTTAAATTTATTGACCCTTTCCAGTCCTTCTCTAAATGTGTATTCATATTTATTGAGATTATTTGTCTTTGGTCTTAATTTTATCAATTGAGAGAATTCTTTGTGCAGTAGGACAGGTACTACTGCTCTTGTCATATCTAAATTTTAATTAAGTTCCACAATCTATATAGTTTACATCCTCACATTACTAATAGTGTATTTGCCATACTATTTTAAAAATAGTTATATATAGCCATGTTTTGTATAACATATTTCAGTCGACAACCTCCATGTGCCTGCAAAGATGCCATCCTAAAATAAACTGAAATTTAAATATAAGTTGAAGTTAGATTACAGGATAAGTGTTTGAGGCCTTGTGATTGGACTAGATATTAGGCTTAAAAATAAAACAATTTTTTTCATGCTATAGCCTTATAACATTAAAAATAATGACTTGAAATGAGTTTGTTTTTTAAAAACTGGGTATTTCAAATCAGGGTAATTTCAATAGCTGCAAAGGAACAGCTCTAATGAGTTCTGCTAGAAAAGCTTCTTCTCACCAGGAAATGATTGAAGACAAGGCGATAACCTCTCATTAATTTCGTATTAACTATTTTAATCAGGATTACATCACCATCTCACTTGGAGCAAGTACAATTGCCAGCAGGCTTTGGGACTCAAATTCATTAAGCTGACAAGATGGAGAGGTCTAGACAGCCAGAAGGGTCGTCCCTGTGCCCCCACTCCCACTACAGGAGTGGTATTTGGTGAAAACGTGACACGCACATTTCTCAGAGAGGCCATTTCTACTTCTAATTTATTGCCATCTATCCTTCAAAAGCCTGACACAAATGGCTTTTTTGAATGAGTTCTCAAATTCCTGTGTAGGGAGGGCTGGCATTCAGACACAATGAGCTCTTACTGGGATCCAGACCCCATTCAGTATGGCATAGAGTACCTCCATCCCCAGGGTCACAAAGATCGTTCATTTCATCACTCTTCTGAGGTACTGGCCCACCGCCACTGCCCCAGAGCTCAGGAAACCTGCTGTGTTTTTGTGACATTCTGCCCCAGTGAGTGTCACCCAGGGAGAATAAAATGGGAGGAAGAGAGAGGCTTGAGATTCCTCCATAGTCAAAACTGCTGTTTTCATTCTACTCAAGAAATAGCCTTGCTGAGACTTGCCTAGGCTCAATCTTTAATTCATGCCAGGCAGACAGAGCACAACTCCTCAACTTCAGGATGCCAAACAGAACTCAGGACTGAGTGACCCATGGATATGGGGATAGGTTTAGAGATTTGCACATGTGACCCATTCAGAACCAATGAGCTACATACATTTTGAGAGGTCATATCAGTATATTAAAGTGGCCACACCACCCTAGCTGGTTTGGCTCAGTGCATAGTGTCAGCCTCCCTCCCAGAGCTCAACAACATGGGGTGGCTTCCTGTCAAGGTCACCTGCCTGGGTTGCAGGCTCAATCCCAGTAGGGGGGTGTACAGGAGGCAGCCAATCCATGATTCTCTTTCATCATTGATGTTTCTATCTCTCTCTTCCTCTCTGAAATCAATAAAAATATGTTTTTTTAAAAGTGGCCATACCCTGGGAGCAGGTGACAGAGTTCAAATCCCAACTCATCTACTTACCATATGTATACCATATTTGATTTGTCTCTATCCTAGTTTCTTTATTTCTAAAATGGGAATAATCTAGGTTCCCTCTTACATTGAAAATGTAAAAATTAAAGGAGCCACTACATATAAATTTCTTATACAATAAGTAGCAAATTAAAGGTCAATTTAAGTATTAGTTATTATTATCATTCCCCACCCCACCTCTGAGATTTCTAGGAGAAAAATTCTCACCCTTTTTCATGGTACATGAAGTCCCTATCCCCTAAAATAATAAGGTGAAAGTGCTATAGTCAATTTAAGTCAGTGAGGAAAGCAGTTGTCTAAAAATAAAGCTCACAGGGAGCTTTGCTATTTAAGAGACTAGGGGCCAGTGCATGAAATTGGTGCACAGATAGGATCCCTAGGCCTGGCCAGCAATCAGGGTTGATCAGGGCCTTCTGGTTGCCACTGGGGCCTTCCTTCTGGCTGTTGGCCAGAGCCTCCCTTCCGGGCTGCTGGCTGCTAGCCAGGACCTTCCTTCATTCCGTGCCACCACGTGGTGGTCAGTACATGTCATAGTGATCGATAGCACTCTCAGCCTCCTAGTTGAACTCTCATGGGGACACTTTGCATATTACCCTTTTATATATATAGATGTTGAGAGATATGTAAAGGTAAAAACTGGTCTTGGTGATATTATTTGAGACACAGATCAAGCTCTGCCTTTTCCATAATGTCTTATTGTTAAGCCAGTTTTATTTGGGCTTTCTAGAAACCTTACCCCTAAGCATCTTAGCTGCTTTTCTCTCTGTGGTGGGGCACCGAATAGGTCTGGACTGGCTATGGGAACTATGTGATGCAAGGAAGCAATACCTGGAAAATAAAGGCTATCTGGTTCCTTCACACTCTTAAACACAACATTATACAATAAATGAAACATAATATAAAATAAATGTGTAATGCTATCTCTCCAACAGAAGTGCCTAAAAGCTGATGCAGAAGAGGTGTGGGCTTTTGCATATAACACAGAGTTGTCTGGGCCTTCAATTCCTTCAAGTCTAGGAGAACAGAATTCCACATCATCAGAAGTGGCAAATGGGCAGAGTATGCACTAACGAGCTCAAAAAGAAAGAAATCTGCAAGGAACTGCAAAGACTTGGGCCTGAGTACTCACCTAAGAGCTATTAGCGTAGGTCAATGATGGGCAACCTTTTGAGCTTGATGTGTCAAAATTCGCCAAAAAGCTGAGCTTAACTCGGGTGGTGTGTCACTTTGAGAAAAAAAAACACATAATTTTGTGATATTTATAGTTTAAATAACAAAAATGTATAATTGTAATATATAACTGTATTTAATAAACCAAAAACTAATTATTTAACTTACCTGCTTAGTGACTTCGTTGTCCATCTGTCAGTCAGTTTCTTTTGCTGATCTTGATATTATTTAATTTGTGCGGGGAGAAATTAACTAAGATATGTGAGGGGTAGGGGGATTTTTAACTAACCTGCCTATTAGTGACTTTTTTTGTTACTGAATTTCATTGGCTAAACCTTCAATTGGAAGTTGGTATTTTATACACTTCAAGCCCAAGCAAGCACTACTAACTTCATCAGTCAATCTGTTTCCTTTGTTGGTTTTGATATTATTTAACACTGAGAATAAGGTCTCACAAAAGTACATAGAGGGGAAAATGGTGAGTAAAGCCATTGCTACATTTTTCAGGGTGCTAAAAGTGTCTGACAATGGGAACCAGGCACTCCAAATTTCCTGTTCGTAGTGGCACTCCTCTTGATTCTCAAACCGGCACCTTTCCAGATTCTCAAGCTTTGACCTTAAGGCAACAAACACCTGAGCCCAGATGCTGTCTTGAAATTTTGAAGTTGCGTCCCAAAATCATCAATTTACATTCATTGGAAAGCATTTAATTCCAAACTACTGTAGACTACTACATCAGGATACTTAATTATTTTTATGGTCTGTTCTAGGCTTCTAAATTGATTAAATCTATCACTGAACTGGTGAAGTAATGAGTATAAAACATGCTGGTACATTCTATGCAAGGGTTTCATTTAATTTTGTACAGCTGCACTGGCCTTCTCAAAATACTTGGTTCCTCAAGGAAAATACTTATAAGTTTTAGTTTCTATATCTCGCTTGAAAATTTTAAGTTTACTTTCAAAAGCTTTTATGTAACCAAACATAACGTCAGTACTTTTGCCAAAACCTTGTAAATTTAAGTTCAGTTCATTAATATGAACAGAGAGATCTGTAAAAATTATCAGGGTGTGGACCCACTTATCGTCATTGGGCTGTGAAAGTTTCTCAGATTCTTATCCTCAAGAAATACCTTAATTTCTTCAAAGCACTCCACAAAGCACTCAAGAACTTTGCCTCAGCTCAGCCATCTTACATTATTTTACATCAGCAGTCCACTGTAGGTGGAATCAACCTCCAGTAAAAGTGCCAAAAATTCTTGCTTGTGAAGGGGGCGGGGGGGGAGACATTAAGTCTTTTAAGTCTGAGAATCCTGCCTTGGCACATAAAACCTCCTGATGGATAATACAATGAAAAGGCACAATCAGATGTCCAATAGCTTTCCTAAACAATTTGACAAATCTGATTTCTTTCTCCACCATGTTTGGTACCCCATATATTGTCACTTACACAACTTTAGAGATATCAATGCTTAGGTCACAGAATGTTTGTATAACACGGAATGTTTTTATAACACGGAATGTTTGTATAACACGGAATGTTTGTTTAACAACCTTACATATATCACTTCCTGATGTATTTGTTGGCACTGATACTAACTTTATCAGCTCTTCTCTCATTGTGAGATCATCACAATATCGAACAAGAATGGCCAACTGAGCATGTGATGTGACATCAGTACTTTTATCAAGAGAGATTGAAAAATACTTACAATTACTTATGTCTGTCTTTAATTGATGTTGTATATTTAGTCTCATTATTCGGTCTTTTATGATATTCCTACTGAGTGGTAACTCAGATATTCTCTTAATAATTGCATCTTTATTTTGCTTATCATGAAATAGAACTGCTGCACATCTTAGGAGATTTTCTTTAATAAATTCTCCCTCACTGAGTGCTTTTCCATGCTGAGCTATGGAGGGAGCAATGCTCAACCTTGCAGATTTTAAATTTGTAGAGCCTTTTATAAACTTAAGGATGGAACTAGATTTGCACTTATAAAGGTGCAGCTGCCTGGAAATGTATTCCTTCCTTTCATCCTCACTGTTTTTCAAGAGCTGGGAATTATTAGTTTCAAAATGTCTATTTATATTCCACGTTTTGCTTACTACCATTTCAGTACATAGAAGGCAAAATGATCTGTCACTATTTTCTACAATGCCATACATCTCAGTTCATGTCTCTTAAAAGGATCGGCTACTGCTACTACCACTTCCTTTACTTAACCTTGTTTTTTTTTTTTTTTGTTTGTTTGTTTGTTTTTTTTTTTTGGGTTCTCCATCACAGGGCAGTGACAGAAGATAGAATTATAGATAGCCTGTTAGTACTGCAGGCAATTAGAGGTTAACTAGCCTAACTGACCACAAGATGGCACATGTAACTGTCTTTTAGGAAAGGGCAGGGTTAATAAGCAGAAATAAGGGTTAATAAGGGTGCACAACAGTAATAGTAGTGAAATGGAGTCTGCACTATGCTGCAAAATCGCCTTCCTTATATAAATTAAAATGGCTGCCACTATTTCTAATGGTGGAAATGGCACCCATAGCACAGGCCCTCACCTCTCCCAGCTTCCCCCTCATTTATCTCAGTAATGATGGTCAATTAGAAGTCCACAATACCCCAGAACAGTAGATTGGATGATGGTTGCTGTGGTTATGTGGTTGCTGGTAATGGTGATCACAGGACCCCCAGAGATGTGTCACCCATGGTATTCCGCTGCTCCCTGCTCTGCTGACCAGAAGTGAGGTCAAATATCCCCTATTGACCTAACCGGAAGTCCCAGAATTAGATGCTCTGTGCCAGAGTTCTGTTGTTTTGGCCTACAGACCTCCTTCGCAGAGTGTCTACATTACACTACAGCAAATGTTTCATCCTCGGCTATTGCACAGCCAGGTGCAGTATCCAAGGATGGAAAGTCCTTCTGGGTATGTGGCCCCATACTTCTCTGTATGCGACCACATGCAGCCACGTGGCATCAAAAATGGCTATGCATGTCAGTGCTGACAAGCGTGTCATAGGTTCTTCATCACAGGTGTAAGCCATAATGACCTTCAGGAGGCATACTGATACTCAAATGCTCTCAGAATATGAGGAGGAGGAGAGGCAGGCAGACCACCTCTGGGCTAATTTGGGAACTATAGCTCCAGTAGGATAGGTGCAGGTCCATATGTGTTAATCTGCTCAGAAACCCAAAGCTTTGCTGAAATCCTAAGTCAGAATGTATAAATCAACTTCATTTCTCTGTACCTTTTTTATGAATATTTCTCATCAAAACCCTTACATTCATTGAAAAGTCTCATTTTTTATTATTTTCCTCATGCAGTTACTTTGGCAAAAAAAAAGTGCATGTGTGGATATACATACATACATCCCTCTCTTCTCTTTCTAAATCTTCCAAATATTTTTTAGATCTATTTTTCTTTCAAATCTTAAATGATGGCAGCCCAGAGGATTTACTCTCTATATGAAATCCTATCCATTAAAACAATATTTTTTTCAGAAACACATATATATGTATAAGATCTTGTTTCTGAAGACCTTGGAGAACAGCAGTGAAAATGCAAGCTTCTACCCAATGATGTATTGGCAGTCTTTATGGACTTTTTCCAACAACCCCAAAGACAGCCCTTATTTGTATGTAGCATTTGCTGATTTCCGTGGTATAAATACATTTACTATGGCTAATTTCCAGCTATCAACATAAGGTGGTAAAAAATGGCTATTATTATACCATTATGGGGTATTTTCCCTTTCCACAGATATAATAGTAATAAGTAACCCCCAGACCATGGAGATAAGTAAAATGTAAAAAGCAACAACAACAAGAATTAAAAAGTGATGAGAATTGAGTATTTATCATTTATCTAGTATAATTTATTTACTTATAAATGTATATTATTTATTTTTAATAATGGCTGTTTCTTAAATTCAGCTTTCAAAATTCCTAGAAATGTAAGAGTTGGCTCTTAAAACTCATTGGGAGCTGGATACACCACCGCACTGTTCCTTTTCTAATGGCACTTACCTTTGAAAAGAAGACAGTGAAAATAAACAGAAAAACACAACATTGTGCAATAAATGAAACATATGCAATTAATATGTAATAAAATGTCTGTTGGCAATAAATATAACAAAGGAAAACAAAGCGAAATAATGTTGTGGGCGACTTCTATGACGAGTTGCAAATGACCACGGAGGCGGTTAAGTTGGTAATAAGCAGGTAAGGATTTACTGAAAACTGGCCAGGACAGTTGCGGGGGCACCATGCAAACACCCACAGCTGCACCGCCCTGCGTGCAGGCAGGCCTTTTAAAAGGGTTTTTAGCCTTCAAGGTCGTAAGCTGGAAACTAAAGCAATAATTCTTTTGTTTTAAGCAAGCAGGGGTGAACTGTGGCCAAAGTTTCAAACAGCAGTTTTACTCCAGTAAATGTTCTTATGACTTTATTTCAATAAGATATTGAACATCAAGAAGATGGGAGTTTTTTTAGGTAGAGTGAACAAGAAAGTCTTCTCAGGAGAGTAGCGATTCTTCATTTAAATGAAGTAAGGGAGCAACAAATGGGAGAAGCCAGAAAAGTGCATTCCAGATAGAACGCATTTATAAAGACTCTGAGGAAGGGAAAAGCCTTACGTGTTCAGGAAATAGCCAGAAGACTAGGGTGGCTAGTGTAGGTTGTACCAGTGAAGGAAGCTAGGATAGGTGGTTGAAGAGACCAACAAGGGTCAGGTCATATAGGGCTTTTGTAAGCCATTGTAAAGATTTGCTCCTTCAATCTGAATAATAGACTAAGAAGCCATTGAAAAGATTGTTCATTAGATATACAATATGGGCTGTATTTAACTTGTCTAGTAGGAACATTAAAAGCAAAAAGAAATAGATGAAGTTAATATTAATTATATGTATCCCAACATTTTTGAAACCTTATCATTTTTACATTAGTATGATATTTTGCCTTGGCAATTTTTAACTGGTATTTGAAAGAAAAATAGGTCAGTAGCAATATTATAACTGGTACCCTTTTTCCTTTATGTTTTATTCAGATGATGTCAATTTTACCAGTTAATCCTCATTGGGGAATCTCTATTGATTTTATTCGACATAGTTCTACCTTCAGATTCTATGAGAACTTTAGAGACATGATAGTCTGCCCATATTGTCCTAAAATATCACAGTTTGTGGCAATAAAACTCTGTTGGGGCAACACAAAGTCATTAGGCACTTTAAGTCCCCCCTGGTGAACTGAGCAGTAGTGGGCAGTTAAATGTTCCTCTCTCTGATCTTGGCATAATGTCTCTCATTGGGATATCATCGAAACATGGATCATACACAGGAGCCTGAATCCCTCATTTATGCTATACGACAGTAAATGCTTAAACAGTCTCTTCTCCCTCTTCTTCATAAAAATGCAATGCGGTGGCACCCATCTTTCTATTGAATTGCTGTCAGATAAAGGCTTTGCTCAAGGTCAGCCTAACAATCCTCTCTGCTAGCTACCACAGCTGACTTTAATACATCTGAGGGATTTACATCAGATTCCAGCCCCTAAAGATAGAGCTGAAAATTGTAAGTACTTGGCAGAGGCATTAGCATTTTTGTATGTGTGGATTTCAATGTTCTATTAACTATTCTGAGGGATCATTTACCCAGTAGGGAAAAGTACCAAGTTGAGTTAGGGATTCCGCACTGCCCACGCAAGTCAATGTCATAGAAATCTCCATTGCTTTCTGCATGGAGAAGTTAACCAGGGCAGCATATCACTTTGACTCCTAATAAATATGAACGCACAAACTTGAAGGTTTCAAAAAACAGCACCAGTAGCACAGAAAGAAAAAAAAAATATGACTCTGTGTGAGATGTTCTGTGAAGGCTTCTGTACATAATTTACTTGGAACACAGTGGGTGATTTTTGCTACTTCTAGAGAATGTAAAATCTTGAGCATCCTCCGAGGTGTGTCCAACAGTACCTCCAGTGTAGTCCTTCTTTAGGAAAGTTGCTCTCTCCTTAAGGGCAGATTGCTACAAAAAGAAAAGTGCAATGTTGAAAAATAGCCACTCAGTAGAGGTCATGGAGGAAAATGAAAAGGAAATCCCTGTGTTTTTTTTTTTTAAATAGCCAATTTAACTATTTTAAGTAGAAGTACAGAACTCTTTTCAGCACCCGCATCAGAGAGGAAAATTGATTATGCTTAGTGTGCTACCTCCAAATGTGATTTATGATTATCAAATGATAAGGCCAATGTTTATTACTTGCCACTAAATTCTACAAGGGAAATAGAGGCAGCTTCCACAGTAGTCATTTTGTAGACAATGAATCTTACCTAATAAAAGAGTAATATGCAAATTAACCATCACTCTGCTACATCCACAAGCCATGCCCACAAGCCATACCAAATAGCCAACCAGGAAAGAGTATGCAAATTAACCCCAACCAAGATGGCTGCAGCCACAGAGAGAGCAGGAGGGAAGCTAGGGTTGCCTGGCGAATGGAGGAAGCCAAGCTTTCTGCACACCCTGGCTGGCCCAGGCCTCCATTTAAGCTACAAAGTTTTAATTATAGAAGATAAATAAAGCCCAACAGAAATGGCTACCACCACAGAGGGAGCAGAAGGCTTGGCTCCACTCCAGGCTACAAAGTTTTAATTGTAGAAAATAAATAAATCCCAGATACCAGGGCCTCCACTTGGGTCACTGGGGTTTGTGGCTGGCTGGCAAACCACCACAGGCCTCTCGCCAAGGCCACCCCATGCCCCAAGGAACTCTCACCCTGATCTGGGACACCCTTCAGGGCAAACCAGGTGGCCCCACCAATGCACCAGGCCTCTATCCTATCTAATAAAAGAGTAATATGCAGATTGACCATCACTCTAAAACACAAGAAGGCTGCCCCCATGTGGTCAAAGATGGTTGCCTCCATGTGGACACAAGATGGCCATCACAAGATGGCCAGCAGGGGAGGGCAGTTGGGAGGGACCAGGCCTATAAGGGAGGGCAGTTGGGGATGAGCAAGCCTGCGGGGGAGGGCAGTTAGGGGTGATCAGGTTGGCAAAGGAGAGAAGCTGGGGGCAAACAGGCTGGCAGGGGAGCAGTTAGACATCAATCACATTGGCAGGGGAGTGGGTAGGGACTGACTAGGCTGACAGGCAGAAGTGATGAAGGGCAATCAGGAAGGCAGGCAGGCGAGCAGTTGGGAGCCAGCAGTCCTGGATTGTGAAGGGATGTCTGACTGCCCAGTTAAGGATTAGGCCTAAACAGAGAGTCAGACATCCTTGAAGTGTCCCAGATTGGAGAGGGTACAGGCTGGGCTGAGGAACACCCCCACCCATGCACAAATTTCGTGCAATGGACCTTTAGTATATTAATATTTAGGGAAAAAAGGTAACTTTTTCTACGGTACTGACAAGTAGTCATACATTACAATAAGAAAGAACTACTAGTAACATACTCAGAACTTGTACCTTTGTGTGGGTCACTAGTTGTTTTTTTTTTGTTGTTGTTGTTTTTTTGCAGTATAACTTAGATTTAATAGTAGTACATATGTTTTCCTTTTTTCCCCCTATTATCCTCCCCAAAGTCTCCCCTACCCCCCAGCACATGTCCCCACCTGCCCCCCCCCCCCAGTGTCTTGCATCCACTGGCTATGCTCACATGCATGCATAGAAGTCCTTCGGTTGATCTCCCCCAACACCCACCCCCCCACCTTGACTCCACAGTGAACTATGTGTTCCTCAATGACTTTTGCCCCATGAGATCCTAAGTTTTTGGAAGATAAAGTGAGAACCATTTACTATGTTTTTATATACCTTATATACTTCAAACCTCCCAGCACACTGTGATGCACAAAACCAATCCTATCGATTAAATCTAAGATAAAATTAATTATTATTTTGGAAATTTCCTACAGTACAATAAAAATGTAGATCTAATTTTTATGTTTGAGCACTGATTAAGACCTTTTTTTTTTTACAATCATACTTATTGTCTTAACTCAAGGTTTTTATTTAAGACTGATCCTGATCATGAACCTTCTCTATTCATGTTGTTACTGGAGATTCTAAAGGATGTAAGGCATCACTGCTTTCTGCCAGAAAACACAGCCTCCTGGGGATGCATTTAGGAACCTACCCAGCTTCTTTCTTTGCAAAAGGAGAAAAGGCAACTAGGAGAACATTGATCAGTTATATACTTCTCATCAAATATAGGAACTTAGAAATGTGTACTCTACCTTTAATTTTCTGCCAACTTAGCACAATGCAGGAAGAGTGTTCTGTTCTAATATTTCAGATTATCTTAGGGTCTATGTCCTCACTTCAGGCAATGCATATTAAACCCCTTTATGGTGTCAGACAGGGTTTCCACACCTCAGTGCATTCAGAGATGTGCATGCAAGAGCCCCAGCCTCACTGAGTTAGCCATTCAGTAGGAAGAGGGCATGAATGCATGTTAATCCTTTATAAGGCCATTTTACAGAGGGGTTTTTTCAGCAAAAAAAGACAAACATATAAGTGTATATGTTATATAATCTTATTAATATGATGTTTTAGAATGAGAAAAGCTAATATATGCTAAAAAATGTATTAGTGTCCTATGGAGTGCAGGAGTGACTGATTATGGGCATAAAGGCACTTTCTGTTTTCTAGCTTGGTAAGGGTTTGGGTTACTCAAATGTATACATTTGTCAAACTCATCACACCGTATACTTTATTTGTGTGCATTTCATTGCATGCATATTTTACCTCAAAATGAAACTATAAGTAAATATTAGCTCTGGTTAATGACATGCTACTGCAGTATTTAGGAAGAAATGCACTGAAGTTTATAATTCACTTTGAAATTTATAAAAAACAGAGGCCCGGTGCATGAACTTTATGCATGGGGAGAGTGTCCCTCAGCCCAGCCTGCACCCTCTCCAACTTGGAACCCTTCCAGGGATGTCCAGCTGCCCATTTAGGCCCGATCCTACTGGGACTGCTGGCTCCCAACTGGTTGCCTGCCTGCCTTCCTCAACCACTGCCCTTAACCACTGCCTCCCAGCCTGATAACCACCTAAGCACTCCCCTACAAGCCTGATTGATGCCTAACTGCTCCCCTGCAAGCCTGTTTGCCCCTATCTGTCCTTCCCTGCAGGTCTGGTCCTTCCTAACTGCTCACCCCTGCAGTCTTGATCACCCACAACTGCCCTTCCTTGCAGGCTTGGTCCTTCCCAACTTCCTTCCCCTGCTGGCCATCTTGTGGCAGCCTTCCTATGTCCATATGGGGGTAACTGTTTTGACCACATGGGGGCAGTCATCTTGTGTGTTGGAGTGATGGTCAATTTGCATATTACTCTTTTATTAGATAGGATAAGATGGATGGATGAATGGTTACTATGAAATAAAGCACATACAGTGAAGTATTAATAGTAGAAGCTAGGTAATATATAAGGCATTCACTATACAATTCTTTAAATACCTTTAGAAAGTTTAATAATAGATGTTGGTGGAAAAAAAAAACAACAACTTTGTTTATGAGGGGAGATTTGCTCCTTGAAAAACCAAAGAAGGATTTTGAGTGGTAAAAACAGGAATAGAGAACATTCACCACTGAGGAAATAATGAAATTGAGGGTCTAAGAAAGTGAGTGGCATGTTCAGGAACAAGAACTTGCCCTCAGGTTAGAAAATTAAAGAGAAAGAGTGGAAGGGAGGGGAGGAGTGTGTGGTTTGAGTCACACATGGAGGTTCTCAAGGCCAATTGGGAAATCTTACTTTCCGGGATACAATAAGCAGCCTTTGTGGGGGTTTTTTGAGCAGATCAGTGGGATCTCAACTTCTCTTTAAGAAGGTGACTTAGATAGTAGGAGAAGAATAGGGGAGAGTCATTTATGGCCAAGTGATGGGAATCTGACCAGGAAGGAAACAGAGTACCTAGAAAAAACATGATGCCTGAAAGTGAGGAAAACAGGGCATGGAGGTTGAACTAGTCAAAGGATTGAATGTGAAGGAACATGAAACATGAGCCTGAGTTTTGAGCCTTGTGACAAAAAGGAACTCACTGGTGATTTGCTTCCCAGTAAAGGAAAATTAAGAACAGTCAAGTACAGGGCAATAAGTTTGACACAAGCAATAAGCTTGACACAACCCAAAAGATGCATCAAAGGACAATAACCATACCTTAAAAAAAAAACCTCATTAGTAACCAGAGATGTACAAGATCAAATTATAAAACATTATCGCCCATTATCCTGGGAAAAAATTAACAGGAATGACAATATTCAGTGATGAGCAAGGTGAGAAGAAAAGGGTTATCTAACATACTGCTTGTGGGGGTTTAAGTTAGTAATGACTTTCATGAGAAAATTTGGAAGTTTCTAACAAAACATAAAAGAAGTAATATTTTTTATACAGAAATTCCATTCAGAAGAAATGTATTCTAACCAGTTACTTGCAGCATGTATATCCAAAGATGAATGTAGAATAAGGTTCATTTGCAGTATGGTAATAAGGGAAAACTTGGAATGTCTTAATTATTTATAAATGGAAGGGATGTATCTGGCTTTCTCTATATATTAATTTTCTGTTGCATACAGATTACCACAAACTTGGAGAGTCAGCATCATTTATCATCTTGTATCTCTCTATATCAGAATTCCAGTGTGGCCACACAGGGACAAAACAAACAAACAAACAAAAAACAAAAAACTATGTCAGTAAACTATATTCCTTTCTGAAGGTTCTAAGAAATAATTGCTTTTCTTCTCTTTTATTTTTATTTTTTGTAGTATATTTTATTGATTTTTCACAGAGAGCAAAGGAGAGGGATAGAAAGTCTGAAACATCGATGAGAGAGAAACATCGATCAGCTGCCTCTTGCACACCCCCTGCTGGGGATGTGCCCGGAGCCAGGGCACATTCCCTTGACTGGAATCGAACCCAGGACCCCTCAGTCTGCAGGCCAACGCTCTATCCACTGAGCCAAACCGGTTTTAGCGCTTTTCTTCTCTTTTAGTTTGATGACAGAATCCAATATCTTGAGGTTGTAGGACTGAACTCCTGGTTTTCCTACTGACTATGAACTAATAGCATCCCCAGCTTCTAGGAGGTGCTGCATTTCTTGACTTATAGCCCCTTCCTCCATCAGAATGAGTCCTTCTCATGTCATTTCTCTCTGACCCATTTTGTGACTTCCTCTTCTACTTTTAAAGATTTGTGTTGATTAGATTGTTCCTACCCAGGTAATCCAAGACAACCTCACCATCTCAGCATCCCAAGGTCCATGCCTTAATCACATTTCCAAAGTCCTTTTTGGTCATGCACAGAAACATATTCACAGATTCTGGGAAATTGAATGTGGACATTTTGGGGGACTATTATTCCACCTACCATATCATTCTTATTTTGGAAAGCTTGGTAGCTATTAAAAAGAAAAATATAAATCTAAATTATAGATGAAAAAATCCAAAAGTTCCATTTGAGATTGTCTTATACTAACATAGTATACAAGAGGCCTGGTGCAAGAAATTTGTGTAAGGAGAGGGTCCCTAGGCCTGGCCAGTGATCAGGGCTGATCTATGGGGCAACAGTGGGGCAATCAGGGGCCACCGCTGGCAACCACTTTGACTGGCCTAGGGCCTGCAGTCTGGGGCTGCTCCTGCATTGAGCATCTGCTCCCTGGTGATCAGTGTACATCATAGCAAGCAGTCATTCCACAGGTTGTTCTGCCATTCAGTCTATTTGCATATTAGGCTTTTATTATATAAGATGACATAATGACCTCATTAATTTAACAAAATAAAAATTATTATAAGTTAAAAACAAATTATAGGGAGAGGAACTAAGATAGCGGCATAGGTAAACACCTATTGTTCTGCCCCGCATAACGATTTAAGAACTACAACATAACAACAAAACAAAAATCACCCAGAATCGCCAGAGAGCTGGCTGAGTGAAAACTCCACAAATAAGAGTAAAGGTGGGACATTGAGACTCAGAGGAGCAGTGGGAGCACAGCCTTGAAGACAGAAACAGGTTAGGAGCCGTCCTGGTCGCACGAGCCCGGGCTGGGGCTGGAGCTGCAACCCCGGCTGGATTTCTCCAACGGGGAGGGCGGAGACGTCCCACTACACGGATTCCCCAGTGCCAGGAGAGGTCCGAGGTCCGGGGGACGCACCCTGGAAGCCGGGCGAGGAAGAGGTCTCCTAGTCTGCGGAGAAACCCGGAGGCGGGGAAAAGAAGTTTGGGCGCAAGTGTCTCACAAACCGTGACTTCCCCCCTGGAAACTTGTCTCCAGGTCCCGGAAATCATCTATTTTACAACCCTGGGCTAGACTTTGGGGGTGCAGACACATTTAGGGAGAGGCAGAGTTGTCTGGCAAGGGGAAGAGACTAGCGGCTTTCTCTTGGAGGTGTCTGCAGCTATCCCCATCCAATAGAGACTCGCATGCGCGAGCGCCGCATAGGACACAGCTGACACTGAGGCTGCCTGCACAGCTCAGAGACTCCGCCCATCCAACCTGAACACAGTCTCCCTTCACAGCCAATTGGCCTGGAGGTCAAACCCTCCTAGGGCTAACAACAACAAGCTGGGTTTAAACTCAAAAATACTGTACAACCCATAAAGGATTGCAGTAAGACTACCCATCTCAAATAACTGGGGAGGCTGTGCCACTGACCCTTAGAGGATATCTACCACATAAAGCAGCCACTATGCAGAGATATGGAAAGAAATCAGGGGTGAAAGAAATGGAGGAGAAAAGATGACAAGACATAGAGTTCAAAACCACGGTTATAAGGCTTTTCAAGAGGCTCCTACAAAAGGCCGATCAACTTAATGAGAATTACCAGGAAATAAACAAGACCAACCAGCAAATGAATGAGACTTACAAGGAAATGAATGATACTTACAAGGAAATGAATGAGACTCTCAGGGAAATGAACAAGACCTCTGAGGATACGAACCAGACCCTCACAGATAAAAAAAAAGGACCAACTAAAAATCAAGCATACACTGACTGAAATAAAAAATATTACACAAAGTCCTAAAAGCAGTCCAGAGGGCCACAAGAACCAAGTCAAAGATTTGAAATACAAAGAACCAAAATCCACTCAGCTGAAAAAGCAAGAAACAAAAAGAATTCAGATAATTGAAAATAGTGTAAGGGGACTCTGGCACAACCTCAAGCATACCAACATCCGAATTATTGGGGTGCCAGAAAAAAAGAGAGAGCAAGTTAATGAAAACCTATTTGAAGAAATAGTGACTGAAAACTTCCCCCACCTGGTGAAAGAAACTGACTTAAAAGCCCAAGAAGTACACAGAACCCCAAAATATAGAAATCTAAAGAGGACCACACCAAGACATATCACAATTAAAATGCCAAGATCAAAAGACAAAGAGAGAATGTTAAAAGCAGCAAGAGAAAAACAGTTGGTTACCTACAGGGGAGCACCCATACGATTGTCAGCGGATTTCTCAACAGAAACGATGCAGGCCAGACAGGAGTGGCAAGAAATATTCAAAAAAATGAATAGCAAGAATCTACAACCAAGATTACTCTATCCAGCAAAGCTATCATTCAGAATTGAAGATCAGATAAAGTGCTTCGCAGATAAGAATAAGCTAAAGGAGTTCATCACCAAACTAATATTATATGACATGCTGAAAGATATTCTTTAAGAAGAGGAAGAAGAAAAAGGTAAAATATAAATTATGAACAACAAATACACATCTATCAACAAATGAACATAAAAATCAAGTGAATTGATAGGCTGATGAACAGGATAAACTGGTGAATATAACAGAAACATGGACATAGAGAGGGAATGGACTGACAATTCTTGGGGAGAAAAGGGTTGTGGGAAGTACAGCAAGAGATTGGACAAAAATCTTGCAACAATGGGAGAGGACAGTGGGGAGGGGGAGGTGAGGGTGGAGAGTGGGATAGGTACAGGGTGGAGGGGAGATAGAGGGGGATAAAAAAGGGGAAATAATGTAATTAATAAACTGAACAATAAAGATAAAAAAAGATAAGATTCAAATGAAAAAAAAAATTATATACCAAAAATATGGGACTAACAAATGAAATAAAAATCTGGACAGAGAATGCATCTGAGAAGGGGACTAAGCTTATCAAGGGGCTAAGGGGGCTTTTTTTGTAGCTTATTCTATATGTACGTGCACTTTAAACTTATTTAATTGAGCAAATATACATAAATATCTACAGATGTAAATAATTTCAAAAATGAAAAAAAGCATTATATATTGGTTGTGCAATGGAAAGATATTGCACTAAAGACAACTAGATGAAAAAAGCTGCTCCCATGAAAGTTGAAGTAGTAAACATAAAGTCCTATTTTCTTGGCCCTTGCCACTCCCTATTGGGCTCTTAAGTACAATAATCATGTCACTTAAATGGGCCCCTTATGATCATGAAAAGGAACATTATCAGTATTCACTTCCATAGGATAGGTATAGACTGGGACAATCCTGGTCTTCTACTTCTAAGGAAGTAATTAATTATCTCTCCCACTAGAATGTCAGCTCCAGGAGAGTAGGAACTGGACCTGGAATGTTCACTACCTGAGAATAGTGGCTGGAAGCTAGGACTCGCAACTGGTTGACTTGCTCATTTTAACATTGGAATGTTGACTTGACTTGCTGATATTTAGGATGCCTTCCCCCACCCATACTCATAACTATAAAAATGTTTTTCACATTTATATTTTAGCTTTTAGAGTTTTTATTTATTTAACTTATCTATTAACTCAATCTGGAATGTGCTATGTCTACATTTAAATTAGGCTTCCCCCTCACCCTAGAAGATAGCCCCAATTCTTATGCTTTTCTTTTTGCTTTGAAATATTACCTTTTTCATAGGTAAAACATATATATGTGTTTGTATGTGTGTGTATATATATATATATATATATATATTCATTGTATGTATATATATATATATATATATATATATATTCATTCATGAGTCTGTTTCTATATCTTATGTTTCTTCAATTTATTTAACTTTAGCTATTCAAATACAGTATGAACTTAATGACCATGGACTAGAAGGCATTTTTGGATGTGTTAGGGAAAATATTTTTTATCATTCTATTGTTCTTTAACTTTTTTCTAAGTCATTATTATGCATTTATCTGGCTTACATTTAGGTTCTTTATATGAGATTCTATATAAAGAATGCAAAAATGACCTATTCTGATTTAACTAATGAGAAATATGAGTGCTATAAAGATGAAACTATAAGCAGACAGGTTCAGCAAACAATTAGAACTATAGAGAACTATGTGTTATGTGATATGGTCTATGCTAGCCACACGTGACTATTTAAGTTTAAATATAAATCAACTAAAGTTAAATACAATTAAAAATAGAATGCCTCAGTTTCATTAGATACATTTCAAGTACTCATTAGCTGTATATGACCAATATCTACTGTGTTGTACAGCACAAATTTGGAACTCTCCCATCACTGTGGTTTTGATGAGACCTCATACTTATTATACCAAAGGTCCATGACTTTGGGATTCATCTACATGGACTTGTCAATATAATTTAAATAAAAAATGATACCATCAAGGAAGAGAGGGAAAAGAGAAGAAAAACACACAAGGACACACTCTTGGGGAGATGCTTGCATTAAGAAGTGAGAGACGAAAGGATGACAGTAAAGAGAGAGGACAATAAAAAAAATTGCTAGAAGAAGAGCGGCCATGTTCCAGTGGCTCACAGAACATAACTCTTTAGGAGAAAGAAGAGGTGAGCCACTCCAGATGACTCAGATAGTGACCAGAACCAATGTGTAGCTTTTGAGTTTGGCAGCTGGGTGATCAATGGTGATCTGTAACAGATCGTTGTCCTCTTACAAACCAAAGACAAGGATCTGGGTGTAGAAGGTTTGATATGGAAGTGATCCCCGAAATATCAGCAAGACTTCTGTTGAGAGAAAGGGAAAAGGAAGAGGCTGATAGAGGGTGATTAACAAGCAGGTTGCCATTTAGGGGACAGGCATTCCTGGTAGAGACTCCCTGAGAGAGTGGGATCCACTTTAGAACTGTCCCATTAACAGATAAGGAGGTTCAAGCATTTATCCATCAATTCCTAGTATTCTTTGGAAAAGGGGTATTCCTGTCTACTCCCCACAATTGTTGCATCTTTATTTTGTACAAGCATGTTTCTCCAGGCACCGAAAGGCATTCTAGACCAGCATAACCACACCAGTTGACTGAATGTGCATAAATAAACTCAGAACTCAGTTCTGATGAGATGAAAAAAATATCCCTGCTGACTTGTGGCCTAAAGAGAATAAAAAATAGCATCTTAACATTTTAGGATACTATATTTTGAAGTATTTTTTAGGCAGGAAATGCTAACTGATACATCTTTAGGTTTCAAATTTAACATCTGAAGAGAAGCGGGAATAAATGAATTATATTCTAAGGTTTTATTGTTTTATTTTGTGTATTTTCTCCCTAGCTTCATCATTATATTGGCATTTAGCTGAAATAAAATCTTTGATTTGTATATGTTGATTTGCAGAGATTGGAGAGCTAATGGGCATTAACTATAGCATCTGTGTATATAAACACCCAGGCACTTGGAAACATACATGCAGTACACAAGTAGGGGTGGAGGAGAAAGCAGAGAGAACACTTAGTAGTACAGGATCCAGAGAACCTGGTTACCTCTAACATCAGGATTGGATATTACTCTGGCCTTGCATGCCTACCATCTTCTCACTGCAAGTCCTCCTAGATTGCATTTAAAAAAAGCATTTTGAAGCTTATATGTATTTTATGCCCAAATCTCTCCTTTTCAGGTATGGACAAGACTATTTTAAGTCTTAACAATTATCTGGGATTTATATGGTCAAATAGATTAAGCCTGTAGAGAAATCATTTGGCCTTCTTACAAACAAAACAAAACATCTTACTGTTTAACGCAACAAAAGAATCTCCCACAAAAAGATCTCAAAGGGCCTAAATAATGCAAAGGGCCTATCTAATAAAAGACTAATATGTAAATTAACCATCATCAACTATACTCAAAAGCCATGCCCACCAGCCAATCAGGAGCCAGTATGCAAATTAACCCCAACCAAGATGGCTGAGGCCCCAGAGCCAGCAGGAGACTTGGGTTTCCCTGGCAATGGAGGGAGACAAGTTTCCCACACACCCTGGTGGGCCTAGGTCTTCATTCAAAACTAAAAAGTTTAAATTACAGAAGATAAATAAATCCCAGATACCAGGGCCTCCATTTGGGTTGCCAGGAGGCATAGTTGGCCTGCAAACCACCACAGGGCCCTCACCCAGGCTTCCCCATACCCTAAGGGAGTCCCTACCTATGTACCAGGCCTCTATCCTATATAAGAAAAGAGTAATTTGCAAATTGACTGTCACTCCAACACACAAGATGCCTGCCCCTGTGTGGTCAAAGATCCTGCTCTAATGTGGACACAAGATGGTCACCACAAGATTACCAGCAGGGAAGGGCAGTTGGGAGAGACCATGCCCGCAGGGGAGGGCAGTTGGGGGCAAACAGGCTGACAGGGGAGCAGTTAGGCATCAATAAGACTGGCAGGGGAGCAGTTAGGCATCAATCAGGCTGGCAGGGGAGTGATTAGGAAGTGATCGGGCTGGCAGGCAAAAGCAGTTAGGGGCAATCAGGAAGGCAGGCAGGCGAGCAGTTGGGATTCAGTAGTCCTGGATTGTGAGAGGGTTGTCCAGTAGGATTGGGCCTAAATGGGCAATCAGACATCCCTCGAGGGGTCCCAGATTAGACAGGGTGCAGGCTGGGCCAAGGGACACCTCCCTGCTTGAATTTCGTGTACTGGGCCTCTAGTAGAATAATAGTATTGAATTTCTATTGACCCAGCTGAACATATCTGTATATGCTAAGCTGTTTAAGACAAGCCATTTAAAGTACCTAAAGATTTAAAGTTTAAAATGCTGGTCACTCACTATCTGTGTGAGCTGGAGAAAATCAGCCTCTCTGAATAATAAAGAGGGATAAATAGACTAGTAATCATATGACCAGTATCTAAGGTTATTGTGGTGAATAAATAAAACACAGTGAAACATTTGAAGCATTATATTTTACTTGGTTAACATGCATTTTCTATATACTGCATATTGATTCATTCATTTTCTACACATCATTCAAAATCTAGCTTAGATGATGTCCCATTGTAAAGACTTTATTGACAATGTCAACGCATATTAAAATCTTTGTTTTACCCTTTATATTTATTCAACCGAATAGTCTTAATCTGAGATTGGCCTAGGGAAACAGATATTAATAGAACTGTGCCTGCTCTATGAAGAGATGTAAAATAAATGACATAATCCACCATTAATAAGCTCATCATGATGCAGGCTGCCCTCTATCATTTGGGGACATTATGGGGATACAGAACAGAGATGAGTCAAAAGGCTTATTAAGGAGGGGCCATTGAAGCCAGGATGGAAGTGGAAGCAGGTATTAAGTACCAGAAAGAAAATGCCAAGGCCTGTCTCTGCCATCTGAATTCTAACTTTAATTTTTCCCAAACATATTTGTTGGTGCTTTGTCTTTTGAAATTTTCTAATATGTTCATTTGGCATGTCTTTTTCCCCAATTAGTTTTTATACTCACATATCATATTTTTTAAATTTTTCTCTAAAGTGTAACAGTGTCAGGAAAATATTGGTGCTCAATAAATAGTTGACTGGTTAATTTTAAAAGGCTTGTAAATCATTTATACCCACTGCCCTTGATTTTTAAGAATTCACAGTGACTTATCACCTAATTGCCATCTTTTAACTATAATTTTTGAACTAGAGCATACATACAGAAAAGAGCACAAAGCATAAGTGTACAATTCAATGAATTTTCATGAAGTGAACACACATGTAAGCAGCACTTATTTCAGAGCATTGCAATCCTCCAGAATCCCTTTGTGTTCCCTTCTAGCTATTATGACCCCAAAGGTCCCCATTATTCTGACATCTAACAACAGGATTTTTGAAGTTTATATGAAGTATGTACTCATTTGTGTTTAATTTTCTTTACTTAACATTTTGCTTTTGAGATTCATTCATGTAGGTGCATGTCATTTTAGTTTTTTGATTTTTTTCATTCCTGTTAGCATGAATTAAATTCCATTAGAATGTTCCACTGTGGGAATACCTACTATTTATTCATTTACTCTTGAAGGTCATTGGGTAGGCTGATATAAACATTCTTGTACATATCCTGTCTAAATTGACCATCACTTCAAGATACAAGATGGCTGCCCCCATGTGGACACAAGTTGGCTTCCCTCATATGGACACAAGATGGCTGCTACAAGATGGCCTGTGGGGGAGGGCAGTTGTGGGGGACCAGGCCTGCAGTAGAGGAGAGTTGGGCAGGGGAGACCAGGCCTGCAGTGGAGGACAGTTGGGGGAGACAAGGTCTGCAGAGGAGGGCAGTTAAGGGTGACTGGGCCAGCAGAGGAGGACAGTTAGGGGCAATTAGGCCAGCCGAGGAGCAGTTAGATGTTGGTCAGGCTGGCAGGGGAGTGGTTAGAGAGTGATCAGATTGACAGGCAAAATCGGTTATGGGCAATCAGGCAGAGGCAGGCAGGCGGTTGGGAGCCAGCAGTCCTGGGTTGTGAGAGGGATGTCCAACTACCCGTTTAGCCCCGATCCTACTAGGATCAGGCCTAAATGGGCATTTGGAAATTTCTCAAAGGGTCCCAAATCTGAAAGGGTGCAGGCTGGGCTAAGGAACACTCCCCCCTGCCATGCACAAAATTCATGCACTGGGCCTCTAGTATTATTTACAATTTTTCAATGACAGCCTGCCTCCAAAACTACAGAAAAACAATATAATTTTTGTCCTTCCTAAATATTTAAGGGGAAAAATATTCTGCAAAATGCCTTGAAATTCACAAATGAGAAAGGATAAGAATCTCTGCAGAATTTATAAAGTCTGCAGGATGCCTCTGATGTTGATGGATTATAATCCCATTCCCAATCTCCCATCCTCAGTGATGCCTTCAATATATTACTGCGCTGGCCTGACACACAGCTCACAGTTTTAAACTGACAAACCTAAAAGCATAAATTTTCTGTGCTTTTTGCAAAACAGCAAGGCTAAGGACAGAGAGTGCATTCAGAGTATTATAGCCTATTCTAATTCATGCCATTGTCACATTTTCTCCCTCTGAGGCTTTGGGGGAATATTTCAAACAAATATCAGTGCTTTGTATTTATGCCATGTACTATAGAGTATCTGGGCTGTCTGTGGGAGAATATCTGTTTTCCAAATCATCTTGGTTATGGAGACAAATTGGATTTTATTTTGAGTCCAAATATAAGAGCAGCCCCACAAATAATCATTTAAAATCTGTTCATTTAGGATTTGCTATGGGACTTCCAGATTATTTATTACTAAAAAGTAGACTTCAGCCACAGATGGATGCAGTGTGATTGGGGCATACAATAAAAGTTTGACTGCCTACAATATTTTCCTCTCTCCCCTATACCTCCTTCCTGCCTCCCCTTCCTAGGCCTATGTGAGTATATGACATTCAACTATTAGGGAAGGTAGATTAGATAGGACCATTTCTGGAGTTAATTCCCTACAATAATGTCAGTGTCCCTGGTAAATTGTGACCTAGTCTTTGTGACAATGGCTTAAATCAGCAGAAAAGTAGCTTTCCTTTAAAGAAGACAGGAAAGGCCAGAGCCTGGGTGAGTAGGTGGGAATGGCACATTCAGTTATTGGACAAATCTGAGTAATAGAAATATAGTGAGTGTCAAAGGTAGAGATGAGAAATATGTGGGCATGTTGCCACCACCTCTCTCCCATGCCACTCCTCTCTAAGCTTTGATGTGCTCAAACTTGTGCCAACAGTCCTAGGCACAACTCCTGACCAGAGGGAGCTGGCAGGTGGTTGAAATTAGGCAACACCTTCAGTCATCAAAAAGAGCTCTAGGAATACAAAGAGGGAACTTAAAAAATGAGCTAAATTAAAAGTGAGCTTTGCTTCTTACTTATTGGGCAATGCTAATAAAAACCATGACCATGATAGCAATAACAGCTGCCATTTATCAAATCCTTACCATGTGCCTGACATTCTGCTGGATGCTTTGCTTAGTGCACTAAAGTATGGTTATTAAATTGGTAGGCTCTAGAGTCAGGCTATCAGAGTTTGAATGTCATCAGAAGAAGGTACCTAGAGATTTCAAGCCCTTTTCTCTCATCTGTAAAATGGAGATATTAATAGTCACCATATTTTGGGTGGTTGCAAGAATAAATGAGATAATGTTTCCAAAATCCCTTGGCATATTGTCTGGTTTTCAATCAGCATTAGCTTACTCCTGACATGTGATTAGCACTCTATAAAAGATTGCCATGTAGCAAAGCTATGTCTTAAATTATAAATCAGAGCATTTGCTGTTTTTTCTCCTTCCCCTCTTTTCCCATAGGTATTTTAACAGCAGAGATTTCTTCCTCAGGCACATGAAACAGGGACAAGCATTTAACAACCTAAGTGCCTAGTGAATATCCTATTTACCAGATTTTCCTTTCCCAGAAACAAGGTAAGCCCGGGGCTGCTAGAAAGTTAGAGCAGCATCTGTGCCAGTTGAACAAGAAAGAAAATGGGCCAGAGGGATTAGGTGCACTCAAAGTGGGAAATAGAAAACGAACCTTCCTTGAAGGGCCCAGGACAAAGAGTGGAAGGAATAATGAGGATGGACCTTCTTCATTCCCACAAGTGTCCCTGTAGAGAGGGTGGGTAACTTGGATTCTGCTTGTGGGAACTGGGAATATAAAGCAAGAGCTGTGTCCTTTCTTCTTATTTTTGAGCTTTCACACAAGCTGCCTGGCTGGCGTGGCTCAATGCTTGAGAGTACACCTATGAATAAGGAGATCATGATTCAGTTCCTGGGTTATGGGCTTGATTCATAGTGTGGGGAATGTGGGAGGCAGCCATCAATTATCTTCTCTCATCATTGATGTTTCTACATCTCCCTCTTTCTTCCTTTCTGAAACATATATACAGTGTATACTTCTCTCTCTCTCTCTCTCTCTCTCTCTCTCTCTCTCTCTCTCTCTCTCTCTCGGCCCAGTGCATGAAATTTGTGCATGATGAGGGGAATGGGAAGAGATGTGTCCCTCAGCCTAGCCTGCACCCTTTCCAATCTGGGACCCCTCAAGGAATGTCTGACTGACTGTTTAGACCTGACACTGGTGTTAGGTCTAAATGGGCAGTCAGACATCCCTCTCACAATCCAGGACTGCTGCCTCCCAACTGCTCACCTTCCTGCCTTCCTGATTTCTCCTAACTTCTTCTGCCTGCCAGCCTGATCACCCCCAACCACTCCCCTGCCAGCCTGATTGATTCCTACCTAACCGCTCCCCTGACAGCCAGTTTGCCCCTAACTACCCTCCCATGCAGGCCTGGTCACCCCTAAATGCCCTCACCTGTAGGCATGGTCACCCCTCCTCTGCAGGCCTAGTCCCCCTGAAGTTCTCTCCCCTGCAGGCCTGGGTCCCCCCTGCATGCCTGGTTACCCCCAACCTCCCTCCTCTGTTGGCGGATGGGATCATCCCTAACTGCCTTCTCCTGCAGGCTTGATTGCCCCCAATTGCCCTCGCCTGCTGGCCTGTTCACCTACAACTGCCCTCCCTTGCAAGCCTGGTCCCTCCCAAATCCCCTCCCCAGCTGGCCATCTTGTGGTGGTCATCTTGTGTCCACATGGGGACAGGATCTTTGACCATATGGAGGGACCATCTTGTGGGTTGGAGTGATGGTCTATCTGAATATTACTCTTTTACTAGATAGGATAAAAGCCTGGTGAATGGGTGGGGGGCAGCTGGTTTTCCCTGAAGGGTGTCCCAGATCAGGGTGGGGTTCCCTTGGGGCATGGGGCCTGTGGTAGTTTGTAGCCTGACCACACACCCCCAAATGACACAAGCAAAGGCTGGGATATCTGGGATTTATTTATTGTCTACAATTGAAGCTTTGTAGTCTGAAACAGAGCCAAGCTCCGTGGCTGCAGCCATTTCTTTTGGGATTTATTTATCTTCTAATATTGAAACTTTGTAGCCTTAAGTGGAGGCCAAGGCAGACCAGGGCTGTGGAAAACTTGGCTTCCTCCATCTCTGGTGGCAACCCTAGCCTCCTGCCCTCTCCAGTCCTGGGGCTGCCACCATTTATCTTCTATAATTGAAACTTTGTAGCCTTGAGTGGAGGCCTGGGCTGGCCAGGGTGTGCAGAAAGCTTGGCTTCCTCCATCGCCAGGGAAACCCAAGTCTCACTCCTGTTTGATCCATGGCTGCAGCCATCTTGGTTGAGGCTAATTTGCATACTCACTTCTGATTGGCTGGTGGGCATGGCTTGTGGGTGTAGCAGAGTGATGGTTAATTTGCATATTACTCTTTTATTAAATAGAATATATGACAAGCAGAACTTCCTACGTTACATGGGACAGTGATGAACTCACAGCTATGGATATGGCTATTATCCTATACTAGAGGCCTGGTGCACAAAATTCATGTATGGTGGGGGGCACGGGATGTTCCTCTGCCCAACCTGTACCCTCTCTAATCTGGGAACCCTTGAGGGATGTCCAACTGCCCATTTAGGCTCAATCTCACTGGGATTGGACCTAAACAGGCAGTTGGACATCCCTCTCACAATCCACGTGCCTGCCTCTGCCTGATTGCCCCTAATTGCTTCTGCTGCCAGACTGATCACCCTGTAATCACTCCCCTGCCAGCCTGATTGACACCTAACTGCTCCCCAGCCAGCCTAATTGCCCCTAACTGCCTTCGCCTGCTGGCCTGGTCACCCCTAACTGCCCTCCCCTGCCAGTCTGGTTGTCCCTGTCTTCCCATGCAGTCCTAGTTGCCCTCAACTGCCCTTCCCTGATGTCCCGGTCACCCCTAACTGCCCTCCCTTATAGGCCTGACCTCCCAACTTCCCTCTACTGCAGGCCTGGTTCCCCCCACCCAGTTGTCCTCCCCTACTGGCCTGGTCTCCCCAAACTGCCCTCCTCTGCTGGCCAGTCACCCCTAACTGCCCTCCCTGCTGGCCTGAATACTCACAACTGACCTCCTCTGCAGACCTGGTCTCACCCAAATGCCCTCCTCTGTTAGCCCAGTCACCCCTATCTGCCTTCCCTGTTGGCCTGATCACCCATAACTGCCCTCCCCAGTAGGCCTGGTCCCCTCCAACTGCCTTCCCTGGCTGTCCTGATGGCCCCAAACTACCCTCCCCTGTAGGCCTGGTACCCCCCAACTGCCCTCCCCTGCTGGCCTGCATTCCCCCCCCCCCCAACTTCCCTTCTCTGTAGGCCTGGTTCCTCCCAATTGCCCTCCTCTGCTTGCCATTAACCCCTAACTGCCCTCCCCAGCAGGCCGGGTCCTCCCCGCAACTACCCTCCTCTGCCCACCTGGTCACCTCCAACTGCCCACAACTGCACTTCCCTGCCAGCCATCTTGTGGTGGCCATCTTGTGACAAATGGGGGCAGTCATCTTTAACAACATGGTGGTAGCCATCTTGTGTCTTGGAGGATTGTCCATTTGCATGTTACTATTTTATTAGATAGGATTATGAAAGCCTAATATGTAACTTGTCCCTTTGACCATGAGTTCAGCCAGAAGTTCAACTATGGAGCGGGGCTTGCAGCAGCCAGGGGGAGGGAGGCGCTCCCAGCTGGCAGACACTAGGGACCATACCTATGCCTAAATTTTGTACACTGGACCTCTAGTAAGTTGTTATAACATATAAGAATATTACCCAATAGAAATATGAATTTCATATATCATTTGAAGTTTTTCTAATAGCCATATTTAATAAAGTAAGAAAGATACAGGTTAAAAAAAAGATACAGGTGAGATTAAATTTAATATTTTATTTAACCCAACATATCCAAATGATATTATTTCAACATGTAATCAATATGAAGTCAATGGTACCAAGTCCTCAAAATCCAATATATGGGCTAAATTTATGGTACATTTCAATTTGGACAAGCCATATTTTAATTGCTCAATAATCATATGTGCCTAATGGCTGTTCTGTTGGACATTGTACAGCCATAATCTCCAAAATTATCCAGAAAGGTTGAAGGCACCATCTCTATTACTACAGACAAGAGTAATAGGGAATGGAAAGTAGCATATATTGACCAGGAATTAATATTGAAACCCAGTCCTGCTTCTCTCCAACTTCTGTATAATCTTGTCAACATGCACTGATTTCTTGGGCTTCTTCATGAAGAAACAGGAATAACACATACCTCTCTCAGAGGATCAATGTGAAGACAAAATTTAAGGGAGCAAAATTCCACAAAAATGTTCTACCACCATCACCTCCAAATTTTATTTTTCACTCAGTATCTTCTTTGCCTTTTAGAAAATAATATATAAATGTCTGTACTAATGTGGATGCTTGTTTTGGTGAGAAGATGGCAGCAGTCCTCTTCTTCAAGCCAAGCAGGAAATGGCCAAGGCCACAAGTTAAATGGTTAAGACACTAGGGCTCCAGTGCAGCAGAACTCAGAAATTGCCATTGTCATCCTGAATGGGAAGAAAATTTACTTTAATAGGAATTCCTTCAGTGTACAGACTGTCCACAACTTATGATGGCTCAAGTTAATAAATACCTCAGTGAACATTTAGGGCAGGTATTACGCTGTGGTCACCCAGGCCCAGAAGTTCTGGCAAATATTATCAGGGTGACTGATACTTATATTTAGAACATTTCTTTTTTTATTTCCTATTACACAGAGCTCTTCTCAGGTTTCCAAACAAAAGTTAGCACCAGATATTTTGCACAAATGATGCAATAAACATTAGTTTTATTGCTCCATTTTCTATATCTTATATAGATAGAAGAACATCAAAACAGCATTTAGAATGGAGGCCAACTTCAGCTTTGGGATTTTGTAATCTTAACACCTCGCGATGATGTAAATACAAACTGCCCCGATGACAATATTTAGGGGAGCTCCCATCCCAGGAGATGTCTCTGCCATGCTAAGAGAATCCTCCAGGGTCTAGTTGGGAAGGCCTCCAATAGTGGCAAGGCCTTTATATATCAACCAAAGAAGATCCAGGACAGGTCCTCAACTTTGCAAGAAAAAACCAACGGTGGTGGAATAATATTAAAGAGAATGGACTGACTTGCCCCATATCTCCTTTTCCCACAATCCTTTCCCCATTCCTGACACTTAGATAATTTCTTTCTCGTTGTTATTATTGTAAAATGAAGACAAAGATCAAGTTAATGCTCAACCATGTTATTAAATTTATCCTGGGATTAAATTTAGCAGGGATTAATGATGCTCTAACTAGAAATTAAATTTAATTATATAAAAGAATGAGTTACACTTGCATAAGGGATCACTTAGCTCAGGAAAGTTACATGAGATGCAGCTCTAGGGATGTTCCTATGTATACAAACATGCTTACCATATAAATGATAGATAGATGATAGATAGATGATAGATAGATAGACAGATAGACAGATAGATAGATTTCTAATGATAAAGCTCATGGGATACTGACATACAAAATAAAAGAATAAAAGCAATTTCAGTCAACATTTTCTTGCCTATTCCATGGGTCATATTGGCTTTCTAATACCTACCTCCTTGATTTTCCTGCTGCTGTTTCATCCTCCTGCTCTATACAAACAGGCAGATCCTGAATCCTGTTCAACCTGTAGAGCATGTGCTTTCTCAGTTCTAAATCCTCAAACAAAAGCTCATGCCCTTGCAGTGAGAGCAAGCCCTTCAGGATCAGTGTATCTGTTCCCTCGATTCTCCTCCAGTCACTGAGCTTCTGCAACCCAGGGCTCTCCTGCCTGTGTGCGCTTCCATACTTGTGGTTCCTTCATTTGCACTTACTCTAATAGTTCCCCCAAGGTTCCTTGCTCATGTCTTTTTTCATTTCATGAATGTACACTAGTTACTAAAATTCTGCAGCACACCAAAAACTATATTACTTTTTTTGCAGATTTGACAAGAAAAAGAAGTATAATTTTAATTCATTCACATTAGATAGCTATAGTTGTGCTGACTGTTGTTATTTTTTTTATTTGACAATCTAAGAGGAAAGAGGTCAGTGCCTCTGACTAAACAATCAGGTACTGCATGTTTTAAAAACTCTTGTGGCACACCAGTTGAAAATTGATGTCCTACTGATTAACTCAAAAGCCTTCTTTTCAGAAAAGCCTTCCTGACACTTTTATATAGATTTCAACTTCTGGCACTCCTTCCTCTCCAAATAGATAAATAGTAGGTAGGTAGGTAGATAGATAGAAGATAGATAGATAGATAGATAGATGATTGATATAGGTGATAGATAGATAGATAGATAGATAGATAGATAGATAGATAGATAGATAGATAGATGATTGATATAGATAGATAGATAGATAGATAGATAGATAGATAGATAGATAATATTTAATCTGACTCCCTAGGCAGAATCAATGCCCTAGAAGGCCAGTGTTTGCTTTCATCACTATTTTATCTCAGCAAGTAATAGAGTACAGTTCACAGGTTACACCTTCAGTAAATGTCCGATGAGAGGTTATAGTGACATATATTTTCTAGGAAGATGTAGTGGGCACTTTACCTTCCTCTGGGCAAGATTCCCTGGTAGGTGAATTGTAATCTCTGGGAGGAGTTTTCTTGAACCCCAAGACCTTACATCAAATTCAAAGGTAGATTAAGGCTCTGAGATCCCTAAACACTGTCCCTAATCATTGTAGGATTTTGTCTACCTCTCTGGGTTGCACTCCTAAAGTGGAGGTCTCCCCTCCAGAGGAATCATGAGCAGGTACCTTCACACTGCCCTGGGCACCTCACCACCATCCCCAGCCAGCCACAGGGAGTGATTTCCAGATGGGGAGACCCCTATACTTCCAACTCCGAGGGTGGGATTATGTGCTTGGTGCCATTGTTGAATTAAACTCTCCCTTTCTTCCAAGTACACTAGCTCCCCTCTGGTAAATAAAGTCTTTTTTGGATATATCAATGTGTTTGATTAAGTTTTAGTCAAACCTTGAGGTTCTGGATATTATTACAATGCCTGAATCTCTCTACTCAAGCTCCTTATAGTAATTAGAGTTTAATTATGGAAAGGCCTATTAAATTGAAGCTTTTAGTTCTAGACAACATTTCCTCTGACTACCAAAACACATACCTGCCAATAATATTAGTGGGAAGCATGTACAGTGTCAATGAAAATAATAATAATTAAATTTAATCAGTTTCCACCATCAGCCAGAAAGTGCCCTAAACTGTACAGGTGGTAACTTATTTAATATAGTAATTCCAACAGATAAGTGCTATTATCTAACCAATTTTACAGTCAAGGAAACTGAGGCAAAGACAAATTAGGTAACTCACTAACATTGCCTAGTAATGGATGGAAAATCCATCGTTACATTATAAATAATAGTGATAACAATTAATTAATAAAAAACAAGTGCAATGGTTAAAATATTTAACAACCAACATTGTCATATAAATTCCTATATTAACCAATGTATAAATCAAAATATAAAAACAACGTATTTCCTCTATTCCCTAATTTAACTAGCACTTTGTTTCAACCACAGAACAGCTGAATGTCCATTTTGACTGGCATTACCCATTTCCCTAGACCCAAAGAACTGAGACCTCAGCCACCACCAGGTATTCCCCATCTACTACTACCTGCCCCTGAGTTGTGACCTTTGTGCAGCAGGAGCAGGCAAAGCCCCTACTGTGGTATAGTTTCAATGATCACTGTACAGAGCTACTACACAAAGAGAAAAAGGTCTACAAAGATGCACATAAAGCTTGATCACAGTGGTCACCTCTGGAGATTAGGGGAGGTGGACAAAAAAAGGCATCAGACCCTTCTACAAACATTTGAAAGCCAATGTTTTTCTTGTCTTACTTTTTAAAAAAATATATATGTTTTATTGATTTTTTACAGAAAGGAAGGGAGAGGGATAGAAAGTCAGAAACATCGATGGGAGATAAACATCAATCAGCCGCCTCCTGCACACCCCCTACAGGAGATGTGCTCGCAGCCAAGGTACATGCCCTTGACGGGAATCGAACCCGGGACCCCTCAGTCCGCAGGCCGATGCTCTATCCACTGAGCCAAACCGGTTTTGGCTTCTTGTATTACTTTTATACATAACTAGAGGCTCAGTGCACAAAATTTTTGTACTTAGGGAGGGAGTCCCTTAGCCTGGATTGCGAGAGGGTGCAGGCCACACCCAGGGACCTCACCGGTGCACAACTGTGACTGGAAAAGGATGCAAGAGGTTGGCCAGCCAGGGAGAGAAGCTGCAGGAGGGTTCCAGGGTATGTCCAGCCTTTCTGGCTCAGTCCCAATTGGCCGGACCCCAGCAGCAAGCTAATCTAAAGGTCAGATCATCTGCCCCCCCTGGGGGTCAGTGCATGTTATAGTGACTAGTCAACAAGTCAAATGTCTGGTCTGCCCCCTGCTGGTTAGTGCACATCATAGTGAGCGGTTGAGCTGCCTTAGCATATCATTAGCATATTACATTTTGATTGGTCAAATGGCCAACCAGATCAGACGACCAGACATGTAGCATATTAGGTTTTTATTATATAGGATATTTCATACATAAAAAAATGATACATTAAAACTTTCTTTAAAATTACTTTTTAAAAGCCAGTAAGTTGGCTGTAGAAAAAATCTATTTTCAAAAATAAATGAATATTTCTCCTAGGCCCACATTTTCCTCCTCTTATCTAAAATATCTACTGCAATGATCTGAATAACAATAGAACTTCAGCTAACAATGTTACTGTGGAAGATTCTTTGCTGCACACAGTTATTGAGTCATTTAAACATATGTTAACGAGCACCTAATATTACCAGGCATGCTGGGAGGGCATGTGGATTGGGAGTGAACACAGCACACACATAGTCCCTGCTCTCCGCACCATGAATAGAGATGGAGCTTTTAGACGTGAGAAGGAAAATTATTTTTGTGTTGTTTTTTTTTCTTCACTAGGGACTCACAAGCAAGGGGATTAATGAATGGTAAGAATTAGGGGAAGGAGGCCGACATGAACTCACAGGATGGTGCTGGCAGAGCAAGGATTCTAGACTAATTCAAAGAACAGTGTGAAGCCACTGGTGACTTTCCAACAGTTAAGCCACCCAATCAGGTTTGTGTTATTTAAAAAACCACTGGCACAAGTAGATTTGAAGACAGCAACCTACACCAACCCCACCTGGTTTCCAATCGTCCAAGGATTAAAATGTAATAAAACACAATCAAAGCCAACGCTCGATGGGAAAGGATTTAATCCCAAACAATGAGGAAGTAATGAACAAGGAACAGTTCTCATCTGTAGAGGTAGGTAACAGAGTTCACCATGGGTTTAATGTAAAATCATAGCGGCACCACTCCACCCAACATATTTTTGTTTTCACCAAAAGATAATTCAAAGAAAAGATTGATCCCATTTTAGCTTAGTCTTTGATTCATTCTTTGTAGGGACCTGGCTGATTGCTTCTCCCTGAGACCTCAAAGCTCGCCTACTGGCATCCTCAATCTCTACCTGCCTCCTGTAATGCATGTGATTTATCTCCTGCATGTTTTAACAGATACTAGTCTCTGGGTTTTGTTGATGAATCAAATTAGTATAATCTTTATTAGGGCTATTTACCCATTGCAAGCTCCTGACTCTTTGGGTCTTAACCTTAAATGTCTTTATTTTTAATACAGTAACTCAGCCAGTTGTCATGTTTTCCCTTTTTTATTGCTCAGTATTCTTATAAAGGATCTCAGAAGACATCAAGCTCAGGATACCTGAATTATTACAAACCAGGCTTCTAATTGGAGTGTGCTACCCAGTGAGATGGAAATAATGTGCTTTTGTCCTCACATCTGGCAGATGAAATATTGTGCTTGTTCTATAATAAATGGCAGACTTAAAACTAGAGGCATTTGCAGCTCTGAGGGGCAATAAGTTCTATTTGTTTACCTAAACACAATGCCTGTCTCATTTTCCATTTTAATAAGAAGTCTATTGAAAAAGCTTCACTGTCTCCCTAAATCAACTACAATTGGAAAGCAGAGTGAATACACATACATTTGTATTTTATTGCTTATTCCCATTTTCATTTTACAAGCTTTACAAGAGATGAAAACAGTGTAAACCTGAAGGGCCCCGAGTAACCACTGAGGACCCTCCTGTTTCATAAAGCTGGAGTTTCTAATAAAAGTGTATTTGAGTCTGATCCCTGCATTGTCTTGGTGACAAAGTGCCCATGGAGGTGCCAGGCGGTGTTCACAGAGGTGGCAGGTTGTCGGTGGTGGCTGAGGTGAGGACCAGGGCAGAGAAGGTGAGCCCAGGAACAGGACTGGCTACATAATTGATGAGCTCAGTGAAAAATGAAAAGAAAATGATGAAGAATCTAGAGAGTAATGACAGAGCATTAAATCAAACATGGGGCCCGGTTTGACAAACTGGCACTGCCAGGACATGTAGGGCCAAACCATGGGACCACCTCGTGCAGGCAACAGCTCTGCAGTGTCATCAGAGATTCACAAATGGGCTTCTTTAAACAGCCTGGTCAGCCCCAAAGTATTTATTTTTCTTACTTTTATTTCATTAAAATGAAAACAGAACTCAGGAACACATTAAAATGTATGCAGGGTCATGATCTAAAGTTATTTCTTTATTTTGTAATATTTGTCTTTATTGTTGAAAGTATTACAGATGTCCCCTTTTGTCCCATTGACCCCTTCCAGCCTGAACCAGCCTCTCCCCAGGCCTTCACCATACTATTTCTGTGCCTATGGGTTATGCACATATGCATGAAAGTCCTTTGGTTAATCTCCCCTCCCCCAATCCCTTCCATAAGAGTTAGATAATATTCAGCCAAATGGCTAAAACTATGTCATCTGGGGGAAAGGAGCAGGAAGAGGTTGTAAACTGATTTTCCGCTGATATTAAGAACTGGAATAAGGCTTCTCTCGAAACAGCTGGTTGCCATGGTAAAATGATAAAGGGAATTTTTCTGATTTGGAAACAGGAAAGGGAGGAGAGGGGCTTAGAGGGAACTTAAAGTTCCTGTAAAACATCAAGAAGTGATCTTAGAGGAGGGGTTAGCTGAGGTGTCTGGTGGAGGGAGCAAGGAAGAATGCAAAGCTAGGAGGCACCTCCAAAATTTGGGACAGGATTATAATCACCACTTATTGAGCATGAATCCTGCGCCAGAGCTGTTAGAGACCCCTTCAATATATCATCTCATTTCGTCAGTGGTTTCCTTACAGCATGCTAGCATGGAGTGTGTCCTTGTTTTACAGAGGAAGAACCTGAAGTTGGAGAGATCACACCATTTGGCTAAGATTGTATTGCATTAAGTAGCAAACTAAAAGGTGTGACTCTTGATAGGACATAGCCTGTCAAAAAAGAGCGGGAGTGGGAGTTGGGGGGACTTAATACAAAAATTGTGGATTTCATAGCAATAATACAAGTGTAATAAATAATGGGTGTAATAAACTAAGACAAGATTAAAAGGTTAATTGGAGATACTGATTTGACATTAGCTCATATGCCTTAAATATTTTTAAATTGATATTTGTGTTTTCTTATAACCCTTAGAAATGAGTTTTATAAAGTATTTGGCAAAGCCTCATATATAAGTTTTTCATCAGAAGTAAAACTGTCTACTTTTCTGAAAGATAGAGAAGCAAATGCTCAAATATCAAGATGAACAGATGTTAAAGATATGTCATACTTTTAACCCACAGGAGGCAAAATATGGAGTTGTTCTTATTTTATGGCATATAGTAAATGTTTAATAAATACCAGTTGAATGAGTGCCCACAAAATGGGGCATGAGGTAAAGAAAGCAATATAAAGGCTCATGTGGTAAGATAATTTTTCCCATTTTGCCTAATTTGTTAGTATTTAACTATACAGTAATGGCAATTTGTACTTCTAAATAGGTTGTTGTATATTAAGTAAGGGTTATAAATAGACACCAAAGATATGTGTTTCTCAACCAGGTTATATTTATAAACTATCATGGTTATGAGACTTGCATTTTATGGTAAAAAGAAATTTGGCAACTCTGAACATACATTACAAAATGGGTCTTTACAATGGCCTTCTTGTCTCTTACCCCACTGTGCCTTTAAGCTTTCCTGGGGAACCCATTACAATGGCTGAAAAGCTCCCCTCAAAATGGTTCAGAATAGATAGCACAGTGCTTCATCCATGGCACATGCCCAATGGATGTTAAATACTCTAATTTGTAGCCTTACTCTGTACACTGGCCCCACTCTCCACCATCTCTCTGTCCATAACTAGAGTTTTGCATCTTATTTCCTTGAGTTCTGTTCTCAGGTGACATATTACAGAAATTGTGGATTTCTGTCATAGTTGAAAAAGGAGTTGTCAAGCTAATTCCCATTCAAGTGTTAATTGTTGACAATAGCAAAATGTGTCATTTGATTGGAGATATTTGCATATTCTGAAGGGAGTGTCTTTGAAATAGCCAAGTGTTACTTGGTGCATAATCTATGTTTCATGAACCATATTCAATGAATTGTTTGAACTAAATTCACCAAAAGAATAAATCTCAACTAGTTGAACTTTAGGTACCGATCAATATAAGCCAGTATCAAAAATATTCACGGACAAGGAAGTTTTCCAAAAGCAACTCAAGTCCTATGTAGAGCTAACTTAATCAGAAAATCTCTACCCTACATCTGGATGAAATTCCTTCCAGCAAAATTTAACCTAAATCCTTTTCTACATTCTTCTGTGGTAAATGAGCAAAATACATTGCTTTTCTCCACACAAATGTTTTTCATATATTTGAGGTGTAATACTGGGGAGGAGAGAGTTTAATTTATTATCCAAGTGAATTGTTTACCCACCAGATGTTCTTCTATGAAGTGTATGGGACAATCTAAATATAAGAAGCTAATATTGCTTCAAATTAACTTGTACCACATATTTAATTGCTTATGCCCTTCTACTAATTAACTGGGAGTAATTATAAAAAAAATTTCAATCTTCATTATATAATATGTTTCAAGAAAATGTGGACATTTGGATTCTTTTTTAAATTTATTTTTATTTTTTAATTGATGGAAATGTAACAAAAACATACTATACTTGGGTTCCAAAGAGCAACTTTCCAGTTCTGGAGTTGTATGATCTTGGCAGTGAATTTAACCTTTTTTAGCTTTAGCTTCTTTGTTGTCAAGATGTATGTATTTAATTATTTAACATTATGTAGCACCTACTCTGAGCCATTCACTGTTCATAATACTTTGCAAATGTGAATTCAATCCTTACCAAAACCTCAAAGGACAGCATTATTAACAGACTTGTTTTGCAGATAAGGAAACTGAGACAGGGAAATGTTAAATAAAGTGCCCAAGGTAATACAGCTGGCAAGTCATAGTTTGAACTTCAACCCGGGCAGTCTGGCTCCAGTATTTGAAGCATTGCATTTCAGTGGGTCTCTCACAAGCTGGGATCTTGAGTCATAAAGCAGAAAGGGGCTTCAGAGAGGAACTGGTCCATATCTTTAGCCAAGGCTTAGATTGCATCGAGTATGTGATCTGCATGACACCCATTGGCCCTAAAAAGCACATGAGGGAGGAGGAGGAGGGCTTTTGTTACATGTTTACGAGCATTTGAGTTCCCTTGGAAACAGTCTGTGAGCTGAGAATGCAGTGTATTTGGGAGGCTATCACACCTCAAATATATGAAAAAGATTTGTGTGAAGAAAAGAAATTCTGTTAGAGAAGGAAAGTAGGAAAATAATACAGGGAAGAGATAGAAGTTAGTAAAGCAAATGTTTATGAGCAGGTCATAACCTGGGTAAATCACCTGAACCCACTGCAGACCTCTGGGACACAGGTAAACAGGGTTGAGAATGGTCCCACCCAAAGAGCAAGGAAGTTGAGGTATGTTGCCAACAATACCCATTCCTCATCACTTGAGGATACTTCTGGGTCATTAGCTCCCTGACACTGTGAGCCCATGTCTGCACATGAGCCTCTCTCATACTCCCTGGACAGAGAAAGCTTTGAAACAGAAACACAGAGCTGAAGAGGGATAGCAAACTCCCAGGCACAGGGGAAGGATAGTGACAGGATGCACAACAAAGTACAAGGTGCACATACCAACTTTTGAATACTTCATCAAAGAAGAAATTGTTATGTAGTCTTCTGTGCACAGAAGTGCTGCTGGCCCTCCATTATGGAAGCATTGTCTCGTTTTGGACTTGCACTGTGGTCAATTATTAGTATTGTGCACACCTGAGAGCAGGACAAGAAACAAAGAAGAATTTCAAGGATCTATAACTTAATTCAATAAGTCTGTATTGAGCACCTCTATGAACCAGGAGCTCCTCTAGGCCCTGGGAATACAACAATAAAAAACATACACTGAGTGGCCAGATTATTATGATCTTGGAATGCTTAATAATCTGGCCACTCAGTGTATATCCTATATAATAAAAGGCTAATATGCAAACTGTCTCCTCAACCAGGATTTCGACCAGCAGGCAAGCCGGCCAATGTCCCCTCCCTGTGGCCAGACTGGCTGGACACCATCCATGCATGAATTCATGCACCAGGCCATATGTACAGCAAAGGTCCTTGTCCACATGGAACTACATTCTGGTAAAAGGAGTCATGGAAAAAACATAATTGATACATGAATTATGTTACATGCTAGAAGTTTAGTACTATGGGAAGTAAAAACCAGAATACGAGAATTGGAAAGTGCTGAGGGGGTTGATTAAATGCAATCACCAAGAAAAGCCTCATCAAAGAGGTAACATTTTGGTAGAGATTGGAAGGAGGTAATAGAGTTAATCATGCAGATATCTGGATGTCGTGGAGTTGGAGAAGGAGAGGAGGATTCCACGTGGGTAATGGAGATAGTTTGAGGGGTTACTTGGGAGTATGGTGGCTATGTAGCTGGATAGAAATAATCACTTGGGAGATATCAGGGCATGGGATTGGAGAGATAAAACAGGTCAGTCCTCAGGTTCTATGGGGTATCATACATCATATAGGTAGGAAGAAAAGGACAGCCACTAAGGGAGCCATATGGTAGGATTTTAATGAGATCACCCAGTCTGCTAGATCAAGAATAGTTTATAGCGGGCAGAAGAGAACAGATGAGTCATTTCAGAGGCTACTGAAATGATCCAAGGGAGAGAATGAGGAAGGCTGAACCAGTGGAAACAGTGGAGATGGTGACAGAATCTGGCTAAATTCTTCTTAGAGAGAGGAATTTCTAGATAAGGATTACAAATGAATCATAGAGTGTCAGAATATCAAGACTTCGGAATGGTATTCTAGCCCCAAGTTCTCATGTTACACTTGAGAAACCTGCATTCAGACATTCAGAGAGCTGAAGTTACTTCCCAGAGATGTACAACTGAGCTTGGAGCAGATGCCAGGACTCCTAGTTTCAGTGTCCCCTCATGCTACCTGATGCCTTTCAGGGGCAAAGGCTGTTTTTCAGTTCCATTAGGAGAGGCCATGGGTACATTACCTAAAAGTTAAATAATGTGCCTCTGCTGAGCTCCACTCCTGCCACAACTGGCTCCTTCTTTCTTGTAAATAGTGACATTTTTCTTGGTAGAGGTACCCAGTCCCAGCTAATAGCCATGTTCTTAGAGCAAATGTGCACATAGATTTTCCTTTACATTTATGGATAAATAGTAACCTCTCAGTAAAGTATTGGAGCCTTCCCATGACAGTGCATAATGGTGCATGTATGGATGGGAAAGTCCTCACCATAATGAGTAACAAGCTCTGTTCTTTTTTCTTTGGTTATCACTTTGCCAATTTTCACAAATGTACTTTTCGCTCCTCTAATAATGTTGATGGAGCTATTTGGCTGGCAGTAGCAAACTCCGCAAAACAAAATTTTGGTTTCCCACATTTCTCACAAGTCTATTTGGTATCAGTAGGGACCCTCTGCCAACAACACCTCTATTTATGTATTATTTAAAAGCCTCCTAAAAATACCGAAAGACTGACCTTCCATTCAGATGGTTGTGAATTAAGGGCATTAGCTTTGGAATAAAGCCAAAGCAATTTCGAGGAAAGGCCATTTTTCTGTCCCCCACTCCCT